>OZ025869.1:8039213-8639213 GCA_964019415.1 Ianthella basta
GGACCTCATATAGAATGCACTGGACCCCATACAGGACGCACTGGACCCCATATAGAATGCACTGGACCCTATATAGGACGCAAAATTGTCCATTGTAGCTTGGTCCACACTAGCCAACGTTAACAAGTGTTCAGACGTTTCAGTGACATTGCATGCAGTCACCTTACAGTCACCTTAATCACTGATGAAGGTTACTGTAATGTCACTGAAACGGCTGAATAATTGTTAACTTTGGCTAGTGTGCACTGCTACAATGGATTCACTGACTATATAACTTCCTTTCCTTCCATACAGCAATTGTATGGAAGGCCTTTCAGTATGCAGTGCGTAAACACTCATAAAAGATAAAGTGAATGTGCAGTATTTTAACTGTACTGAACTACCTTAGACCTGCAGATCGAGCTATGTATGTAACATACGTGTGTGTGTGTGTGTGTGTGTGTGTGTGTGTGTGTGTGTGTGTGTGTGTGCGCGCGTGTGTGTGTGTGTGTGTGTGTGTGTGTGTGTGTGTGTTAGGAAATACAACTGTTTAGCTTGCAGTTAAATTGTGTGTGATTCACTGACTTGTTTGTAGAGGACTGCAGTGGCTAGGAAAATTGTCCATTGTAGCTTGGTCCACACTAGCCAAAGTTAACAAGTGTTCAGACGTTTCGGTGACATTGCATGCAGTCACCTTACAGTCACCTTAATCACTGATGAAGGTTACTGTAATGTCACTGAAACGGCTGAATAATTGTTAACTTTGGCTAGTGTGCACTGCTACAATGGATTCACTGACTATATAACTTCCTTTCCTTCCACACAGCAATTGTATGGAAGCCTTTCAGTATGCAGTGCGTAAACACTCATAAAAGATAAAGTGAATGTGCAGTATCTTAACTGTACTGAACTACCTTAGACCTGCAGATCGAGCTATGTATGTAACATGTGTGTGTGTGTGTGTGTGTGTGTGTGTGTGTGTGTGTGTGTGTGTGTGTGTGTGTGTGTGTGTGTGTGTGTGTGTGTGTGTGTGTGTGTGTGTGTGTGTGTGTGTGTGTGTGTGTGTGCGTTAGAGAGAGATGAATGTATGCGTGTGCTGCATGCATGCTGTCATGGGGAAGGCTGGCCTGGCTGCCCTGAAACCTGAACCCTTGCCATCCTATTGTCCTGGCTCTGTGATAACTAGTCACATGACCGTGGCATTGCTGCACCTTCTGCAGCGAACATGACACCATGCATGGTCTTACAAGTGATCTAACAACTTGCACTTTAATGCAGATGATAAGCAATTGTTACTGGCAGCTGCTCAGATACGAGAAAGATCAATTAAGAAATTTACCATGTACATACTGTAACAGTACCCATTCTTCAGAGCGAATACTGTTATGACTGATAATCACAAAGACAGACAGAAAATTGTAAAACTTAGTGAAAAGAAATCAAATTTAACATAGATGTAAATTCTGCTGCAAGGCCCAGAACTGCTGAAAGATTATCTGTTTCACACTTCTGCACAATGACAGACAGACTCAAGAAACTGTTTAACTCGGCCTTTGGCACATGTGTACGTCACATTAATCACCTCCTGTTGAAACAAGCCATGTGTACAGTAAATTGGACAGCTGTATTATACAACCACTAGCAACCATGTTACTGCTACACCTCAAAAATGATTACAGTAGTTTCACGATTTCTTGTCCCGATCGCACATTGCACATTGCACAATGCATAACGCTCCATCACGTGGCACGTGATACCCGTAATGGCGACTATAAATAATGCATATCGCTTCGCTAAGGCGTCGTATGTCGTTCGTGGAACTACGCGAAGTAGCTAGCTAGCTATTTACAAATCGGACTTACGGTGAACATCATGCCTCGAGCCTTCTCTGCTGACTTAAGATGGAGAATGGTGTGGTCATACATCTACAGGCAGCAAAGCGTCGCGGAGATCGCGGAGAATTTTTTCGTGTCCGCTAAAAGCGTTAGAAGATGCATCGATTTGTTCCTCAACACAGGAGAAGTAACCCAAGATGGCAGGAAGAGAGGACGCTTACCTAAGTTGCGAGAAGAAGAACAGCTTATGCTACTGCAGATTGTTTTCGACCTGCCTGGATTGTATTTAGAGGAGATCCAGGTAAAGCTGGAAGCAATGGGAATAGCAGTATCACTCAGTCAGATATGTACGGAAATACACGAAATGGGGCTCTCCAGGCAGAAAATGCACTTCATCGTGTGCCAAAGGTCTGAAGAGAAGAGGGCCAAATTTATCAATGAAGTCATGCATGTGCCTGCTAACATGTTCGTGTTTGTTGATGAAACTGGCAGCAATCAACGTGACCTTCATCGTGAGAAAGGATATGGCTTGAGAGGTGTTGCACCAGTCTCCCTGAAGCTTCATATTTGTGGTAGAAGGATATTGGCCCTAGCAGCCATTACTGTGAGAGGAGTGGAAGATTTCTATTTGGTAGAAGGCTCAGTGGACGGGCATGTGTTCTGTGAATACGTTCGCAACAGCTTGTTGCCTGTGCTGAAGCCATTCAATGGGTCAAACAGGAATTCAATTGTAATAATGGATAATGCCTCAATCCATCATGTTGATGAAGTCTGTCAATTGATCCTCAGCTCGGGAGCATTACTATGGTTCCTTCCTCCTTACAGCCCTGACCTGAACCCAATTGAGGAATGCTTCCATCAGGTCAAGTCCTACATAAGGAGTAATTCCATTGTATTTCACGCCACAAGTGATCCAAGACTTGTCCTTGCATCAGCGTTCGCATCTGTCAAGGAAGAGGACTGTTGCGCATATATCAAGCATGCTGGTTACTTGGTTTAACAGGACATGCATACAGTTGTACACAATATAAGATTATGTAAAGATAAGGTGACCGTCATATCTGCAAAAGCTATTCATTATGTATTATGCATGCAATTGCTTGATGTTCATGAACAGGTGTGATTGCTTTATGTAATATAATCAAGCACATGCAAACATGCGCACATTTTGGATTGATAATGTAATTATAACCCAACCACACGCAAAGTAACCCAAAATTGTGACATGATGTAAAGTACTTGCATACATGCATGCATCATGCAGTTGTAAAATTAAAGAGTGCAAAATCATAATGCTAGCAGTGCAAAAATGTGTAACAACGTCATGTTATCAGTGCAAAACAATTGCAGAAGGCCACTGTAATTACAAAACAAATTAAAACAGTAATGTGAACACTATAGCTTAAAAGATCAATAACGGATCACTGTGGCATGCAGAAAGTCAACAAAGGATCAAAGAACAGCAAAATTAATACAGGATCAAGGCAAATTAAAGGCCAAGGTCGCCACTAACATTGGCCAGATGAACTATATGTGATTATGCATCGTCACATGTTGTTCATCTTGTGCAAAATCAGATCTTTTTGTCTCGAATAGTCCTCCTGTGTGATGGCGTCAATAGCAAGTAATTCGTGCAGCTCTTTGATTTGTTTAATGTAAGTTAACTTCAGGAATGCAGCAGATCTAGGTGTCAGGGTGGCAGATGATGGGCTCGATCTCGAGGCATGAGGCGGTGAGCTAGATGAAGAAGTGGTAATAGTAGCTGTTGCTGAGCATTTAGAGCCATTAAATTTCACTTTAGAATGTCCAGTTACCACTGAGCTGGCTTGCTTCTTGAACATTGTTCCCGCTGGTGGATTGCTTCTGCTGTCATGGCTGCCACTCACAATGGCCTCTGCCCATAGCCTGTACTGTGGCCCAGAATACTCACTTCCATGTTGCTCCCTTAGTTCCTCAAAAATATCTTGCACATGGGCGCGTCTTTCTTCCATCACTGTCTTCTTACGTTTCGGACTTGCAACGGACATGGACTTGTCATCACCAGAGTCTTCATCCCTGTCCACTTCTGTCAGCCCTTCACACCATAACGTGCCTTTGCCTTTAACGAGTGTGGAATGAATCAACCTTTGCAGCTCCCCATCATCTTTCAGCCACACCTTCTTTCTTCCTTTCACTAAGTAGCCAACTGTGGAGATGCTGCGAACAGGAATTTTTTGTGCAAGATAAAACTTCAAGTCTCTTATAGATTCTATATCTTTCACGTCAACATCAGACAGAGCAAACATTTTGTCTTGTTTGCTTTTCCTGCAGGAGACTTTGACCATGATATCCAGAGGCTGGACAGGTGCTGTATTTGCAGCTTTACTGGTATCCTCCTGAGCAGAGTGGTGCTCAGCAGGAACTGCATATGGCTGAGTTGGTATAATGGGCGACAACTCGTACGACATCTGAGGTGAAAACAGAGGCTGAGAAGTGATCGGTACTGACCCTCCAAATTGTGTTAGAGAGTCAAGTAGTTCTGAGGATGGTGCTACACAAAAGAGAAGCAACAGTAGCAAGCTACTATAGCTATACTCACAACTCACTGCATGAATCACTCTCCACAATACTCACAAGTCATGCAGCGAACCACCTCCGCTACACTCACAACTCAGGCCTGATTTACAGTGTAGTGTCACGATTTCTAGTCCCAAATGCACAATGCACATCATACACACTTGCATGTGCCACGTGATATCGGTGTAGCTATCACAGTGCCTGTGGAAGTCATTCTCCCAAGATTGATGGTGGGAAGAGAGGATGCCTCTATGCATAAGTTGGAAGAGACGCACATGAACACGTCCATGGCATGTGCGAGCCGTTGCGCATGCACTGTGTATCATGCAATGCGCAACATGTGATCAGGTGGACAAGAAATTGTTAAAATACTGTACATCAAAAAAAGGTTTTCGCCCAAATATGGAGCAATTCTGCTGCAATCACACGTTTACATTAAAACAATAAAAATATCCAGAAAACGGATGTTTCAAAAACAGAGAAGTGGAGCATTTTAAAACAGAGTCGTAGCGTATGGGTGTAGACGAGTAAAAATGACTCTGTTCAGCTTCGAATATATTGGAGATTTACCAGAATGACACATTCCATGAAGCAAGAGAGACTATTTCAGCATTGTCAGGTCTTATTTCCAGTCTTACAGCATTTCAAGCCAATCTGCTGCTATGGGTAGGGCAAGGATGAGACTTGATACTGACGATGACAAACCTCCAAACAAAGCTGCTTCGGTGATGTTACACTCAGTGTCCGAAATGTAGTGCTTTCAACCAAAGTAATATTTCTTCATCCACATCGTCTTCAATGGCCTAACAGCAGCATCCCTGATAGTCTTCTTCTCAGCCCTTAGCTATATTGTACTGTTCTACATGTGCACCAAGTTTAATTGCCAGTCCACACGTAGTTGCGAAGAACGGGTGGCCTATCTATCAAGCCGACCGAATCAAGATGCCGCGCCATATTCCAGCGTAATCGTTCTAGTGTAAACGCTACGAACACAGAAAGCTATCCAGAGCCTCGGTGAACCATGCTTGACTTACTTTGATCTGATTCTGTCCCTCCAAACAGAAGGTCCGTCAGCCTCGCGCTCTCGCTCGGTCCGTTCAGGTTCGCCATAACAACTCAGTACATGTATACAAATTGTCTCGCCCACTATCACACAAATGAACTGCCTAAAAGAAGCCACAACCGAACAAAGATTCCACTGGCATGTACACATAAAACCACAACAACCCGAGGCGCCAAATTTCGCGTCACGTGGCACGTGAACGCGTCATCTTCATGGTGCAATGTGCATTGTGCATTGGGTAACCGGGACAAGTAATCGTGAAACCACTGTATCTTGGCCACGACTGCACAACACACAACACACCTACATGAGGCTAGCAGAGTTCTGATTGGTCAGTGGCTCAGAGGCATGTCATTGCCACAGGTTAATTGACCTACGGACCAATCAGAACTCTCATTGACACTCTGACATGTGTGCATTGGGAATTGTGCAATCGTGGACAACACACCCCAAACCACTGGAAAGCACACACACTCAGTGTCTATGATTACAGCACAGCTGCTCCAAACTACACAGCATGGAGTGGACATGGGGAGAGGAGACATTACAGTGCCGGAGGAACTAGCACTGACCACCACCTAAAGGAAAAGGAGACACACGCCTCTTCACTAATTCTCAAAGGCTATATATCTCACTACAGGTAGGACTTGACACTACAACAAAGCTAGCTACACATTAGAATAAACGCCTCCTTGCCCTCCACATCCTACGTAGTTACTCTCCTCTATGTATTACACATCAAGTCCTGAAGGGGGCGCTAATACTTGATTAGAAAACTGGTGCATTCCGCCCACAACTCACTCTCCCGCCCGCTTGCTATGGCCCTCCAGAGACTGTCAAAGTGGTCCGAGAAGACCATGAACGACTGGCCCACTCGAGAAGAGAGACGTTCTCTACAGACTACAAGAAGCAGCCAACAGAGACAAACTCACACTAAGACACGACACAGACTGCTTCCCCAACTGCTCCATCAAGTCATACCTGGAAGGAGTACACACTTGAGCGCTCCTGGGCAGAATTAGTCTATTCGGAAAGGACTGCACTACTTCTCACACGTGCCACGTGGATCCACTTGTACAGCTGATCATGATTTGGGGGACACTCTCAGACTCTCAGACACTTTGTAGTTTGATCATGAATATCATTAGGCGAACATGACAAAACGATAACGCTACTCTACATAACTGTACATAACACTGTAAAGCAATGTTCTGTGAGTTCTGTACTGGGCACAGTGAACGTCCTGACAACTGTAGGGGGGGGGGGTGGAGTCAATGTGGAAGTGGGTGTGTCCATCTGTGGAGTGGGTAGGACCAGTGCAAGCTGGACGGTACTCAGGGCAGGTCTGAAGAGAGTGGAGCTGCAGGTACAAAGGAGGAGGAAGTGTTCAACATTTAGTCAACACCAAACAAGACATGCTCAGTTGACCAGCTGACTGGGGGGACTGCACCTTTGAGGAGTTCCTCCTCCAGTGATGTGATGTGCTGTACAGCTATTCCAGCGTAGTCCATTGCTTCAAATAGCACCTTCCAGATGGCTGGAGTGACCCCTTCACCGTCCTTCCACCTCTTCAAGCCAGACTGCACAGCCTCTTCCTCGTCACGGGACGAGTTGGAGTAACACATGTCAATGGCTTCAGAGGATAGCCCCACCCCCTCCAGCACTGCCCGCCCCCTGCCTGCTGCATTCCGGCTCACAAACCTTCTGAACAGCATGACACACTGCCTGTGACCTGAGTGGGAGAGGGGGGAAGGGGGATTGGGTGTGACAAAATAGGCAAATAGCAATAGCGTGCAATGCTCTACACACACACACACACACACACACACACACACACACACGTCCTGTCTCTGCCAGCCCACCCCACGAGGTGCCCTCACAGTGAGGTAACCCACGCCCTCAGAGACCCATGCTGAGAATGGAGAGACTTACCCACAGAGTGCACTGGCTGTGTGTGGACAGATCTGCGTCCCCGATCACTTGAGGAGGCTGCTCCTGTAGGGTAGAGCAAGGACACAAAGGGGACACCCACAGCAGTCCATGACACAATGTACACTCACACACAAGTACATCAAATGGTCCCTCCTACACTCGGTACACTGTGAGGTGCACTCGTGTGTAGTACTGCATGGAGCATTGAAGCTGAGTGATGTGGACCAATTGCATATGCAGAGTCGTCAAACTATGCTTATTGATTGATCCAAGCATGTGACTGTCACATGACTGACAGGTTTTCTGCTGCAACATCAGGGAAAGTCCCTGTACACAAACCTGACAACAGGCTAAGCAGTTGTAGGGGGAATTCCCCATTCTCCAATTAGCATTACCACAAAATCTGAATGTCACTGGCAAACTGAGCCACACACTAAACCTCCTCTGTGCACTAAGGGGTCACCACATGACACTTGGGGTTAGCAGGATTGCATGAGATTCAATCAGAGACAGTAGGGACACACCTCCCACACTTGGTACACTGTGAGGTGCACGCGTGTGTAGTAGCACTGCATGGAGCATACCTTGCTGTGTTGTAGGCAGTGACTCCATCTCTGGGGTGGGTCCCTTGTCAGCAGTGGTAGCTCCACTTTGGGAAGACACATGGACTGGATGTAAAATAAATAGGTGAAGTGCAATAGAGTGCAATGCACAACATACAGACACTAAAACAGAGACATTCTTTCTGACCCACCCTCTCCCACTCCATGAGGTGCCCTCACAATGAGGTAGCCCATGCCATCAGAGACCCATGCTGATGATGGAGAGACTTACCCACAGAGTGCACTGGCTGACAGAGCACAATTCTGTGTTCCTGATCACTTGAGGAGGCTGCTCCTGTAGGGTAGAGCAAGGACACAAAAGGGGACATATGTATATGTACAGTAGTCAATGAAATAATGTACACACACACATACACATACATCAAATGGTCCCTACTATCACATGCACATCAATAGCATATTGGGTACTCTTAAAGACAAGAAGCGACTGAATAGCCAAATTGAACACCTATAAGGAGAGGAAACACACTCACCACTCTGAGGCTCCGCCTGATACTCCATGTTTTGTACAAGTGACAGAGAAGGAAACCAGCCTCCAAACAACTCAGTGAGACTCGTCTGGTTGGGAAGATGGCCAGCTGGCTTTCGGGATGGAACATGGTCGCCTCCATCACTGATGCAACGAATGATACTGGAAACAGGATATAAGGAATCAGGGGGAGGGGCTTTGGTGCTTTTCCACCTAGCAGGTGTGTATGGGTGGACGATGTAGGATGTGGCCTTCAGCTTCGGTGACAGTTGGGTAGTTGTTTTGATGACATCTCGAACAATGGTTGACACACATTGGAGCAGTTTCTTTGGTCCTACCTTGCTGTGTCCGACAACCTGGACCACACTGCTGTCATTAATCTGGACCACTACCTCCACACCAGTGATGGACATCCAGGAAAGGCCATTTGTCCAAACACTGCAACAATGCTCTCTCACACTGGGTAACTCATGGGTGAACACATGATTGGCTGCAAGATGGAGGATGATGGATTGGAGGAGATGTGCTGAGATGAGGTGCTTCTCCTCTGTCCTCAGTTGCCAGCACACCCACTGGAGGTGGTGTGGGTCTGCATCCTTTGGGAAGAGCTCAGGAGGTTGGGTAGACACCAGAGCAGGGAAGTATAGCCATCCCTCTCCCTCAGTACCAGCAGTTAGCTTCACAAGATCTTCTCGTAGCATCCTTGTATCCACCTGGATGCAGAACTCAAGGCTGATAAGGACCTCTTGGATCATTGTCGGATCCAACTTGGGAAACAGCTCAGCCAGCTGACTGCAGTGGAGGAGACCAAACTGGTTGACCTTGCCCTTGGACCCACTGAACAGGGTGCCATACACGTTGTGGAGAACAGCTTGGAGGTCCAAGATTAGCCAACTTTGGGAGGGGTCCAGCTTGTTGGAGAGAAAGAGGGCGTGTCCAACTGCTGTTAGGTCACGACACACTTCCACAGCTGGAGGTAGGTTCCTGGAGAGCAGCTCAGCATTCTTCAATAGCCATGACTGGAAGGTGTGGAGTGTGATGGCCGGAACAGAGAACGTTTTCTGCACTTGCACTAGGACCCACCGAAGGTTGTACGAGAGACCATCAGAGTTCAACTGGAGAGGTTGGATCTCCTGCAAGAAGGTGCATATCTGATTGATGCCCTCAGATTCAGGCTTGCGGCAGTCCAGGAGACAGGGACCCTGGATGTAGAAAGATAACCCCTGCACTGACTGAGTGCATCGTAGCAGCTTCTCGGCTGCTTCCTCTTTGGACTTTACTCGGTCAAGGAAACTGCCAACAAGGATCACTTGTAGAGCGGATGGGGTTGAAGTAAGAGCTAGAGGTTGCAGCCAGCGAGTGATTTGCTGTGAGATGATGTCTTCCTCGTCGGTTGTCTTTACCAGAAGTAACAGGATCACAGACACTTCTGGCTTGCTCAGCATGGCCTCCAAGAAGGACTGATGAGGGCCGTGGTAATCAGCCTGACCGGCAAAGTCGTAGAACAATGTCTGTCCATACTTACAACTGGAAAACTGGACTGCTTCAATTCCAGCTGTGCGTTGTCTAATGTCCTGCACATTTGTAAACCTGTTGATGAACTTCTTCCAACGCCCTTTGTCCTCAACTTGCAGAGCTGCTATCAGTGTACTCTTGCCGTGTTCAGCATTGCCAATTACTGCTACAATGCGCTTGGTAGAGAAAGACTGTGCCTGTCGAATAGTTTGTCGGAAGTTACCTGATGCAAGGTCCAGGGGATATTTGGATTCCTTGTTTCTGACTGTCATATCTGCTCCTGCCTCCATGAGTAGAACCCCGCATTTAATATGATTGTATTCAGCAGCAAAATGCAGGGCTGTTGAGCCAGCAGCTACCCTCCACCACACACTGCTAGTGACAACATTCACACTAGCACCTGCTCTAATCAGTTCACACACTGTTTCATCCCTACCCCTCCAAGCTGCCCATATCAAAGGGGTCACTCCCCCTAGACCTTGTACATTGGTGTCTGCACCAGCTGCACACAGTGTTTTCACAACACTGCAATGACCCCTCCAGCTGGCATAGTAAAGGGCAGTTTGTTGATAATCGTCCTCTACATTCACAAAAGCTCCTTCTCTAATGAGCTCCTCCACCACTTGGTCATGACCCCTCCCAGCTGCCTCTATTAAAGGTGTTGTGCCATACTCATCTCTGGTGTTCACATCATGTCCCTCTTTAATTAACTGCCTCACTTTGAACAAGTCACCCTCTTCACAAGCACTCCAAAGAGCCATCTCCAATTCTCTCTAGCAGAAGTACAAGTGAAGGTGTGCCCTACAGAAGACACAATGGACCACTTGTTGGATCAACAACTTCACACACAGAGAGACAAAATGCCTCACAAAATGTCTGACTACTAAACAATATGGTTCATTACTAGAGCTGCCTACAATTTACTGCTAATGACCCCAAATGACTCAACATGTGCTACAAGCCATCTTAACTTGCTCCATCTATACCAATAGGCTAAGGAAGGAGAGGCCTGAGGCCAATAGTAGCCCCTGCTAGATCCACCTTGAGTACAGCCCCTTCACATGCAGGCTACTAGCTACCATTCAAAGCTCCAGCTAGGGCACAGGTTCACCCACCTACAGCACCACGTGTGTTGGATGCACTACTGCAATACAGTATAAGAGCACTCACCAGTTGGAGAGGTGTTGGGCTGAGGCGCTAGAGAGGGAGGAGTGAAGAGGTATTGGCTGCTACTGTCGGCCGTCGCGTGAGGAAGGAGCGGAGAGTTGTAGCTGTTGGTAGTCGGCGGAGGAGGCGCGGCGGTAAGGAGGGAGGAGTGTGAGGTGTTGAGCGGGACGGTGAACGGGGGAAACCAGACGTTGCTAATGGACGGAGTGTTGGAGGAGCGAATACGTCGAGGAGTCAGTTGGATGCGGGAGGCTAGTGGCGCGAGACTGAGCCGTAGGGGTGTGGGTTGGATGTGTTGGTCGCGGAGGAGGCGAGCCGTTAAGGAGGAAGGAGTGTTGTGGTGTTCAGCTGGACGGCGCTGCTGGTGACGGTGGAACGAACAGTGTGAATTTCAAGCGAGGCTGCTATCAACTGTTAACTGAGTGCTGAAGAGACGCAGCGCTTCCTCTGTAGCTGGAGTGCGTACAGAAAGGTGTAAGTTGCGAGGCTGCTGTTAACTGTTAACCTGGTGTTGAAGGGGCGCAATGCTTCCTCTGTCGGAGGAGTGTGCACGGGAAGGTGTCAGTTGGCTGAGCTGGTACAAGAGAGATTGGGCAGTCAGTGGTTGGGCGCTATTAAAAGGCGGTGGAGAGAGAGTGACCTGCATGAAAGATGGGGAAAGGTTTGTAGCTAAATGAGCAGTTGAAGCAGCTAGAAACTACGGGACTTAGCTAACTACTTGACAGTCATTAGCTAGCTAGTGAACTGTAGCTAGATTTGCACACTTCAACGCTTCCTAAACAGCAAACAAGCCACTCCGCACAAACCACTTGCAAAAGGACTTACCTCCACTACACACCTGGCAGGCCCAGGGCTGCCCGGCCGGTAGAGAACAACAACTCAAACAAACTCGACTATAACTCTATCTCTAGCACTGACTGGGACAACTGAACAACTCAAAGAAACTCCACTAAACTCTTGGATTCTTGGGCGTGTACCGCTGACTACTATAGCAACGAAAAACGCGCCACACCCATATGGCCATATCCGGCAAAGCGCGAATGACGTCACCATCACCAGTGCACATGAATGTACAGCAGTGACTGCAGTGTCCTTCAGTGGTACACACAACAGTGTCACAGGTTGAAAATACAGGAGTTCATTCTGAGTGCTCTCCAGTGTGTACTCAAACACCTCCACCTTCTGCAGCAGAGACAAGTGGTCGTAGCTAGTCAGCCAACATCTGCATGAAGGTGGACAGGACAGCCAACATCTGAGGGTGGGCAGGACAGGATGGGGAGTAGCCTTGCCCACTAGACCGTCCTGTAAGTGCCCGCTAGCTATAGCCTACAGTACTGTACTAGCAGGCCAGACTAGATGGAGTGTGTACATGTGTAGGATGAAATAGCTACTCTTGTGTTAGATGGAGGTCCCGTTAACTCTGAAGCTATGAAAAGTGACAGTCATGGGTTGATACGAGATATTATATGCACGACAATTGATTCAGTGACAGCCACGTCCACATTAATGGACAAGCATGGGGACTTTCCCTGATGTTGCACCATAATTATCAAAAAGCAAAGTCTGTACATGTAAGCCATACATGTGCACAGTCATGTGGACCAAGCATACTTTGGTGACTCTACACTTAGTGACTGGTCCATGTCACTGTGACTGTCACCTGTATGGTTTAGGAAGTCCAACATACTTTGGTGCAATGTCATACGTAGAAGTCCCTCTTTAGTCTAGAGCTCAGTACCAGACATTCCTGCATTATGGGCACTCCCTCCTCTTGGGGTTCACCTTCCAACATGGTCTGGCCCGCTAGACCCAACTCCTCATTATCGAGTGGTGGTGGAAGAGGAGATGTGAAGTTGGGTCTAGCAAGCCAGACTACTTTCAACATGGTCTCCTTCCTCATCTGTCTCCACAGCTAACAGACACAACACATTGAGGTACAATCTGAAGGCCTAAACATTGTAGAATATACCATTATTTCCAAAGAGTGTGCATTATAAACTGCTCAGTACAGTCTGAGGGCTTACACTGTAAATTCAATTTTAAAAGAGTTTGAACTATACACCGTTCAGGATTTCACCAAAAGGGACACCTGTGTGTGTGTATGTGTGTGTGTGTGTGTGTGTGTGTGTGTGTATGTGTGTGCGCACGCACAAAGAGACAGGTGAGAAAGAGATATTTCACTCCAACATTAACTAAGTCACTAAGTCAATGAGTGACTTGTACAGCATGCATGAAGAGGAGTACTGTAACACACACTACACTAACAGCAGCTGGAGAAAAGAGAGGGAGGGGCAGAGGGGAGTGGGAGGGGCAGAGGGGAGAGGTGGGAGGGGCAGAGGGGAGAGGAGGTAGGGGGAGAGGGGAGGGGTGGGAGGGGCAGAAGGGAAAGGTGGGAGGGGGAGAGGGGCAGATGGGGAGGGGTGGGATGGGCAGAGGGCAAGGGGTGGGAGGGGCAAAAGGGGAAGGGTAGGAGGGGCAGAGGAGGAGGGAGGTGTAACACACACTACACCAACTACATGGCACCAGTCAATGACCAACTACCCACTGTACACTCAGTGTACATCTCCCTCCTCCCCCCTCCCACACACATCAACACACAAGGGGACCACACACTCACCATCCGATGTAGCACTGGCAGAGGTTCTCATGTGAAGTGGCTTGATCAATCAGCAGCTGCACTTGACGACACACATCAATGCCCTTCTCATGGGGGAAGTCGTTAACTAAGGAACAGGAAACAGGTCATGTGATGAGGACAGGTCACCATGACAACATCTAAATCCCCTCTCCTTGCCGCCCATCCCCTCTCCCCTTCCCTGTCTCATCCTACCTGTGAGCTTGTCCCGAATTCGCTGAATGATCTGCAGTGCTTTCTTGTTCAGCTCCTTGGGTTTGGTGCCGTCCGCTGTCCCCTCGTGTGCTGTCCCGTCGCTGGGCTCCACCTCAATGCTACCAGCTGGGTACAGCTTGCCCTTCTTGGACTTGTTGGTGTCTGGACAGACAAACAGCAAACACTCACTCTACATGTACACAAGAGTACATAATACAAGACACAACACCATCACAGTCTGCATGGGAGTCATGTAGTGACAGGGTTTCCATAGCAACAGATACTGTGAACAACAGAGCTTGCCAAAATGAGAATCTCACATTTAACAAAAAGTCTCTTCATCGAATAATATGAACACCCACGGACACATGCACACAACACACACATACACACACACACACACACACATGCACATCCCCCCCACACATCCCCCTCACCGTGCACCAGCCATCAGTTGAGGGAGGGTCGTACACAAAGGCCTCCAGTACAGCCATCAGGCTGTCCTTGTTCTGTCTCAGCACTCTCATCACCACGTTGCAGGTCACACGGAAGTTGCCTTCAATGCCAGTCACCTCCATAGTATCGATCAACATTAATGTCAGACGAAATGGGATCTTCTCAGGGAATTTCTCATGAGTCATGGCACCTGAATACATGTGTGTGTGTGTGCATGTGTGCGCGTGCGTGTGTGTGTGCCTGTGTGCCTGTGTGCATGCTCGAAGTAGTCCCCAAAGTCAATGTGCACCACGTGGCCGGTGGTCTGGTCCAACATGAGGTTTGAGGGGTGCCGGTCCCCCAGCCCCAACACGTAGCCCACCATAGACATGACGGCCAGTGAGCGTGTGTAGCTACAGCGACGGTCAAACCACACCTACACAGTGAGGGGGGAGGAGCACCCATAACTGTCATGGCATGACAGACTACCTTATTGGACACACTGTGGAGTCACATGGAGCTGGTCATCATGTGTGTGTGTGTGAGTGTGTGTGTGTGTGTGTGCGCGCGTGTGTGCGCGTGTGTGTGTGTGTGTCCGTCTACCCCATCTATATACCTCAGAGTTGGGACTCTTGAGCCAAAGGACTTTGGCCAGGTCATCTCCACGAGTGCTCTCCAGTGTGCATGTGCTCAAACACCTCCACCTTCTGCAGCAGAGACAAGTGGTTGTAGCTAGTCAGCCAACATCTGAGGGTGGGCAGGATGGGATGGGGTGAGGGTGTGTGTCATAGACTTGCAACAGCTACTGAACCACACCCCTTCCATCCCTTGCCCCTCCCACTCCACACTCCCTCACCTGCAACATGAGCCTGTGCTCAACATTCAACATGATCTTCTTCCTCTCCCGGTAGTCTCTGATGAGAGTGTGCAGTGTGTCTGAGTGGGGCACCCGCCCAATCAGCCCAGAGTTCTGAGACAGTGGAATCACCGAGTAGCAGCGTATACTGCAGGGGAAGGAAGCATTGCACAATAACACATTATTATTGCACAACCCTCACTGGAGGTGTCTCTTGTAGGTCTCCTGGTTGTCAGCCAGCAGTGTGTTGATGAGCTCAAACAGCTGCATCACTCTCTCGTCTTGGCGGAGGTCCTCATGTCCTTTGAGGAGGAACATGTACTCACAGCCATCACTGCCTGTGGGAGAGGAGGGGGAGGGGAGAGAGAGGGAGAGGAGGAGACAGGGAGGAAGAGGCGAGCAGGAGAAAGGGAGGGGGGACAAGTTGTAAGCGAAGAATGCCACAATGCAAATCACAACACAAAACCTCCTCCTCCCATGTCAATGTCTCTGGTGTTGTGCCACTCACCACATATTCGCAGCTTCCTGGGCCGCTGCTTTGATGTGATGACCTGCAGAGTGGGCACCACCTGTTGGATGCTGACGGTCTGGGAGGTGGGGTTGTAGGTGCCAGGGACAGCCAGCTCCAGGTCACGGCACTCAAGGAGCTTGGGAGAGACACACTCACTGGTAAACTTAGAGCACCAATAGTGGATGGAGGACATGTGTCAGTACTGCTTGCATGTGCATGACTTGCATGCTATAGATGTACTCTGCAAACTAGCTATCAACTTGAAACACAGTCCAAGTGTAGATCTCCTTAGGATGAATATTGCATGCTCGATCGCACAATACCACTGCACTTGCAATTGGAGATTGCAATTGGCTACATGCATCAGAATAGGGATGCATGCATGGTTTATAGTTTGGAATTGAGACGAGCCCATGCATCCATCACCTTTGGATAGCTATAAATGGATGTGTGACTACCTCTAGCTCTCACAGCAGACAGCTCAACCACCTCATCCTGCCCAGCTAGAGTGAGACTGTATCGTCATTGGGCCTCAGTTGTAATTCAGCAGTGCTGTAAGCAGTGTGCTGCACAGGAGGCCACATACACAGCCTTCCCTATTCCATGCAATCTCTTCCTGCAGAGCTAGCTAGCTAGCTGTCTTTAGAATATACTGCCACTCACACTGCAGTCCTAGGCCTGGCCTTGGCAGCCATCTTACAACTATACATACATGCGTCACAGTCAATGGCAACATTAAACAGCAATAATAGCTAAAGTGCAATGTCATGTCATGTTGAACTCACATCAGTCAGACAAGTGTAGAGAATACAAAGCTTGCAAGCTGCTACAAACCTCATACATATAGGCTGTTTGTCCGGAGGCTACACCTCACCTTGCCTCAAATTTTCTAAAATAATTTGCTCTGCTTTTTCCGTGTACGGCTTCTTCTCACGCACCGTTAGGTGTCTCCAGTTGAGGTGCTTCTCCTCCACTGGGAGACCATTCCAGACGGCACTTAGCAGTTTCGTCACATGACGGTTGTCAATCTTGATTTTTGGGTGCTCGTCCTCCAGCTCAGGCCAGAAGGTCTTCTTCATCACTTGCAAAAAGCTGCTCCGCATCACTTCTGAAAATGAGAGAAAAATGTTTGGTTGTTTCTTGCGCAGTGCCCCAGGTGATTTTTTGAAGAATGGTTTTGGGGTGGTAGGAACGTGGCCGTAGGACATTGCTTGGACGTGCAGCTGTTTGATGCAGTAAATGGCCTTCTTCAGTGTCTCCTTCTCTGTCCAGCGCTTTCCCTCAGCCGCCTGACTGCACCCACAGTGAACGACAACATGCTTCAATTGTTGGAGTTTCTGGTTCTTCAGCATCACTCTTTCATGCTCATGTTGGTTCTTCTTTGGATCTTTGCCTTGGAGCTTTGACGTGTGGCGTCTTGGGAACTTGCAATTGGCCACCTCTTTGATGAAGGCCAGCTCCAGCTGGGGAGTGTTGGGAGTGGAGCCTGAAGAGGACCCAGGACTTTGATAGAGGGGCTGGGGATTCACCCTGGGACCGGCAGCGCATAGGAGTTCTCCGCAAAACAGCTCATGATCCGTTATAGGAAGGTTCTCCATCTGTGCGTGTCCCGTGGGAACAGCGGCCGACAGCTGCAGCGGCGGCAGGCCGGGTACGTAGTCGTAGCAACTGATGAACGAACGGCTTGGGCTCGCCGACAACTGCAATTGGGTCCGCTTCAAGGAATTCGAAGCTGTAGCTGGCTCCGTAGCCGCCCGGATCGGGGCTCTCAGCAACACCCAGCGTCGGGTCGACGCTGTCGATCGGGGGACTCCAGTCGCTCCACATCGACATCACTTCAGCAGCAAGAATGGGCCGAGTTGTTTATGCCGACAGATTTGGTGCGCAGCGCCATGCAGTCCGAGGGCTGTTTCTTGTTTGGTTGGCGCCATCTATGACTGTGGCTTTCGCTATGGGATGATGGCAGCATAGATATTCTACACTACGCAACGTAGTGTAGAATATCTATGATGGCAGATAGCCTGGCGCGCACCGTACAGGCCCTCCTGGGGGCACGAGACAAGATCACATACTGAGAGCTTGGATAATTTGCATTAATTAAACGTATTCTCTCGAATACGGAGCAATTAATTAGCTATCCGCTCGTTCATGCAAATGGAACGACAACGATCCGGAAAATGGGGGTGTTTTCCAAATACGGAGACATAGATAAGAGGCTCATGCAAAAAGATTATTCAACACAGTTCAACTGTAGCTAGTAGAGCATCCACCCATCTGCAGCACCACCTGTGAGCTTGAGGTCTTCGAGCTGGGCCGTGGAGGAAGGGGAGACAATACATTACATAAACACCACTCCATGCACCGCACATCTCCCCCCCACACACACTCACTGCTTGTGTAGGCAGCTCAGCCTCCCCCTCTTCAGCCTCTCCCTGCTCCACACTACCACTGCCCAGTTTGTTCTGCTCGTCCATAAGAGGATTTAACTTTGTGACCCCTCCAATTGGGGCTAGCCGGCTTGTCTTTTCTGGGGACACACCCTTTTTTGACAAGCCTCGCTTGTAGCCTGGTGGGACTGGTGGTTGGGGTTGCCACGGACGTGCGTAAAGTTTGGGTGGTTGTTCCACTTTATCACAACTAAGGCTGGCTCTGTTTGGATCCACCTTGCCCTTCCCTTCACCACTTGCCTGCAGAGTGAGCTGTTCGGTGATGGCCTCGTAGATGGGGGAGGAGGAAGGGGGGCGGGGTTTGTGCTTGTCTTGGGGGGGAGGGGTCTGGGGAGGCTTGCCATTCAAATGATTGTGATGTGGGCACCTTGTCAGAGAGTGCACTGTCCCTCTTGCTGCTGACTGAAGTAGCACTAGCCGGGGATATCTCTGCTGTGTGGGATGAGGAGGGGAAGAGAAGGACAGCACGTGAGTAATCCTTTAGGAAAACACAGTTGAGCCATTGCTTAGATCAACTGCACTCAAACACACTCAGTTACAAGCAACTCAGATATGTATAAATTGAAGTGTGAGCACACACACACGCACGCACGCACACACACACACACACACACACACACATCTCAGTGGCTGTGGATTGACTGTACCATCAATTGATCTACCCCCCTCCCACACACACACCTTTTCTCGTATTCAACTTCTCCATCTCCTGTGCCTCTGCCTCTTCCGCTCTCTTACTGGCTCCCTCTATCTGGTCAGGTACATTGCCCATACCTACACATCAGCAGTGGGGGAGGAGTCAGAGGGTGACAATGGCCAAGTGCTTCTATCTATAGTAACATGACATCACCAAGTCACACAAATCACACTCTACTGAACCTCACCATATTTCATTTCAAAGGCATACGCCATGTCCAGGTCCTGTGGGGTGAACCTCGTGTAAGGGCTCTTTGAGGGAAGGGCCATTTGTATCTCCCTGGCCACAAAGGACACAACAGAGAGGAACTCAACCTCATGGATGTGGTCCCTCAGTTCCAGTCCCATATTCACTAACTAGAAATGGAAATAGGAATGTAGGAATTGGACATCTGCGAGTGGTGTGGATGTGTGGTAATAACTGACGCAGAGTGGACATTGTGTGGTCTGATGTGTCATGTGTAGCACTGAGGTACAAAGTGGTCCACCTGAAGAGAACTGCAGTGTGATGTAACTCGGTGTGTAGTGTAGTATGGAATTTGAAATGAAGCAAATTGCGACAATACTGGGTGGAGTGTGGTGTGGTGTTCACCATGGCCTTCAGGCTTGGGTTAGTCAGGAACGCCTTGATTTCATTCTCCCTCAGCTGGTAGGAGAAGACAGCCTTCACCAGTGGAAGGAGCACTGCCTTGCCCACCCAGCTTGTAATATAGAGGGAGGTGATACAAGGGGGCGGAGTTAAATATAACAAATGGGAGGGGGCTGGGCACTTCTAAGAATAGAACACTATGAGGTCATCTGTTGAGTCATCTGTTACCATGTCAACAAAGCTACAAGATCAGCCAGTCAGAAGTCTCCTCCCGTCCCTCACTTACCAATTCCATCAATGTCAAACTTCTTCAGTTCTCCTTGTGCATAGCATACCTCGGCTGGAGTCAGACCTACAGCAAGTGGCAAAGAGACACAGACCACTTAGCACACTATTTGTGAGCAACATTATAGCACGGATGTGTGTACATGCACATGTGTGTGTATGGGTGTGTGTGTGTGTGTGTGCGTGCGTGTGTGTGTGTGTGTGTGTGTGTGTGTGTGTGTGTGTGTGTGTGTGTGTGTGTGTGTGTGTGTGTGTGTGTGTGTGTGTGTGTGTGTGTGTGTGTGTGTGCATGTGTGGGGCGGGTGTGTGTGTGCACAGCATGGATGTGTACATGCACGTGTGTGTAGGGTGTGTGGGGTGTGGGTGGGTGTGTGGGTGTGTCTGTTTATGTGTGCATGCGAGGGTGTGTGTGTGTTGCAGTGTTGCATGTGTGATGTTCTGGTGAAGTCCACACACACTAACGTGTTGAGTTGCACACGAATGAATGTGTGTATTCAAAAGTAAGAGAACCTGCTGCACGGAGAGTTTGTAGAGGGCTGGGTACTGCTTTGAGTGGAAAGGCTGCGGCCAGGAATGACTTCAGGGACATCTTCCTCTAGAAGACCAGGAAAGAGCGATAGCAGACAGCGATGGAGGCAACTTCACGTTAAAGTTGGAGAAGTTTGAAGGTAGGGAAGTGATTGACCTCTGACACACTGAAATGAACCTTGCTAGCCAGTCCCTTCACCTGACCTGCCCAGTGGTAAGGAAGACGGTTCAAGGGACAATGGTTAAATACTGCATGTTAAGGGAAGGTGTAATTTTAAGAGAATTGACATTGTTTTCAGAGCAAGTATGTACAATTGAACACAAGGAGCTCCAGTGAGAAACACAGACTAAATTGAATATAACCACCACCACCACATGATTTAGGCATCCCCTACAAACATGGCACAGTGGCACCACCGAGTGAATTTCACTGGGGAATATGGCATCCCCCTAAGGATTTAGGCATCCTCTGGAAACATCAGGCACCTGGCTCCCCTAAATAAATTTCACTAGGGAATACGGCATCCCCCCAGAGGATTTATGCATCTCTTACAAACATAGGGAACTGGCACCACTGAGTGAAAGTCGCCAGGGAATATGGCATATGGCAATAGAAATAAGAGTACAAAAATGAGGAAATAGTCTGAAATGTAGTTACAAACGTTTTCACACATGTTGCTATGCAATAAATATAACTTCTACCGTCAGAGTGGTCAAGAATGAAAAAATAAATAATTTGCTGCAAACATGATAACTAGGAATTTGTGATTTACAGTCCCAAAACAGTCTCAGTATAGAGTACTGCCACTGCCATTCACTCAAGCACTCACCAGTCACTCTCACCCATGCACACTCACACACTCCACTCACTGAGGAAGTTACTTGTACACTTGAGCAAGAGCCCAACAGGAACACAGGGTGGGGCTAGGGGACTCCTTCAGCAGTTCCACTCCAAGCTGACACAACCACTCCACCCAGTCATTCTTGGAGATCCTCCCTGTGGAGACCAAAAGAAACCAAGTAGGACCAGGGGATACTATGAAAGCAAGACCCATAGTACATAAAGCAGGACAATTTAGGACACACTGGACCCCATATAGGACGCACTGGACCCCATATAGGACGCACTGGACCCCATATAGGACGCACTGGACCCCATACAGGATGCACTGGACCCCATAGGACTCACTGGACCCCATATAGGACGCACTGGACACCATATAGAATGCACTGGACCCCCATAGGACGCACTGGACCCCATATAGAATGCACTGGACCTAATATAGGACGCACTGAACCCCATATAGGATGCACTGGACCCCATATAGGATGCACTGGACCCCATATAGGACACACTCAATCCCATACAGAATGCACTGGACCCAATATAGGACACACTGGACTCCATATAGGATGCACTGGACCCACCATAGAACACACTGGACCCTATATAGGACGCACTGGACCCCCATAGGACGCACTGGACCCCATATGAAATGCACTGGACCCCATATAGGATGCACTGGACCTCATATAGAATGCACTGGACCCCATATAGGACGCACTGGACCCCATATAGGACACACTCAATCCCATACAGAAGCACTGGACCCCATATAGGACGCACTGGACCCCATATAGGACACACTCAATCCCATACAGAAGCACTGGACCCCACATAGGACGCACTGGACCCCATATAGGATGCACTGGACCCCATAATAGAATGCACTGGACCCCATATAGGACGCACTGGACCCCATATAGAATGCACTAGGCCCCATATTAGAATGCACTGGACCCCATATAAGACGCACTGGACCCCATATAGGACGCACTGGACCCCATATAGGATGCACTAGGCCCCATATTAGAATGCACTGGACCCCATATAAGACGCACTGGACCCCATATAGGACGCACTGGACCCCATATAGGATGCACTAGGCCCCATATTAGAATGCACTGGACCCCATATAGAATGCACTAGGCCCCATATTAGAATGCACTGGACTCATTAAAGGACGCACTGGACCCCATACAGGACGCACTGGACTCCATAGAGGACGCACTGGACCCCATATAGGACGCACTGGACCCCATATAGGCTGCACTGAACCCCATATAGGACGCACTGGACCCCATATAGGACGCACTGGACCCCATATATGACTCACTAGACCCTATATAAGATGCACTGGACCCCCCATAGGACGCACTGGACCCCATACAGAATGCACTGGACCCACCATAGGACGCACTGGATCCCATATAGTAAGCACTGGATCCCATATAGGATGCACTGGACCATATAGGACACACTGGACCACATATAGGACGCACTGAACCCCACATAGGATGCATTGGACCCCCCATAAGACGCACTGGACCCACCATAGGACGCACTGGACCCCATATAGGATGCACTGCACCCCATATAGAATGCACTAGACCCCATATAGGACACACTGGATCCCCATAGACCCTCACCCCCACCCTAAATACCCCTACCCTACACACACCCTACACACCCTCACCCTACCCACCCCCACCCTACACACCCCCACCCTACCCACCCCCACTCTACACACCCCCACCCTACACACCCCCACCATACACACCCCCATCCTACACACCCCCACCCTACACACCCCCACCCCCACCCTACACACCCTCACCCTACCCACCCCCACCCTACACACTCCCACCCTACACACCCCCACCCTACACACCCCCACCCTACACACCCCCACCATACACACCCCCACCCTACACACCCCCACCCTACACACCCCCACCCTACACACTCCCACCCTACACACCCCCACCCTACACACTCCCACCCTACACACCCCCACCCTACACACCCCCACCCTACACACCCCCACCCTACACACCCCCACCCTACACACCCCCACCCTACACACCCCCACCCTACACACCCCCACCCTACACACCCCCACCCTACACACCTTCACCCTACACACCCCCACCCTACACACTATTCCACTGTCTAAGCTAGCCTGTACTATGCAATATTACTATACAGAATTGGGATATATAAAGGAGTTAACTTACTCCATGCATGCTGAAAGCTTCATTGGCAACTGCTGAATGGCCAAGTGAAGGAAAGTGGGTTAGCAAAGCTTTAGGAAATACAACTGTTTAGCTTGCAGTTAAATTGTGTGTGATTCACTGACTTGTTTGTAGAGGACTGCAGTGGCTAGGAAAATTGTCCATTGTAGCTTGCTCCACACTAGCCAAAGTTAACAAGTGTTCAGACGTTTTGGTGACATTGCATGCAGTCACCTTACAGTCACCTTAGTCACTGATGAAGGCTACTGTAATGTCACTGAAACGGCTGAATAATTGTTAACTTTGGCTAGTGTGCACTGCTACAATGGATTCACTGACTATATAACTTCTTTCCTTCCATACAGCAATTGTATGGAAGGCCTTTCAGTATGCAGTGCGTAAACACTCATAAAAGATAATGTGAATGTGCAGTATTTTAACTGTACTGAACTACCTTAGACCTGCAGATCGAGCTATGTATGTAACATACGTGTGTGTGTGTGTGTGTGTGTGTGTGTGTGTGTGTGTGTGTGTGTGTGTGTGTGTGTGTGTGTGTGTGTGTGTGTGTGTGTGTGTGTGTGTGTGTGTGTGTGTGTGTGTGTGAACCCTTGCCATTCTATTGGTCCATCCATTGGCCATCCTGAAGGTGCAGCAATGCCACATGACCGTGGCATTGCTGCACCTTCTGTAGCAAACATGACAACATGCATGGTCTTACAAGTGATCTAACAACTTGCACTTTAATGCAGATGATAAGCAATTGTTACTGGCAGCTGCTCAGATACGAGAAAGACCAATTAAGAAATTTACCATGTACATACTGTAACAGTACCCATTCTTCGGAGCGAATACCGTTATGACTGCTAATCACAAAGACAGACAGAAAATTGTAAAACTTAGTGAAAAGAAATAAATTTAACATAGATGTAAATTGTGCTGCAAGGCCCAGAACTGCAGAAAGATTATCTGTTTCACACTTCTGCACAATGACAGACAGACTCAAGAAACTGTTTAACTCGGCCTTTGGCACATGTGTACGTCACATTAATCACCTCCTGTTGAAACAAGCCATGTGTACAGTAAATTGGACAGCTGTATTATACAACCACTAGCAACCATGTTACTGCTACACCTCAAAAATGATTATCGGTTTAAATTTGAACATAAGACGACAGCGAATCAAATCCAGTAAAAAACGGAAGTTGATGAGAACAATAATTAGAAAATGGCGGTCGTGTGTGAAGGAAAAAGCGGAAATGGAAGGATAACTCTCTGCAATCCACAAGATGGGCGCCGTCAACCCCGCAATAACCTGACCCGGTGCCCTCAGCAGCCACAGCGAGTTTGAGGAGCAAGCGTATCGCGAACACACACAGACAGACAATTTCGGCTTTGTATATTATATTTGCATCTTATTATAACAAACATAACGCACAAAACTTTGTTACCAATACAAATAACTTGGTGACCATTCCTGAAAATAAAATTGCAAATTACCCTTCTAAGCGGTGATTCACAATATTATAGTCCAGTCAAAATTAGAGTTTACACGATACTCAGCCTCACTTCTGGAAATGGCTGATGCAGTGAAAGCTCAAAATCTCTTTCATATAGCAGCACCATTGTGACCTGTGACACCAAAGATGATTTTCAGCTGGCTACGCCACATTTTAAATGCTTCCTACAGACCTGCAGCTATTGGTCAATAGGCATTAACTGGAGTAGGTAGCCATCTTTAGGGAACACTCTCTACTCTCATTCCTTCCAAAGTCAAGATGAGTTACTGTCCCTCAATAGTGTTCAATTTACTCTCTTAACACAAACATCCACCACTCACTGGTCACACTGGTCACACCCAAATCTCCACCCCACTGGTCCCCACACCCAAATCGCCACCCCACTGGTCCCCAGACCCAAATCTTCACCCTTCTGCTCCACACACCCAAATCTCCACCCCATTGGTCCCCAGACCCAAATCTCCACCCTACTGGTCCCCATACCCAAATCTTCACCACACTGGTCCCCACACCCACATCTCCCCTACCTTCATCCAACTTCACAAAGTCCTGCTTCTTGACCCTCTTTCCTGAGAGCAAGTTGTGGCTTCACTCAATTGTGTAGGACCTCTCACCGAGGTGGTGTCCGACAGCCATCTTCTTCACACCTGACTCACTGTGGTACAGCCTCTTCCTTGTCTCCTTCACCTGTACACAGTGTGAGGGGAGTCTGGTGGTAGGACACAACACACTGTACATTACTAACATACCAACTGGGATGTGTACACATTGGCAACAGACATGCATGCAATCACATGTCACATTAATGGACATGAATAAGGTTAACACAACCGGAAGGACTGGGGCAGGCTGGGCAAAGGGGAACCCCTTGGAATGTACACACCACACTCAGTAATCAATACAGGTGATGACAGCAATTAAGGCGGGGGTGGAGGGCTGGCCGGGCACCAGCCTAGTAAGGGGGTGCAGTGTGTGGTGACCACAGAAAGGAGTGTTGAAGGACTGACACACACACACACACACACATATATATACAGGTTGCCTGGACCAGACTACCACATGTCTACAGTTACGAGTGTACCTCAGCCAGAACAACCAGCAAAGGGTGCAGCTGACCCTTGGAGAGTGGCTTTGAGCAAGACCACCCTCCACTGGGGATTACAACACCTTTAAGGTGACAGGAGAGTGACCCCAGCTCACCTCATGTCACACCACATACCAGATGGACACAGTTACAGTGGGCTCGGGGTATCTTGGCCACGACTACACAACACACAACACACCTACAGGAGGCTAGCAGAGTTCTGATTGGTCAGTGGCTCAGAGGCATGTCATTGCCACAGGTCAATTGACCTACGGACCAATCAGAACTCTCATTGACACTCTGGCATGTGTGCATTGGGAATTGTGCAATCGTGAACAACACGCCCCAAACTACTGGAAACTGCACACACACACTCACTGTCTATGATTACAGCACAGCTGCTCCAAACTACACAGCATGGAGTGGACATGGGGAGAGGAGACATTACAGTGCCGGAGGAACTAGCACTGACCACCACCTCAAGGAAAAGGAGACACGCACCTCTTCACTAATTCTCAAATGCTATATATCTCACTACAGGTAGGACTTGACACTACAACAAAGCTAGCTACACATTACAATAAACGCCTCCTTGCCCTCCACATCCTAGTTACTCTCCTCTATGTATTACACATCAAGACTTGAAGGGGGCGCTAATACTTGGTGAGAAAACTGGTGCATTCCGCCCACAACTCACTCTCCCGCCCGCTCGAGGTCTACAGCCCTCCAGAGCGCGTCCATTAGAGACTGTCAAGTGGTTCGGGAAGACTATGAACGACTAACCCACTCGAGAAGAGAGACGTCCGCTGCAGACTACAAGAAGCAGCCAACAGAGACAAACTCACACTAAGACACGACACAGACTGCTTCCCCAACTGCTCCATCGAGTCATACCTGAAAGGGGTACACACTTGAGCTCTCCTGGGCAGGAGTCGAGCGCATTAATTGATTCTATTCGGAAAGGACTGCACTACTTCTCACACGTGCCAAGTGGATCCACTTGTACATGCAGCTGATCATGATTTGGGGGCACGTGCTCAGACACTTTGTAGTTTGATCATGAATATCATTAGGCGAACATGACAAAACGATAAGCTACTCTACATAACTGTACATAACACTGTAAAGCAATGTTCTGTGAGTTGTGTACTGGGCACATGCAGTGAACGTCCTGACAGCTGTAAGGTGGGGGCGGAGTCAATGTGGATGTGGGTGAGTCCATCTGTGGAGTGGGTAGGACCAGAGCAGGTGCAAGCTGGACAGTACTCATGGCAGGTCTGAAGAGAGTGGAGCTGCAGGTACAAAGGAGGAGGAAGAGAAAGTGACCAACCTTTAGTCAATACCAAACAATACATGCTCAGTTTACCAGCTGACTGGGGGGACTGTACCTTTGAGGAGTTCCTCCTCCAGTGATGTAATGTGCTGTACAGCTATTCCAGCGTAGTCCATTGCTTCAAATAGCACCTTCCAGATGACTGGAGTGACCCCTTCACCGTCCTTCCACCTCTTCAAGCCAGACTGCACAGCCTCTTCCTCGTCACGGGGTGAGTTGGAGTAACACATGTCAATGGCTTCAGAGGATAGCCCCACCCCCTCCAGCACTGCCCGCCCCCTGCCTGCTGCATTCCGGCTCACAAACCTTCTGAACAGCATGGCACACTGCCTGTGACCTGAGTGGGGGAGGGGAGGGAGGAACATGTGGATGTGACAAAACAGTCAAATAGCAATAACGTGCAATGCTCTACACACACACACACACACACACACACACACACACACACACACACACACACACACACACACACACACACACACACACACACACACACACACACACACACACACACACACACACACACACGTACTGTCTCTGCCCACCCACCCCACTCCCATCCCACGAGGTGCCCTCACAGTGAGGTAGCCCACGCCCTCAGAGACCCATGCATGCTGAGGATGGAGAGACTTACCCACAGAGTACACAGGCTGTGTGTGGACAGATCTCCGTCCCTGATCACTTGAGGAGGCTGCTCCTGTAGGGTAGAGCAAGAACACAAAGGGAACACCCACAGCAGGCAATGATATAATGTACACACACACAAGTACATCAAGTGGTCCCTCCCACACTCGGTACACTGTGAGGTGCACTCATGTGTAGTGACACAGCATTGAGCAATAAAGCTGAGTGATGTGGAGCAATTGCACATGCACAGAGTCGTCAAACTATGCTTATTGATTGATCCATGTGACTGTCACATGACTGACAGGTTTTCTGCTGCAACATCAGGGAAAGTCCCTGTACACAAGCCTGACAACAGGCTAAGCAGGTGAAGGGGAATTCCCTATTCCCAAATTTGCATTACCACAAAATCTGAATGTCACTGGTTAACTGAGCCACACACTAAACCTCCTCTGTGCACTAAGGGGTCATCACATTACACTTGGGGTTAGCAGGATTGCATGAGACTCCATCAGAGACAGTAGGGACACACCTCCCGCACTCGGTACACTGTGAGGTGCACTTGTGTGTAGTGACACTGCACGGAGCATGTACCTTGCAGTGTCTCCATCTCTGGGGAGGGTCCCTTGTCAGCAGTGGTAGCTCCACTTTGGGAGCTGGAGGATGACGGTACTGAGGGCAGGTCTGAAGAGAGTGGAGCTGCAAAGCAAAAAAGCAGTAAACAGCAGTGATTGGCTAAAATATTCAGCAACACACATCCATGCACACCGCACACAACACTCCCATACACAGACACAACCACATGCACCCATGCACAGTCTCCCCCCCCCCCCCCCCCCCCAGACACACATTACCCACCTATCTCCAGTCTCCTCTTCATAGATTCACCCAACGCTTTCATTTTAGGGTTGCCCTTAACTGCAGTGATGATGTCACAGACGGTCTGAAAGGCCTCTTCAGTGCACTTCTCCTTCAATATCAAATGAAGAAACTGATTCTGCTGTGTTGGGTTAGTGTTTGCTGCGATTGTCCTCTGGTCACCTCTATCAATGATATTGTTGTGTAGAAGTTCCAGGACAACAGCATTAGCATCCATTTTCTCAATGAACTGGTCCCGAAAGAGATCAAGTACTTGTACAGCTTCATGGAAAGGGAAGACACATGGACTGGATGTAAAATAAATAGGCGAAGTGCAATAGAGTGCAATGCACAACATACAGACACTAAAACAGAGACATTCTTTCTGACCCACCCTCACCCACTCCATGAGGTGCCCTCACAGTGAGGTAGCCCATGCCATCAGAGACCCATGCTGATGATGGAGAGACTTACCCACAGAGTGTACTGGCTGACAGAGCACAATTCTGCGTTCCTGATCACTTGAGGAGGCTGCTCCTGTAGGGTAGAGCAAGGACACAAAAGGGGACATATGTATATGTACAGAGTCAATGAAATAATGTACACACACACATACACATACATCAAATGGTCCCTACTATCACATGCACATCAATAGCATATTGGGTACTCTTAAAGACAAGAAGCGACTGAATAGCCAAATTGAACACTTATAAGGAGAGGAAACACACTCACCACTCTGTGGCTCCGCCTGATACTCTATGTTTTGTACAAGTGACAGAGAAGGAAACCAGCCTCCAAACAACTCAGTGAGACTCGTCTGGTTGGGAAGATGGCCAGCTGGCTTTCGGGATGGAACATGGTCGCCTCCATCACTGATGCAACGAATGATACTGGAAACAGGATATGAGGAATCAGGGGGAGGGGCTTTGGTGTTTTTCCACCTAGCAGGTGTGTATGGGTGGACGATGTAGGATGTGGCCTTCAGCTTCGGTGACAGTTGGGTAGTTGTTTTGATGACATCTCGAACAATGGTTGACACACATTGGAGCAGTTTCTCTGGTCCTACCTTGCTGTGTCCGACAACCTGGACCACACTGCTGTCATTTATCTGGACCACTACCTCCACACCAGTGATGGACATCCAGGAAAGGCCATTTGTCCAGACACTGCAACAATGCTCCCTCACACTGGGTAACTCATGGGTGAACACATGATTGGCTGCAAGATGGAGGATGATGGATTGGAGGAGATGTGCTGAGATGAGGTGCTTCTCCTCTGTCCTCAGTTGCCAGCACACCCACTGGAGGTGGTGTGGGTCTGCATCCTTTGGGAAGAGCTCAGGAGGTTGGGCAGAAACCAGAGCAGGGAAGTATAGCCATCCCTCTCCCTCAGTACCAGCAGTTAGCTTCACAAGATCTTCTCGTAGCATCCTTGTATCCACCTGGATGCAGAACTCAAGGCTGATAAGGACCTCTTGGATCATTGTCGGATCCAACTTGGGAAACAGCTCAGCCAGCTGACTGCAGTGGAGGAGACCAAACTGGTTGACCTTGTCCTGGGACCCACTGAACAGGGTGCCATACACGTTGTGGAGAACAGCTTGGAGGTCCAAGATTAGCCAACTTTGGGAGGGGTCCAGCTTGTTGGGGAGAAAGAGGGCGTGCCCAACTGCTGTTAGGTCACGACACACTTCCACGGCTGGAGGTGAGTTGCTGGAGAGCAGCTCAGCATTCTTCAATAGCCATGACTGGAAGGTGTGGAGTGTGATGGCCGGAACAGAGAACGCTTTCTGCACTTGCACTAGGACCCACCGAAGGTTGTACGAGAGACCATCAGAGTTCAACTGGAGAGGTTGGATCTCCTGCAAGAAGGTGCATATCTGATTGATACCCTCAGATTCAGGCTTGCGGCAGTCCAGAAGACAGGGACCCTGGATCTTGAAAGGTAACTCCTGCACTGACTGAGTGCATCGTAGCAGCTTCTCGGGTGCTTCCTCTTTGGACTTTACTCGGTCAAGGAAACTGCCAACAAGGATCACTTGTGGAGTGGATGGGGCTGAAGTAAGAGCTAGAGGTTGCAGCCAGCGAGTGATTTGCTGTGAGATGATGTCTTCCTCGTCGGTTGTCCTTACCAGAAGTAACAGGATCACAGACACTTCTGGCTTGCTCAGCATGGCCTCCAAGAAGGACTGATGAGGGCCGTGGTAATCAGCCTGACCGGCAAAGTCGTAGAACAATGTCTGTCCATACTTACGACTGAAGAACTGGACTGCTTCAATTCCAGCTGTGCGTTGTCTGATGTCCTCCACTTGTGCAAACCTGTTGATGAATCTCTTGAAGATGCTTTTGCCCTCGGCTTGCAGAGCTGCTATCAGTGTACTCTTGCCGTGTTTAGCATTGCCAATTACTGCTACAATGCGCTTTGTAGAGAAAGACTGTGCCTGTCGAATAGTTTGTAAGAAATCACCTCGTGCAAGGCCTAAGGGAGATCTGGATTCTTTGTTCCTTGTTGTCATATCTGCCCCTGCTTCCACGAGTAGAACCCCACATTTAATATGATTGTATTTAGCAGCATAATGCAGGGCTGTTGAGCCAGCAGCTAGCACCCCATACCCCAACTCCCTGCTAGTAGTGACAACATTCACACTAGCACCTGCTCTAATCAGTTCACACACTATTTCATCCCTACCCCACTCAGCTGCCCCCATCAAAGGGGTCCGTCCCCATTGATCTTGTACATTGGTGTCTGCACCAGCTGCACACAGTGTTTTCACAACACTGCAATGACCACTACAGCTGGCCCAGTCAAGGGCAGTTAGTTGACCATTGTCCTTTACATTCACACGAGCTCCTTCTCTAATGAGCTCCTCCACCATTTGGACATGACCCCTCTCAGCTGCCTCTATTAAAGGTGTTGTGCCATACTTACCACCTCTGCTGTTCACATCACAGCCCTCTTTAATTAACCTCCTCACTTTGAACAAGTCACCCCTTTCACAAGCACTCCTAAGAGCCATCTCCAATTCTCTCTAGCAGAAGTACAAGTGAAGGTGTGCCCTACAGAAGACACAATGGACCACTTGTTGGATCAACAACTTCACACACAGAGAGACAAAATTCCTCCCAAAATGTCTAACTACTAAACAATATGGTTCATTACTACAGCTGCCTACAATTTACTGCTAATGACTCCAAATGACTCAACATGTGCTACAAGCCATCTTAACTTGCTCCATCTATACCAATAGGCTAAAGAAGGAGAGGCCTGAGGCCAATAGTAGCCCCTGCTAGATCCACCTTGACTACAGCCCCTTCACATGCAGGCTACTAGCTACCATTCAAAGCTCCAGCTAGGGCACAGGTTCACCCACCTACAGCACCACGTGTGTTGGATGCACTACGGCAATACAGTATAAGAGCACTCACCAGTTGAAGAGGTGTTGGGCTGAGGCGCTAGAGAGGGAGGAGTGAAGAGGTGTTGCCTGCTACTGTCGGCCGTCGCGTGAGGAAGGAGCGGAGAGTTGTAGCTGTTGGTAGTCGGCGGAGGAGGCGCGGCGGTAAGGAGGGAGGAGTGTGAAGGTGTTGAGTGGGACGGTGAACGGGGGAAACCAGACGTTGCTAATGGACGGAGTGTTGGAGGAGCGAATACGTGCAGGAGTCAGTTGGATGCAGGGGGCTACTGGCGCGAGACTGGGCGCGTAGGGGTGTGGGTTGGATGTGTTGGTCGCGGAGGAGGCGAGCCGTTAAGGAGGAAGGAGTGTTGTGGTGTTCAGCTGGACGGCGCTGCTGGTGACGGTGGAACGAACAGTGTGAATTTCGAGCGAGGCTGCTATCAACTGTTAACTGAGTGCTGAAGAGACGCAGCGCTTCCTCTGTAGCTGGAGTGCGTACAGAAAGGTGTAAGTTGCGAGGCTGCTGTTAACTGTTAACCTGGTGTTGAAGGGGCGCAATGCTTCCTCTGTCGGAGAAGTGTGCACGGGAAGGTGTCAGTTGGTTGAGCTGGTACAAGAGAGACTGGGCAGTCAGTGGTTGGGCGCTATTAAAAGGCGGTGGAGAGAGAGTGACCTGCATGAAAGATGGGGAAAGGTTTGTAGCTAAATGAGCAGTTGAAGCAGCTAGAAATTACTGGACTTAGCTAACTACTTGACAGTCATTAGCTAGCTAGTGAACTGTAGCTAGATTTGCACACTTGAACGCTTCCTAAACAGCAAACAAGCCACTCCACACAAACCACTTGCAAAAGGACTTACCTCCACTACACACCTGGCAGGCCCAGGGCTGCCCGGCCGGTAGAGAACAACTCAAACAAACTCGACTATAACTCTATCTCTAGCACTGACTGTGACAACTGAACAACTCAAAGAAACTCCACTAAACTCTTGGATTCTTGGGCGTGTACCGCTGACTACTATAACAACGAAAAACGCGCCACACCCATATGGCCATATCCGGCAACGCGCGAATGACGTCAACATCACCAGTGCACATGAATGTACAGCAGTGACTGCACTGTTCTTCAGTGGTACACACAACAGTGTCACAGGTTGAAAATACCGGAGTTCATTCTGAGTGCTCTCCAGTGTGTGCTCAAACACCTCCACCTTCTGCAGCAGAGACAAGTGGTCGTAGCTAGTCAGCCAACATCTGCATGAGGGTGGGCAGGACAGCCAACATCTGAGGGTGGGCAGGACAGGATGGGGAGTAGCCTTGTCCACTAGACCGTCCTGTAAGTGCCCGCTAGCTATAGCCTACAGTACTGTACTAGCAGGCCAGACTAGATGGAGTGTGTACATGTGTAGGATGAAATAGCTACTCTTGTGTCCCCTTAACTCTACTCCTGACCATTCAGTGACTTGGTGTGTGAACTAGCACAACAGAGACTGGAGGTGTTCTGTTTCCATTTCTTAGACTGACACGGCAGAGGGGGAGGGTTAGCTAACAGAGCTAAACCACGGTACTCACTAATGCATGCAATGAATAGCTATTTGTGACTAGCTACCAGTGCAGAGGATAGCTATGAAAAGTGACAGTCATGGGTTGTTACAGGATATTATATGCATGACAATGGATTCAGTGACAGCCACGTCCACATTAATGGACAAGCATGGGGACTTTCTCTGATGTTGCACCATAATTATCAAAAAGCAAAGTCTGTACATGTAAGCCATACATGCATGTGCACAGTCATGTGGACCAAACATACTTTGGTGACTCTACACTTAGTGACTGGTCCATGTCACTGTGACTGTCACCTGTATGGTTTAGGGAGTCCAACATACTTTGGTGCAATGTCATACGTAGAAGTCCCTCTTTAGTCTAGAGCTGCAGACATTCCTGCATTATGGGCACTTCGTCCTCTTGGGGCTCACCTTCCAACATGGTCTGGCCCGCTAGACCCAACTCCTCATTATCAAGTGGTGGTGGAAGAGGAGATGGGAAGTTGGGTCTAGCGAGCCAGACTACTTTCAACATGGTCTCCTTCCTCATTGTCTCCACAGCTAACAGACACAACACATTGAGGTACAATCTGAAGGCCTAAACATTGTAGAATATACCATTACTTCCAAAGAGTGTGCATTATAAACTGCTCAGTACAGTCTGAGGACCTACACTGTAAATTCAATTTTAAAAGAGTTTGCACTATACACTGTTCAGGATTTCACCAAAAGGGACACCTGTGTGTGTGTATGTGTGTGTGTGTGTGTGTGTGTGTGTGTGTGCATGTGTGTGTGTGTGTGTGTGTGTGTGTGTGTGTGTGTGTGTGTGTGTGTGTGTGTGTGTGTGTGTGTGTGCATGTGTGTGTGCGCACGCACAAGAGAGACAGGTGTCACTGAAGAAAGAGATATTTCACTCCAACTAAGTCAACAAGTCAGTGAGTGACTTGTACAGCATGCATGAAGAGGAGTACTGTAACACACACTACACTAACAGCAGCTGGAGAAAGGAGAGGGAGGGGCAGAGGGGGAGGGGTGGGAGGGGCAGAGGGGGAGGGGTGGGAGGGGCAGAGAGGGAGGGGCAGAGGGGGAGGGGTGGGAGGGGCAGAGAGGGAGGGGCAGATGGGGAGGGGTGGGAGGGGCAGAGGGAGAGGAGTGGGAGGGGCAGAGAGGGAGGGGCAGAGGGGGAGGGGTGGGAGGGCAGAGGGAGAGGGGTGGGAGGGGCAGAAGGGGAGAGGTGGGAGGGGCAGAGGGGCAAAGGGGGAAGGGTAGGAGGGGCAGTGGGGAGGGGTGGGAGAGGCAAAGGGAAGGGGTGGGATGGACAGAGGTTGAAGTGGGAAGGGAGGTGAGTAGGTGTACGGCAGAGGGGTGGGAGGGGTGGGAAGGGCAGAGAGCATATATAGGGGTGGGAGGGGCAGAGGGGGAGGGGTGGGAGGGGCAGAGGGGGAGGGAGGTGTAACACACACTACACCAACTACATGACACCAGTCAATGGGCAGCTACCCACTGTACACTCAGTGTACATCTCCCTCCTCCCCCTCCCACACACATCAACACACAAGGGGACCACACACTCACCATCCGATGTAGCACTGGCAGAGGTTCTCATGTGAAGTGGCTTGATCAATCAGCAGCTGCACTTGAAGGAGTGGGAGGGGCAGAGGGAAAGGAGTGGGAGGGGCAAATGGAGAGGGGTGGGAGGGGCAGAGGGGGAGGAGTGGGAGGGGCAGAGGGGGAGGAGTGGGAGGGGCAAATGGAGAGGGGTGGGAGGGGCAGAGGGGGAGGAGTGGGAGGGGCAGAAGGGGAGGGGTGGGAGGGGCAGAGGGGGAGGGGTCAGAGGGTCAGAGGGGGGAGGGATGGGAGGGGCAGAGTGAGAGGGGTGGGAGGGGCAGAGGAGGAGGGGTGGGAGGGGCAGAGAGGGAGGGGTGAGAGGGACAGAGGGGAGAAGTGGGAGGGGTAGAGGGGATAGGTAGGAGGGGTGGGAGGGGTGAGAGGGTACTGTACACTCAATGTACATCTCCCTCCTCCCCCCTCCCACACACATCAACACACAAGGGGACCGCACACTCACCATCCGGGAACATGGCATCCCCTGGAGGATTTATGCATCTCTTACAAACATAGGGAACTGACACCACCGAGTGAAAGTCACCAGGGAATATGGCATATGGCAATAGAAAACCATTACCATATTAGGCTCTGGCACTGAATGGACTGAGTTGTGTACTGCAGTAGTAAGTAGTAGGTCCATTAGCACCAGCCCACACACTCACTTTGGGGAGAGACCAAACATGCCCTGCAAACAACTACAATGAGCACCAATCAGATAGCTGTTCTTGTACAGACAAGGAGGTATGGTAGGGGAAGAGGGGGAGGGGTAGGAGGGAAGGGGGCGAGGGGTGCGAGGGGAAGAGGGGGAGGGGTGAGAGGGGAAGAGGGGGAGGGGTGAGAGGGGAAGATGGCTGTTCTTGTATTGCAATGTATGTCAACCACATGCAAGTCATGACCATCTCTTCATGAACATACTCTACATAAACTATTCCTTCACTGCCAGACAATGGCTCACATGTATACCTGGGACACCATAGGATGGACGCAGCCATTATTACTAAGCATGCTCTAGTTGCCAGTAGAAAAAGACTAGCAGCGCAAGCCATTGGAGTGCACAATGCAGCAAGCAAAGTAACTTGCCTAAGGGCATGCAGACATGAAGTGGTGAGCCGTTATGCAAGTTACATTTGCTTACTGCATCGTGCACTCCAATGGCTTGCGCTGGAGGTCTTTTCTACCAGCAACCAGCACATGCACTCTGCTGACACATATTGTGGTTCTATTGTAACTTGCACTGTGTGGTGGTGGTGGTGGTTGTAAGTGGTGTTGAGTAGAGTGTGCTAATTGGTGCCTGGAGTGCATATACTCCTTTTAGTGCTGTAAGTGGTAACAAATAGCTACAATCTGATTGTCCTTCACAACACAGTTGGCCTTCTAATTGAACAATAGAGTGTTGTGCAGCCTTGACTTGTACAGTATGCAAGAAGAATAGTAACACACTCCACAAACAGCAACTGGAGAAGGAGGGAGAGCGGAGGGGGAGGGATGGGAGGGGCAGAGGGGGAGGGGCAGAGAGGGAGAGGTGGGAGGGGCAGAGGGGAAGAGGTGGGAGGAGCAGAGGAGGAGGGGCAGAGGGGGAGGGGTGAAAGGGGCAGAGGAGGAGAGGCAGAGGGGGAGGGGTGGGAGGGGCAGAGGGGGAGGGGTGGGAGGAGCAGAGGAGGGGCAGAGGGGGAGGGGTGAAAGGGGCAGAGGAGAAGGGGCAGAGGGGCAGAGGGGGAGGGGTGGGAGGGGCAGAGGGCAAGGGGTGGGAGGGGCAGAGGGGGAGGGGTGGGAGGAGCAGAGGAGGGGCAGAGGGGGAGGGGTGAAAGGGGCAGAGGGGCAGAGGGGGAGGGGTGGGAGGGGCAGAGGAGGAGGGGTGGGAGGAGCAGAGGGGGAGGGGTGGGAGGGGCAGAGGGGGAGGGGTGGGAGGGGCAGAGAGGAGAGGTAGGAGGGGCAGAGGAGGAGGGAGGTGTAACACACACTACACCAACTACATGGCACCAGTCAATGACCAGCTACCCACTGTACACTCAGTTTACATCTCCCTCCTCCCCCCTCCCACACACATCAACACACAAGGGGACCACACACTCACCATCCGATGTAGCACTGGCAGAGGTTCTCATGTGAAGTGGCTTGATCAATCAGCAGCTGCACTTGACTACACACATCGATGCCCTTCTCATGGGGGAAGTCGTTACCTGAGGAACAGGAAACAGGTCATGTGATGAAGGACAGGTCACCATGGCAACAACTGACTATACTTATCCCTGGAGGGAGGGGCAACGGGGGTGGAGTAGGGAGGGGCAGAGGGAGAGTTGGGGGAAGTAGGGATGGATACGGGTAGATGGATACGGGAGGAGGAGGGGCAGAGAGGGAGGGGAAGAAGAGGGAGGGGCAGAGAGGAGGCTGAGGAGGAGGGGAGGAAGGAGTGGCAGAGGCCAGGGAAGCAAAAAGTTAGGGGCGATGGGAGTGGCCAATGTACGGCCACTCACATACTCAAGCACTCACACACTCCACTCACTGAGGAAGTGGCTTGTACATTTTAGCAAGAGTCCAACAGGAATGCAAGGTGGGGCTAGGGGACTCCTTCAGCAGCTCCACTCCAAGCTGACACAACTTGGTTGGGGTGGGGATGGACACACACAGGTGGACACACAATGCAGACACAAATGGAATGTCACATACCTATCTATTGTACAGTGAAGGAAACACACACAATTATACACCACACACAGGACATGAGGTAAACACTACACTCACATACACACACCGTGTGGAGTGACACTGGACCAGACCACACCACACACAGGACATGAGGTAAACACTACACTCACATACACACACCGTGTGGAGTGACACTGGACCAGACCACACCACACACAGGACATGAGGTAAACACTACACTCATATACACACACCGTGTGGAGTGACACTGGACCAGACCACACCACACACAGGACATGAGGTAAACACTACACTCACATACACACACTGTGCGGAGTGACACTGGACCAGACCACACCACACACAGGACACAAGCACACAGGACAAAAGTACATACTTTGAGTTTAAAAACTCACGCTTTTAAGTTGTTGAATGACCTTGTTCGTATGATGGCTGGTTGTCATACGCTTCTGATATGTATACACATTTCCACCTCTAAGTTGTTGAATGACCTTGTAACTGCAAGTCGGCTGTGTGGTTTCTGTATTGACATGCTCCATTTGTGGTTGTACCACTGGCAGCTCCAAAGGTATGCAAAAGCTACCACTCACTGCAGAAACACAACAAGAATATACCCCACATATAACAGGTGCCTATATTGATTACAACATAGGAAGTAGTTTGTAGAGTCTCAATGGTATTGTCTACATTAAGCTTAAGGCACAGGTGCGACATGTCCTAGGGGAACAAGGCAACTTCTCAGGGTGCCATTATAATTTATAGTGTACAATGCATGCACAGTGAGCAGATGTAACGTGCATACAGTGGCCCTGCTAAACGACCACCTCTATAAAACGACCACCTTAGAAATAAGACCGCTTTGGTTTAGTCCCATATCCATGTACACATGCATTGTTTGATTGTAAAAGTAAGACCACTTTGAAAATAAGACCACTTTTCATGGCCCAGATGGTGGTCTTATTTCTGAGGTTCCACTGTATATGGGAATACCATACAGTGTACACACCCTTATGCAAGATACATTGCTTCCTGCATTGTGCAGTACACATGTGGTCCTCAGCCTCATGTAACATACTCTGGAGGTCTGTTTCTACTGCACCAACACATGTTCCAAACCACTGTAGCTCACATGGGTGCTGTCTAATTTTCTACTATGTAGCAACTAGCGTAATTACTCCTTTTGCTCAGATGATGTTGATTGAACCTCTGCGACTGCCGCTGGTGATCTATTTCTACCAGTGACTAGTGCATTCACACCACCAGCACATGTGCTGTACTGTCGTAATGTAACTTGTACTGTGTGTGGTGGTGGTGGTGGTGGTGGTGGTGGTGGCACAGTGTAGGCATATTATATAATGCACAAGGTGGTCCAAGGTAAGGAAACATATACACTCCTTCAGTTGGCAACAAAAGGCCAACAAACGTGGTATGAACTTGGGAAAGCGTTGAGATGGTGAAGGCAGGGATGAAATTTGGTTAAAGGTGATTTCTTGCATCTTTACAATTGCCACAATATGTATCTAAGGGATACGGCAGAGATGGTAGCTTCTTTGTTCAGGAGCTCATCCATCAGTTTTCTATACCAGTCAACATGAAACATGGCACACATACTGTGGGTGATCTAAGGTGGTTGGTGACTCTGCCACTGGCCTCCTTTAGACAAAACGTACCAACACAATAAACTTGTGCCCATGGAGATTACGGAGCTAGTCTATGGAAACGTGCCAATCATCACACGTAGATGATTTTGATCTGTCACACACTCAAATTGCAGGTAACAGGCTGGGAACCCACCCTAAGGGCAAATATTCGTCAAGTAACTGTACAAAGACATTCATTACAATTATAACAGTTAGAGTACATGTGTACAGCTACCTATTGCAATGGTGAGACCTCCCATCACCGGTGCATACAGGACACACAGAGAATTAAAGAAAGGGGAGTAAATTTTGAGCGTACAAAACAGAACTTGATCTGTTTTGTACAACTGAAGAAAGCCCTTTTTGGGGCTGAAACGTCTTGAAGTTAAGAAACAGTGTGCCACGTCAGGGGTGGATCCGCCCAACCCTTGAGGGAGGGGGCTGAGTGCTTTTTATTAGCTATTGTGCAATCACATTATCACGTACATAATTAAAATGGCTGCCGGCGACCAGAACTAAAGAGAACTTAATTCAGATCCCTGTGCAGTCACACCAGACTCTATGTAGCTTAAACCAGCTCCTATAAGGTTGTTTAGATGATTTAGGCCATTAAATTCTGTTGGATGTACACTTTAGTGAAATTTGCTAAGAAAAGTGTTTCAGATCTGAGCCAAGAAGGGAGGCTCAAGCCCCCTAAGCCCCCCCCCCCAGATCCGCCCTTGCACATATTATATACACTCAAAATTAACTCCCCTTTTCTATATATGGATGTGGTATGAACCTCAACTTTAACACACATGCTGTATTGCCCTTCCCACTGCAGTGGTCAATGTCATTGCCCACCACTCTGTTCACATGCTGTGGTCAATAGTAGGCCAGGTCAGTAGGAAGACAATAGAGAATGTTCTATAAATACCAGTGGCTGGTACAAACTATACAAGATGGGGTTAGTGTATTTCACAGCACACGAGACACACCAACACACACTGCATGGAAAGAGTGTGTTTGGGAGACACACACACACACACACCGTGGGAAGGGATAACACCCGTTGTGTGTAATAGAGTGGGTGTTTATATTCATTACAGCATGGGGAATAGCAAACACAGCACTTAATGTCCACGCACCAGTCTGTGTTTGGGAAAGACACACAACATGTTAAATATACAGAAAGTACCAAACACACACAGCACTAGGAGGGGGCGGGGCCAACGCTGTGAGGAGTGTAGGGGGACCATTTGAACAGTGAACTGGACTCACATGAGCACTAACAGGTGAACATGGGAAATGGTAGAGGAGAGGAGAGGGAGGGGAGGGGGCAAGGGAGAGGGTGCTCAGGTGGTTGGATGTGCAGCACACAGAGAAAGGTGCACTGTGTAGTCCTCCCCTTCCCCTCACCTGTTGGGCCAGCAGGTACCTCTCCCCTGCACTGCTGTCACTGACCGGTAGAACACCACTCAACACTGTCCTCTGGGATCACCTGCACGTACTCACTCATCATAGACCACTCCACCCGGCCCCGGCCAAGGCTGCTGTCACACCAGATGTCGTCATCCACAATCCACCAGTTCTCATCAGACAGCTTGAACAGCTTCTCCCTGCAACAACCAAGTCACATGACAGTCATGTGATGCAATTACATCACTCAGTCACATGACTGTCACATGCACACTACCATGGTGACACAAACACATCATTCTAAGAAAGCATTGTAATAAACAATTTCACAATTTACTAAATGGCACAAAGTAGTGTTGACTACATATTCAGACATCTTGTCATTCAAAACACAAACTCACAATCATTAGAGTGGCCATATTAAGAGAAGGTATTTCGCAATACTTCATCACATAAAACACAATACATTGTGATTGCCGAGCTGAAAGGCGAGGCAAGTAATCGTGATGCGTTGTCGTCCCCCGTTTGTATATATGTATATCCGTCCCAGTCAACCCGAGACACCTAGATTGCGCAATAGCCCACTGTTCTCCGCAGGGTGAGGGGACAGGTGGGGGGGACAGGTGAGGGGGACAGGTGAGGGGGACAGGTGAGGGGGACAGGTAAGGGGGACAGGTGAGGGGGACAGGTAAGGGGGACAGGTGAGGGGGACAGGTGAGGGGGACAGGTAAGGGGGACAGGTGAGAGGGACAGGTAAGGGGGACAGGTGAGGGGGACAGGTGAGGGGGACAGGTGAGGGGGACAGGTGAGGGGGACAGGTGAGGGGGACGGGTAAGGGGGGCAGGTAAGGGGGACAGGTGAGGGGGACAGGTAAGGGGGACAGGCAAGGGGGACAGGTGAGGGGGACAGATGAAGGGGGACTCCCTGTCAAACACTTCACTCTCATCTACATAGGAACACAACAGAGTCAACACAACCACATCACACACACAACAACACACACTATATCACAACTCACAACCACTCTACACTCAAATACTCTCAACACTTCCCTCAACACCAAACTCAACACACACACACCAACAGCTCAGGGCAGTAGGAAGGGGACAGCCATGGACACATCACTTTTGGGATGACTCAGTAAATAAAGTCGCTCTCACTTGTTAACACAAACAGACTATTCAATACAGTCAGTGCAGTTGAGATGGTTTGGATGAGATTTACAATCTCCAACTCCTAACATCAGCTAGTCAAAACATTAACAAGTGAAATGAAAGGAGAACTAGTACATCACAAAGAGACCTGTCATGTAAATACATTACCGACTTATCTGTGTCAGTGGGAGGTGAATTTAGGCATCCCTTGGAAACTTAAGAAACTGTCACCAACAAGTGAAACGCACTAGGGATAACACATCCCTCTGGTGACTTAGGCATCCCCTCCAAACTAAGGCCTGGTTTTACATTAAAACCTATTCGTTCATTTATGGAGCAACTGCTCCAGATAGTGTTCTGTGTTTACAACGTCAGTCTCACGTGTTAACACAAATGAGATTTGCAATATCCAACTTGACCTGAGTTTAATTTGGCTAACTCATTTGAATACACCCGGGCTCCATAGCCAGTTTCAATGTGAACTGCACAGCTCATCAACGATTGTCTTAAATCACCTCTTAGTGCTCACTGGTGAGTTCTCCCTGAGCTGTGACTGACAGCAGGAGGCTGGAGGAGAGGACATTAGCTTGATTACAAGTCTGATCCTTCAGCTTAGAATACACCACTAGACGGCCATGTTTGTTACATCATAACCACACCTGAGATGATGTCTCTCCACCTCACACATGTTGCAGATAGTTGGACTTCTGGATATCTTTGGAAAATAGAGTGTAGTCAAAAGTAAGAGAACGTGCTGCATGGAGAGCTTGTAGAGGGCTGGGTACTGCTTTGAGTGGAAAGGCTGCGGCCAGGAATGACTTCAGGGACATTTCCTCTAGAACACCAGGAAAGAGCAATAGCAGACAGTGATGGAGGCAATTTCATGTTAAAGTTGGAGAAATTTGGGATGTAAATGAACCTTCATCAAACCCTGTCCCTTCCCTTGACCTGCCTAACAGTGAGGAGGATGGTTCACAGGACAATGTTTACATACCGTATGTCACAAAATTCACACCATCAATGATATTTGTGAATTTCAATACTTCTATCACGAGCCATTTATGAACAGACATGGTGTAATGATAATAAGCAGTATGATGTCATAGGAAGATGGCGGATTAACGAATGTTGATGAAAGCACTTGTTTGCTCCATTTTAGAAGCTACCGGTTCTGCTGTTGGTCACAAAAGACATTAAAACGTTAATTAGTAAAGTCTCCATTACAAACTTAAATCGTGAACATTTCTGACTCCCATTTTGACAGAGATCTACAAAATGTTTTGGTCACAAAAATTTGCAATATGCGTTAGATTAAGGGAATATGCAATTTTAAGGGAAGTGATAGTTCTTTATGAAACAAGTACAAGTAAACACAAGGAACTCAAGGGAGAAACACAGACTAAATTGTTAGGTCCATTTCTAACCATCACCACATAAAAACATAGGCAATCGTACCAGTACCCTTCAGTGAATATCACACTCTCTGGTCCCCATACCCAAATCTCCACCCCACCGGTCCCCATATCCAAATCTCCACCCCACTGGTCCCCACACTCAAATCTCCCCTACTTTCATCCAACTTCACAAAGTCCTGCCTCTTTGGTCCTACACATTGGTAACAGACATGCATGCAATCACATGTCATATTAATGGACATAAATAAGGTTAACACAACCGGAAGGACTGGGGCGGGCTGGGCAAAGGGGGAACTCCCTGGAATGTACACACCACACTCAGCAATCAATACAGGTGATGACAGCAATTAAGGCGGGGGTGGAGGGCTGGCCGGGCACCAGCCTAGTAAGGGGGTGCAGTGTGTGGTGACCACAGAAAGGAGTGTTGAAGGACTGACACACACACACACACATATATATATATACAGGTTGCCTGGACCAGACTACCATGTGTCTACAGTTACGGGTGTACCTCAGCCAGAACAACCAGCAAAGGGTGCAGCTGACCCTTGGAGAGTGGCTTTGCACAAGACCACCCTCCACTGGGGATTACAACACCTTTAAGGTGACAGGAGAGTGACCCCAGCTCACCTCATGTCACACCACATACCAGATGGACACAGTTACAGTGGGCTCGGGGTATCTTGGCCACGACTGCACAACACACAACACACCTACATGAGGCTAGCAGAGCTCTGATTGGTCAGTGGCTCAGAGGCATGTCATTGCCACAGGTCAATTGACCTACGGACCAATCAGAACTCTCATTGACACTCTGACATGTGTGCATTGGGAATTGCACAATCGTGGACAACACACCCCAAACCACTGGAAACTGCACACACACACTCAGTGTCTATGATTACAGCACAGCTGCTCCAAACTACACAGCATGGAGTGGACATGGGGAGAGGAGACATTACAGTGCTGGAGGAACTAGCACTGACCACCACCTCAAGGAAAAGGAGACACGCACCTCTTCACTAATTCTCAAATGCTATATATCTCACTACAGGTAGGACTTGACACTACAACAAAGCTAGCTACACATTACAATAAACGCCTCCTTGCCCTCCACATCCTAGTTACTCTCCTCTATGTATTACACATCAAGACTTGAAGGGGGCGCTAATACTTGGTGAGAAAACTGGTGCATTCCGCCCACAACTCACTCTCCCGCCCGCTCGAGGTCTACGGCCCTCCAGAGCGCGTCCATCAGAGACGGTCAAGTGGTCCGGGAAGACTGTGAACGACTGGGGCCGACTCAGTGGAGACGATAGACGTCCGCTGCAGAACCAAACGCCAGCTCGTTTCTTATAATTCCCCGCATGTGCCGTCACGGGATGTGGTCTTCACGTGAGCAGAACATACTTTGGGTCGCAGAGCGAAGTCCAGCGTTCGCAAAACAGACCCGATATCCGAAAACTCCTCCGATCCAGTCCTCGAGCACGTGAAATACTTTGCAGCTGTGCAGAATTTAGTGCATGCACGTGACGAATTATATTAGCTTGCGTGGTGGATCATGAATATCATTATAGAGGACAGTTGGCAACAAAATTCTTAACAAAACATACAATTAAGATACAAGTGAACACACCAACACAATATACTAGTACTGTGTGTGTATAGTTACAATGTACTGTGAGTTCTGTACTGCTGGGGTCTAAGTTCACTGGAGACTGAACAGCTTCGTCTTGAGCTGCTGTGAGAAGGCCTTATGTCCAGCAAACTCTACTGCTGACAACACAGTGCGCCAAGTTCTCCCCTTCTCTCCTGTGCCTGCTTCCTCTGACAACCACTGCTCTAAGATGTTTGCACATGCTAGCTCACATCGGTTTGCTGTAGCCATTCTCACAACAGAGGCCTCCACACCCAGATGGATGGCAATCAGGCTCCAATCTCTGGCCACTTCAACATCACGGACAATGAACTGCTTCATGGCCTGTAAAGTGGGGGAGGAGTCCATGTTGAAGAGGGCGTGTCCATCTGTAGGTGGGGTGGGACCAGAGTAGGTGTTATGAACCACTCTCTTGTCAGCCGCCGTAGCTAAATTTAGCGTGAAGAGGGTGTGTCAATCCCTCCAAACACACATGCACACACAAGCACACATCCATACAATGTTGAGGTTCACTCCAGTCTAGCTAGCTAGACCCTTCCACTAAGGTGCATAGGCAGTGGACACAGCAAATAGCCTCACACCACCCGGGTGGAGAGGGTCTAGCATGCTAGACTTGGTTAGTGGGGTCCATCAAAGACAGTAGGGATACACCTCCCACACTCGGTAAACTGTGAGGTGCACTTGTGTGTAGTTACATTGCGTGGAGCATACCTTGCTGTGTTGTAGTCAGTGCCTCCGTCTCTGTGGAGGGTCCCCTGTCAGCAGTGGTAGCTCCATTTTGGGAGTTGGAGGATGGCAGTACTGAGGGCAGGTCTGAAGAGAGTGGAAAGTTGGCACACGTGTGTATGAGAACGAAGCCATACAGTGTCAAGCTCTTGAGCTAGTCAACAGCAGACAAGACATGTTCAGTTGACCAGCTGACTGGGGGGACTGTACCTTTGAGGAGTTCCTCCTCCAGTGATGTGATGTGCTGTACTGCTATTTCAGCATCTTTCATCGCTCCAAGGAGCACTTCCCAGGTGGGGCTGGCCCCTTCGCCATCCCTCCACCTGTTCAAACCAGACTGCACAGCCTCTTCCAGATTACGAGGAAAGTTCCAATAGCATGTGGTAATGGCTTCAGGGGAAAGCCCCACACACTCCAGCAATGCCCGCCCCCTGTCACCTGCCTTCTGACTCACAAACCTTCTGAGCAGAAAGGCACATCTCTGGTGGCCTGGGGGGGGGGGGGGGGGGGGCAATTAAATAGATCATGCCAGTCCACTCATACTCTCAAACTATGCAATTGGCAATGAAAGTATAGCAAGACACATATGAAGCAAGGTGATACCTCTCTGCCAACCTACCCCACTCCCACCCCACAAGGTACCCTCACAGTGAGGTAGCCCAATGCCCCCAGAGACCCATGCTGAGAATGGAGAGACTTACCCACAGAGTGCACTGTCTGTGTGTGGACAGATCTCCGTCCCCGATCACTTGAGGAGGCTGCTCCTGTAGGGTAGAGCAAGGACACAAAGGGGACACCCACAGCAGGCCATGATATAATGTACACTGACACACAAGTACATCAAGTGGTCCCTCCCACACTCGGTACACTGTGAGGTGCACTTGTGTGTAGCGACATTGCATGGAGCATACCTTGCTGTGTAGTCGTCACTGCCTCCATCTCCGGGGAGGGTCCCTTGTCAGCAGTGGTAGCTCCATTTTGGGAGCTGGAGGATGGCAGTACTGAGGGCAGGTCTGGAGAGAGTGGAGCTGCAGGTACAAAAGAGGAGGAAGCAAGTGTCCAACCTTTAGGCTAGTCAACACCACATCATACTAGTTGAATGGGTGGCCATTACATGTATATGAGGGTACAATAAGGAGGTACACTGAAGGAATGGCTTCCATCAAACAGGGAAAGGAAACACACACTCACCACTCTGTGGCTCCCTCTTAAAGTCCATGTCTTGCACAACTGACAGAGAAGGAGACCAGCCTCCAAACAACTCAGTGAGACTCGTCTGGTTGGGAAGATGGCCAGCTGGCTTTCGGGATGGAACATGGTCGCCTCCATCACTGATGCAACGAATGATACTGGAAACAGGATATAAGGAATCAGGGGGAGGGGCTTTGGTGTTTTTCCACCTAGCAGGTGTGTATGGGTGGACGATGTAGGATGTGGCCTTCAGCTTCGGTGACAGTTGGGTAGTTGTTTTGATGACATCTCGAACAATGGTTGACACACATTGGAGCAGTTTCTCTGGTCCTGCCTTGCTGTGTCCGACAACCTGGACCACACTGCTGTCATTTATCTGGACCACTACCTCCACACCAGTGATGGACATCCAGGAAAGGCCATTTGTCCAGACACTGCAACAATGCTCCCTCACACTGGGTAACTCATGGGTGAACACATGATTGGCTGCAAGATGGAGGATGATGGATTGGAGGAGATGTGCTGAGATGAGGTGCTTCTCCTCTGTCCTCAGTTGCCAGCACACCCACTGGAGGTGGTGTGGGTCTGCATCCTTTGGGAAGAGCTCAGGAGGTTGGGCAGACACCAGAGCAGGGAAGTATAGCCATCCCTCTCCCTCAGTACCAGCAGTTAGCTTCACAAGATCTTCTCGTAGCATCCTTGTATCCACCTGGATGCAGAACTCAAGGCTGATAAGGACCTCTTGGATCATTGTCGGCTCCAACTTGGTAAACAGCTCAGCCAGCTGACTGCAGTGGATGAGACCAAACTGGTTGACCTTGTCCTGGGACCCACTGAACAGGGTGCCATACACGTTGTGGAGAATAGCTTGGAGGTCCAAGATTAGCCAACTTTGAGAGGGGTCCAGCTTGTTGGGGAGAAAGAGGGCGTGCCCAACTGCTGTTAGGTCACGACACACTTCCACAGCTGGAGGTAAGTTCCTGGAGAGCAGCTCAACATTCTTCAATAGCCATGACTGGAAGGTGTGGAGTGTGATGGCCGGAACAGAGAACGCTTTCTGCACTTGCACTAGGACCCACCGAAGGTTGTACGAGAGACCATCAGAGTTCAACTGGAGAGGTTGGATCTCCTGCAAGAAGGTGCATATCTGATTGATACCCTCAGATTCAGGCTTGCGGCAGTCCAGGAGACAGGGACCCTGGATCTTGAAAGGTAACTCCTGCACTGACTGAGTGCATCGTAGCAGCTTCTCGGCTGCTTCCTCTTTGGACTTTACTCGGTCAAGGAAACTGCCAACAAGGATCACTTGTGGAGTGGATGGGGCTGAAGTAAGAGCTAGAGGTTGCAGCCAGCGAGTGATTTGCTGTGAGATGATGTCTTCCTCGTCGGTTGTCTTTACCAGAAGTAACAGGGTCACTGACACTCCTGGCTTGCTCAGCATGGCCTCCAAGACGGACTGATGAGGGCCGTGGTAATCAGCCTGACCGGCAAAGTCGTAGAACAATGTCTGTCCATACTTACGACTGGAGAACTGAACTGCTTCAATTCCAGCTGTGCGTTGTCTGATGTCCTGCACTTGTGCAAACCTGTTGATGAATCGCTTGAAGATGCTTTTGCCCTCGGCTTGCAGAGCTGCTATCAGTGTACTCTTGCCGTGTTCAGCATTGCCAATTACTGCTACAATGCGCTTGGTAGAGAAAGACTGTGCCTGTCGAATAGTTTGTCGGAAGTTACCTGATGCAAGGTCCAGGGGAGATTTGGAGTCCTTGTTCCTGACTGTCATATCTGCTCCTGCCTCCACAAGGAGAACCCCACATTTAATACTATTGTGTTTAGCAGCAAAATGCAGGGCTGTTGAGCCAGCAGCTGGCCCATACAACCACCCACTGCTAGTGACAACATTCACACTAGCACCTGCTCTAATCAGTTCACACACTGTTTCATCCCTACCCCTCCAAGCTGCCCTCATCAAAGGGGTCTCTCCCCTGTGATCTTGTACATTGGTGTCAGCACCAGCTGCACACAGTGTTTTCACAACACTGCAATGACCCATCCAGCTGGCATAGTGAAGGGCAGTTCGTTGAGTATTGCCCTTTACATTCACACGAGCTCCTTCTCTAACGAGCTTTTTCACCACTTGGTTGTGACCCCCAATAGCTGCCTCTATTAAAGGTGTTCTGCCATACTTACCACCTCTGGTGTTCACATCACAGCCCTCTTTAATTAACTGCCTCACTTTGAACAAGTCACCCTCATAACAAGCACTCCAAAGAGCCATCTCCAATTCTCTCTAGCAGAAGTACAAGTGAAGGTGTGCCCTACAGTAGACAGAATGGACCACTTGTTGGATCAACAACTTCACACACAGAGAGACAAAATGCCTCCCAAAATGTCTGACTACTAAACACTGTGGTTCATTACTAGAGCTGCCTACAATTTACTGCTAATGACTCCAAATCACTCAACATGTGCTACAAGCCATCTTAACTTGCTCCATCTATACCAATAGGCTAAGGAAGGAGGGGCCTGAGGCCAATAGTAGCCCCTGCTAGATCCACCTTGAGTACAGCCCCTTCACATGCAGGCTACTAGCTACCATTCAAAGCTCCAGCTAGGGCACAGGTTCACCCACCTACAGCACCACGTGTGTTGGATGCACTACTGCAATACAGTATAAGAGCACTCACCAGTTGGAGAGGTGTTGGGCTGAGGCGCTAGAGAGGGAGGAGTGAAGAGGTGTTGGCTGCTACTGTCGGCCGTCGCGTGAGGAAGTAGCGGAGAGTTGTAGCTGTTGGTAGTCGGCGGAGGAGGCGCGGCGGTAAGGAAGGAGGAGTGTGAAGGTGTTGAGCGGGACGGTGAACGGGGGAAACCAGACGTTGCTAATGGACGGAGTGTTGGAGGAGCGAATACGTCGAGGAGTCAGTTGGATGCGGGAGGCTAGTGGCGCGAGACTGAGCCGTAGGGGTGTGGGTTGGATGTGTTGGTCGCGGAGGAGGCGAGCCGTTAAGGAGGAAGGAGTGTTGTGGTGTTCAGCTGGACGGCGCTGCTGGTGACGGTGGAACGAACAGTGTGAATTTCGAGCGAGGCTGCTATCAACTGTTAACTGAGTGCTGAAGAGACGCAGCGCTTCCTCTGTAGCTGGAGTGCGTACAGAAAGGTGTAAGTTGCGAGGCTGCTGTTAACTGTTAACCTGGTGTTGAAGGGGCGCAATGCTTACTCTGTCGGAGGAGTGTGCACGGGAAGGTGTCAGTTGGTTGAGCTGGTACAAGAGAGACTGGGCAGTCAGTGGTTGGGCGCTATTAAAAGGCGGTGGAGAGAGAGTGACCTGCATGAAAGATGGGGAAAGGTTTGTAGCTAAATGAGCAGTTGAAGCAGCTAGAAACTACGGGACTTAGCTAACTATTTGACAGCCATTAGCTAGCTAGTGAACTGTAGCTAGATTTGCACACTTCAACGCTTCCTAAACAGCAAACAAGCCACTCCGCACAAACCACTTGCAAAAGGACTTACCTCCACTACACACCTGCCAGGCCCAGGGCTGCCCGGCCGGTAGAGAACAACTCAAACAAACTGGACTATAACTCTATCTCTAGCACTGACTGTGACAACTGAACAACTCAAAGAAACTCCACTAAACTCTTGTATTCTTGGGCGTGTACCACTGACTACTATAGCAACGAAAAACGCGCCACACCCATATGGCCATATCCGGCAAAGCGCGAATGACGTCACCATCACCAGTGCACATGAATGTACAGCAGTGACTGCAGTGTCCTTCAGTGGTACACACAACAGTGTCACAGGTTGAAAATACCGGAGTTCATTCTGAGTGCTCTCCAGTGTGTGCTCAAACACCTCCACCTTCTGCAGCAGAGACAAGTGGTCGTAGCTAGTCAGCCAACATCTGCATGAGGGTGGGCAGGACAGCCAACATCTGAGGGTGGGCAGAACAGGATAGGGAGTAGCCTTGCCCACTAGACCGTCCTGTAAGTGCCCGCTAGCTATAGCCTACAGTACTGTACTAGCAGGCCAGACTAGATGGAGTGTGTACATGTGTAGAATGAAATAGCTACTCTTGTGTTAGATGGAGGTCCCCTTAACTCTGAAGCTATGAAAAGTGACAGTCATGGGTTGTTACGAGATATTATATGCACGACAATTGATTCAGTGACAGCCACGTCCACATTAATGGACAAGCATGGGGACTTTCCCTGATGTTGCACCATAATTATCAAAAAGCAAAGTCTGTACATGTAAGCCATACATGTGCACAGTCATGTGGACCAAACATACTTTGGTGACTCTACACTTAGTGACTGGTCCATGTCACTGTGACTGTCACCTGTATGGTTTAGGGAGTCCAACATACTTTGGTGCAATGTCATACGTAGAAGTCCCTCTTTAGTCTAGAGCTCAGTACCAGACATTCCTGCATTATGGGCACTCCCTCCTCTTGGGGTTCACCTTCCAACATGGTCTGGCCCGCTAGACCCAACTCCTCATTATCGAGTGGTGGTGGAAGAGGAGATGTGAAGTTGGGTCTAGCAAGCCAGACTACTTTCAACATGGTCTCCTTCCTCATCTGTCTCCACAGCTAACAGACACAACACATTGAGGTACAATCTGAAGGCCTAAACATTGTAGAATATACCATTATTTCCAAAGAGTGTGCATTATAAACTGCTCAGTACAGTCTGAGGACCTACACTATAAATTCAATTTTAAAAGAGTTTGAACTATACACCGTTCAGGATTTCACCAAAAGGGACACCTGTGTGTGTGTGTGTGTGTGTGTGTGTGTGTGTGTGTGTGTGTGTGTGTGTGTGTGCATGTGTGTGTGTGTGTGTGTGTGTGTGTGTGTATGTGTGTGTGTATGTATGTGTGTGCGCACGCACAAAGAGACAGGTGAGAAAGAGATATTTCACTCCAACATTAACTAAGTCACTAAGTCAATGAGTGACTTGTACAGCATGCATGAAGAGGAGTACTGTAACACACACTACACTAACAGCAGCTGGAGAAAAGAGAGGGAGGGGCAGAGGGGAGTGGGAGGGGCAGAGGGGAGAGGTGGGAGGGGCAGAGGAGAGAGGAGGTAGGGGGAGAGGGGAGGGGTGGGAGGGGCAGAGGGGAAAGGTGGGAGGGGAGAGGGGCAGATGGGGAGGGGTGGGATGGGCAGAGGGCAAGGGGTGGGAGGGGCAAAAGGGGAAGGGTAGGAGGGGCACTGGGGAGAGGTAGGAGGGGCAGAGGAGGAGGGAGGCGTAACACACACTACACCAACTACATGGCATCAGTCATTGACCAACTACCCACTGTACACTCAGTGTACATCTCCCTCCTCCCCCTCCCACACACATCAACACACAAGGGGACCACACACTCACCATCCGATGTAGCACTGGCAGAGGTTCTCATGTGGAGTGGCTTGATCAATCAGCAGCTGCACTTGACGACACACATCAATGCCCTTCTCATGGGGGAAGTCGTTAACTAAGGAACAGGAAACAGGTCATGTGATGAGGACAGGTCACCATGACAACATCTAAATCCCCTCTCCTTGCCGCCCATCCCCTCTCCCCTTCCCTGTCTCATCCTACCTGTGAGCTTGTCCCGAACTCACTGAATTCAGCTCCTCGGGTTTGGTGCCGTCCGCTGTCCCCTCGTGTGCTGTCCCGTCGCTGGGCTCCACCTCAATGCTACCAGCTGGGTACAGCTTGCCCTTCTTGGACTTGTTGGTGTCTGGACAGACAAACAGCAAACACTCACTCTACATGTACACAAGAGTACACAGTACAAGACACAACACCATCACAGTCTGCATGGGAGTCATGTAGTGACAGGGTTGCCATAGCAACAGATACTGTGAACAACAGAGCTCGCCAAAATGAGAATCTCACATTTAAGAAAAAGTCTCTTCATCGAATAATATGAACACCCACGGACACATGCACACAACACACACACACACACACGCACATCCCCCCACACACACGCACATCCCCCACACACACATCCCCTTCACCGTGCACCAGCCGCCAGTTGAGGAGAGGGTCGTACACAAAGGCCTCCAGTACAGCCATAAGGCTGTCCTTGATCTGTCTCAGCACTCTCATCACCACGTTGCAGGTCACACAGAAGTTGCCTTCAATGCCAGTCACCTCCATAGTATCGATCAACATTCACGTCAGACGAAATGGGATCTTCTCAGGGAATTTCTCATGAGTCATGGCACCTGAATACATGTGTGTGTGTGTGCGTGTGTGCGTGTGCGTGTGCCTGTGTGTCTGTGTGCATGCTCGAAGTAGTCCCCAAAGTCAATGTGCACCACGTGGCCGGTGGTCCGGTCCAACATGAGGTTTGAGGGGTGTCGGTCCCCCAGCCCCAACACGTAGCCCACCATAGACATGATGGCCAGTGAGCGTGTGTAGCTACAGCGACGGTCAAACCACACCTACACAGTGAGGGGGGAGGAGCACCCATAACTGTCATAGCATGACAGACTACCTTATTGGACACATTGTGGAGTCACATGGAGCTGGTCATCACGTGTGTGTGTGTGTGTGTGTGTGTGTGTGTGTGTGTGTGTGTGTGTGTGTGTGTGTGTGTGTGCGTGTGCATGTGCGTGTGTGTGTGTGTGTGTGTCCGTCTACCCCATCTATATACCTCAGAGTTGGGACTCTTGAGCCAAAGGACTTTGGCCAGGTCATCTCCACGAGTGCTCTCCAGTGTGCATGTGCTCAAACACCTCCACCTTCTGCAGCAGAGACAAGTGGTCGTAGCTAGTCAGCCAACATCTGAGGGTGGGCAGGATGGGATGGGGTGAGGGTGTGTGTCATAGACTTGCAACAGCTACTGAACCACACCCCTTCCATCCCTTGCCCCTCCCACTCCACACTCCCTCACCTGCAACATGAGCCTGTGCTCAACATACAACATGATCTTCTTCCTCTCCCGGTAGTCTCTGATGAGAGTGTGCAGTGTGTCTGAGTGGGGCACCCGCCCAATCAGCCCAGAGTTCTGAGACAGTGGAATCACCGAGTAGCAGCGTATACTGCAGGGGAAGGAAGCATTGCACAATAACACATTATTATTGCACAACCCTCACTGGAGGTGTCTCTTGTAGGTCTCCTGGTTGTCAGCCAGCAGTGTGTTGATGAGCTCAAACAGCTGCATCACTCTCTCGTCTTGGCGGAGGTCCTCATGTCCATTGAGGAGGAACATGTACTCACAGCCATCACTGCCTGTGGGAGAGGAGGAGGGGGAGGGGAGAGGGAGGGAGAGGAGACGGGGAGGAAGAGGCAAGCAGGAGAAAGGGAGGGGGGACAAGTTGTAAGCGAAGAATGCCACAATGCAAATCACAACACAAAGCCTCCTCCTCCCATGTCAATGTCTCTGGTGTTGTGCCATGCACTCACCACATATTCGCAGCTTCCTGGGCCGCTGCTTTGATGTGATGACCTGCAGAGTGAGCACCACCTGTTGGATGCTGACGGTCTGGGAGGTGGGGTTGTAGGTGCCAGGGACAGCCAGCTCCAGGTCACGGCACTCAAGGAGCTTGGGAGAGACACACTCACTGGTAAACTTAGAGCACCAATAGTGGATGGAGGACATGTGTCAGTACTGCTTGCATGTGCATGACTTGCATGCTATAGATGTACTCTGCAAACTAGTTATCAACTTGAAACACAGTCCAAATGTAGATCTCCTTAGGATGAATATTGCATGCTCGATCACACAATACCACTGCACTTGCAATTGGAGATTGCAATTGGCTACATGCATCAGAATAGGGATGCATGCATGGTTTATAGTTTGGAATTGAGACGAGCCCATGCATCCATCACCTTTGGATAGCTATAAATGGATGTGTGACTACCTCTAGCTCTCACAGCAGACAGCTCAACCACCTCATCCTGCCCAGCTAGAGTGAGAGTGTATCGTCATTGGGCCTCAGTTGTAATTCAGCAGTGCTGTAAGCAGTGTGCTGCACGGGAGGCCACATACACAGCCTTCCCTATTCCATGCAATCTCTTCCTGCAGAGCTAGCTAGCTAGCTGTCTTTAGAATATACTGCCACTTACACTGCAGTCCTAGGCCTGGCGTTGGCAGCTATCTTACAACTATACATGAATGCGTCACAGTCAATGGCAACATTAAACTGCAATAATAGCAAAAGTGCAATGTCATGCCATGTTGAACTCACATCAGTCAGACAAGTGTAGAGAATACAAAGCTTGCAAGCTGCTACAAACCTCAAACATACAGGCTGTTTGTCCAGAGGCTACACCTCACCTTACCTCAAATTTTCTAAAATAATTTGCTCTGCTTTTTCCATGTACAGCTTCTTCTCGTGCACCGTTAGGTGTCTCCAGTAGAGGTGCTTCTCCTCCGCTGGGAGACCATTCCAGACGGCACTTAGCAGTTTCGTCACATGACGGTTGTCAATCTTGATTTTTGGGTGCTCGTCCTCCAGCTCAGGCCAGAAGGTCTTCTTCATCACTTGCAAAAAGCTGCTCCGCATCACTTCTGAAAATGAGAGAAAAATGTTTGGTTGCTTCTTGCGCAGTGCCCCGGGTAATTTTTGAAGAATGGTTTTGGGGTGGTAGGAACGTGGCCGTAGGACATTGCTTGGACGTGCAGCTGTTTGATGCAGTAAATGGCCTTCTCCAGTGTCTCCTTCTCTGTCCAGCGCTTTCCCTCAGCCGCCTGACTGCACCCACAGTGAACGACAACATGCTTCAATTGTTGGAGTTTTTGGTTCTTCAGCATCACTCTTTCATGCTCATGTTGGTTCTTCTTAGGATCCTTGCCTTGGAGCGTTGACGTGTGGCGTCTTGGGAACTTGCAATTGGCCACCTCTTTGATGAAGGCCAGCTCCAGCTGGGGAGTGTTGGGAGTGGAGCCTGAAGAGGACCCAGGACTTTGATAGAGGGGCTGGGGATTCACCCTGGGAGCGGCAGCGCATAGGAGTTCTCCGCAAAACAGCTCATGATCCGTTGTAGGAAGGTTCTCCATCTGTGCGTGTCCCGTGGGAACAGCGGCCGACAGCTGCAGCGGCGGCAGGCCGGGTACGTAGTCGTAGCAACTGATGAACGGCTGGGGCTCGCCGGCAACTGCAATTGGGTCCGCTTCAAGGAATTCGAAGCTGTAGCTGGCTCCGTAGCCGCCGGGATCGGGGCTCTCAGCAACACCCAGCGTCGGGTCGACGCTGTCGATCGGGGGACTCCAGTCGCTCCACATCGACATCACTTCAGCAGCAAGAATGGGCCGAGTTGTTTATGCCGACAGATTTGGTGCGCAGCGCCATGCAGTCCGAGCGCTGTTTCTTGTTTGGTTGGCGCCATCTATGACTGTGGCTTTCGCTATGGGATGATGGCAGCATAGATATTCTACACTACGCAACGTAGTGTAGAATATCTATGATGGCAGATAGCCTGGCGCGCACCGTACAGGCCCTCCTGGGGGCACGAGACAAGATCACATACTGAGAGCTTGGATAGTTTGCATTAATTAAACGTATTCTCTCGAATACGGAGCAATTAATTAGCTATCCGCTCGTTCATGCAAATGGAACGACAACGATCCGGAAAATGGGGGTGTTTTCCAAATACGGAGACATAGATAAGAGGCTCATGCAAAAAGATTATTCAACACAGTTCAATTGTAGCTAGTAGAGCATCCACCCATCTGCAGCACCACCTGTGAGCTTGAGGTCTTCGAGCTGGGCCGTGGAGGAAGGGGAGACAATACATTACACAATCACCACTCCAAGCACCGCACATCTCCCCCCCCCCCACACTCACTGCTTGTGTAGGCAGCTCAGCCTCCCCTCTCCAGCCTCTCCCTGCTCCACACTACCACTGCCCAGTTTGTTCTGCTCATCCATAAGAGGATTTAACTTTGTGACCCCTCCAATTGGGGCTAGCCGGCTTGTCTTTTCTGGGGACACACCCTTTTTTGACAAGCCTCCCGGGACTGGTGGTTGGGGTTGCCACGGACGTGCATAAAGTTTGGGTGGTTGTTCCACTTTATCACAACTAAGGCTGGCTCTGTGTGGATCCACCTTGCCCTTCCCTCCACCACTTGCCTGCAAAGTGAGCTGTTCGGGGATGGCCTCGTAGATGGGGGAGGAGGAAGGGGGGCGGGGTTTGTGCTTGTCTTGGTGGGGGGAGGGGTCCGGGGAGGCTTGCCATTCAAATGATTGTGATGTGGGCACCTTGTCAGAGAGTGCACTGTCCCTCTTGCTGCTGACTGAAGTAGCACTAGCCGGGGATATCTCTGCTGCGTGGGATGAGGAGGGGAAGAGAAGGACAGCACGTGAGTAATCCTTTAGGAAACACAGTTAAGCCATTGCACAAACCACTCAGATGTGCATAAATTGAAGTGTGAACACACACACACACACACACACACACACACACACACACACAACACACACACACACACACACACACACACACACACACACACACACACACACACACACACACACACACACACACACACACACTCTTCTCAGTGGCCATGGATTGACTGTACCATCAATTGATCTAACCCCCTCCCACACACACACCTTTTCTCGTATTCGGCTTCTCCATCTCCTGTGCCTCTGCCTCTTCCGCTCTCTTACTGGCTCCCTCTATCTGGTCAGGTACATTGCCCATACCTACACATCAGCAGTGGGGGAGGAGTCAGAGGGTGACAATGGCCAAGTGCTTCTATCTATAGTAACATGACATCACCAAGTCACACAAATCACACTCTACTGAACCTCACCATATTTCATTTGAAAGGCATACGCCATGTCCAGGTCCTGTGGGGTGAACCTCGTGTAAGGGCTCTTTGAGGGAAGGGCCATTTGTATCTCCCTGGCCACAAAGGACACAACAGAGAGGAACTCAACCTCATGGACGTGGTCCCTCAGTTCCAGTCCCATATTCACTAACTAGAAATGGAAATAGGAATGTAGGAATTGGACATCTGTGAGTGGTGTGGATGTGTGGTAATAACTGACGCAGAGTGGACATTGTGTGGTCTGATGTGTCATGTGTAGCACTGAGGTACAAAGTGGTCCACCTGAAGAGTACTGCAGTGTGATGTAACTCGGTGTGTAGTGTAGTATGGAATTTGAAATGAAGCAAATTGCGACAATACTGGGTGGAGTGTGGTGTGGTGTTCACCATGGCCTTCAGGCTTGGGCTAGTCAGGAACACCTTGATTTCATTCTCCCTCAGCCAGTAGGAGAAGACAGCCTTCACCAGTGGAAGGAGCACTGCCTTGTCCACCCAGCCTGTAATATAGAGTCAAATATAGCAAATGGGAGGGGGCTGGGCACTTCTAAGAATAGAACACTATGAGGTCATCTGTTGAGTCATCTGTTACCATGTCAACAAGGCTACAAGATCAGCCAGTCAGAAGTCTCCTCCCGTCCCTCACTTACCAATTCCATTAATGTCAAACTTCTTCAGTTCTCCTTGTGCATAGCATACCTCGGCTGGAGTCAGACCTACAGCAAGTGGCAAAGACACACAGACCACTTAGCACACTATTTGTGAGCAACATTATAGCACGGATGTGTGTACATGTACATGTGTGTGTATGTGTGTGTGTGTGTATGTGTGTGTGTGTGTGTGTGTGTGTGTGTGTGTGTGTGTGTGTGTGTGTGTGTGTGTGTGTGTGTGTGTGTGTGTGTGTGTGTGTGTGTGTGTGTGTGTGTGTGTGTGTGTGTGTGTGTGTGTGTGCATGTGTGGGGTGTGGGTGTGTGTACAGCATGGATGTGTACATGCACATGTGTGTAGGGTGTGTGTGGTGTGTGGGTGTGGGTGTGGGTGTGGGTGTGGGTGTGTGGGTGTGTCTGTTTGTGTGTGCATGCGAGGGTGTGTGTGTGTTGCAGTGTTGCATGTGTGATGTTCTGGTGAAATCCACACACACTAACGTGTTGAGTTGCACACGAATGAATGCGTGTATTCAAAAGTAAGAGAACGTGCTGCATGGAGAGCTTGTAGAGGGCTGGGTACAGCTTGAGTGGAAAGGCTGCGGCCAGGAATGACTTCAGGGACATCTTCCTCTAGAAGACCAGGAAAGAGCGATAGCAGACAGCGATGGAGGCAACTTCACGTTAAAGTTGGAGAAGTTTGAAGGTAGGGAAGTGATTGACCTCTGACACACTGAAATGAACCTTGCTAAGCGCCAGTCCCTTCACCTGACCTGCCCAGTGGTAAGGAAGACGGTCCAAGGGACAATGGTTAAATACTGCATGTTAAGGGAATGTGTAATTTTAGGAGAATTGACATTGTTTTCAGAGCAAGTATGTACAATTGAACACAAGGAGCTCCAGTGAGAAACACAGACTAAATTGAATATAACCACCACCACCACATGATTTAGGCATCCCCTACAAACATGGGCACAGTGGCACCACCGAGTGAATTTCACTGGGGAATATGGCATCCCCCTAGGGATTTAGGCAACCTCTGGAAACATCAGGCATCTGGTTCCCTTAAATGAATTTCACTAGGGAATATGGCATCCCCCCAGAGGATTTATGCATCTCTTACAAACATAGGAAACTGGCACCACCGAGTGAAAGTCGCCAGGGAATATGGCATATGGCAATAGAAATAAGAGTACAAAAATGAGGAAATAGTCTAAAATGCAGTTACAAACATTTTCACACATGTTGCTATGCAATAAATATAACTTCTACCTTTAGAGTGGTAAAAAATGAAAAATAAATAATTTGCTGTAAACATGATAACTAGTAATTTGTGATTTACAGTCCCAAAACAGTCTCAGTATAGAGTACTGCCACTGTCACTCACTCAAGCACTCACCAGTCACTCTCACCCATGCACACTCACACACTCCGCTCACTGAGGAAGTGACTTGTACACTTGAGCAAGAGCCCAACAGGAACACAGGGTGGGGCTAGGGGTCTCCTTCAGCAGTTCCACTCCAAGCTGACACAACCACTCCACTCAGTCATTCTTGGAGATCCTCCCTGTGGAGACCAAAAGAAACCAAGTAAGACCAGGGGATACTATGAAGCAAGACCCATAGTACATAAAGCAGGACAATTTAGGACACACTGGACCCCATATAGGACGCACTGGACCCCATATAGGACGCACTGGACCCCATATAGGACGCACTGGACCCCATATAGGACGCACTGGACCCCATATAGGACGCACAGGACCCCATATAGGACGCACTGGACCCCATACAGGATGCACTGGACCCCATATAGAATGCACTGGACCCCATATAGAACTCACTGGACCTAATATAGGACGCACTAAACCCCATATAGAATGCACTGGACCTAATATAGGACGCACTGGACACCATACAGGATGCACTGGACACCATACAGGATGCACTGGACCCCCAAAGGACGCACTGGACCCCATATAGAATGGACTGGACCTCACATAGGACACACTGGACACCATACAGGATGCACTGGACCCCCAAAGGACGCACTGGACCCCATATAGAATGCACTGGACCTCACATAGGACACACTGGACACCATACAGGATGCACTGGACCCCATATAGGACGCACTGGACCCCATATAGAATGCACTGGACCTTCATAGGACGCACTGGGCCTCATATAGAATGCACTGGACCCCATATAGGACGCACTGGACCCCATACAGGACGCACTAGACCCCATATAGAATGCACTGGACCCCATATAGAATGCACTGGACCCCATATAGGACGCACTGGACCTCATACAGAATGCACTGGACCCCATATAGGACGCACTGGACACTATACAGGATGCACTGGACCCCCAAAGGACGCACTGGACCCCATATAGAATGCATTGGGCCCCATATTAGAATGCACTGGACCCCATAGGACGCACTGGACCCCATATAGAATGCACTGGACCTTCATAGGACGCACTGGGCCTCATATAGAATGCACTGGACCCCATATAGGACGCACTGGACCCCATATAAAATGCACTGGACCTTCATAGGACGCACTGGGCCTCATATAGAATGCACTGGACCCCATATAGAATGCATTGGACCCCATATAGAATGCACTGGACCCTATATAGGACGCACTGGACACTATATTGGACGCACTGGACCCCATATAGGATGCACTGGACCCCCTATAGAATGCACTGGACCCTCATAGGACGCACTGGACCCCATATAGAATGCACTGGACCCTCATAGGACGCACTGGGCCTCATATAGAATGCACTGGACCCCAAATAGAATGCACTGGACCCCATATAGAATGCACTGGACCCAATAGAGGACGCACTGGACCCCTTATAGGACACACTCAATCCCATACCGAAGCACTGGACCCCACATAGGACGCACTGGACCCACCATAGAACGCACTGGACCCCATACAGGACGCACTGGACCCCATATAGAATGCACTGGATCCCATATAGAATGCACTGGACCCCATATAGAATGCACTGGGCCCCATATTAGAATGCACTGGACCCAATATAGGATGCACTCAATCCCATACAGAATAGACCCTCACCCCCACCCTACACACCCCCACCCTACACACCCTCACCCTACACACCCCCACCCCCACCCTACACACCCCCACACCCCCACCCTCACCCCCACCCTACACACCCCCACCCTACACACCACCACCATACACACCCCCACCCTACACACCACCACCATACACACCCCCACCATACACACCCCCACCCTACACACCCCCACCCTACACACCCCCACCCCCACCCTACACACCCTCACCTCCACCCTACACACCCTCACCCTACACACACACATCCCCACCTACACACCCCCACCCCCACCTACACACCCTCACCTCCACCCTACACACCCTCACCCTACACACCCTCACCATCACCCTACACACCCCCACCCCCACCCTACACACCCCTACCCTACACACCCCACCCTACACACCTTCACCCTACACACCCCCACCCTACACACCTTCCCCCTACACACCCTCACCCTACACACCCCCACCCTACACACCCCCACCCTACACACCCCCACTCTACACACCCCCACTCTACACACCCCCACCCTACACACCTTCACCCTACACACCCCCACCCTACACACCCCCACTCTACACACCCCCACCCTACACACCCCCACCCTACACACCTTCACCCTACACACCTTCACCCTACACACCCCCACCCTACACACCTTCACCCTACACACCCCTACCCTACACACCCCCACCCTACACACCCCCACCCTACACACCTTCACCCTACACACCCCCACCCTACACACCTTCACCCTACACACCCCCACCCTACATACCTTCACCCTACACACCCCCACCCTACACACCCCCACCCTACACACCCCCACCCTACACACCCCCACCCCCACCTACACACCCCCACCCTACACCCCCCCACCCTACACACCCCCACCCTACACACCCCCACCCTACACACCCCCACCCCCACCTACACACCCCCACCCTACACACCCCCACCCTACACACCCCCACCCTACACACCCCCACCCTACACACTATTCCACTGTCTAAGCTAGCCTGTACTGTGCAATATTACTATACAGAAATGGGATATATAAAGGAGTTAACTTACTCCATGCATGCTGAAAGCTTCATTGGCAACTGCTGAATGACCAAGTGAAGAAAAGTGGGTTAGCAAAGCTTCAGGAAATACAACTGTTTAGCTTGCAGTTAAATTGTGTGTGATTCACTGACTTGTTTGTAGAGAACTGCAGTGGCTAGGAAAATTGTCCATTGTAGCTTGGTCCACACCAGCCAAAGTTAACAAGTGTTCAGACGTTTCAGTGACATTGCATGCAGTCACCTTACAGTCACCTTAATCACTGATGAAGGCTACTGTAATGTCACTGAAACGGCTGAATAATTGTTAACTTTGGCTAGTGTGCACTGCTACAATGGATTCACTGACTATATAACTTCCTTTCCTTCCATACAGCAATTGTATGGAAGGCCTTTCAGTATGCAGTGCGTAAACACTCATAAAAGATAAAGTGAATGTGCAGTATTTTAACTGTACTGAACTACCTTAGACCTGCAGATCGGGCTATGTATGTAACATACGTGTGTGTGTGTGTGTGTGTGTGTGTGTGTGTGTGTGTGTGTGTGTGTGTGTGTGTGTGTGTGTGTGTGTGCGAGAGAGAGATGAATGTATGCGTGTGCTGCATGCATGCTGTCATGGGGAAGGCTGGCCTGGCTGCCCTGAAACCTGAACCCTTGCCATCCTATTGTCCTGGCTCTGTGATAACCAGTCACGTGACTGTGGCATTGCTGCACCTTCTGTAGCAAGCATGACACCATGCATGGTCTTACAAGTGATCTAACAACTTGCACTTTATCGCAGATGATAAGCAATTGTTACTGGCAGCTGCTCAGATACGAGAAAGACCAATTAAGAAATTTACCATGTACATACTGTAACAGTACCCATTCTTCAGAGTGAATACTGTTATGACTGCTAATCACAAAGACAGACAGAAAATTGTAAAACTTAGTGAAAAGAAATAAAATTTAACATAGATGTAAATTCTGCTGCAAGGCCCAGAACTGCAGAAAGATTATCTGTTTCACACTTCTGCACAATGACAGACAGACTCAAGAAACTGTTTAACTCGGCCTTTGGCACATGTGTACGTCACATTAATCACCTCCTGTTGAAACAAGCCATGTGTACAGTAAATTGGACAGCTGTATTATACAACCACTAGCAACCATGTTACTGCTACACCTCAAAAATGATTATCGGTTTAAATTTGAACATAAGACGACAGCGAATCAAATCCAGTAAAAAACGGAAGTTGATGAGAACAATAATTAGAAAATGGCGGTCGTGTGTGAAGGAAATGGAAGGATAACTCTCTGCAATCCACAAGATGGGCGCCGTCAACCCCGCAATAACCTGACCCGGTGCCCTCAGCAGCCACAGCGAGTTTGAGGAGCAAGCGTATCGCAAACACACACAGACAGACAATTTCGGCTTTGTATATTATATTTGCATCTTATTATAACAAACATAACGCACAAAACTTTGTTACCAATACAAATAACTTGGTGACCATTCCTGAAAATAAAATTGCAAATTACCCTTCTAAGCGGTGATTCACAATATTATAGTCCAGTCAAAATTAGAGCTTACACGATACTCAGCCTCACTTCTGGAAATGGCTGATGCAGTGAAAGCTCAAAATCTCTTTCATATAGCAGCACCATTGTGACCTGTGACACCAAAGATGATTTTCAGCTGGCTACGCCACATTTTAAATGCTTCCTACAGACCTGCAGCTATTGGTCAATAGGCATTAACTGGAGTAGGTAGCCATCTTTAGGGAACACTCTCTACTCTCATTCCTTCCAAAGTCAAGATGAGTTACTGTCCCTCAATAGTGTTCAATTTACTCTCTTAACACAAACATCCACCACTCACTGGTCACACTGGTCACACCCAAATCTCCACCCCACTGGTCCCCACACCCAAATCGCCACCCCACTGGTCCCCAGACCCAAATCTTCACCCTTCTGCTCCACACACCCAAATCTCCACCCCATTGGTCCCCAGACCCAAATCTCCACCCTACTGGTCCCCATACCCAAATCTTCACCACACTGGTCCCCACACCCACATCTCCCCTACCTTCATCCAACTTCACAAAGTCCTGCTTCTTGACCCTCTTTCCTGAGAGCAAGTTGTGGCTTCACTCAATTGTGTAGGACCTCTCACCGAGGTGGTGTCCGACAGCCATCTTCTTCACACCTGACTCACTGTGGTACAGCCTCTTCCTTGTCTCCTTCACCTGTACACAGTGTGAGGGGAGTCTGGTGGTAGGACACAACACACTGTACATTACTAACATACCAACTGGGATGTGTACACATTGGTAACAGACATGCATGCAATCACATGTCACATTAATGGACATGAATAAGGTTAACACAACCGGAAGGACTGGGGCAGGCTGGGCAAAGGGGAACCCCTTGGAATGTACACACCACACTCAGTAATCAATACAGGTGATGACAGCAATTAAGGCGGGGGTGGAGGGCTGGCCGGGCACCAGCCTAGTAAGGGGGTGCAGTGTGTGGTGACCACAGAAAGGAGTGTTGAAGGACTGACACACACACACACACACACATATATATACAGGTTGCCTGGACCAGACTACCACATGTCTACAGTTACGAGTGTACCTCAGCCAGAACAACCAGCAAAGGGTGCAGCTGACCCTTGGAGAGTGGCTTTGAGCAAGACCACCCTCCACTGGGGATTACAACACCTTTAAGGTGACAGGAGAGTGACCCCAGCTCACCTCATGTCACACCACATACCAGATGGACACAGTTACAGTGGGCTCGGGGTATCTTGGCCACGACTACACAACACACAACACACCTACAGGAGGCTAGCAGAGTTCTGATTGGTCAGTGGCTCAGAGGCATGTCATTGCCACAGGTCAATTGACCTACGGACCAATCAGAACTCTCATTGACACTCTGGCATGTGTGCATTGGGAATTGTGCAATCGTGAACAACACGCCCCAAACTACTGGAAACTGCACACACACACTCACTGTCTATGATTACAGCACAGCTGCTCCAAACTACACAGCATGGAGTGGACATGGGGAGAGGAGACATTACAGTGCCGGAGGAACTAGCACTGACCACCACCTCAAGGAAAAGGAGACACGCACCTCTTCACTAATTCTCAAATGCTATATATCTCACTACAGGTAGGACTTGACACTACAACAAAGCTAGCTACACATTACAATAAACGCCTCCTTGCCCTCCACATCCTAGTTACTCTCCTCTATGTATTACACATCAAGACTTGAAGGGGGCGCTAATACTTGGTGAGAAAACTGGTGCATTCCGCCCACAACTCACTCTCCTGCCCGCTCGAGGTCTACAGCCCTCCAGAGCGCGTCCATTAGAGACTGTCAAGTGGTTCGGGAAGACTATGAACGACTAACCCACTCGAGAAGAGAGACGTCCGCTGCAGACTACAAGAAGCAGCCAACAGAGACAAACTCACACTAAGACACGACACAGACTGCTTCCCCAACTGCTCCATCGAGTCATACCTGAAAGGGGTACACACTTGAGCTCTCCTGGGCAGGAGTCGAGCGCATTAATTGATTCTATTCGGAAAGGACTGCACTACTTCTCACACGTGCCAAGTGGATCCACTTGTACATGCAGCTGATCATGATTTGGGGGCACGTGCTCAGACACTTTGTAGTTTGATCATGAATATCATTAGGCGAACATGACAAAACGATAAGCTACTCTACATAACTGTACATAACACTGTAAAGCAATGTTCTGTGAGTTGTGTACTGGGCACATGCAGTGAACGTCCTGACAGCTGTAAGGTGGGGGCGGAGTCAATGTGGATGTGGGTGAGTCCATCTGTGGAGTGGGTAGGACCAGAGCAGGTGCAAGCTGGACAGTACTCATGGCAGGTCTGAAGAGAGTGGAGCTGCAGGTACAAAGGAGGAGGAAGAGAAAGTGACCAACCTTTAGTCAATACCAAACAATACATGCTCAGTTTACCAGCTGACTGGGGGGACTGTACCTTTGAGGAGTTCCTCCTCCAGTGATGTAATGTGCTGTACAGCTATTCCAGCGTAGTCCATTGCTTCAAATAGCACCTTCCAGATGACTGGAGTGACCCCTTCACCGTCCTTCCACCTCTTCAAGCCAGACTGCACAGCCTCTTCCTCGTCACGGGGTGAGTTGGAGTAACACATGTCAATGGCTTCAGAGGATAGCCCCACCCCCTCCAGCACTGCCCGCCCCCTGCCTGCTGCATTCCGGCTCACAAACCTTCTGAACAGCATGGCACACTGCCTGTGACCTGAGTGGGGGAGGGGAGGGAGGAACATGTGGATGTGACAAAACAGTCAAATAGCAATAACGTGCAATGCTCTACACACACACACACACACACACACACACACACACACACACACACACACACACACACACACACACACACACACACACACACACACACACACACACACACACACACACACACACACACACACACACACGTCCTGTCTCTGCCCACCCACCCCACTCCCATCCCACGAGGTGCCCTCACAGTGAGGTAGCCCACGCCCTCAGAGACCCATGCATGCTGAGGATGGAGAGACTTACCCACAGAGTACACAGGCTGTGTGTGGACAGATCTCCGTCCCTGATCACTTGAGGAGGCTGCTCCTGTAGGGTAGAGCAAGAACACAAAGGGAACACCCACAGCAGGCAATGATATAATGTACACACACACAAGTACATCAAGTGGTCCCTCCCACACTCGGTACACTGTGAGGTGCACTCGTGTGTAGTGACACAGCATTGAGCAATAAAACTGAGTGATGTGGAGCAATTGCACATGCACAGAGTCGTCAAACTATGCTTATTGATTGATCCATGTGACTGTCACATGACTGACAGGTTTTCTGCTGCAACATCAGGGAAAGTCCCTGTACACAAGCCTGACAACAGGCTAAGCAGGTGAAGGGGAATTCCCTATTCCCAAATTTGCATTACCACAAAATCTGAATGTCACTGGTTAACTGAGCCACACACTAAACCTCCTCTGTGCACTAAGGGGTCATCACATTACACTTGGGGTTAGCAGGATTGCATGAGACTCCATCAGAGACAGTAGGGACACACCTCCCGCACTCGGTACACTGTGAGGTGCACTTGTGTGTAGTGACACTGCACGGAGCATGTACCTTGCAGTGTCTCCATCTCTGGGGAGGGTCCCTTGTCAGCAGTGGTAGCTCCACTTTGGGAGCTGGAGGATGACGGTACTGAGGGCAGGTCTGAAGAGAGTGGAGCTGCAAAGCAAAAAAGCAGTAAACAGCAGTGATTGGCTAAAATATTCAGCAACACACACATCCATGCACACCGCACACAACACTCCCATACACAGACACAACCACATGCACCCATGCACAGTCTCCCCCCCCCCCCCCCCCAGACACACATTACCCACCTATCTCCAGTCTCCTCTTCATAGATTCACCCAACGCTTTCATTTTAGGGTTGCCCTTAACTGCAGTGATGATGTCACAGACGGTCTGAAGGCCTCTTCAGTGCACTTCTCCTTCAATATCAAATGAAGAAACTGATTCTGCTGTGTTGGGTTAGTGTTTGCTGCGATTGTCCTCTGGTCACCTCTATCAATGATATTGTTGTGCAGAAGTTCCAGGACAACAGCATTAGCATCCATTTTCTCAATGAACTGGTCCCGAAAGAGATCAAGTACTTGTACAGCTTCATGGAAAGGGAAGACACATGGACTGGATGTAAAATAAATAGGCGAAGTGCAATAGAGTGCAATGCACAACATACAGACACTAAAAACAGAGACATTCTTTCTGACCCACCCTCACCCACTCCATGAGGTGCCCTCACAGTGAGGTAGCCCATGCCATCAGAGACCCATGCTGATGATGGAGAGACTTACCCACAGAGTGTACTGGCTGACAGAGCACAATTCTGCGTTCCTGATCACTTGAGGAGGCTGCTCCTGTAGGGTAGAGCAAGGACACAAAAGGGGACATATGTATATGTACAGAGTCAATGAAATAATGTACACACACACATACACATACATCAAATGGTCCCTACTATCACATGCACATCAATAGCATATTGGGTACTCTTAAAGACAAGAAGCGACTGAATAGCCAAATTGAACACTTATAAGGAGAGGAAACACACTCACCACTCTGTGGCTCCGCCTGATACTCTATGTTTTGTACAAGTGACAGAGAAGGAAACCAGCCTCCAAACAACTCAGTGAGACTCGTCTGGTTGGGAAGATGGCCAGCTGGCTTTCGGGATGGAACATGGTCGCCTCCATCACTGATGCAACGAATGATACTAGAAACAGGATATGAGGAATCAGGGGGAGGGGCTTTGGTGTTTTTCCACCTAGCAGGTGTGTATGGGTGGACGATGTAGGATGTGGCCTTCAGCTTCGGTGACAGTTGGGTAGTTGTTTTGATGACATCTCGAACAATGGTTGACACACATTGGAGCAGTTTCTCTGGTCCTACCTTGCTGTGTCCGACAACCTGGACCACACTGCTGTCATTTATCTGGACCACTACCTCCACACCAGTGATGGACATCCAGGAAAGGCCATTTGTCCAGACACTGCAACAATGCTCCCTCACACTGGGTAACTCATGGGTGAACACATGATTGGCTGCAAGATGGAGGATGATGGATTGGAGGAGATGTGCTGAGATGAGGTGCTTCTCCTCTGTCCTCAGTTGCCAGCACACCCACTGGAGGTGGTGTGGGTCTGCATCCTTTGGGAAGAGCTCAGGAGGTTGGGCAGAAACCAGAGCAGGGAAGTATAGCCATCCCTCTCCCTCAGTACCAGCAGTTAGCTTCACAAGATCTTCTCGTAGCATCCTTGTATCCACCTGGATGCAGAACTCAAGGCTGATAAGGACCTCTTGGATCATTGTCGGATCCAACTTGGGAAACAGCTCAGCCAGCTGACTGCAGTGGAGGAGACCAAACTGGTTGACCTTGTCCTGGGACCCACTGAACAGGGTGCCATACACGTTGTGGAGAACAGCTTGGAGGTCCAAGATTAGCCAACTTTGGGAGGGGTCCAGCTTGTTGGGGAGAAAGAGGGCGTGCCCAACTGCTGTTAGGTCACGACACACTTCCACGGCTGGAGGTGAGTTGCTGGAGAGCAGCTCAGCATTCTTCAATAGCCATGACTGGAAGGTGTGGAGTGTGATGGCCGGAACAGAGAACGCTTTCTGCACTTGCACTAGGACCCACCGAAGGTTGTACGAGAGACCATCAGAGTTCAACTGGAGAGGTTGGATCTCCTGCAAGAAGGTGCATATCTGATTGATACCCTCAGATTCAGGCTTGCGGCAGTCCAGAAGACAGGGACCCTGGATCTTGAAAGGTAACTCCTGCACTGACTGAGTGCATCGTAGCAGCTTCTCGGGTGCTTCCTCTTTGGACTTTACTCGGTCAAGGAAACTGCCAACAAGGATCACTTGTGGAGTGGATGGGGCTGAAGTAAGAGCTAGAGGTTGCAGCCAGCGAGTGATTTGCTGTGAGATGATGTCTTCCTCGTCGGTTGTCCTTACCAGAAGTAACAGGATCACAGACACTTCTGGCTTGCTCAGCATGGCCTCCAAGAAGGACTGATGAGGGCCGTGGTAATCAGCCTGACCGGCAAAGTCGTAGAACAATGTCTGTCCATACTTACGACTGAAGAACTGGACTGCTTCAATTCCAGCTGTGCGTTGTCTGATGTCCTCCACTTGTGCAAACCTGTTGATGAATCTCTTGAAGATGCTTTTGCCCTCGGCTTGCAGAGCTGCTATCAGTGTACTCTTGCCGTGTTCAGCATTGCCAATTACTGCTACAATGCGCTTTGTAGAGAAAGACTGTGCCTGTCGAATAGTTTGTAAGAAATCACCTCGTGCAAGGCCTAAGGGAGATCTGGATTCTTTGTTCCTTGTTGTCATATCTGCTCCTGCCTCCACGAGTAGAACCCCACATTTAATATGATTGTATTTAGCAGCATAATGCAGGGCTGTTGAGCCAGCAGCTAGCCCCCCATACCCCAACTCCCTGCTAGTAGTGACAACATTCACACTAGCACCTGCTCTAATCAGTTCACACACTATTTCATCCCTACCCCAGTAAGCTGCCCTCATCAAAGGGGTCCGTCCCCATTGATCTTGTACATTGGTGTCTGCACCAGCTGCACACAGTGTTTTCACAACACTGCAATGACCACTACAGCTGGCCCAGTCAAGGGCAGTTAGTTGACCATTGTCCTTTACATTCACACGAGCTCCTTCTCTAATGAGCTCCTCCACCATTTGGACATGACCCCTCTCAGCTGCCTCTATTAAAGGTGTTGTGCCATACTCACCACCTCTGGTGTTCACATCACAGCCCTCTTTAATTAACTGCCTCACTTTGAACAAGTCACCCCTTTCACAAGCACTCCTAAGAGCCATCTCCAATTCTCTCTAGCAGAAGTACAAGTGAAGGTGTGCCCTACAGAAGACACAATGGACCACTTGTTGGATCAACAACTTCACACACAGAGAGACAAAATTCCTCCCAAAATGTCTAACTACTAAACAATATGGTTCATTACTACAGCTGCCTACAATTTACTGCTAATGACTCCAAATGACTCAACATGTGCTACAAGCCATCTTAACTTGCTCCATCTATACCAATAGGCTAAGGAAGGAGAGGCCTGAGGCCAATAGTAGCCCCTGCTAGATCCACCTTGACTACAGCCCCTTCACATGCAGGCTACTAGCTACCATTCAAAGCTCCAGCTAGGGCACAGGTTCACCCACCTACAGCACCACGTGTGTTGGATGCACTACGGCAATACAGTATAAGAGCACTCACCAGTTGAAGAGGTGTTGGGCTGAGGCGCTAAAGAGGGAGGAGTGAAGAGGTGTTGCCTGCTACTGTCGGCCGTCGCGTGAGGAAGGAGCGGAGAGTTGTAGCTGTTGGTAGTCGGCGGAGGAGGCGCGGCGGTAAGGAGGGAGGAGTGTGAAGGTGTTGAGTGGGACGGTGAACGGGGGAAACCAGACGTTGCTAATGGACGGAGTGTTGGAGGAGCGAATACGTGCAGGAGTCAGTTGGATGCAGGGGGCTACTGGCGCGAGACTGGGCGCGTAGGGGTGTGGGTTGGATGTGTTGGTCGCGGAGGAGGCGAGCCGTTAAGGAGGAAGGAGTGTTGTGGTGTTCAGCTGGACGGCGCTGCTGGTGACGGTGGAACGAACAGTGTGAATTTCGAGCGAGGCTGCTATCAACTGTTAACTGAGTGCTGAAGAGACGCAGCGCTTCCTCTGTAGCTGGAGTGCGTACAGAAAGGTGTAAGTTGCGAGGCTGCTGTTAACTGTTAACCTGGTGTTGAAGGGGCGCAATGCTTCCTCTGTCGGAGAAGTGTGCACGGGAAGGTGTCAGTTGGTTGAGCTGGTACAAGAGAGACTGGGCAGTCAGTGGTTGGGCGCTATTAAAAGGCGGTGGAGAGAGAGTGACCTGCATGAAAGATGGGGAAAGGTTTGTAGCTAAATGAGCAGTTGAAGCAGCTAGAAATTACTGGACTTAGCTAACTACTTGACAGTCATTAGCTAGCTAGTGAACTGTAGCTAGATTTGCACACTTCAACGCTTCCTAAACAGCAAACAAGCCACTCCACACAAACCACTTGCAAAAGGACTTACCTCCACTACACACCTGGCAGGCCCAGGGCTGCCCGGCCGGTAGAGAACAACTCAAACAAACTCGACTATAACTCTATCTCTAGCACTGACTGTGACAACTGAACAACTCAAAGAAACTCCACTAAACTCTTGTATTCTTGGGCGTATACCGCTGACTACTATAACAACGAAAAACGCGCCACACCCATATGGCCATATCCGGCAACGCGCGAATGACGTCAACATCACCAGTGCACATGAATGTACAGCAGTGACTGCACTGTTCTTCAGTGGTACACACAACAGTGTCACAGGTTGAAAATACCGGAGTTCATTCTGAGTGCTCTCCAGTGTGTGCTCAAACACCTCCACCTTCTGCAGCAGAGACAAGTGGTCGTAGCTAGTCAGCCAACATCTGCATGAGGGTGGGCAGGACAGCCAACATCTGAGGGTGGGCAGGACAGGATGGGGAGTAGCCTTGTCCACTAGACCGTCCTGTAAGTGCCCGCTAGCTATAGCCTACAGTACTGTACTAGCAGGCCAGACTAGATGGAGTGTGTACATGTGTAGGATGAAATAGCTACTCTTGTGTCCCCTTAACTCTATATACTCCTGACCATTCAGTGACTTGGTGTGTGAACTAGCACAACAGAGACTGGAGGTGTTCTGTTTCCATTTCTTAGACTGACACGGCAGAGGGGGAGGGTTAGCTAACAGAGCTAAACCACGGTACTCACTAATGCATGCAATGAATAGCTATTTGTGACTAGCTACCAGTGCAGAGGATAGCTATGAAAAGTGACAGTCATGGGTTGTTACAGGATATTATATGCATGACAATGGATTCAGTGACAGCCACGTCCACATTAATGGACAAGCATGGGGACTTTCTCTGATGTTGCACCATAATTATCAAAAAGCAAAGTCTGTACATGTAAGCCATACATGCATGTGCACAGTCATGTGGACCAAACATACTTTGGTGACTCTACACTTAGTGACTGGTCCATGTCACTGTGACTGTCACCTGTATGGTTTAGGGAGTCCACCATACTTTGGTGCAATGTCATACGTAGAAGTCCCTCTTTAGTCTAGAGCTGCAGACATTCCTGCATTATGGGCACTTCGTCCTCTTGGGGCTCACCTTCCAACATGGTCTGGCCCGCTAGACCCAACTCCTCATTATCAAGTGGTGGTGGAAGAGGAGATGGGAAGTTGGGTCTAGCGAGCCAGACTACTTTCAACATGGTCTCCTTCCTCATTGTCTCCACAGCTAACAGACACAACACATGCAACATTGAGGTACAATCTGAAGGCCTAAACATTGTAGAATATACCATTACTTCCAAAGAGTGTGCATTATAAACTGTTCAGTACAGTCTGAGGACCTACACTGTAAATTCAATTTTAAAAGAGTTTGCACTATACACTGTTCAGGATTTCACCAAAAGGGACACCTGTGTGTGTGTATGTGTGTGTGTGTGTGTGTGTGTGTGTGTGTGCATGTGTGTGTGTGTGTGTGTGTGTGTGTGTGTGTGTGTGTGTGCGCGCACGCACAAGAGAGACAGGTGTCACTGAAGAAAGAGATATTTCACTCCAACTAAGTCAACAAGTCAGTGAGTGACTTGTACAGCATGCATGAAGAGGAGTACTGTAACACACACTACACTAACAGCAGCTGGAGAAAGGAGAGGGAGGGGCAGAGGGGGAGGGGTGGGAGGGGCAGAGGGGGAGGGGTGGGAGGGGCAGAGAGGGAGGGGCAGAGGGGGAGGGGTGGGAGGGGCAGAGAGGGAGGGGCAGAGAGGGAGGGGTGGGAGGGGCAGAGGGAGAGGAGTGGGAGGGGCAGAGAGGGAGGGGCAGAGGGGGAGGGGTGGGAGGGCAGAGGGAGAGGGGTGGGAGGGGCAGAAGGGGAGAGGTGGGAGGGGCAGAGGGGCAAAGGGGGAAGGGTAGGAGGGGCAGTGGGGAGGGGTGGGAGAGGCAAAGGGAAGGGGTGGGATGGACAGAGGTTGAAGTGGGAAGGGAGGTGAGTAGGTGTACGGCAGAGGGGTGGGAGGGGTGGGAAGGGCAGAGAGCATATATAGGGGTGGGAGGGGCAGAGGGGGAGGGGTGGGAGGGGCAGAGGAGGAGGGAGGTGTAACACACACTACACCAACTACATGACACCAGTCAATGGGCAGCTACCCACTGTACACTCAGTGTACATCTACCTCCTCCCCCCTCCCACACACATCAACACACAAGGGGACCACACACTCACCATCCGATGTAGCACTGGCAGAGGTTCTCATGTGAAGTGGCTTGATCAATCAGCAGCTGCACTTGAAGGAGTGGGAGGGGCAGAGGGAAAGGAGTGGGAGGGGCAAATGGAGAGGGGTGGGAGGGGCAGAGGGGGAGGAGTGGGAGGGGCAGAGGGGGAGGAGTGGGAGGGGCAAATGGAGAGGGGTGGGAGGGGCAGAGGGGGAGGAGTGGGAGGGGCAGAAGGGGAGGGGTGGGAGGGGCAGAGGGGGAGGGGTCAGAGGGTCAGAGGGGGGAGGGATGGGAGGGGCAGAGTGAGAGGGGTGGGAGGGGCAGAGGAGGAGGGGTGGGAGGGGCAGAGAGGGAGGGGTGAGAGGGACAGAGGGGAGAAGTGGGAGGGGTAGAGGGGATAGGTAGGAGGGGTGGGAGGGGTGAGAGGGTACTGTACACTCAATGTACATCTCCCTCCTCCCCCCTCCCACACACATCAACACACAAGGGGACCGCACACTCACCATCCGGGAACATGGCATCCCCTGGAGGATTTATGCATCTCTTACAAACATAGGGAACTGACACCACCGAGTGAAAGTCGCCAGGGAATATGGCATATGGCAATAGAAAACCATTACCATATTAGGCTCTGGCACTGAATGGACTGAGTTGTGTACTGCAGTAGTAAGTATGTAGGTCCATTAGCACCAGCCCACACACTCACTTTGGGGAGAGACCAAACATGCCCTGCAAACAACTACACTGAGCACCAATCAGATAGCTGTTCTTGTACAGACAAGGAGGTATGGTAGGGGAAGAGGGGGAGGGGTAGGAGGGAAGGGGGCGAGGGGTGCGAGGGGAAGAGGGGGAGGGGTGAGAGGGGAAGAGGGGGAGGGGTGAGAGGGGAAGATGGCTGTTCTTGTATTGCAATGTATGTCAACCACATGCAAGTCATGACCATCTCTTCATGAACATACTCTACATAGACTATTCCTTCACTGCCAGACAATGGCTCACATGTATACCTGGGACACCATAGGATGGACGCAGTCAGTATTATTATTACTTAAGCATGCTCTAGTTGCCAGTAGAAAAAGACTAGCAGCGCAAGCCATTGGAGTGCACGATGCAGCAAGCAAAGTAACTTGCCTAAGGGCATGCAGACATGAAGTGGTGAGCCGTTATGCAAGTTACATTTGCTTACTGCATCGTGCACTCCAATGGCTTGCGCTGGAGGTCTTTTCTACCAGCAACCAGCACATGCACTCTGCTGACACATATTGTGGTTCTATTGTAACTTGCACTGTGTGGTGGTGGTGGTGGTTGTAAGTGGTGTTGAGTAGAGTGCACTAATTGGTGCCTGGAGTGCATATACTCCTTTTAGTGCTGTAAGTGGTAACAAATAGCTACAATCTGATTGTCCTTCACAACACAGTTGGCCTTCTAATTGAACAATAGAGTGTTGTGCAGCCTTGACTTGTACAGTATGCAAGAAGAATAGTAACACAATCCACAAACAGCAACTGGAGAAGGAGGGAGAGCGGAGGGGGAGGGATGGGAGGGGCAGAGGGGGAGGGGCAGAGGGGGAGGGGCAGAGGAGGAGAGGCAGAGGGGGAGGGGTGGGAGGGGCAGAGGGGGAGGGGTGGGAGGAGCAGAGGAGAGGCAGAGGGGGAGGGGTGAAAGGGACAGAGGAGAAGGGGCAGAGGGGCAGAGGGGGAGGGGTGGGAGGGGCAGAGGGCAAGGGATGGGAGGGGCAGAGGGGGAGGGGTGGGAGGAGCAGAGGAGGGGCAGAGGGGGAGGGGTGAAAGGGGCAGAGGAGAAGGGGCAGAGGGGCAGAGGGGGAGGGGTGGGAGGGGCAGAGGGGGAGGGGTGGGAGGGGCAGAGGAGGAGGGGTGGGAGGAGCAGAGGGGGAGGGGTGGGAGGGGCAGAGGGGGAGGGATGGGAGTGGCAGAGGGGAAGGGGTGGGAGGGATGGAAGAGGATGGGTGGGTGGGAGGAGCCAGAGGGGCAGAGATGGAGGGATGAGAGGGGCAGAGGGGGAGGGTTGGGAGGGGCAGAGGGAGAGGGGTGGGAGGGGCAGAGGGGGAGGGGTGGGAGGGGCAGAGGAGGAGGGGTGGGAGGGGCAGAGGAGGAGGGAGGTGTAACACACACTACACCAACTACATGGCACCAGTCAATGACCAACTACCCACTGTACACTCAGTTTACATCTCCCTCCTCCCCCCTCCCACACACATCAACACACAAGGGGACCACACACTCACCATCCAATGTAGCACTGGCAGAGGTTCTCATGTGAAGTGGCTTGATCAATCAGCAGCTGCACTTGACGACACACATCAATGCCCTTCTCATGGGGGAAGTCGTTACCTGAGGAACAGGAAACAGGTCATGTGATGAAGGACAGGTCACCATGGCAACAACTGACTATACTTATCCCTGGAGGGAGGGGCAACGGGGGTGGAGTAGGGAGGGGCAGAGGAAGAGTTGGGGGAAGTAGGGAGGAGCAGAGGGAGAGTTGGGGGAAGTAGGGAGGAGCAGAGGGAGAGTTGGGGGAAGTAGGGATGGATACGGGTAGATGGATACGGGAGGAGGGGGGGCAGAGAGGAGGCTGAGGAGGAGGGGAGGAAGGAGTGGCAGAGGCCAGGGAAGCAAAAAGTTAGGGGCGATGGGAGTGGCCAATGTACGGCCACTCACATACTCAAGCACTCACACACTCCACTCACTGAGGAAGTGGCTTGTACGTTTTAGCAAGAACCCAACAGGAATGCAGGGTGGGGCTAGGGGACTCCTTCAGCAGCTCCACTCCAAGCTGACACAACTTGGTTGGGGTAGGGATGGACACACACAGGTGGACACACAATGCAGACACAAATGGAATGTCACATACCTATCTATTGTACAGTGAAGGAAACACACACAATTATACACCACACACAGGACATGAGGTAAACACTACACTCACATACACACACTGTGCGGAGTGACACTGGACCAGACCACACCACACACAGGACACAAGCACACAGGACAAAAGTACATACTTTGAGTTTAAAAACTCACGCTTTTAAGTTGTTGAATGACCTTGTTCGTATGATGGCTGGTTGTCATACGCTTCTGATATGTATACACATTTCCACCTCTAAGTTGTTGAATGACCTTGTAACTGCAAGTCGGCTGTGTGGTTTCTGTATTGACATGCTCCATTTGTGGTTGTACCACTGGCAGCTCCAAAGGTATGCAAAAGCTACCACTCACTGCAGAAACACAACAAGAATATACCCCACATATAACAGGTGCCTATATTGATTACAACATAGGAAGTAGTTTGTAGAGTCTCAATGGTATTGTCTACATCAAGCTTAAGGCACAGGTGCGACATGTCCTAGGGGAACAAGGCAACTTCTCAGGGTGCCATTATAATTTATAGTGTACAATGCATGCACAGTGAGCAAATGTAACGTGCATACAGTGGCCCTGCTAAACGATCACCTCTATAAAACGACCACCTTAGAAATAAGACCGCTTTGGTTTAGTCCCATATCCATGTACACATGCATTGTTTGATTGTAAAAGTAAGACCACTTTGAAAATAAGACCACTTCTCATGGCCCAGATGGTGGTCTTATTTCTGAGGTTCCACTGTATATGGGAATACAATACAGTGTACACACCCTTATGTAAGATACATTGCTTCCTGCATTGTGCACTACACATGTGGTCCTCAGCCTCATGTAACATACTCTGGAGGTCTGTTTCTACTGCACTAACACATGTTCCAAACCACTGTAGCTCACATGGGTGGTGTCTAATTTTCTACTATGTAGCAACTAGCGCAATTACTCCTTTTGCTCAGGTGATGTTGATCGAACCTCTGCAACTGCCGCTGGTGATCTATTTCTACCAGTGACTACTGCATTCACACCACCAGCACATGTGCTGTACTGTCGTAATGTAACTTGTACTGTGTGTGGTGGTGGTGGTGGTGGTGGTGGTGGTGGTGGGGGCACAGTGTAGGCATATTATACAATGCACAAGGTGGTCCAAGGTAAGGAAACATATACACTCCTTCAGTTGGCAACAAAAGGCCAACAAACGTGGTATGAACTTGGGAAAGCGTTGAGATGGTGAAGGCAGGGATGAAATTTGGTTAAAGGTGATTTCTTGCATCTTTACAATTGCCACAATATGTATCTAAGGGATACGGCAGAGATGGTAGTTTCTTTGTTCAGGAGCTCATCCATCAGTTTTCTATACCAGTCAACATGAAACATGGCACACATACTGTGGGTGGTCTAAGGTGGTTGGTGACTCTGCCACTGGCCTCCTTTAGACAAAACGTACCGACACAATGAACTTGTGCCCATGGAGATTACGGAGCTAGTCTATGGAAACGTGTCAATCATCACACGTAGATGATTTTGATTTGTCACACACTCAAATTGCAGGTAACAGGCTGGGAACCCACCCTAAGGGCAAATATTCGTCAAGTAACTGTACAAAGACATTCATTACAATTATAACAGTTAGAGTACATGTGTACAGCTACCTATTGCAATGGTGAGACCTCCCATCACTGGTGTATACAGGACACACAGAGAATTATAGAAAGGGGAGTAAATTTTGAGCGTACAAAACAGAACTTGATCTGTTTTGTACAACTGAAGAAAGCCCTTTTTGGGGCTGAAACGTCTTGAAGTTAAGAAACAGTGTGCCACGTCAGGGGTGGATCCGCCCAACCCTTGAGGGAGGGGGCTGAGTGCTTTTTATTAGCTATTGTGCAATCACATTATGACGTACATAATTAAAATGGCTGCCGGCGACCAGAACTAAAGAGAACTTAATTCAGATCCCTGTGCAGTCACACCAGACTCTATGTAGCTTAAACCAGCTCCTATAAGGTTGTTTAGATGATTTAGGCCATTAAATTCTGTTGGATGTACACTTTAGTGAAATTTGCTAAGAAAAGTGTTTCAGATCTGAGCCAAGAAGGGAGGCTCAAGCCCCCTAAGCCCCCCCCCCCCCCAGATCCGTCCTTGCACATATTATATACACTCAAAATTTACTCCCCTTTTCTATATATGGACGTGGTATGAACCTCAACTTTAACACACATGCTGTATTGCCCTTCCCACTGCAGTGGTCAATGTCATTGCCCACCACTCTGTTCACATGCTGTAGTCAATAGCAGGCCAGGTCAGTAGGAAGACAATAGAGAATGCTCTATAAATACCAGTGGCTGGTACAAACTATACAAGATGGGGTTAGTGTATTTCACAGCACACGAGACACACCAACACACACTGCATGGAAAGAGTGTGTTTGGGAGACACACACACACACCGTGGGAAGGGATAACACCCGTTGTGTGTAATAGAGTGGGTGTTTATATTCTTTACAGCATGGGGAATAGCAAACACAGCACTTAATGTCCACGTACCAGTCTGTGTTTGGGAAAGACACACAACATGTTAAATATACAGAAAGTACCAAACACACACAGCACTAGGAGGGGGAGGGGCCAACGCTGTGAGGAGTGTAGGGGGACCATTTGAACAGTGAACTGGACTCACATGAGCACTAACAGGTGAACATGGGAAATGGTAGAGGAGAGGAGAGGGAGGGGGAAGGGCAAGGGAGACACAGGAAAAAAGTATGCATTTCCCAGTATGGGATTGTTATGAAACCCATTATTCGGAAATCCCGATAATGGGTTTAACTGTTAGCTCTACAAATTCCCATGTTCCGATTTAATGGGAAATGTCAAATACACACCATGTGACTTGAGCATCCTGTGAATCATGCATTTCCCATCCTGTGTATTGTATACCGATAATGGGTTTTAACCACATTTCCCATCATGTGAATCCACAGGAAAATAGTATACATTTCCCATGATGGGTATTGTATGCTGCAATGATGGGTTTATCTTATATTTGTACAGCATTGATTATGTATAATTCCCATGATGGGAACAGCAAACCCACCAAAGTGTTCTTTCATATCAGGAATTATACAATTTCTGTGATGGGTATTGTGCCATATGATGATGGGTTATACTTCGCTTGTTACAGCCATGTTTTATGTAATATAACCATGATGGGAATTGCATGCAATTCCCATCATGGGAAACGAGAACACATAATAATTGTGTGAATAATATAGTCTGAATAGTGCAGTTCCCATAATGGTTACTGTGCAGTGATGGTGGTTTATTATTTGTTTAGTACAGCATGTAATATGTATAATATCCATGTTAACTGAAAGTGAGTTGGCAACTTGCTTGCAAACAAGCTAAAGTGAGCCGGCAGTTAATGGCTCAGAACCAGCTATTGGGGCAGCTATGCAGGTCATGCAATCTCCGACATCTTCAGTGGTTTCAAGTGCGCAGTGCTGAGAGAGGCGCCGCAACCAATGGTGAGTTGGACAGGGGTACAGGTGGAAGAGGCAGAATCGGCAAAGCAACAGGGATGACAGAAACCATAGGCATGAAGGCAGTGGAAACAGGACTTGAGCTGGGTCAGATGGAAGTATACAATTGCAATGTATGCATATACATTGTGCACATGTGCATGCAGCTGTGCACAGCTAATATACTGCAAGTCATGGACTCCGCAAGACAGGCCTAGGAATGTCACAGTTGCAAGCATTTCCATAACTATAGCTACAGAAATGTCCCTTTCCTTAGTAAGCCATCACACATATAGGTGGAACTGCTTGTGTTGCTGATCGTACAGCATGTACATATGCATAGCTAGCTGTTATGCATAAAACCCAGTGGGGCCGAATTGGCATAAAATTTCCATAGAGAATTAACTATACTTAATTATAAACCGCGAAATTTTATTGTCTATAGCAGCTCGATGAACAGTCTGCAGTAGTTTTACATGCAGTTGCCACAGTTTGTAGGGGATGTCCGATATCACACCATACCCGAGTATAGGTAGCTGGCTACCAAGGGTTTTCAGGCACTTGATGAATCTTACGTCATTCCTGGGACCCATATCCTGCTCCAGAAGTAGGTGCTAATCACATCAACCTTAAAAGGCTACTTCATGCTTGCTGACAAGATTTCCGTACTGTGACTGATAACAGGCGGGTAGAAGACGGAATTATGTATACGTATTGTGTAGATTGGCTTAATTAAATTTTGCACAAACAGCGTGGCAGCCATTTTCGAGGTCACGAATAGTCACACATAATGACGTCATTCTTACTTGCGCATGCGCAGAGATTTGCATCTTCGAAAAAGGGGTGAATTGTTAGAGAGAACAAGAACACCCGTTGATGTCGACGAGACGCATACGGGTGGCTACGGATTTTGCTGTGCGTTGGCAGTAGATACTGTTCAAGCGGGAAGGCTGCAGCCAGCGGTGACATCCTCTTCTAGAGGGCCAGGAACAGCACGAGCAGAAGACGAGGGTGCGCGTGCATGGCCACGTATTCGGCTGAGCGTTGGCAGTAGTACTGCTTCGAACGGGAATGCTGCAGCCAGCAACAACACCTTCTACTAGAGGGTCAGGAAACAGCACGAGCAGAAGACGACGGAGGTGGCTTCAATCAGGTAAGTAAGCAATTGGATCTTGAAACATGGAATTTGACCGTGCTATACTATTCCCTTCTCTTGAATTGCTCTTTGGAATAGTTGAAGAGGCAAAGAACAGTTTGTCTGGTGTGTCACTGAGGCAAACAGAAGAAGCTCAAGTGTTTTAAACAAGTCTACAAACTGATGCTTGTTAACCCCTCATTTTTATTTACATGTATGTGTTACGGTACGTTTTTATGCTAAACCCACCATCTGTTTCAGTATTTTATGCTAAACCCACCATCTGTTTCAGTATTTTATGCTAAACCCACCATCTGTTTCAGTATTTTATGCTAAACCCACCATCTGTTTTTTTGTGCTGAATCTACTATGTATTGATTACTGGATTTTGACCAATATGGATCCCGTTGCCATGGTAACGTGCGTCTAAACGATGATTCTAAATCGCAGAGAAGCTTCGCGCATGATGATAAATCCCATAGACGTACGTGGCGGGCAGAGTGCGCGTGAAGTGTATAATGACGTCATCACTGCCATTTTGTATCTGCTGTGATACAAGCTTGTTGCTGCCAGTTTTTCCTTCAGGTCTCGCCGAATGGCCTCCCTACGAAGCAGGAGTAAGGGCAGACGGTGAAGGAGTGTAACGAGAAAGATTACGGGTGCTGTAAAGTTCTTTTATTGAACTTCTGCATCGTCATCTGTTGCCAATGACTCAGGCGTCATGAAGAGGAGCTAGTGGAGAGGATTTTCATTGGATTAGTGAACAGTTTTTGGATCTATATTACTTAAATGCCGACCAATCGGTGTCTGTGAAGATTTAGACCACTCAGCACTCGGGTGCTTCGTGCCCTCAAGCTCCGTGCTCTAAATCCCGCAGACACCTCTTGGGCGGCATTTAACTATTACTTACACCATGGGTAAAGTGAAGTATACGGGATTGCATGCAATGGGTTTTGTGCAAAACCGCTACATGTTGAGTGGGTTTGAGCAATTCACAGCATGTGAAGTGCATTAAACCCATGGTGGGTATTAATTGTAAACCCATCGTGGGAAATACACAACATGTGATTTCAATAAAACCCACATTGTGTTGCACTGCATAATTACATGGCACAGTACAGTGTGTTTTGAAGAAAACCCACCATGGTATATTGTATGGTTATTATGAAAATCACAGCATGGGTAATAGTAAATGTACATCATTGCGGCGTGGCACAGTACAGTGTGTTTTATGCAAAACCCATCATGTGTTGGGCACTGGGTTTTACTTAATTCCCGAAAACGGTTTCGGTTGCATGTTTTCAGTACTGTGAATTAGTGAAAAACCAAGATGGGAAAAATTCAATTCCCATTAAAAACACAGTATGGGAAATTGAATACTTTTTCTTGTGCAGGTGAGGGGGACAGGTGGGGGGGACAGGTGAGGGGGACAGGTGAGGGGGAAGGGTAAGGGGGACAGGTGAGGTGGGCAGGTGAGGGGGACAGGTGAGGGGGGCAGGTGAGGGGGACAGGTGAGGGGGGCAGGTGAGGGGGACAGGTGAGGGGGACAGGTGGGGGGGACAGGTGAGGGGACAGGTAAGGGGGACGGGTAAGGTGGTGGAACAGTGGAGGACAGGGGGCAGATTGTTGCTACGTTGTTACGAGAGCTTGTAGAGGGCTGGGTACTGCTTTGAGTGGAAAGGCTGCGGAATGACTTCAGGGACATCTCCCTCTAGAAGACTAGGAAAGAGCGATAGCAGACAACGATGGAAGCAATTTCATGTTAAAGTTGGAGAAGAGAAGTGGGACAGGTGAGGGGGACAGGTAAGGGGGACAGGTGGGGGGGACAGGTGAGGAGGACGGGTGGGGGGGGGGACAGGTGGGGGGAACAGGTGAGGGGGACAGGTAAGAGGAACAGGTGAGGAAGACAGGTGAGGGGGACAGGTGAGGGGGGTGGGAAAGGGGGACAGGCAATGGTACCAGTACCCCTCAGTGAATATCACACTCTCTAGTCCCCATACCCAAATCTTCACCCCACTGGTCCCCATACCCAAATCTCCACCCCATTGGTCCCCATACCCAAATCTTCACCACACTGGTCCCCACACCCAAATCTCCCCTACTTTCATCCAACTTGACAAAGTCCTGCCTTGACACTCTCTCCTGAGAGCAAGTTGTGGCTTCACTCAATTGAGGTGATGTCCGACGGCCATCTTCTTCACACCTGACTCACTGTGGTACAGCCTCTTCCTTGTCTCCTTCACCTGTACACAGTGTGAGGGGAGTCTGGTGGTAGGACACAACACACTGTACATTACTAACATACCAACTGGGATGTGTACACATTGGTAACAGACATGCATGCAATCACATGTCATATTAATGGACATGAATAAGGTTAACACAACCGGAAGGACTGGGGCAGACTAGGCAAAGGGGAAACCCCTGGAATGTACACACCACACTCAGCAATCAATACAGGTGATGACAGCAATTAAGGCGGGGGTGGAGGGCTGGCCGGGCACCAGCCTAGTAAGAGGGTGCAGTGTGTGGTGACCACAGAAAGGACACACACACACATATATATACATGTTGCCTGGACCAGACTACCACGTGTCTACAGTTACGGGTGTACCTCAGCCAGTACAACCAGCAAAGGGTGCAGCTGACCCTTGGTCTAAATGGTGAGAAAACTGGTGCATTCCGCCCACAACTCACTCTCCCGCCCGCTCGAGGTCTACGGCCCTCCAAAGCGCGTCCATTAGAGACTGTCAAGTGATCTGGGAAGACTATGAACGACTGGGGCCGACTCACTCGAGAAGAGAGACTTCCGCTGCAGAACCAAACGCTAACTCGTTCTTTATAATTCCCGCATGTGCCGTCACGGGATGTGGTCTTCACCTGAGCAGAACATACTTCGGGACGCAGAGTGAAGTCCAGCGTTCGCAAAACAGAGCGGATCATAAAACTCCTCCGATCCATGGAGTCCTCCAGCACGTGGAATACTTAGCAGCTGTGCAGAATTTAGTGCATGCACGTGACGAATTATATTAGCTTGCATGACGGATCATGAATATCATTATAGAGGACAGTTGGCAACAAAATTTTACAAAACATATACAATTAAGATACAAGTGAACACACCAACACAATATACTAGTACTGTGTGTGTATAGTTACAATGTACTGTGAGTTCTGTACTGCTGGGGTCTAAGTTCACTGGAGACTGAACAGCTCTGTCTTGAGTTGCCGTGAGAGGGCCTTGTGTCCAGCGTCCTCTACTGCAGACAACACAGTGCGCCAAGTTCTCCCCTTCTCTCCTGTGCCTGCTTCCTCTGACAACCACCGCTCTAAGATGTTTGTACACGCATGCTCACATCGGTTTGCTGTAGCCATTCTCACAACAGAGGCCTCCACACCCAGATGGAGGGCTATCAGGCTCCAGTCTCTGGCCACTTCAACATCACGGACAATGAACTGCTTCATGGCTTGTAAGGTGGGGGCAGAGTCCATGCTGAAGAGGGCGTGTCCATCTGTAGATGGGGTGGGACCAGAGTAGGTGTTATGACCCACTCTCTTGCCTGCTGCTGTAGCCAAATTTAGTGTAAAGAGGGTGTGTCAATCCCTCCAAACACACATGCACACACAAGCACACACCCATACAATGTGAGGTGCACTCCAGTCTAGCTAGCTAGACCCTTCCACTAAGGTGCTTAGACAGTGGACACAGCAAACAGCCTCACACGGGGAACAGAGGGTCTAGTGGGTTAGTGGGATCCACAGACAGTAGTGACAGTAGGGACACACCTCCCACACTCAGTACACTGTGAGGTGCACTCGTGTGTAGTAACACTGCATGGAGCATACCTTGCTGTGTTGTAGGCAGTGACTCCATCTCTGGGGAGGGTCCCTTGTCAGCAGTGGTAGCTCCACTTTGGGAGCTGGAGGGTGACGGTATTGAGGGCAGGTCTGAAGAGAGTGGAGAGTAGCACATGTGTGTATGAGGGCGAAGCCATACATTGTCCAACCCTCGGGCTAGTCAACAGCAAACGAGACATGCTCAGTTGGGACCAACCGACAGTGGACACATTAGATATACACACCTTTGAGGAGTTCCTCCTTCAGTGATGTAATGTGCTGTACTCCAATATTGGCATAATGCATTGCTCCCAAGAGCACTGCCCAGGTTGGGTTGGCCCCTTCACCGTCCCTCCACCTGTTCAAGCCAGACTGCACAGCCTCTTCCTCGTCATTGGGGGAGTTGGCGTAACACATCCTAATGGCTTCAGAGGATAGCCCCACCCCCTCCAGCACTGCCCGCCCCCTGCCTGCTGCATTCCGGCTCACAAACCTTCTGAACAGCATGGCACACTGCCTGTGACCTGAGTGGGGGAGGGGAGGGAGGAACATGTGGATGTGACAAAACAGTCAAACAGCAATAATGTGCAATGCTCTACACACGCACACACACACACACACACACACACACACACACACACACGTCCTGTCTCTGCCCACCCACCCCACTCCCATCCCACGAGGTGCCCTCACAGTGAGGTAGCCCATGCCCTCAGAGACCCATGCATGCTGAGGATGGAGAGACTTACCCACAGAGTGCACTGGCTGTGTGTGGACAGATCTCCGATCCTGATCACTTGAGGAGGCTGCTCCTGTAGGGTAGAGCAAGGACACAAAGGGGACGCCCACGTACACACACACACACAAGTACATCAAATAGTCCCTCCCACACTCGGTACACTGTGAGGTGCACTCGTGTGTAGTGACACTGCATGGAGCATACCTTGCTGTGTTGTAGGCAGTGACTTGATCTCTGGGGAGGGTCTCTTGTTAGCAGTGGTAGCTCCACTTCGGGAGCTGAAGGATGATGGTACCGAGGGCAGGTCTGAAGAGAGTGGAGCTGCAGGTACAAAGGAGGAGAAGCAAGTGTCCAACCTTTAGGCTAGTCAACACCACATCATACTAGTTGAATGGGTGGCCATTACATGTATATGAGGGTACAGTAAGGAGGTACACTGAAGGAATGGCTTCCATCAAACAGAGAGAGGAAACACACACTCACCACTCTGTGGCTCCCTCTTAAAGTCCATGTCTTGTACAACTGACAAAGAAGGAGACCAGCCACCAAACAACTCAGTGAGACTCATCTGGTTGGGAAGACGGCCAACATGTTGGCGGGATAAAACATGGTCGTCTCCATCACAGATGCAATGGATAATACCCAAAACAAGATACAGCGAGTCAAGAGGAGGGGCATTGGTGTCCTCCAACATAGTGGGTGTGTACGGGTGGACAATGTAGGATGTGGCCTTCAGCCTCGGTGTTAGCTGGGTAGTTGTCTTGATGACGTCTCGGACAATGATTGATAAGTATTGGTACAGTTTCTCTGGTCCTGCCTTGCTGCGTCCAACAACCTGGACCACGCTGCTGTCGCTTATCTGGACCGCTATGTCCACACCTTTGGTGGACCTCCAGGAAAGGCCATTCACCCAAACACTGCAGCGCTCTTTCACACCAGGTAACTTGCGGGTGAACACATGATTGGCTGCAAGACGGAGGATGATGGATTGGAGGAGATGGGCAGAGATGAAGTGCTTCTCCTCTGTCCTCAGTTGCCAGCACACCCACTGGAAGTTCTGCGGCCCTGGATCCTTCCGGAAGAGCTCACAAGGCTTGGCTGACACCAGAGCAGGGAAGTACAAACATCTCTCTCCATCAGTACTGGCAGTTAACTCCACAAGGCCATCTTCTAGCATCCTTGCATTTACCTGAATGCAGAACTCGAGGTTGATAAGGACCTCTTGGATCATTGTCGGATCCAAATTGGGAAACAGTCTGGCCACCTCATGGCAGTGGAGGAGACCAAACTGGTTGACCTTGTCCTGAGACCCACTGAATAGGGTGCCATACACATCATGGAGAACAGCTTGGAGATCCAAGATGAGACAACTTTGGGAGGGGACCTGCTTGCTGGGGAGAAAGAGGGCGTGACCAACTGCTGTTAGGTCACGACACACCTCCTCAGGTGGGGGTAAATGCCAAAGGAGCGCTTTCGCATTTTCCTCTACCCAAGACTGGAAAGTTTCAAATTTGATGGCCGGAACAAAGAACACTTTCTTCAGTTGTGCTAGGACCCAGTTTAGGTTGTATGAGAGAGTGCTGGGGTTTAACTGTAGCGGGTGTATCTTTTCAAAGAAGATACAAATCTGATTGATTCCCTCAGATTCAGGCTTGCGGCAGTCCAGGAGACAGGGACCCTGGATGTTGAAAGGTAACTCCTGCACTGACTGAGTGCATCGTAGCAGCTTCTCGGCTGCTTCCTCTTTGGACTTTACCCGGTCAAGGAAACTGCCAACAAGGATCACTTTTGGAGTGGATGGGGCTGACGTAAGAGCTAGAGGTTGCAGCCAACGAGTGATTTGCTGTGTGATGATGTCTTCCTCATCAGTTGCCTTTACCAGCAGTAACAGGGTCACTGACACTTCTGGCTTGCTCAGCATGGCCTCCAGGAAGGACTGATGAGGGCCGTGGTAATCAGCCTGACCGGCAAAGTCGTAGAACAATGTCTGTCCATACTTACGACTGGAGAACTGGACTGCTTCAATTCCAGCTGTGCGTTGTCTGATGTCCTCCACTTGTGCAAACCTGTTGATGAACCTCTTGAGGATGCTTTTGCCCTCGGCTTGCAGAGCTGCTATCAGTGTACTCTTGCCGTGTTCAGCATTGCCAATTACTGCTACAATGCGCTTGGTAGAGAAAGACTGTGCCTGTCGAATAGTTTGTTGGAAGTCACCTGATCCAAGGTCCAGGGGAGATTTGGAGTCCTTGTCCCTGACTGTCATATCTGCTCCTGCCTCCACAAGTAGAACCCCGCATTTAATATGATTGTATTTAGCAGCATGATGCAGGGCTGTTGAGCCAGCAGCTAGCACCCACCCACTGCTAGTGACAACATTCACACTAGCACCTGCTCTAATCAGTTCACACACTATTTCATCCCTACCCCTCTCAGCTGCCCCCATCAAAGGGGTCAGTCCCCATTGATCTTGTACATTGGTGTCTGCACCAGCTGCACACAGTGTTTTCACAACACTGCAATGACCCATCCAGCTGGCACAGTCAAGGGCAGTTCGTTGAAGATACTTGTCCTTTACATTCACACGAGCTCCTTCTCTAATGAGCTCCTCCACCACTTGGTTGTGACCCCACATAGCTGCCTCTATTAAAGGTGTTGTGCCACAATACCCACCTCTGGTGTTCACATCATGTCCCTCTTTAATTAACTGCCTCACTTTGAACAAGTCACCCTCTTCACAAGCACTCCTAAGAGCCATCTCCAATTCTCTCTAGCAGAAGTACAAGTGAAGGTGTGCCCTACAGAAGACACAATGGACCACTTGTTGGATCAACAACTTCACACACAAAGAGACAAAATGCCTCACAAAATGCCTGACTACTAAACAATATGGTTCATTACTAGAGCTGCATACAATTTACTGCTAATGACTCCAAATGACTCAACATGTGCTACAAGCCATCTTAACTTGCTCCATCTATACCAATAGGCTAAGGAAGGAGAGACCTGAGGCCAATAGTAGCCCCTGCTAGATCCACCTTGACTACAGCCCCTTCACATGCAGGCTACTAGCTACCATTCAAAGCTCCAGCTAGGGCACAGGTTCACCCACCTACAGCACCACGTGTGTTGGATGCACTACTGCAATACAGTATAAGAGCACTCACCAGTTGAAGAGGTGTTGGGCTGAGGCGCTAGGGAGGGAGGAGTGCAGCGGTGTTGGCTGCTACTGTCGGCCGTCGCGTGAGGAAGGAGCGGAGAGTTGTAGCTGTTGGTAGTCGGCGGAGGAGGCGCGGCGGTAAGGAGGGAGGAGTGTGAAGGTGTTGAGCGGGACGGTGAACGGGGGAAACCAGACGTTGCTAATGGACGGAGTGTTGGAGGAGCGAATACGTCGAGGAGTCAGTTGGATGCGGGAGGCTAGTGGCGCGAGACTGAGCCGTAGGGGTGTGGGTTGGATGTGTTGGTCGCGGAGGAGGCGAGCCGTTAAGGAGGAAGGAGTGTTGTGGTGTTCAGCTGGACGGCGCTGCTGGTGACGGTGGAACGAACAGTGTGAATTTCGAGCGAGGCTGCTATCAACTGTTAACTGAGTGCTGAAGAGACGCAGCGCTTCCTCTGTAGCTGGAGTGCGTACAGAAAGGTGTAAGTTGCGAGGCTGCTGTTAACTGTTAACCTGGTGTTGAAGGGGCGCAATGCTTCCTCTGTCGGAGAAGTGTGCACGGGAAGGTGTCAGTTGGCTGAGCTGGTACAAGAAGATTGGGCAGTCAGTGGTTGGGCGCTATTAAAAGGCGGTGGAGAGAGAGTGACCTGCATGAAAGATGGGGAAAGATTTGTAGCTAAATGAGCAGTTGAAGCAGCTAGAAACTACGGGACTTAGCTAACTACTTGACAGCCATTAGCTAGCTAGTGAACTGTAGCTAGATTTGCACACTTGAACGCTTCCTAAACAGCAAACAAGCCACTCCGCACAAACCACTTGCAAAAGGATTTACCTCCACTACACACCTGGCAGGCCCAGGGCTGCCCGGCCGGTAGAGAAGAACTCAAACAAACTCGACTATAACTCTATCTCTAGCACTGACTGTGACAACTGAACAACTCAAAGAAACTCCACTAAACTCTTGTATTCTTGGGCGTGTACCGCTGACTACTATAGCAACGAAAAACGCGCCACACCCATATGGCCATATCCGGCAACGCGCGAATGACGTCACCATCACCAGTGCACATGAATGTACAGCAGTGACTGCAGTGTCCTTCAGTGGTACACACAACAGTGTCACAGGTTGAAAATACCGGAGTTCATTCTGAGTGCTCTCCAGTGTGTGCTCAAACACCTCCACCTTCTGCAGCAGAGACAAGTGGTCGTAGCTAGTCAGCCAACATCTGCATGAGAGTGGGCAGGACAGCCAACATCTGAGGGTGGGCAAGACAGGATGGGGAGTAGCCTTGCCCACTAGACCGTCCTGTAAGTGCCCGCTAGCTATAGCCTACAGTACTGTACTAGCAGGCCAGACTAGATGGAGTGCGTACATGTGTAAGATGAAATAGCTACTCTTGTGTTAGATGGAGGCCCCCTTAACTCTGAAGCCGTATGGTTTAGGGAGTCCAACATACTTTGGTGCAATGTCATACGTAGAAGTCCCTCTTTAGTCTAGAGCTCAGTACCAGACATTCCTGCATTATGGACACTCCCTCCTCTTGGGGTTCACCTTCCAACATGGTCTGGCCCGCTAGACCCAACTCCTCATTATCGAGTGGTGGTGGAAGAGGAGATGTGAAGTTGGGTCTAGTGAGCCAGACTACTTTCAACATGGTCTCCTTCCTCATCTGTCTCCACAGCTAACAGACACAACACATTGAGGTACAATCTGAAGGCCTAAACATTGTAGAATATACCATTATTTCCAAAGAGTTTGCATTATAAACTGTTCAGTACAGTCTGAGGACCTACACTATAAATTCAATTTTAAGAGTTTGAACTGTACACCGTTCAGGATTTCACCAAAAGGGACACCTGTGTGTGTGTGTATGTGTGTGTGTGTGTGTGTGTGTGCGCGTGCGTGTGTGTGTGCCTGTGTGTCTGTGTGCATGCTCGAAGTAGTCCCCAAAGTCAATGTGCACCACGTGGCCGGTGGTCCGGTCCAACATGAGGTTTGAGGGGTGCCGGTCCCCCAGCCCCAACACATAGCCCACCATAGACATGACGGCCAGTGAGCGTGTGTAGCTACAGCGACGGTCAAACCACACCTACACAGTGAGGGGGGAGGAGCACCCATAACTGTCATGGCATGACAGACTACCTTATTGGACACATTGTGGAGTCACATGGAGCTGGTCATCACGTGTGTGTGTGTGTGCGTGTGCATGTGCGCGTGTGTGCGTGTGTGTGTGTGTGTGTGTGCATGTGCACGTGTGTGCGTGTGTGTGTGCATGCGCGCGTGTGTGTGTATGTGCGTGTGTGTGTGTGTGCGTGTGTGTGTGTGCATGCGCGCGCATGTGTGTATGTGCGTGTGCGTGTGTGTGTGTGCGTGTGTGCGTGTGCATGTGTGCGTGTGTGTGTGCATGTGCGCGTGTGTGTGCATGTGCATGTGCGCGTGTGTGCGTGTGTGTGTGTGTGCGTGTGCATGCACGTGTGTGTGTGTGTGTGTGTGTATGCGTGTGTGTGTGTGTGTGTGTGCGTGTGCATGTGCGCGTGTGTGTGCGTGTGTGTGTGTGTGTGTGTCCGTCTACCCCATCTATATACCTCAGAGTTGGAACTCTTGAGCCAAAGGACTTTGGCCAGGTCATCTCCACGAGTGCTCTCCAGTGTGCATGTGCTCAAACACCTCCACCTTCTGCAGCAGAGACAAGTGGTCGTAGCTAGTCAGCCAACATCTGCATGAGGGTGGGCAGGATGGGATGGGGTGAGGGTGTGTGTCATAGACTTGCAACAGCTACTGAACCACACCCCTTCCATCCCTTGCCCCTCCCACTCCACACTCCCTCACCTGCAACATGAGCCTGTGCTCAACATACAACATGATCTTCTTCCTCTCCCGGTAGTCTCTGATGAGAGTGTGCAGTGTGTCTGAGTGGGGCACCCGCCCAATCAGCCCAGAGTTCTGAGACAGTGGAATCACCGAGTAGCAGCGTATACTGCAGGGGAAGGAAGCATTGCACAATAACACATTATTATTGCACAACCCTCACTGGAGGTGTCTCTTGTAGGTCTCCTGGTTGTCAGCCAGCAGTGTGTTGATGAGCTCAAACAGCTGCATCACTCTCTCGTCTTGGCGGAGGTCCTCATGTCCTTTGAGGAGGAACATGTACTCACAGCCATCACTGCCTGTGGGAGAGGAGGAGGGGGAGGGGAGAGGGAGGGAGAGGAGGAGACGGGGAGGAAGAGGCAAGCAGGAGAAAGGGAGGGGGGACAAGTTGTAAGCAAAGAATGCCACAATGCAAATCACAACACAAAACCTCCTCCTCCCATGTCAATGTCTCTGGTGTTGTGCCACTCACCACATATGTGCAGCTTCCTGGGCCGCTGCTTTGATGTGATGACCTGCAGAGTGGGCACCACCTGTTGGATGCTGACGGTCTGGGAGGTGGGGTTGTAGGTGCCAGGGACAGCCAGCTCCAGGTCATGGCACTCAAGGAGCTTGGGAGAGACACACTCACTGGTAAACTTAGAGCACCAATAGTGGATGGAGGACATGTGTCAGTACTGCTTGCATGTGCATGACTTGCATGCTATAGATGTACTCTGCAAACTAGTTATCAACGTGAAACACAGTCCAAATGTAGATCTCCTTAGGATGAATATTGCATGCTCGATCGCACAATACCACTGCACTTGCAATTGGAGATTGCAATTGGCTACATACATCAGAATAGGGATGCATGCATGGTTTATAGTTTGGAATTGAGACGAGCCCATGCATCCATCACCTTTGGATAGCTATAAATGGATGTGTGACTAACTCTAGCTCTCACAGCAGACAGCTCAACCACCTCATCCTGCCCAGCTAGAGTGAGACTGTATCGTCATTGGGCCTCAGTTGTAATTCAGCAGTGCTGTAAGCAGTGTGCTGCACGGGAGGCCACATACACAGCCTTCCCTATTCCATGCAATCTCTTCCTGCAGAGCTAGCTAGCTAGCTGTCTTTAGAATATACTGCCACTCACACTGCAGTCCTAGGCCTGGCCTTGGCAGCCATCTTACAACTATACATACATGCGTCACAGTCAATGGCAACATTAAACAGCAATAATAGCCAAAGTGCAATGTCATGTCATGTTGAACTCACATCAGTCAGACAAGTGTAGAGAATACAAAGCTTGCAAGCTGCTACAAACCTCATACATATAGGCTGTTTGTCTGGAGGCTACACCTCACCTTACCTCAAATTTTCTATAATAATTTGCTCTGCTTTTTCCATGTACGGCTTCTTCTCGTGCACCGTTAGGTGTCTCCAGTTGAGGTGCTTCTCCTCCACTGGGAGACCATTCCAGACGGCACTTAGCAGTTTCGTCACATGACGGTTGTCAATCTTGATTTTTGGGTGCTCGTCCTCCAGCTCAGGCCAGAAGGTCTTCTTCATCACTTGCAAAAAGCTGCTCCGCATCACTTCTGAAAATGAGAGAAAAATGTTTGGTTGTTTCTTGCGCAGTGCCCCAGGTGATTTTTTGAAGAATGGTTTTGGGGTGGTAGGAACGTGGCCGTAGGACATTGCTTGGACGTGCAGCTGTTTGATGCAGTAAATGGTTTTCTCCAGTGTCTCCTTCTCTGTCCAGCGCTTTCCCTCAGCCGCCTGACTGCACCCACAGTGAACGACAACATGCTTCAATTGTTGGAGTTTCTGGTTCTTCAGCATCACTCTTTCATGCTCATGTTGGTTCTTCTTAGGGTCCTTGCCTTGGAGCTTTGACGTGTGGCGTCTTGGGAACTTGCAATTGGCCACCTCTTTGATGAAGGCCAGCTCCAGCTGGGGAGTGTTGGGAGTGGAGCCTGAAGAGGACCCAGGACTTTGATAGAGGGGCTGGGGATTCACCCTGGGAGCGGCAGTGCATAGGAGGTCTCCGCAGAACAGCTCATGATCCGTTGTAGTAAGGTTCTCCATCTGTGCGTGTCCCGTGGGAACAGCGGCCGACAGCTGCAGCGGCGGCAGGCCGGGTACGTAGTCGTAGCAACTGATGAACGAACGGCTTGGGCTCGCCGGCAACTGCAATTGGGTCCGCTTCAAGGAATTCGAAGCTGTAGCTGGCTCCGTAGCCGCCCGGATCGGGGCTCTCAGCAACACCCAGCGTCGGGTCGACGCTGTCGATCGGGGGACTCCAGTCGCTCCACATCGACATCATTTCAGCAGCAAGAATGGGCCGAGTTGTTTATGCCGACAGATTTGGTGCGCAGCGCCATGCAGTCCGATCGCTGTTTCTTGTTTGGTTGGCGTCATTTATGACTGTGGCTTTCGCTATGGGATGATGGCAGCATAGATATTCTACACTACGCAACGTAGTGTAGAATATCTATGATGGCAGATAGCCTGGCGCGCACCGTACAGGCCCTCCTGGGGGCACGAGACAAGATCACATACTGAGAGCTTGGATAGTTTGCATTAATTAAACGTATTCTCTCGATTACGCAGCAATTAATTAGCTATCCGCTCGTTCATGCAAATGGAACGATAACCATCCGGAAAATGGGGGTGTTTTCCAAATACGGAGACATAGATAAGAGGCTCATGCAAAAAGATTATTCAACACAGTTCCACTGTAGCTAGTAGAGCATCCACCCATCTGCAGCACCACCTGTGAGCTTGAGGTCTTCAAGCTGGGCTGTGGAGGAAGGGGAGACAGAATGATGGCAATACGTTATATATAGATGCTGAGGCCGTGAGTGGGTTGACATTGAAAGAAGTAAAGCAGGTGTTGAAGGACATAGCATGGAGGGAAGTGAGAGAAGTATGGAGGGAAGCAGCTAGGGAACGGCCAAAGCTGGAAGTGATTGGGAGTTTAATGGATGCTGAATGCAAGGCGCGGTGTGTGGAGATAGAGTGTAAGATGCAAAGGAGGATGATGGTGAAACTACGAGGGGGAACAGCAGAATTAAGGGTAGAAACTGGCAGATGGTGTGGGTTAAGTAGGGGCGAACGACTTTGTAAGAACTGTGACAGTGGTGAAGTGGAAGATGTCAAGCACTTTGTGTGCCGGTGTGTATTTGTGGCAGAAGAGAGGAGAGAAATGGCAAGGCTGATGAATGAGATAGTGGTGGGATGGGAGAGCATGAAGGATGATGACAGGGTGATATGGGTACTGGAGGAGGCATGCAAAGATGGAAGAGTGCGGAAGGCGCTGCAGAGGATGTGGCAGAAAAGGACAAGCTGCCCTTAAAGAACTATGCCCATTGTGATTCTTTTGACACTGTTACATTTAATTATATTATAGTGCTGCATGGGGCTGACACCCTAGTGTTTGTATTATACAACACGGTGCACTTAAATAATAATATATCAATATCAATATAATCACCACTCCATGCACCCCACATCTCCCCCACACACTCACTGCTTGTGTAGGCAGCTCAGCCTCCCCCTCTCCAGCCTCTCCCTGCTCCACACTACCACTGCCCAGTTTGTTCTGCTCATCCATAAGGGGATTTAACTTTGTGACCCCTCCAATTGGGGCTAGCCGGCTTGTCTTTTCTGGGGACACACCCTTTTTTGACAAGCCTCCCGGGACTGGTGGTTGGGGTTGCCACGGACGTGCATAAAGTTTGGGTGGTTGTTCCACTTTATCACAACTAAGGCTGGCTCTGTTTGGATCCACCTTGCCCTTCCCTCCACCACTTGCCTGCAAAGTGAGCTGTTCGGGGATGGCCTCGTAGATGGGGGAGGAGGAAGGGGGGCGGGGTTTGTGCTTGTCTTGGTGGGGGGAGGGGTCCGGGGAGGCTTGCCATTCAAATGATTGTGATGTGGGCACCTTGTCAGAGAGTGCATTGTCCCTCTTGCTGCTGACTGAAGTAGCACTAGCTGGGGATATCTCTGCTGCGTGGGATGAGGAGGGGAAGAGAAGGACAGCACGTGAGTAATCCTTTAGGAAAACACTGTTGAGCCATTGCTTAGATCAACTGCACTCAAACACACTCAGTTACAAGCAACTCAGATATGTATAAATTGAAGTGTGAACACACACACACACACACACACACACACACACACACACACACACACACAACACAACACACACACACACACACACACACACACACACACACACACACACACACACACACACACACACACACACACACACACACACACACACACACACACACACACACACACACACACACACACACACACACACACACACACTCTTCTCAGTGGCCATGGATTGACTGTACCATCAATTGATCTAACCCCCTCCCACACACACACCTTTTCTCGTATTCGGCTTCTCCATCTCCTGTGCCTCTGCCTCTTCCGCTCTCTTACTGGCTCCCTCTATCTGGTCAGGTACATTGCCCATACCTACACATCAGCAGTGGGGGAGGAGTCAGAGGGTGACAATGGCCAAGTGCTTCTATCTATAGTAACATGACATCACCAAGTCACACAAATCACACTCTACTGAACCTCACCATATTTCATTTCAAAGGCATACGCCATGTCCAGGTCCTGTGGGGTGAACCTCGTGTAAGGGCTCTTTGAGGGAAGGGCCATTTGTATCTCCCTGGCCACAAAGGCCACAACAGAGAGGAACTCAACCTCATGGACGTGGTCCCTCAGTTCCAGTCCCATATTCACTAACTAGAAATGGAAATAGGAATGTAGGAATTGGACATCTGCGAGTGGTGTGGGCGTGTGGTGATGACTAACACAGAGTGAACATTGTGTGGTCTGATGTGTCATGTGTAGCACTGAGGTACAAAGTGGTCCACCTGAAGAGTACTGCAGTGTGATGTAACTCGGTGTGTAGTGTAGTATGGAATTTGAAATGAAGCAAATTGCGACAATACTGGGTGGAGTGTGGTGTGGTGTTCACCATGGCCTTCAGGCTTGGGTTAGTCAGGAACGCCTTGATTTTATTCTCCCTCAGCCGGTAGGAGAAGACGGCCTTCACCAGTGGAAGGAGCACTGCCTTGTCCACCCAGCCTGTAATATAGAGGGAGGTGATACAAGGGGGCGGAGTCAAATATAGCAAATGGGAGGGGACTGGGCACTTCTAAGAATAGAACACTATGAGGTCATCTGTTGAGTCATCTGTTACCATGTCAACAAGGCTACAAGATCAGCCAGTCAGAAGTCTCCTCCCGTCCCTCACTTACCAATTCCATCAATGTCAAACTTCTTCAGTTCTCCTTGTGGTGCATAGCATACCTCGGCTGGAGTCAGACCTGCAGCAAGTGGCAAAGAGACACAGACCACTTAGCACACTATTTGTGAGCAACATTATAGCACGGATGTGTGTACATGTACATGTGTGTGTATGGGTGTGTGTGTGTGTGTGTGTGTGTGTGTGTGTGTGTGTGTGTGTGTGTGTGTGTGTGTGTGTGTGTGTGTGTGTGTGTGTGTGTGTGTGTGTGTGTGTGTGTGTGTGTGTGCATGTGTGGTGTGTGTGTGTGTGCGTGTGGGGTGTGTGTGTGTGTGGGGTGTGTGTGTGTGTGTGTGTGTGTGTGTGTGTGTGTGTGTGTGTGTGTGTGTGTGTGTGTGTGTGTGTGCATGTGTGGGGTGTGTGTGTGTGTGTACAGCATGGATGTGTACATGCACATGTGTGTAGGATGTGTGTGGGTGTGTGTGGGTGGGTGTGTGTTGCAGTGTTGCATGTGTGATGTTCTGGTGAAGTCCACACACACTAACGTGTTGAGTTGCACACGAATGAATGTGTGTATTCAAAAGTAAGAGAACGTGCTGCACGGAGAGCTTGTAGAGGGCTGGGTACTGCTTTGAGTGGAAAGGCTGCAGCCAGGAATGACTTCAGGGACATCTTCCTCTAGAAGACCAGGAAAGAGCGATAGCAGACAGCGATGGAGGCAACTTCACGTTAAAGTTGGAGAAGTTTGAAGGTAGGGAAGTGATTGACCTCTGACACACTGAAATGAACCTTGCTAAGCGCCAGTCCCTTCACCTGACCTGCCCAGTGGTAAGGAAGACGGTCCAAGGGACAATGGTTAAATACTGCATGTTAAGGGAATGTGTAATTTTAGGAGAATTGACATTGTTTTCAGAGCAAGTATGTACAATTGAACACAAGGAGCTCCAGTGAGACTAAATTGAATATAACCACCACCACCACCACATGATTTAGGCATCCCTTACAAACATGGCACAGTGGCACCACCGAGTGAATTTCACTGGGGAATATGGCATCCCCCTAGGGATTTAGGCAACCTCTGGAAACATCAGGCATCTGGTTCCCTTAAATGAATTTCACTAGGGAATATGGCATCCCCCCAGAGGATTTATGCATCTCTTACAAACATAGGAAACTGGCACCACCGAGTGAAAGTCGCCAGGGAATATGGCATATGGCAATAGAAATAAGAGTTCAAAAATGAGGAAATAGTCTAAAATGCAGTTACAAACATTTTCACACAGGTTGCTATGCAATAAATATAACTTCTACCTTTAGAGTGGTAAAAAATGAAAAATAAATAATTTGCTGTAAACATGATAACTAGTAATTTGTGATTTACAGTCCCAAAACAGTCTCAGTATAGAGTACTGCCACTGCCACTCACTCAAGCACTCACCAGTCACTCTCACCCATGCACACTCACACACTCCGCTCACTGAGGAAGTGACTTGTACACTTGAGCAAGAGCCCAACAGGAACACAGGGTGGGGCTAGGGGTCTCCTTCAGCAGTTCCACTCCAAGCTGACACAACCACTCCACTCAGTCATTCTTGGAGATCCTCCCTGTGGAGACCAAAAGAAACCAAGTAAGACCAGGGGATACTATGAAAGCAAGACCCATAGTACATAAAGCAGGACAATATAGGACACACTGGACCCCATATAGGACGCACTGGACCCCATATAGGACGCACTGGACCCCATACAGGATGCACTGGACCCCATATAGAATGCACTGGACCCCATATAGAACTCACTGGACCTAATATAGGACGCACTAAACCCCATATAGAATGCACTGGACCTAATATAGGACGCACTGGACACCATACAGGATGCACTGGACACCATACAGGATGCACTGGACCCCCAAAGGACGCACTGGACCCCATATAGAATGGACTGGACCTCACATAGGACACACTGGACACCATACAGGATGCACTGGACCCCCAAAGGACGCACTGGACCCCATATAGAATGCACTGGACCTCACATAGGACACACTGGACACCATACAGGATGCACTGGACCCCATATAGGACGCACTGGACCCCATATAGAATGCACTGGACCTTCATAGGACGCACTGGGCCTCATATAGAATGCACTGGACCCCATATAGGACGCACTGGACCCCATACAGGACGCACTAGACCCCATATAGAATGCACTGGACCCCATATAGAATGCACTGGACCCCATATAGGACGCACTGGACCTCATACAGAATGCACTGGACCCCATATAGGACGCACTGGACACTATACAGGATGCACTGGACCCCCAAAGGACGCACTGGACCCCATATAGAATGCATTGGGCCCCATATTAGAATGCACTGGACCCCATATAGGATGCACTGGACCCCATATAGAATGCACTGGACCTTCATAGGACGCACTGGGCCTCATATAGAATGCACTGGACCCCATATAGGACGCACTGGACCCCATATAAAATGCACTGGACCTTCATAGGACGCACTGGGCCTCATATAGAATGCACTGGACCCCATATAGAATGCATTGGACCCCATATAGAATGCACTGGACCCTATATAGGACGCACTGGACACTATATTGGACGCACTGGACCCCATATAGGATGCACTGGACCCCATATAGAATGCACTGGACCCTCATAGGACGCACTGGACCCCATATAGAATGCACTGGACCCTCATAGGACGCACTGGGCCTCATATAGAATGCACTGGACCCCAAATAGAATGCACTGGACCCCATATAGAATGCACTGGACCCAATAGAGGACGCACTGGACCCCATATAGAATGGACTGGACCTCACATAGGACACACTGGACACCATACAGGATGCACTGGACCCCCAAAGGACGCACTGGACCCCATATAGAATGCACTGGACCTCACATAGGACACACTGGACACCATACAGGATGCACTGGACCCCATATAGGACGCACTGGACCCCATATAGAATGCACTGGACCTTCATAGGACGCACTGGGCCTCATATAGAATGCACTGGACCCCACATAGGACGCACTGGACCCCATACAGGACGCACTGGACCCCATATAGAATGCACTGGATCCCATATAGAATGCACTGGACCCCATATAGAATGCACTGGGCCCCATATTAGAATGCACTGGACCCAATATAGGATGCACTCAATCCCATACAGAATAGACCCTCACCCCCACACTACACACCCCCACCCTACACACCCTCACCCTACACACCCCCACCCCCACCCTACACACCCCCACACCCCCACCCTCACCCCCACCCTACACACCCCCACCCTACACACCACCACCATACACACCCCCACCCTACACACCACCACCATACACACCCCCACCATACACACCCCCACCCTACACACCCCCACCCCCACCCTACACACCCTCACCTCCACCCTACACACCCTCACCCTACACACACACATCCCCACCTACACACCCCCACCCCCACCTACACACCCCCACCCCCACCCTACACGCCCCCACCCTACGCACCCCCACCCCCACCTACACACCCCCACCCTACACACCCTCACCCTACACACCCTCACCATCACCCTACACACCCCTACACACCCCCACCCCCACCCTACACACCCCTACCCTACACACCCCACCCTACACACCTTCACCCTACACACCCCCACCCTACACACCTTCCCCCTACACACCCCCACCCTACACACCCCCACCCTACACACCTTCACCCTACACACCCCCACCCTACACACCTTCCCCCTACACACCCCCACCCTACACACCCCCACCCTACATACCCCCACCCCCACTCTACACACCCCCACCCTACACACCTTCACCCTACACACCTTCACCCTACACACCCCCACCCTACACACCTTCACCCTACACACCCCTACCCTACACACCCCCACCCTACACACCCCCACCCTACACACCTTCACCCTACACACCCCCACCCTACACACCCCCACCCTACACACCCCACCCTACACACCCTCACCCTACACACCCTCACCCTACACACCCCGCCCTACACACTATTCCACTGTCTAAGCTAGCCTGTACTATGCAATATTACTATACAGAAATGGGATATATAAAGGAGTTAACTTACTCCATGCATGCTGAAAGCTTCATTGGCAACTGCTGAATGGCCAAGTGAAGGAAAGTGGGTTAGCAAAGCTTTAGGAAATACAACTGTTTAGCTTGCAGTTAAATTGTGTGTGATTCACTGACTTGTTTGTAGAGAACTGCAGTGGCTAGGAAAATTGTCCATTGTAGCTTGGTCCACACCAGCCAAAGTTAACAAGTGTTCAGACGTTTCGGTGACATTGCATGCAGTCACCTTACAGTCACCTTAATCACTGATGAAGGTTACTGTAATGTCACTGAAACGGCTGAATAATTGTTAACTTTGGCTAGTGTGCACTGCTACAATGGATTCACTGACTATATAACTTCCTTTCCTTCCATACAGCAATTGTATGGAAGGCCTTTCAGTATGCAGTGCGTAAACACTCATAAAAGATAAAGTGAATGTGCAGTATTTTAACTGTACTGAACTACCTTAGACCTGCAGATCGAGCTATGTATGTAACATACGTGTGTGTGTGTGTGTGTGTGTGTGTGTGTGTGTGTGTGTGTGTGTGTGTGTGTGTGTGTGTGTGTGTGTGTGTGTGTGTGTGTGTGTGTGTGTGTGTGTGTGTGTGTGTGTGTGTGTGTGTGTGTGCGTGAGAGAGAGATGAAAGTATGCGTGTGCTGCATGCATGCTGTCATGGGGAAGGCTGGCCTGGCTGCCCTGAAACCTGACCCCTTGCCACTCTATGGTCCTGGCTCTGTGATAACCAGTCACATGACCGTGGCATTGCTGCACCTTCTGCAGCAAACATGACACCATGCATGGTCTTACAAGTGATCTAACAACTTGCACTTTAATGCAGATGATAAGCAGTTGTTACTGGCAGCTGCTCAGATACGAGAAAGACCAATTAAGAAATTTACCATGTACATACTGTAACAGTACCCATTCTTCAGAGCGAATACTGTTATGACTGATAATCACAAAGACAGACAGAAAATTGAAAAACTTAGTGAAAAGAAATAAAATTTTACATAGATGTAAATTCTGCTGCAAGGCCCAGAACTGCAGAAAGACTATCTGTTTCACACTTCTGCACAATGACAGACAGACTCAAGAAATTGTTTAACTCGGCCTTTGGCACATGTGTACGTCACATTAATCACCTCCTGTTGAAACAAGCCATGTGTACAGTAAATTGGACAGCTGTATTATACAACCACTAGCAACCACGTTACTTCTACAGCTCAAAAATGATTATCGGTTTAAATTTGAACATAAGACGACAGCGAATCAAATCCAGTAAAAACCGGAAGTTGATGAGAACAATGATTAGAAAATGGCGGTCGTGTGTGAAGGAAAAAGCGGAAATGGAAGGATAACTCTCTGCAATCCACAAGATGGGCGCCGTCAACCCCGCAATAACCTGACCCGGTGCCCTCAGCAGCCACAGCGAGTTTGAGGAGCAAGCGTATCGCAAACACACACAGACAGACAATTTCGGCTTTGTATATTATATTTGCATCTTATTATAACAAACATAACGCACAAAACTTTGTTACCAATACAAATAACTTGGTGACCATTCCTGAAAATAAAATTGCAAATTACCCTTCTAAGCGGTGATTCGCAATATTATAGTCCAGTGAAAATTAGAGCTTACACGATACTCAGCCTCACTTCTGGAAAATGGCTGATGCAGTGAAAGCTCAAAATCTCTTTCATATAGCAGCACCATTGTGACCTGTGACACCAAAGATGATTTTCAGCTGGCCACACCACATTTTAAATGCTTCCTACAGACCTGCAGCTATTGGTGAATAGGCATTAACTGGAGTAGGTAGCCATCTTTAGTGAACACTCTCTACAGTAACTCTCATTCCTTCCAAAGTCAAGATGAATGACTGTCCCTCGATAGTGTTCAATTAAGTCTCTTAACACAAACATCCACCATTCGCTGGTCCCCAGACTCAAATCTCCACCCCACTGGTCCCCACACCCAAATCTCCCTTATCTTCATCCAATTTGACAAAGTCCTGCCTCTTGACCCTCTCTCCTGAGAGCAAGTTGTGGCTTCACTCAATTGTGTAGGACCTCTCACCGAGGTGATGTCCAACAGCCATCTTCTTCACACCTGACTCACTGTGGTACAGCCTCTTCCTTGTCTCCTTCACCTGTACACAGTGTGAGGGGAGTCTGGTGGTAGGACACAACACACTGTACATTACTAACATACCAACTGGGATGTGTACACATTGGTAACAGACATGCATGCAATCACATGTCACATTAATGGACATAAATAAGGTTAACATAACCGGAAGGACTGGGGCAGACTGGGCAAAGGGGGAACCCCCTGGAATGTACACACCACACTCAGTAATCAATACAGGTGATGACAGCAATTAAGGTGGGGGTGGAGGGCTGGCCGGGCACCAGCCTAGTAAGGGGGTGCAGTGTGTGGTGACCACAGAAAGGAGTGTTGAAGGACTGACACACACACATATATATATACAGGTTGCCTGGACCAGACTACCACGTGTCTACAGTTACGGGTGTACCTCAGCCAGAACAACCAGCAAAGGGTGCAGCTGACCCTTGGAGAGTGGCTTTGAGCAAGACCACCCTCCACTGGGGATTACAACACCTTTAAGGTGACAGGAGAGTGACCCCAGCTCACCTCATGTCACACCACATACCAGATGGACACAGTTACAGTGGGCTCGGGGTATCTTGGCCACGACTGCACAACACACAACACACCTGCATGAGGCTAGCAGAGTTCTGATTGGTCAGTGGCTCAGAGGCATGTCATTGCCACAGGTCAATTGACCTATGGACCAATCAGAACTCTCATTGACACTCTGACATGTGTGCATTGAGAATTGTGCAATTGTGGACAACACACCCCAAACCACTGGAAACTGCACACACACACTCAGTGTCTATGATTACAGCACAGCTGCTCCAAACTACACAGCATGGAGTGGACATGGGGAGAGGAGACATTATAGTGCCGGAGGAACTAGCACTGACCACCACCTCAAGGAAAAGGAGACACGCACCTCTTCACTAATTCTCAAATGCTATATATCTAACTACAGGTAGGACTTGACACTACAACAAAGCTAGCTACACATTACAATAAACGCCTCCTTTCCCTCCACATCCTAGTTACTCTCCTCTATGCATTACACATCAAGACTTGAAGGGGGCGCTAATACTTGGTGAGAAAACTGGTGCATTCAGCCCACAACTCACTCTCCCGCCCGCTCGAGGTCTACGGCCCTCCAGAGCGCGTCCATCAGAGACGGTCAAGTGGTCCGGGAAGACTATGAACGACTGGGACCAACTCAGTGGAGACGATAGACGTCCGCTGCAGAACCAAACGCTAGCTCGTTTCTTACAATTCCCCGCATGTGCCGTCACGGGATGTGGTCTTCACCTGAGCAGAACATACTTTGGGTCGCAGAGCGAAGTCCAGCGTTCGCAAAACAGAGCGGATCCGAAAACTCCTCCGATCCAGTCCTCGAACACGTAGAATACTTTGCAGCTGTGCAGAATTTAGTGCATGCACGTGACGAATTATATTAGCTCAACTTGCATGGCGGCTCGATCATGAATATCATTATAGAGGACAGTGGCAACAAAACTTTTACAAAACATACAATTAAGATACAAGTTAACACACCAACACAATATACTAGTACTGTGTGTGTATAGTTACAATGTACTGTGAGTTCTGTACTGCTGGGGTCTAAGTTCACTGGAGACTGAACAGCTCTGTCTTGAGTTGCTGTGAGAAGGCCTTGTGCCCAGCATCTTCTACTGCAGACAACACAGTGCGCCAAGTTCTCCCCTTCTCTCCTGTGCCTGCTTCCTCAGCCAACCACTGCTCTAAGATGTTTGCACACGCATGCTCACATCGGTTTGCTGTGGCCATTCTCACAACAGAGGCCTCCACACCCAGATGGATGGCTATCAGGCTCCAATCTCTGGCCACTTCAACATCACGGACAATGAACTGCTTCATGGCCTGTAAAGTGGGGGCGGAGTCCATGTTGAAGAGGGTGTGTCCATCTGTAGATGGGATGGGACCAGAGTAGGTGTTATGAACCACTCTCTTGTCTGCTGCTGTAGCCAAATTTAGTGTAAAGAGGGTGTGTCAATCCCTCCAAACACACATGCACACACAAGCACACACCCATACAATGTGAGGTGCACTCCAGTCTAGCTAGCTAGACCCTTCCGCTAAGGTGCTTAGTGAACACAGCAAACAGCCTCACACCAGTCAAGTCCTCGAGGTGGGGAGGGTCTAGCATGCTAGACTTGGTTAGTGGGCTCCAGAGTCAAAAGGGACACACCTCCCACACTTGGTACACTGTGAGGTGCACTCGTGCGTAGTGACACTGCATGGAGCATACCTTGCCATGTAGTAGTCAGTGCCTCTGGGGAGGGTCCCTTGTCAGCAGTGGTGGTAGCTCCACTTTGGGAGCTGGAGGATGACGGTACTGAGGGCAGGTCTGAAGAAAGTGGAATTGTAATGTAAAAGGGGGTATGGAACAGTGTTTGGCTAACTAAGTCAGCACACACACCAAACACAATGACATCTACATACACCCTCCCCCCCCACACACACAAGCTCTAACATTACCCACCTGTCTCCAGTCTCCTCTTCATAGATTCACCCAACACTTTCATTTTAGGGTTGCCCTTAACTGCAGTGATGATGTCACAGACAGTCTCAAAGGCCTCTTCAGTGCACTTCTCCTTCAATATCAAATGAAGAAACTGATTCTGCTGTGTTGGGTTAGTGTTTGCTGCGATTGTCCTCTGGTCACCTCTATCAATGATATTGTTGTGCAGAAGTTCCAGGACAACAGCATTAGCATCCATTTCCTCAATGAACTGGTTCCGAAAGAGATCAAGTACTTGTACAGCTTCATGGAAAGGGAAGACACATGGTACACAAATCTGATGACATGTAAGGGCAGCTAAAGGGGAATTCCCCATTTCCCAATTAGCAATAGCACACAGTCTGAATGTCCCTAGCTAACTGAGCCACACACTAAACCTCCTCTGTGCACTAAGGGGTCACCACATGACACTTGGGGTTAGTGGATTGCATGAGACACCATCAGAGACAGTAGGGACACACCTCCCACACTCGGTACACTGTGAGGTGCACGCATGTGTAGTAACACTGCATGGAGCATACCTTGCTGTGTTGTAGGCAGTGACTCCATCTCTGGGGAGGGTCCCTTGTCAGCAGTGGTAGCTCCACTTTGGGAGATGGAGGGTGACAGTACTGAGGGCAGGTCTGAAGAGAGTGGAGCTGCAGGTACAAAGGAGGAGGAAGCAAGTGTCCAACCTTTAGACTAGTCAACACCACATCATACTAGTTGAATGGGTGGCCATTACATGTATATGAGGGTACAATAAGGAGGTACACTGAAGGAATGGCTTCCATCAAACAGGGAGAGGAAACACACACTCACCACTCTGTGGCTCCCTCTTAAAGTCCATGTCTTGTACAACTGACAGAGAAGGAGACCAGCCTCCAAACAACTCAGTGAGACTCGTCTGGTTGGGAAGACGGCCAACATGTTGTCTGGATAGAACATGGTCGTCTCCGTCACAGATGCAATGGATAACACCCGAAACAGGATACAGCCAGTCAAGAGGAGGGGCTTTGGTGTCCTCCAACATAGTGGGTGTGTACGGGTGGACAATGTAGGATGTGGCCTTTAGCTTCGGTGACAGCTGGGTAGTTGTCATGATGACGTCTCGGACAATGATTGATAAGTATTGGTACAGTTTCTCTGGTCCTGACTTGCTGCGTCCAACAACCTGGACCACGCTGCTATCGCTTATCTGGACCGCTATGTCCACACCTTTGGTGGACCTCCAGGAAAGGCCATTCACCCAAACACTGCAGCGTTCTTTCACACTGGGTAACTTGTGGGTGAACACATGATTGGCTGCAAGACGGAGGATGATGGATTGGAGGAGATGGGCAGAGATGAAGTGCTTCTCCATCGTCCTCAGTTGCCAGCACACCCACTGGAAGTTCTGCAGCCCTGGATCCTTTCGGAAGAGCTCACAAGGCTTGGCTGACACCAGGGCAGGGAAGTATAGACATCTCTCTCCATCAGTACCGGCAGTTAACTCCACAAGGTCATCTTCTAGCACCCTTGCATTTACCTGAATGCAGAACTCGAGGTTGATAAGGACCTCTTGGATCATTGTCGGATCCAAATTGGGAAACAGCTCAGCCACCTCATGGCAGTGAAGGAGACCAAATTGGTTGACCTTGCCCTTGGACCCACTGAACAGGGTGCCATACACGTTGTGGAGAACAGCTTGGAGGTCCAAGATGAGCCAACTTTGGGATGAGTCCTGCTTGTTGGGGAGAAAGAGTGCATGACCAACTGCTGTTAGGTCACGACACACCTCCTCAGGTGGAGGCAAATGCCAAAGGAGCGCTTTCGCATTTTCCTCTACCCAAGACTGGAAAGTTTGGAATTTGATGGCCGGAACACAGAACGCTTTCTTCAATTGCACTAGGACCCAGTTTAGGTTGTATGAGAGCGTGCCGAGGTTTAACTGTAGCGGGTGTATCTTTACGAAGAAGATACAAATCTGATTGATTCCCTCAGATTCAGGCTTGCGGCAGTCCAGGAGACAGGGACCCTGGATGTTGAAAGGCAACTCCTGCACTGACTGAGTGCATCGTAGAAGCTTCTTGGCTGCTTCCTCTTTGGACTTTACCCGGTCAAGGAAACTGCCAACAAGGATCACTTTTGGAGTGGATGGGGCTGACGTAAGAGCTAGAGGTTGCAGCCAACGAGTGATTTGCTGTGTGATGATGTCTTCCTCATCAGTTGCCTTTACCAGAAGTAACAGGGTCACTGACACTCCTGGCTTGCTCAGCATGGCCTCCAGAAAGGACTGATGAGGGCCATGGTAATCAGCCTGACCGGCAAAGTCGTAGAACAATGTCTGTCCATACTTACGACTGTAAAACTGGACTGCTTCAATTCCAGCTGTGCGTTGTCTGATGTCCTTCACTTGTGCGAACTTGTTGGTGAATCTCTTGAAGATGCTTTTGCCCTCGGCTTGCAGAGCTGCTATCAGTGTACTCTTGCCGTGTTCAGCATTGCCAATTACTGCTACAATGCGCTTGGTAGAGAAAGACTGTGCCTGTCGAAGAGTTTGTCGGAAGTTACCTGATGCAAGGTCCAGGGGAGATTTGGATTCCTTGTTTCTGACTGTCATATCTGCTCCTGCCTCCATGAGGATAACCCCGCATTTAACATGATTGTATTCAGCAGCAAAATGCAGGGCTGTTGAGCCAGCAGCTGATCCCCCATACAACCACTCCCTGCTAGTAGTGACAACATTCACACTAGCACCCGCTCTAATCAGTTCACACACTATTTCATCCCTACCCAACACAGCTGCCCTCATCAAAGGGGTCTCTCCCCTGTGATCTTGTACATCGGTGTCTGCACCAGCTGCACACAGTGTTTTCACAACACTGCAATGACCCCTACAGCTGGCACAGTGAAGGGCAGTTCGTTGATAATACTTGTCCTTTACATTCACACGAGCTCCTTCTCTAATGAGCTCTTTCACCACTTGGCCATGACCCCTCTCAGCTGCCTCTATTAAAGGTGTTGTGCCAATATACTCACCTCTGGTGTTCACATCATGTCCCTCTTTAATTAACTGCCTCACTTTGAACAAGTCACCCTCTTTACAAGCACTCAAAAGAGCCATCTCCAATTCTCTCTAGCAGAAGTACAAGTGAAGGTGTGCCCTACAGAAGATACAATGGACCACATGTTGGATCAACAACTTCACACACAGAGAGACAAAATGACTCCCAAAATGTCTGACTACTAAACAATATGGTTCATCACTAGAACTGCATACAATTTACTGCTAATGACTGGAAATGACTCAACATGTGCTACAAGCCATCTTAACTTGCTCCATCTATACCAATAGGCTAAGGAAGGAGAGGCCTGAGGCCAATAGTAGCCCCTGCTAGATCCACCTTGAGTACAGCCCCTTCACATGCAGGCTACTAGCAACCATTCAAAGCTCCAGCTAGGGCACAGGTTCACCCACCTACAGCACCACGTGTGTTGGATGCACTACTGCAATACAGTATAAGAGCACTCACCAGTTGGAGAGGTGTTGGGCTGAGGCGCTAGGGAGGGAGGAGTGCAGAGGTGTTGTTGGCTGCTGCTGTCGGCCGTCGCGTCACGGAGAGTTGCAGCTGTTGGTAGACGGTGGAGGAGGCGAGGCGGTATGGAGGGAGGTGTGTAGAGGCGTTGAGCAGGACGGTGAAGGGGGGAAACCAGACGGTGCTAATGGACGGGGTGTTGGAGGAGCGAATACGTCGAGGAGTCAGTTGGATGCGGAGGGCTACTTGCAAGAGACTGGGCCGCAGGGTTGTGAGTTGGACGTATTGGTCGCGGAGGAGGCGAGGCGTTAAGGAGGGAGGAGTGCTGAGGTGTTCCGCTGGACGGCGCTGCTGATGGCGGTGGAACGAACGGTGCAAACTTCGAGCGAGGCTGCTGTTAACTGTTAAGTGTTAACTGAGTGCTGAAGAGACGCAGCGCTTCCTTCGCCGGAGGAGTGTGAGCGGGAAAGCGTCAGTTGTGCTGTACTGGTACAAGAGAAGACTGGGCAGTCAGTGGTTGGGCGCTATTAAAAGGCGGTGGAGAGAGAGTGACCTGCATGAAAGATGGGGAAAGATTTGTAGCTAAATGAGCAGTTGAAGCAGCTAGAAATTACGGGACTTAGCTAACTACTTGACAGCCATTAGCTAGCTAGTGAACTGTAGCTAGATTTGCACACTTGAACGCTTCCTAAACAGCAAACAAGCCACTCCACACAAACCACTTGCAAAAGGACTTACCTCCACTAAGCCACCTGGCAGGCCTAGGGCTGCCCGGCCGGTAGAGAACGACTCTAACAAACTCAACTATAACTCTATCTCTAGCACTGACTGTGACAACTGAACAACTCAAAGAAACTCCACTAAACTCTTGTATTCTTGGGCGTGTACCGCTGACTACTATAGCAACGAAAGACGCGCCACACCCATATGGCCATATCCGGCAACGCGTGTCCTTTGGTTACACACAGTGTCACAGGTTGTAACTACTTGAGTTCATCCTGAGTGCTCTCCAGTGTGCGCTCAAACACCTCCACCTTCTGCAGCTGAGACTAGGGGTCATAGCTAGCTAATCAGCTAACATCTAATAGGTGGGCAGGACAGGTGGGGAGTAGCCTGGCCTGCTAGACCATCTCGTAAGCGCCTGCTAGGGACTTACAGTACTGTACTAGCAGGCCAGGCTAGATGGGGTGAGGGTGTACATGTGTAGGGTGAAATGGCTACTCTTGTGTTAGATGGAGAGCCTCATAACTCTACTCTGGACCATAGTGACCTGGTGTGTGAACTAGCCCAACAGAGACTGGAGGTGTCTGTTTCCATTTCTCAGACTGACACGGCAGAGGGAGAGGGTTAGCTAACAGAGCTAAACCACGGTACTCACTAATGCATGCAATGAATAGCTTTTTGTGACCAGCTACCAGTGCAGAGGGTAGCTATGAAAAGTGACAGTCATGGATTGTTACGGGATATTATATGACAACTCAGTGATAGCCACACCCACATTCATGAGCATGGGGATTTTCTCTGATGTTCAATCAATCAGTCAATCATCATGTTGCACTGTATTAAACCGCAAATCAATCTGAAAGCCATACATGTGCACAGTCATGTGGACCAAACATACTTTGGTGACTCTACACTTAGTGACTGGTCCATGTCACTGTGACTGTCACCTGTATGGTTTAGGGAGTCCAACATACTTTGGTGCAAGGTCATACGTAGAAGTCCCTCTTTAGTCTAGAGCTCAGTACCAGACATTCCTGCATTATGGGCACTCCCTCCTCTTGGGGTTCACCTTCCAACATGGTCTGGCCCGCTAGACCCAACTCCTCATTATCGAGTGGTGGTGGAAGAGGAGATGTGAAGTTGGGTCTAGCAAGCCAGACTACTTTCAACATGGTCTCCTTCCTCATCTGTCTCCACAGCTAACAGACACAACACATTGAGGTACAATCTGAAGGCCTAAACATTATAGAATATACCATTATTTCCAAAGAGTGTGCATTATAAACTGTTCAGTACAGTCTGAGGGCTTACACTGTAAATTCAATTTTAAAAGAGTTTGAACTATACACCGTTCAGGATTTCACCAAAAGGGACACCTGTGTGTGTGTGTGTGTGTGTGTGTGTGTGTGTGTGTGTGTGTGTATGTGTGTGTGCGTGTGTGTGCGCACGCACAAGGGAGACAAGTGAGAAAGAGATATTTCACTCCAACTAAGTCAGTAAGTGACTTGTACAGCATGCATGAAGAGGAGTACTGTAACACACACTACACTAACAGCAGCTAGAGAAAGGACAGGTAGGGGCAGCGGGGAGGGGTGGGAAGGTGAGAAGGGCAGATGGGGAGGGGGGAGGGGCAGATGGGGAGGGGTGGGAGGGGCAGAGGGGGTGGGGTGGGAGGGGCAGAGGGGGAGGAGTGGGAGGGGCAAAGAGGGAGGGGGGGAGGGACAGAGGGGAAGGGGTGGGAGGGGCAGTGGGGGAAGGGTAGGAGGGGCAGTGGGGAGGGGTGGGAGGGGCAGTGGGGAGGGGTAGGTGGGGCAGAGGTGGAGGGGTAGGCGGGGTGAAGGGAAAAGAGTAGGAGTGGCAAAGGCGAGGGATGGGAGAGGTAGAGGAGCGGAAGGGGTGGGAGGGAGGTGTAACACACCAACTACATGGCACCAGTCAATGACCAGCTACCCACTGTACACTCAGTGTACATCTCCCTCCTCCCCCTCCCACACACATCAACACACAAGGTGACCACACACTCACCATCTGATGTAGCACTGGCAGAGGTTCTCATGTGAAGTGGCTTGATCAATCAGCAGCTGCATTTGATGACACACATCAATGCCCTTCTCATGGGGGAAGTCGTTACCTGAGGAACAGGAAACAGGAAACAGGAAACAGGTCATGTGATGAGGACAGGTCACCATGGCAACATCTAAATCCCTGCCGCCCCTCCTCTCCCCCCCTCCCTGCCTCATCCTACCTGTGAGCTTGTCCCGAACTCGCTGAATGATCTGCAGTGCTTTCTTGTTCAGCTCCTCGGGTTTGGTGCCGTCCGCTGTCCCCTCGTGTGCTGCCCCGTCGCTGGGCTCCACCTCAATGCTACCAGCTGGGTACAGCTTGTCCTTCTTGGACTTGTTGGTGTCTGGACAAACAGCAAACACTCACTCTACATGTACACAAGAGTACACAGTACAAGACACAACACCATCAGAGTCTGCATGGGAGTCATGTAGTGACAGGGTTGCCATAGCAACAGATACTGAACAACAGAGCTCTCCAAAATCAGAATCTCACATCTAATCATCTAATCATCTCACATCACATCACATTATAAACTGTTCAATACAGTCTGAGGGACTACACTGAGACAAGATCACAGAGTGAGTGCTTAGATAGTTTGCATTAATTAAACGTATTCTCTCGAATACGGAGCAATTAATTAGCTATCTGCTCGTTTGTGCAAATGGAACGACAACGATCCGGAAAATGGGGGTGTTTCCCAAATACGGAGACATAGATAAGAGGCTCATGCAAAAAGATTATTCAACACAGTTCAACTGTAGCTAGTAGAGCATCCACCCATCTGCAGCACCACCTGTGAGCTTGAGGTCTTCGAGCTGGGCCGTGGAGGAAGGGGAGACAATACATTACATAAACACCACTCCATGCACCGCACATCTCCCCCCCCCCACACTCACTGCTTGTGTAGGCAGCTCAGCCTCCCCCTCTCCAGCCTCTCCCTGCTCCACACTACCACTGCCCAGTTTGTTCTGCTCATCCATAAGAGGATTTAACTTTGTGACCCCTCCAATTGGGGCTAGCCGGCTTGTCTTTTCTGGGGACACACCCATTTTCGACAAGCCTCGCTTGTAGCCTGGCGGGACTGGTGGTTGGGGTTGCCACGGATGTGCGTAAAGTTTGGGTGGTTGTTCCACTTTATCACAACTAAGGCTGGCTCTGTTTGGATCCACCTTGCCCTCCCCTTCACCACTTGCCTGCAAAGTGAGCTGTTCGGGGATGACCTCGAAGAGAGGGGAGGAGGAAGGGGGGCGGGGTTTGTGCTTGTCTTGGTGGGGGGAGGGGTCCGGGGAGGCTTGCCATTCAAATGATTGTGATGTGGGCACCTTGTCAGAGAGTGCACTGTCCCTCTTGCTGCTGACTGAAGTAGCACTAGCCGGGGATATCTCTGCTGTGTGGGATGAGGAGGGGAAGAGAAGGACAGCACGTGAGTAATCCTTTAGGAAACACAGTTGAGCCATTGCACAAACCACTCAGATGTGCATAAATTGAAGTGTGAACACACACACACACACACACACACACACACACTTCTCAGTGGCCATGGATTGACTGTACCATCAATTGATCTACCCCCCTCCCACACACACACCTTTTCTCGTTTTCGACTTCTCCATCTCCTGTGACTCTGCCTCTTCCGCTCTCTTACTGGCTCCCTCTATCTGGTCAGGTACATTGCCCATACCTACACATCAGCAGTGGGGGAGGAGTCAGAGGGTGACAATGGCCAAGTGCTTCTATCTATAGTAACATGACATCACCAAGTCACACAAATCACACTCTACTGAACCTCACCATATTTCATTTCAAAGGCATACGCCATGTCCAGGTCCTGTGGGGTGAACCTCGTGTAAGGACTCTTTGAGGGAAGGGCCATTTGTATCTCCCTGGCCACAAAGGACACAACAGAGAGGAACTCAACCTCATGGACGTGGTCCCTCAGTTCCAGTCCCATATTCACTAACTAGAAATGGAAATAGGAATGTAGGAATTGGACATCTGCGAGTGGTGTGGGCGTGTGGTGATGACTAACACAGAGTGGACATTGTGTGGTCTGATGTGTCATGTGTAGCACTGAGGTACAAAGTGGTCCACCTGAAGAGTACTGCAGTGTGATGTAACTCGGTGTGTAGTGTAGTATGGAATTTGAAATGAAGCAAATTGCGACAATACTGGGTGGAGTGTGGTGTGGTGTTCACCATGGCCTTCAGGCTTGGGTTAGTCAGGAACGCCTTGATTTTATTCTCCCTCAGCTGGTAGGAGAAGACGGCCTTCACCAGTGGAAGGAGCACTGCCTTGTCCACCCAGCCTGTAATATAGAGGGAGGTGATACAAGGGGGCGGAGTCAAATATAGCAAATGGGAGGGGACTGGGCACTTCTAAGAATAGAACACTATGAGGTCATCTGTTGAGTCATCTGTTACCATGTCAACAAGGCTACAAGATCAGCCAGTCAGAAGTCTCCTCCCGTCCCTCACTTACCAATTCCATCAATGTCAAACTTCTTCAGTTCTCCTTGTGCATAGCATACCTCGGCTGGAGTCAGACCTGCAGCAAGTGGCAAAGAGACACAGACCACTTAGCACACTATTTGTGAGCAACATTATAGCACGGATGTGTGTGCATGCACATGTGTATGTATGGGTGTGTGTGTGTGTGTGTGTGTGTGTGTGTGTGTGTGTGTGTGTGTGTGTGTGTGTGTGTGTGTGTGTGTGTGTGTGTGTGTGTGTGTGTGTGTGTGTGTGTGTGTGTGTGTGTGTGTGTGTGTGTGTGTGTGTGTGTGTGTGTGTGTGTGTGTGTGTGTGTGTGTGTGCATGTGTGGGGTGTGGGTGTGTGTACAGCATGGATGTGTACATGCACATGTGTGTAGGGTGTGTGTGGTGTGTGGGTGTGGGTGTGGGTGTGGGTGTGTGGGTGTGTCTGTGTGTGCATGCGAGGGTGTGTGTGTGTTGCAGTGTTGTATGTGTGATGTTCTGGTGAAATCCACACACACTAACGTGTTGAGTTGCACACGAATGAATGTGTGTATTCAAAAGTAAGAGAACGTGCTGCATGGAGAGCTTGTAGAGGGCTGGGTACTGCTTTGAGTGGAAAGGCTGCGGCCAGGAATGACTTCAGGGACATCTTCCTCTAGAAGACCAGGAAAGAGCGATAGCAGACAGCGATGGAGGCAACTTCACGTTAATATTGGAGAAGTTTGAAGGTAGGGAAGTGATTGACCTCTGACACACTGAAATGAACCTTGCTAAGCCAGTCCCTTCACCTGACCTGCCCAGTGGTAAGGAAGACGGTCCAAGGGACAATGGTTAAATACTGCATGTTAAGGGAATGTGTAATTTTAAGAGAATTGACATTGTTTTCAGAGCAAGTATGTACAATTGAACACAATAAGCTCCAGTGAGAAACACAGACTAAATTGAATATAACCACCACCACCACATGATTTAGGCATCCCCTACAAACATGGCACAGTGGCACCACCGAGTGAATTTCACTGGGGAATATGGCATCCCCCTAGGGATTTAGGCAACCTCTGGAAACATCAGGCATCTGGCTCCCCTAAATGAATTTCACTAGGGAATATGGCATCCCCCCGGAGGATTTATGCATCTCTTACAAACATAGGGAACTGGCACCACTGAGTGAAAGTCACCAGGGAATATGGCATATGGCAATAGAAATAAGAGTTCAAAAATGAGGAAATAGTCTGAAATGTAGTTACAAACGTTTTCACACATGTTGCTATGCAATAAATATAACTTCTACCGTCAGAGTGGTCAAGAATGAAAAAATAAATAATTTGCTGCAAACATAATAACTAGTAATTTGTGATTTACAGTCCCAAAACAGTCTCAGTATAGAGTACTGCCACTGTCACTCACTCAAGCACTCACCAGTCACTCTCACCCATGCACACTCACACACTCTGCTCACTGAGGAAGTGACTTGTACACTTGAGCAAGAGCCCAACAGGAACACAGGGTGGGGCTAGGGGACTCCTTCAGCAGTTCCACTCCAAGCTGACACAACCACTCCACCCAGTCATTCTTGGAGATCCTCCCTGTGGAGACCAAAAGAAACCAAGTAAGACCAGAGGATACTATGAAAGCAAGACCCCATAGTACATAAAGCAGGACAATTTAGGACACACTGGACCCCATATAGGATGCACTGGACACCATATAGGACACACTGGACCCCATAGAACTCACTGGACCCCATATAGAATGCACTGGACCCCATATAGAATGCACTGAACCTAATATAGGACGCATTGGACCCCATATAGAATGCACTGGACACCATACAGGATGCACTGCACCCCCATAGGACGTACTTGACCCCATATAGACTGCACTAGGCCCCATATTAGAATGCACTGGACCCCATATAGGACGCACTGGACCCACCATAGAACACGCTGGACCCCATATAGAATGCACTGGACCCCATAAAGGACGCACTGGACCCCATATAGGATGCACTGGACCCCATATAGGATGCACTGGACCCCATATAGAATGCACTGGACCCCACATAGGATGCACTGGACCCCATATAGAATGCACTGGACCCCCATAGGACGCACTGGGCCTCATATAGAATGCACTGGACCCCATATAGGATGCACTGGATCCCATATAGGACGCACTGGACCCCATATAGAATGCATTGGGCCCCATATTAGAATGCACTGGACCCCGTATAGAATGCACTGGACCTCACAGAGGACACACTGGACACCATACAGGATGCACTGGACCCCATATAGGACGCACTGGACCCCATATAGGATGCACTGGACCCCATATAGAATGCACTGAACCCTCATAGGACGCACTGGGCCTCATATAGAATGCACTGGGCCCCATATAGGACGCACTGGACCCCTAATAGGACACACTGGACACCATACAGGACGCACTGGACCCCATATAGAATGCACTGGACCCTATATAGGACACACTGGACCCACCATAGAACGCACTGGACCCCATATAGAATGCACTGGACCCCATATAGGACGCACTGAACCCCATATAGAATGCACTGGACCCAATATAGGACGCACTGGACCCCTTATAGGACACACTCAATCCCATACCGAAGCACTGGACCCCACATAGGACGCACTGGACCCACCATAGAACGCACTGGACCCCATATAGGACGCACTGGATCCCATATAGAATGCACTGAACCCCATATAGGATGCACTGGACCCCATATAGGACGCACTGGACACCATACAGGATGCACTGGACCCCCAAAGGACGCACTGGTCCCCATATAGAATGCACTGGGCCCCATATAGGACGCACTGGACCCCATATAGAATGCACTGGACCTCACAGAGGACACACTGGACACCATACAGGATGCACTGGACCCCATATAGGACGCACTGGACCCCATATAGGATGCACTGGACCCCATATAGAATGCACTGGACCCTCATAGGACGCACTGGGCCTCATATAGAATGCACTGGGCCCCATATAGGACGCACTGGACCCCTAATAGGACACACTGGACACCATACAGGACGCACTGGACCCCATATAGAGTGCACTGGACCCTATATAGGACGCACTGGACCCACCATAGAACGCACTGGACCCCATATAGAATGCACTGGACCCCATATAGGACGCACTGAACCCCATATAGAATGCACTGGACCCAATATAGGACGCACTGGACCCCTTATAGGACACACTCAATCCCATACCGAAGCACTGGACCCCACATAGGACGCACTGGACCCACCATAGAACACACTGGATCCCATATAGGACGCACTGGATCCCATATAGAATGCACTGGACCCCATATAGAATGCACTGGACCCCATATAGAATGCACTGGATCCCATATAGGACGCACTGGACCCCACATAGGACGCACTGGACCCACCATAGAACACACTGGATCCCATATAGGACGCACTGGATCCCATATAGAATGCACTGGACCCCATATAGAATGCACTGGACCCCATATAGAATGCACTGGACCCCATACAGAATGCACTGGACGCCATATAGAATGCACTAGGCCCCATATTGGAATGCACTTGACCCCACATAGGACGCACTGGACCCCATATAGGATGCACTAAATCCCTTATAGGACGCACTGGATCCCTTATAGGACGCACTGGACCCCATATAGAATGCACTGGGCCCCATATTAGAATGCACTTGACCCCACATAGGACGCACTGGACCCCATACAGGACGCATTAGATCCACCATAGGATGCACTGGACCCCATATAGGACGCACTTGACCCCATATAGAATGCACTGGGCCCCATATTAGAATGCACTGGACCCCATATAGGACGCATTGGATCCACCATAGGATGCACTGGACCCCAGATCGAACGCACTGGACCCCCCATAGGACGCACTGGATCCAATATAGGACGCACTCAATCTCATACAGAATAGACCCTCACCCCCACCCTACACACCCCCACCCTACACACCCTCACCCTACACACCCTCACCCTACACACCCCCACACCCCCACCCTCACCCCCACCCTACACACCCCCACCCTACACACCCCCACCCTACACACCCTCACCTCCACCCTCACCCTACACACCCCCACACACCCTACACACACACACCCTACACACACACACCCTACACACCCCCACCCTACACCCCCCACCCTACGCACCCCCACCCTACACACCCCCACCCTACACACCCCCACCCTACACCCCCCACCCTACGCACCCCCACCCTACACACCCCTCACCCTACACACCCCCACCCTACACACCCTCACCCTACACACCCCGCCCTACCCACTATTCCACTGTCTAAGCTAGCCTGTACTATGCAATATTACTATACAGAAATGGGATATATAAAGGAGTTAACTTACTCCATGCATGCTGAAAGCTTCATTGGCAACTGCTGAATGGCCAAGTGAAGGAAAGTGGGTTAGCAAAGCTTTAGGAAATACAACTGTTTAGCTTGCAGTTAAATTGTGTGTGATTCACTGACTTGTTTGTAGAGGACTGCAGTGGCTAGGAAAATTGTCCATTGTAGCTTGGTCCACACTAGCCAAAGTTAATAAGTGTTCAGACGTTTCAGTGACATTGCATGCAGTCACCTTACAGTCACCTTAATCACTGATGAAGGCTACTGTAATGTCACTGAAACGGCTGAATAATTGTTAACTTTGGCTAGTGTGCACTGCTACAATGGATTCACTGACTATACAACTTCTTTCCTTCCATACAGCAATTGTATGGAAGACCTTTCAGTATGCAGTGCGTAAACACTCATAAAATATAATGTGAATGTGCAGTATTTTAACTGTACTGAACTACCTTAGACCTGCAGATCGAGCTATGTATGTAACATACGTGTGTGTGTGTGTGTGTGTGTGTGTGTGTGTGTGCTCGTGTGTGCGTGTGTGTGTGTGTGTGTGTGTGTGTGTGTGTGTGTGTGTGTGTGTGTGTGTGTGTGTGTGTGTGTGTGTGTGTGCTCGTGTGTGTGCATGTGTGTGTGCGTGCGTGCGTGTGTGTGTGTGATGAATGTATGCATGTGTTGCATGCATGCTGTCATGGGGAAGGCTGGCCTGGCTGCCCTGAAACCTGACCCCTTGCCATCCTATGGTCCTGGCTCTGTGATAACCAGTCACATGACCGTGGCATTGCTGCACCTTCTGCAGCGAACATGACAACATGCATGGTCTTACAAGTGATCTAACAACTTGCACTTTAATGCAGATGATAAGCAGTTGTTACTGGCAGCTGGTCAGATACGAGAAAGACCAATTAAGAAATTTACCATGTACATACTGTAACAGTACCCATTCTTCAGAGTGAATACTGTTATGACTGCTAATCACAAAGACAGACAGAAAATTGAAAAACTTAGTGAAAAGAAATAAAATTTTACATACATGTAAATTCTGCTGCAAGGTCCAGAACTGCAGAAAGACTATCTGTTTCACACTTCTGCACAATGACAGACAGACTCAAGAAACTGTTTAACTCGGCCTTTGGCACATGTGTACGTCACATTAATCACCTCCTGTTGAAACAAGCCATGCGTACAGTAAATTGGACAGCTGTATTATACAACCACTAGCAACCATGTTACTGCTACAGCTCAAAAATGATTATCGGTTTAAATTTGAACATAAGACGACAGCGAATCAAATCCAGTAAAAAACGGAAGTTGATGAGAACAATAATTAGAAAATGGCGGTCGTGTGTGAAGGAAAAAGCGGAAATGGAAAAATAACTCTCTGCAATCCACAAGATGGGCGCCGTCAACCCCGCAATAACCTGACCCGGTGCCCTCAGCAGCCACAGCGAGTTTGAGGAGCAAGCATATCACGAACACACACAGACAGACAATTTCGGCTTTGTATATTATATTTGCATCTTATTATAACAAACGTAACACACAAAACTTTGTTACCAATACAAATAACTTGGTGACCATTCCTGAAAATAAAATTGCAAATTACCCTTCTAAGCGGTGATTCGCAATATTATAGTCCAGTGAAAATTAGAGCTTACACGATACTCAGCCTCACTTCTGGAAAATGGCTGATGCAGTGAAAGCTCAAAATCTCTTTCATATAGCAGCACCATTGTGACCTGTGACACCAAAGATGATTTTCAGCTGGCCACACCACATTTTAAATGCTTCCTACAGACCTGCAGCTATTGGTCAATAGGCATTAACTGGAGTAGGTAGCCATCTTTAGGGAACACTCTCTACTCTCATTCCTTCCAAAGTCAAGATGAATTACTGTCCCTCAATAATGTTCAATTTACTCTCTTAACACAAACATCCACCACTCACTGGTCACACTGGTCACACCCAAATCTCCACCCCACTGGTCCCCACACCCAAATCGCCACCCCACTGATCCCCAGACCCAAATCTTCACCCTTCTGCTCCACACACCCAAATCTCCACCCCATTGGTCCCCAGACCCAAATCTCCACCCTACTGGTCCCCATACCCAAATCTTTACCACACTGGTCTCCACACTCAAATCTCCCCTACCTTCATCCAACTTGACAAAGTCCTGCCTCTTGACCCTCTCTCCTGAGAGCAAGTTGTGGCTTCACTCAATTGTGTAGGACCTCTCACCAAGGTGGTGTCCGACGGCCATCTTCTTAACACCTGACTCACTGTGGTACAGCCTCTTCCTTGTCTCCTTCACCTGCACACAGTGTGAGGGGAGTCTGGTGGTAGGACACAACACACTGTACATTACTACCATACCAACTGGGATGTGTACACATTGGTAACAGACATGCATGCAATCACATGTCATATTATAATGGACATAAATAAGGTTAACACAACCGGAAGGACTGGGGCAGGCTGGGTAAAGGGGGAACCCCTGGAATGTACACACGACACTCAGTAATCAATACAGGTGATGACAGTAATTAAGGCGTGGGTGGAGGGCTGGCCGGGCACCAGCCTAGTAAGGGGGTGCAGTGTGTGGTGACCACAGAAAGGAGTGTTGAAGGACTGACACACACACACACACATATATATACATGTTGCCTGGACCAGACTACCACGTGTCTACAGTTACGGGTGTACCTCAGCCAGAACAACCAGCAAAGGGTGCAGCTGACCCTTGGAGAGTGGCTTTGCACAAGACCACCCTCCACTGGGATTACAACACCTTTAAGGTGACAGGAGAGTGACCCCAGCTCACCTCATGTCACACCACATACCAGATGGACACAGTTACAGTGGGCTCGGGGTATCTTGGCCACGACTGCACAACACACAACACACCTACATGAGGCTAGCAGAGTTCTGATTGGTCAGTGGCTCAGAGGCATGTCATTGCCACAGGTCAATTGAACTACAGACCAATCAGAACTCTCATTGACACTCTGACATGTGTGCATTGGGAATTGTGCAATCGTGGACAACACACCCCAAACCACTGGAAACTGCACACGCACACCCAGTGTCTATGATTACAGCACAGCTGTTCCAAACTACACAGCATGGAGTGGACATGGGGAGAGGAGACATTACAGTGCCGGAGGAACTAGCACTGACCACCACCTCAAGGAAAAGGAGACACGCACCTCTTCACTAATTCTCAAATGCTATATATCTCACTACAGGTAGGACTTGACACTACAACAAAGCTAGCTACACGTTACAATAAACGCCTCCTTGCCCTCCACATCCTACGTAGTTACTCTCCTCTATGTGTCCTGAAGGGGGCGCTAATACTTGGTTAGAAAACTGGTGCACTCCGCCCACAACTCACTCTCCCGCCCGCTTGCTACGGCCCTCCAGAGACTGTCAAAGTGGTCCGGGAAGACCATGAACGACTGGCCCACTCGAGAAGAGAGACGTTCTCTGCAAACTACAAGAAGCAGCCAACAGAGACAAACTCACACTAAGACACGACACACACTGCTTCCCCAACTGCTTCATCAAGTCATACCTGGAAGGAGTACACACTTGAGCGCTCCTGGGCAGGGATCAGTCGCGAGCGCATTAATCGATTCTATTCGGAAAGGACTGCACTACTTCTCACACGTGCCAAGTGGATCCACTTGTACAGCTGATCATGATTTGGGGACACTCTCAAACACTTTGTAGTTTGATCATGAATATCATTAGGCGAACATTACAAAACGATAACGCTACTCGACATAACTGTACATAACACTGTAAAGCAATGTTCTGTGAGTTCTGTACTGGGCACAGTGAACGTCCTGACAACTGTAGGGGGGGGGGGGGGGGGGTGGAGTCAATGTGGAAGTGGGTGTGTCCATCTGTTGAGTGGGTAGGACCAATGCAAGCTGGACGGTACTCAGGGTAGGTCTGAAGAGAGTGGAGCTGCGGGTACAAAGGAGGAGGAAGTGTTCAACATTTAGTCAACACCAAACAAGACATGCTCAGTTGACCAGCTGACTGGGGGAACTGTACCTTTGAGGAGTTCCTCCTCCAGTGATGTAATGTGCTGTACAGCTATTCCAGCGTAGTCCATTGCTTCAAATAGCACCTTCCAGATGACTGGAGTGACCCCTTCGCCGTCCTTCCACCTGTTCAAGCCAGACTGCACAGCCTCTTCCTCGTCATTGGGGGAGTTGGCGTAACACATCCTAATGGCTTCAGAGGATAGCCCCACCCCCTCCAGCACTGCCCGCCCCCTGCCTGCTGCATTCCGGCTCACAAACCTTCTGAACAGCATGGCACACTGCCTGTGACCTAAAGTAGGGGGGATGGGGGGGATTGGTTGCATCATGCACACCAATAACTAACACCACATCACCATCACAATGGAGTGCAATACAATACATACACACACACTATGGAAAAGGAAGCATCCTGTCATTGTCCTTTGTTCATCCTGTCTTTGTCTCTGCCAACCCACCCCCTCCCACCCCAAGAGATGCCCTCACAGTGAGGTAGCCCTTGTCCTCAGAGACCCATGCATGCTGAGGATGGAGAGACTTACCCACAGAGTACACTGGCTGTGTGTGGACAGATCTCCGACCCTGATCACTTGAGGAGGCTGCTCCTGTAGGGTAGAGCAAGGACACAAAGGGGACGTCCACAGCAGGCCATGAAATAATGTACACACACACACAAGTACATCAAATAGTCCCTCCCACACTCGGTACACTGTGAGGTGCACTCGTGTGTAGTGACAATGCATGGAGCATACCTTGCTGTGTTGTAGGCAGTGACTTGATCTCTGGGGAGGGTCCCTTGTTAGCAGTGGTAGCTCTACTTCGGGAGCTGAAGGATGATGGTACTGAGGGCAGGTCTGAAGAGAGTGGAGCTGCAGGTACAAAGGAGGAGAAGCAAGTGTCCAACCTTTAGGCTAGTCAACATCACATCATACTAGTTGAATGGGTGGCCATTACATGTATATGAGGGTACAGTAAGGAGGTACACTGAAGGAATGGCTTCCATCAAACAGAGAGAGGAAACACACACTCACCACTCTGTGGCTCCCTCTGAAAGTCCATGTCTTGTACAACTGACAAAGAAGGAGACCAGCCTCCAAACAACTCAGTGAGACTCATCTGGTTGGGAAGACGGCCAACATGTTGGCGGGATAAAACATGGTCGTCTCCATCACAGATGCAATGGATAACACCCGAAACAAGATACAGCGAGTCAAGAGGAGGGGCTTTGGTGTCCTCCAACATAGTGGGTGTGTACGGGTGGACGATGTAGGATGTGGCCTTCAGCCTCGGTGTTAGCTGGGTAGTTGTCTTGATGACGTCTCGGACAATGATTGATAAGTATTGGTACAGTTTCTCTGGTCCTGCCTTGCTGCGTCCAACAACCTGGACCACGCTGCTGTCGCTTATCTGTACCGCTATGTCCACGCCTTTGGTCGACCTCCAGGAAAGGCCATTCACCCAAACACTGCAGCGTTCTTTCACACCAGGTAACTTGTGGGTGAACACATGATTGGCTGCAAGACGGAGGATGATGGATTGGAGGAGATGGGCAGAGATGAAGTGCTTCTCCTCTGTCCTCAGTTGCCAGCACACCCACTGGAAGTTCTGCGGCCCTGGATCCTTCCGGAAGAGCTCACAAGGCTTGGCTGACACCAGAGCAGGGAAGTACAAACATCTCTCTCCATCAGTACTGGCAGTTAACTCCACAAGGCCATCTTCTAGCATCCTTGCATTTACCTGAATGCAGAACTCGAGGTTGATAAGGACCTCTTGGATCATTGTCGGATCCAAATTGGGAAACAGTCTGGCCACCTCATGGCAGTGGAGGAGACCAAACTGGTTGACCTTGTCCTGAGACCCACTGAATAGGGTGCCATACACATCATGGAGAACAGCTTGGAGATCCAAGATGAGACAACTTTGGGAGGGGACCTGCTTGTTGGGGAGAAAGAGGGCGTGACCAACTGCTGTTAGGTCATGACACACCTCCTCAGGTGGGGGTAAATGCCAAAGGAGCGCTTTCGCATTTTCCTCTACCCAAGACTGGAAAGTTTGGAATTTGATGGCCGGAACAAAGAACGCTTTCTTCAGTTGTGCTAGGACCCAGTTTAGGTTGTATGAGAGAGTGCTGGGGTTTAACTGTAGCGGGTGTATCTTTTCAAAGAAGATACAAATCTGATTGATTCCCTCAGATTCAGGCTTGCGGCAGTCCAGGAGACAGGGACCCTGGATGTTGAAAGGCAACTCCTGCACTGACTGAGTGCATCGTAGAAGCTTCTCGGCTGCTTCCTTTCTGAACTTTACCTGGTCAAGGAAACTGGCACTTGTGGAGTGGATGGGGCTGACGTAAGAGCTAGAGGTTGCAGCCAACGAGTGATCTGCTGTGTGATGATGTCTTCCTTATCAGTTGCCTTTACCAGAAGTAACAGGGTCACTGACACTCCTGGCTTGCTCAGCATGGCCTCCAGGAAGGACTGATGAGGGCCGTGGTAATCAGCCTGACCGGCAAAGTCGTAGAACAATGTCTGTCCATACTTACGACTGGAGAACTGAACTGCTTCAATTCCAGCTGTGCGTTGTCTGATGTCCTCCACTTGTGCAAACCTGTTGAAGAACCTCTTGAAGATGCTTTTGCCCTCGGCTTGCAGAGCTGCTATCAGTGTACTCTTGCCGTGTTCAGCATTGCCAATTACTGCTACAATGCGCTTGGTAGAGAAAGACTGTGCCTGTCGAATAGTTTGTTGGAAGTCACCTGATCCAAGGTCCAGGGGAGATTTGGAGTCCTTGTTCCTGACTTTCATATCTGCTCCTGCCTCCACAAGGAGAACCCCACATTTAATACTATTGTATTTAGCAGCAACATGCAGGGCTGTTGAGCCATCAGCTGGTCCCCCATACCACCCACTGCTAGTAGTGACAACATTCACATTAGCACCTGCTCTAATCAGTTCACACACTATTTCATCACTACCCTCCATAGCTGCCCTCATCAAAGGGGTCTCTCCCCATTGATCTTGTACATTGGTGTCTGCACCAACTGCACACAGTGTTTTCACAACACTGCAATGACCCCTCCAGCTGGCACAGTAAAGGGCAGTTTGTTGAAGATTGTCCTTTACATTCACACGAGCTCCTTCTCTAATGAGCTCCTCCACCACTTGGTTGTGACCCCCAATAGCTGCCTCCATTAAAGGTGTTGTGCCATACTCACCTCTGGTGTTCACATCACGGCCCTCTTTAATTAACCTCCTCACTTTGAACAAGTCACCCTCTCTACAAGCACTCCTAAGAGCCATCTCCAATTCTCTCTAATAGAAGTACAAGTGAAGGTGTGACCTACAGAAGACACAATGGACCACTTGTTGGATCAACAACTTCACACACAGAGAGACAAAATGCCTCCCAAAATGTCTGACTACTAAACAATATGGTTCATTACTACAGCTGCCTACAATTTACTGCTAATGACTCCAAATGACTCAACATGTGCTACAAGCCATCTTAACTTGCTCCATCTATACCAATAGGCTAAGGAAGGAGAGGCCTGAGGCCAATAGTAGCCCCTGCTAGATCCACCTTGAGTACAGCCCCTTCACATGCAGGCTACTAGCTACCATTCAAAGCTCCAGCTAGGGCACGGGTTCACCCACCTACAGCACCACGTGTGTTGGATGCACTACTGCAATACAGTGTATAAGAGCACTCACCAGTTAGAGAGGTGTTGGCTGCTACTGTCGGCCGTCGCGTGAGGAAGGAGCGGAGAGTTGCAGCTGTTGGTAGTCGGTGGAGGAGGCGAGGCAGTAAGGAGGGAGGTGTTTAGAGGTGTTGAGCTGGACGGTGAACGGGTAGAACAGATGTTGCTAATGGACGGGCTGTTGGTGGAGCGAATACGTCAAGGAGTCAGTTGGATGCGGAGGGTTACTGGCGCGAGACTGGGCGTAGGGGTGTGGGTTGGATGTGTTGGTTGCGGAGGAGGCGAGGCGTTAGGGAGGGAGGAGTGTTGAGGTGTTTGACTGGACGGCGCTGCTGATGACGGTGGAACGAACAGCACAAACTTCGAGCGAGGCTGCTGTCGACTGTTAACTGGGCGTTGAAGAGAAGACTGGGCAGTCAGTGGTTGGGCGCTATTAAAAGGCAGTGGAGAGAGAGTGACCTGCATGAAAGATGGGGAAAGATTTGTAGCTAAATGAGCAGTTGAAGCAGCTAGAAATTACGGGACTTAGCTAACTACTTGACAGTCATTAGCTAGCTAGTGAACTGTAGTTAGATTTGCACACTTGAACGCTTCCTAAACAGCAAACAAGCCACTCCACACAAACCACTTGCAATACGACTTACCGCTTGTTCTTCCTCTAATCCGGTAGAGAACGACTCAAACAAACTCTACCAAAACTCTACCTCTAGCACTTAGTCAGACTGGCAACGAAAGACGACCACAACAATTTACCCGCCTCCTTCGCGCGCATGACGTCACAACGAGCACACAAATGTTAATGCTGCTACGCTTACCTGCAGACTGTGTGCTGTAGGTCCTTATTGCCCCTAGTTTAAAGGTGGAGATTGTTCCTTATGTATGCCTTACCAGCTATAGCTGGTTGTTTCTCACGCACCTGTTCACATGACCCACCCTTTACTTCCCTCCACTATGATAACTGACATCCTTACAACACCCACCTCTGTTTACACCACCCAGTCCTTGCCATGCATGTGGTTACAGCAGTGTCCTGTCACATGACAGACCACACGGGAGCTCACCATGCACACACCTACACACACACTTGAGGACATGCAACACTTGAACAGGAGACTACACTGACATGTGTTCTGATGAATAGACTCCACTTGAATTAATACCCAAATTAATTATGACTCATTTACAATAATTAGAGTATGTATTTAGTGTGTTAATGTCAACGTCAGCAGACAAGAAGGTTGAATACCTGCAGTGTGTGTGTGTGTGTGTGTGTGTGTGTGTGTGTGTGTGTGTGTGTGTGTGTGTGTGTGTGTGTGTGTGTGTGTGTGTGTGTGTGTGTGTGTGCGTGTGTGTGTGCACGTGCACAGGGGAGACAGATGAGAGAGTGCATTATTTCACTCCAACTAAGTCAGTGAGTGACTTGTACAGCATGCATGAAGAGGAGGACTGTAACACACACTACACTAACAGCAGCTGGAGAAAGGAGAGGGAGGGGCAGAGGGGAGGGGTGGGAGGGGCAGGGGAAGAGGGGAGGGGTGGGAACAGAGGGGGAGGGGTGGGAGGAGTAGAGGGGGAGGAGTGGGAAGGGCAGAGGGGGAGGGGTGGGAGGGGCAGGGGAAGAGGGGAGGGGTGGGAGGGGCAGGGGAAGAGGGGAGGGGTGGGAGGGGCAGGGGAAGAGGGGAAGGGTGGGAACAGAGGGGGAGGGGTGGGAGTAGAGGGGGAGGGGTGGGAGGGGCAGAGGGGGAGGGGTGGGAGGGGCAGAGGGGAGGGGTGAAAGGGGGAGTGGGAGGGGCAGAGGGGGAGGAGTGGGAGGAGCAGAGGGGGGGGTGGGAGGAGCAGAGGGGGAGGGGTGGGAGGGGCAGAGGGCGAGGGGTGAAAGGGGCAGAGGGGGAGTGGGAGGGGCAGAGGGGGAGGAGGGGAGGAGCACATGGGGAGGGGTGGGAGGGGTGGGAGGTGAGGAGGGGAGGAGGTAGGGGGAGGGGAGGGGAGAGGTGGGAGGGTCAGAGAGGGGGAGGGAGGGCAGAGGGAGAGGGGTGGGAGGGGCAGAGAAGGGTGAGAGGGGCAGAGGGTGAGGGGTGGGAGAGGCAGTGGGGGATGGATGGGAGGGGCAGAGGGAGAGGGGTGGGAGGGGAAAGGATGGGAGGTGAGGAGGGGGAGGAGGGTGGTGGAAGGGAGGGAGGGGCAGAGAGGAGAGGTAGGAGGGGCAGAGGAGGAGGGAGGTGTAACACACACTACACTAACTACATGGCACCAGTCAATGACCAGCTACCCACTGTACACTCAGTGTACATCTCCCTCCTCCCCCCTCCCACACACATCAACACACAAGGGGACCACACACTCACCATCCAATGTAGCACTGGCAGAGGTTCTCATGTGAAGTGGCTTGATCAATCAGCAGCTGCACTTGACGACACACATCAATGCCCTTCTCATGGGGGAAGTCGTTACCTGAGGAACAGGAAACAGGTCATGTGATGAGGACAGGTCACCATGGCAACAACTGACTATCTTTACCCCTGGAGGGAGGGGCAGAAGCTTAAGAGGAGGAGGGGAGGAAGAAGTGGCAGAGGCCGGGGGAGATGAGAGTGGATGACGGCCACTCACCCACTCAAGCACTCACCAGTCACTCTCACATGCACACACTCCACTAATTGAGGAAGTGGCTTGTACGTTTTAGCAAGAACAGAGGATGGAGAGGGAGGAGGGAGCACTTTGAGCACAGTGGGGGAACAGAGAGGGAGGGAGAGGAGGGGAGTGGGTTTGGGTAGGGATGGACACACACAGGTGGATACACAATGCAGACACAAATGGAATGTCACATACCTATCTATTGTACAGTGAAGGAAACACACACAATTATACACCACACACAGGACATGAGGTACACACTTCACTCACATACACACACCGTTTGGAGTGACAGAACACACATTGTACAGTCACATGACTGTCACATGCTCAACATCATGTAGTTTAGTGTAGTCAAACATGGCTAATGTGTGAAGTGTAGTTCTCACTTCATTTCCAGTCACATCTCATGACTGGAATGTACAATACACCCACACATAGTAAGGGAATTCCCCCATGAAAGGCGACCATGTAATCTGATCCCCTTGTGTGCTGGTCAGCACTGCCTCAGCTGACAAGGTCACACACACTCCAGTGCACTTGTTCACCAGTTGTGAGGTGAGCACTGACCACAGACAATGCCTACAATGGACTATAGTGAACTACACACAAAAGACTATCTTGTGTACACACACACCTTCCATACACACCAAAACCACTCTTTCCCTGAAAACACATCACAACTGTGCACACTAGAGCTTCAAGAAGAGTTTCTCCCTCCCAACCAGCACACTACATGTGAGTGTAGCTATAGTTGTGTGTGTGTGTGTGTGTGTGTGTGTGTGTGTGTGTGTGTGTGTGTGTGTGTGTGTGACAGACAAAACTGGGAATGGGAACAAGAGCACCAAACTGTGTTCCTAAACACACTCCGTACCACACACAAACATGTACACATACATAAACACACAGTGCACACCACACACACACCTCCCTCCCACCTAATGAGGGACTCTATGATCTTGGTGTTGGGTCCCTTGTGGAACTCCAGTTCCTTGTAGTGGAGGGCCTTGGCATATGCTCAGCAGTTCTACGGACACTCCCCCAGTAGGGCGGGGTTCAGTGTCAGGTGACCCTGGGGGAGGGGCTACAATCAGTGGACATGCTCTATAGTAACGCTACTAATATAGGCCCACTGCCTATAGTTAAAGCACACCAAAGCCAACACAATAAGAGCACACCCAATAAGAGCACACTCAGTAAGAGCCCAGCTTACAGAGGCCACCTTGGAGTGTTCCATAAACTCTGCAAGGTTGAGGAGTGTCGGTGTGATCTCAGGGATGTTGGGGACAGAGAGAGACAGCTTCAGATTGACCATCAAGTCCTCCTTCTGAGCCGTCCCCAGCTCCATCCAGCAGGAGACAAAGGACACATTCAACAGCTCACTGCAGGGGAGGAGTGGAGACAGACAACACATACAATAGAGTGGGTGTATTGGAAACCAAACATGTACAATTCACATAATGTATTACTAGGTGAATGTATGGCATTGTGGGGGGAGCCTGAGTCCAGTCACATACATGTCACTGAGTGTGCCTGACAAACAGGCAATGGAGGTGTGGCAGTTTGAAGACGGGTTGAGGAGAACGGAAAGAGCTTGGAAGTGTGGACAGGCCCGGTGGTGTGGAATGTGCACACATTGCTACCTTCATGTACACACAACACACACATTGCTATGTACACAGTGTGGTGCTTACAAACACATGCACATACACACACAATGATACACACAGCCACTGCAAGAAGATGCAGGACAGACTTGGACAAGATGTGTCGCAATTAACACAATTTGAACACTGCATTAGAGCCTATTGCTAGGTGAATCACAAATGAAACAAACATACAGTTAGAGGTTTACATCCCAGATAGAAAGCTGTTCACTGCCAACAATGCCCCACAAATGGTATAGCCTGTGCATACTCTCCCACTAATCCACCACATTCCAGCGTCCGCAAGATTGAATCACTGACAAAGAATGAAAAGTATGGACCAGCTACACCCTGGGCCGTTCTGTTCTGTTCTGTTCAGACATATTAACATTTAGCAAGAGCACTGAGGTTTACTCTCTTTCGGGGATAGCTTGAACTGAATCACATATAAAGAGCAACATTCTATCACACTAACTTTGCTGATGGAGAATGAACAACAGTTAGACAGCAAAACAATTCTCCCTCACTTTCTCTCTCTCCTGGAATGACGAGATGTTGTACAGAGGAGTGTATTCATCACTACCTACACAAGAAGAGATTGGTATAGTCCACATTCGTGAGCACCTTAAACTACAATGTCGTTCACAATTGCAAGGGGTTTTGCAAGCTCACCTCTCACCACCAGTGTTGTCTGCTGATCTCTCTTCACTACCAAGAAGAACTCCCTTGTATTCCTTTGTATCAAGCAACTGCTGAGCCTTTGCAAGTGTTTCATGCAACACCAAACTGTTCACATAAGCACGCCGGAACAACTTCATTTCTTCATGAAGGAACTATATGCTTAACAGCCAAAAGGTCTGCATGGACAAATAGCAATTACACAGACACAAACATTATTCTACAGTCTTGTAGGACCTTGGTACCATGCAACCTACGTTCAGGTAAAATATTGGATAAAATAGGGAAACAGGAACACAGGGTGAGCCTAGGGGACTCCTTCAGCAGCTCCACTCCAAGCTGACACAACCACTCCACCGAGTCATTCTTGGAGATCCTCCCTGTGGAGACCAAGGGAGACCATGAAAGCAAGACCCTATAGGACGTACTGCACCCCATTTTGGACACACTGGACCCCCCATAGGACGCACTGGACCCCATGTTACAGGTTACAAGTACTGGAGTTCATCCTGAGTGCTCTCCAGTGTGTGCTCAAACACCTCCACCTTCTGCTGAGGGTGGACAAGATGGGATGGGGTGAGGGTGTGTAGGTTGAAATAGCTACTTTTGTGTCAGATGGAGATCCTCATAACTCAAGCTTCTTGCAGGACAAAAACATGATTGTGTAAATAATACGCAATTCTTCCACTGCTGTTCCATCCAAGTACACGTTGTCCATGCCTTCACTGTCTACCACACCAGCTCATGCCGTGCACAGTGGACACTGTGCACTTTGTAGGATGAGTGCAAGTAGACACACACACTCCTGCCCACATTGGGTGAGTGGTGGACTGTACATGTGTGTGTGTTAACAGTGCAGGTCTAAGGGTACATTGGATGTGATGTATCTGGTCCATGACTGAGTGAGTGGTGCATGGGAGTTGGTCAGAAGAGTGAAGTGGTCTGCTGTGTGAGCTATATAGGGGAGTGTGGGGTGTCTGCATTACTTGGACTGACCTCTCCAAATGGGGCCTGAGGGGGAGTCTGTGTGCATTCACCTCCTGAACAGATCTATAGAGTGACCTGATGTGTGAACTAGCACAACAGAGATTGGAGATGTCTGTTTGCACTAACTAGTCCCAAAGGAGCCCTGGGAGTCCATGCACCTGTTCACATGACCCACCCTCTACTTCCCTTCACTATGATAACTGACATTCTTACAACACCCACCTCTGTTTACACCACCCAGTCCTTGCCATGCATGTGGTTACAGCAGTGTCCTGTCACATGACAGACCACACAGGAGCTCACCATGCACACACCTACACACACACTTGAGGACATGCAACACTTGAACAGGAGACTACACTGACATGTGTTCTAATGAATAGACTCCACTTGAATTAATACCTAAATAAATTATGACTCATTTACAATACATAATTAGATAGAATATGTATTTAGCGTGTTAATGTCCATGTCAGCAGACAAGAAGGTTGAATACCTGCAGTGTGTGTGTGTGTGTGTGTGTGTGTGTGTGTGTGTGCACGTGCACAGGGGAGACAGATGAGAGAGTGCATTATTTCACTCCAACTAAGTCAGTGAGTGACTTGTACAGCATGCATGAAGAGGAGGACTGTAACACACACTACACTCACAGCAGCTGGAGAAAGGAGGGGGGGGGCAGATGGGGGAGGGCAGAAGGGCAGCACTGTGCACGTCCATGCAACACACATACACACACATGTACAGATGTACACAATGCACACTATATATGTGGTAAAGGGATAGTTATGATGGATAGCATGCAAGAGACATTGTTGACCCTCTTACAAATCGCGACATCAGAATCAGGTAAAACACACAGACACACCAAACGGTATACAGAATTATGTAGCCACCTCCCATCACCATGCAGGTCCCACCCCCTCACTCACCCTACACACACACTCACTTCCAATCATTCTCCTCACCAACCAATTGCAGGTGGGGAAGCCTTGAGATGGGGGAATGAATCCCTACAGGTTGTCCCCTGTACCCATACAGTAAACAGGAACATGTATGGGTTCACCTGTGTGTGTTGTCAGGTTTGAACTAGTTGAGTGATGGTCTTGCTATGCTTTGCAATTGCAAGTGAAGAAGGCCATCTCAGCTAGGGCCAAACCATATTGCAGTCTGAACAGTGCACGTATAGCTACATGCACTGTTGGACAACAGGGGGTGGGTCCCCATCAGGGCACTGCATGATTTAAGGCTAACCATAGATGGGCTAACTAGAGTTAGCACCAGCCCACATGCCTGTCATCCTCAGGTCTAGACACACACAGAACTACCACTGACAGCAGACATACAGGTCTACACCTCCTCTAACAACTGTCTTACTAGCACTGCAAACTGTGTTCTAAAGCCACTTGAGGTGGCCAAGGTCATTCAGAGACTAAGTCATTATAACATGCGCAGGGCAGCACTAGAACAGGAGACTACCCAGTCCTTGCCATGCATGTGGTTACAGCAGTGTCCTGTCACATGACAGACCACACAGGAGCTCACCATGCACACACCTACACACACACTTGAGGACATGCAACACATGAACAGGAGACTACACTGACAAGTGTTCTAATGAATAGACTCCACTTGAAATAATACCGAAATTAATTATGACTCATTACATAATTAGATAGAGTATGTATTTAGTTTTAATGTCCACATCAGCAGACAAGAAGGTTGAACACCTGCAGTGTGTGTGTGTGCGTGTGTGTGTGTGTGCGTGTGTGTGTGTGTGTGTGTGTGTGCATGTGTGTGTGTGCACAGGGGAGACAGATGAGAGGTTGCATTAATTTCACTCCAACTAAGTCAGTGAGTGACTTGTACAGCATGCATGAAGAGGAGTACTGTAACACACACTACACTAACAGCAGCTGGAGAAAGGAGGGGGAGGGGCAGAGGGGTAGGGGTGGGAGGGGCAGATGGGGAGGAGTGGGAGGGGCAGAGGGAAAGGAGTGGGAGGGGCAAATGGAGAGGGGTGGGAGGGGCAGAGGGGGAGGAGTGGGAGGGGCAGAGGGGAGGAGTGGAAGGGGCAGAGGGGGAGGAGTGGGAGGGGCAAATGGAGAGGGGTGGGAGGGGCAGAGGGGGAGGAGTGGGAGGGGCAGAGGGGGAGGAGTGGGAGGGGCAGAGGGGGAGGAGTGGGAGGGGCAGAAGGGGAGGAGTGGGAGGGGCAGAGGGAAAAGAGTGGGACGGGCAGAGGGGGAGGGGTGGGAGGGGCAGAGGGGGAGGGGTCAGAGGGTCAGGGGTGGGAGGGGCAGAGGGGGAGGGGTGAGAGGGGCAGAGGGGAGAAGTGGGAGGGGTAGAGGGGATAGGTAGGAGGGGTGGGAGGGGTGAGAGGGTACTGTACACTCAATGTACATCTCCCTCCTCCCCCCTCCCACACACATCAACACACAAGGGGACCGCACACTCACCATCCGGGAACATGCCATCCCCCGGAGGATTTATGCATCTCTTACAAACATAGGGAACTGACACCACCGAGTGAAAGTCACCAGGGAATATGGCATATGGCAATAGAAAACCATTACCATATTAGGCTCTGGCACTGAATGGACTGAGTTGTGTACTGCAGTGGTAGTAGGTAGGTCCATTAGCACCAGCCCACACACTCACTTTGGGGAGAGACCAAACATGCCCTGCAAACAACTACACTGAGCGCCAATCAGATGGCTGTTCTTGTACAGACAAGGAGGCATGGTAGGGGAAGAGGGGGAGGGGTAGGAGGGAAGGGGGCGAGGAGTGCGAGGGGAAGAGGGGGAGGGGTGAGAGGGGAAGATGGCTGTTCTTGTACTGCAATGTATGCCAACCACATGCAAGTCATGAACATACTCTACATAAACTATTCCTTCACTGCCAGACAATGGCTCACATGTATATCTGGGACACCATAGGATGGACGCAGCCAGTATTACTTAAGCATGCTCTAGTTGCCAGTAGAAAAAGACTAGCAGCGCAAGCCATTGGAGTGCACGATGCAGCAAGCAAAGTAACTTGCCTAAGGGCATGCAGACATGAAGTGGTGAGCCGTTATGCAAGTTACATTTGCTTACTGCATCGTGCACTCCAATGGCTTGCGCTGGAGGTCTTTTCTACCAGCAACCAGCACACACTCTGCTGACACATATTGTGGTTCTATTGTAACTTGCACTGTGTGGTGGTGGTGGTGGTTGTAAGTGGTGTTGAGTAGAGTGTGCTAATTGGTGCCAGGAGTGCATATACTCCTTTTAGTGCTGTAAGTGGTAACAAATAGCTACGATCTGATTGTCCTTCACAACACAGTTGGCCTTCTAATTGAACAATAGAGTGTTGTGCAGCCTTGACTTGTACAGTATGCAAGAAGAATAGTAACACACTCCACAAACAGCAACTGGAGAAGGAGGGAGAGCAGAGGGGGAGGGATGGGAGGGGCAGAGAGGGAGGGGCAGAGGGGGAGAGGTGGGAGGAGCAGAGGAGGAGGGGCAGAGGGGGAGGGGTGAAAGGGGCAGAGGAGGAGAGGCAGAGGGGGAGGGGTGGGAGGGGCAGAGGAGGAGGGGTGGGAGGGGCAGAGGAGGAGGGGTGGGAGGGGCAGAGGGGAAGGGGTGGGAGGAGCAGAGGAGGGGCAGAGGGGGAGGGGTGGGAGGGGCAGAGGGGAAGGGGTGGGAGGGGCAGAGGAGGAGGGGTGGGAGGGGCAGAGGGGGAGGGGTGGGAGGGGCAGAGGGGGGAGGGATGGGAGTGGCAGAGAGGGAGGGGTCGGAGGGGCAGAGGGGGAGGAGTGGGTGGGAGGAGCCGGAGGGGCAGAGATGGAGGGATGAGAGGGGCAGAGGAGGAGGGAGGTGTAACACACACTACACCAACTACATGGCACCAGTCAATGACCAGCTACCCACTGTACACTCAGTGTACATCTCCCTCCTCCCCCCTCCCACACACATCAACACACAAGGGGACCACACACTCACCATCCGATGTAGCACTGGCAGAGGTTCTCATGTGAAGTGGCTTGATCAATCAGCAGCTGCATTTGACAACACACATCAATGCCTTTCTCATGGGGGAAGTCGTTACCTGAGGAACAGGATACAGGTCATGTGATGAAGGACAGGTCACCATGGCAACAACTGACTATACTTATCCCTGGAGAGAGGGGCAACGGGGGTGGAGTAGGGAGGGGCAGAGGGAGAGTTGGGGGAAGTAGGGAGGGGCAGAGGGAGAGTTGGGGGAAGTAGGGAGGGGCAGAGGGGGAGTTGGGGGAAGTAGGGAGGGGCAGAGGGAGAGTTGGGGGAAGTAGGGATGGATACGGGTAGATGGATACGGGAGGAGGAGGGGCAGAGAGGGAGGGGAAGAAGAGGGAGGGGCAGAGAGGAGGCTGAGGAGGAGGGGAGGAAAGAGTGGCAGAGGCCAGGGAAGCAAAAAGTTAGGGGCGATGGGAGTGGTCAATGTACGGCCACTCACATACTCAAGCACTCACACACTCCACTCACTGAGGAAGTGGCTTGTACGTTTTAGCAAGAGTCCAACAGGAATGCAGGGTGGGGCTAGGGGACTCCTTCAGCAGCTCCACTCCAAGCTGACACAACTTGGTTGGGGTAGGGATGGACACACACAGGTGGACACACAATGCAGACACAAATGGAATGTCACATACCTATCTATTGTACAGTGAAGGAAACACACACAATTATACACCACACACAGGACATGAGGTAAACACTACACTCACATACACACACTGTGTGGAGTGACACTGGACCAGACCACACCACACACAGGACATGAGGTAAACACTACACTCACATACACACACCGTGTGGAGTGACACTGGACCAGACCACACCACACACAGGACATGAGGTAAACACTACACTCACATACACACACCGTGTGGAGTGACACTGGACCAGACCACACCACACACAGGACATGAGGTAAACACTACACTCACATACACACACTGTGTGGAGTGACACTGGACAGACCACACCACACACAGGACATGAGGTAAACACTACACTCACATACACACACTGTGTGGAGTGACACTGGACCAGACCACACCACACACAGGACATGAGGTAAACACTACACTCACATACACACACCGTGTGGAGTGACACTGGACCAGACCACACCATACACAGGACATGAGGTAAACACTACACACACATACACACACTGTGTGGAGTGACACTGGACCAGACCACACCACACACAGGACATGAGGTAAACACTACACTCACATACACACACCGTGTGGAGTGACACTGGACCAGACCACACCACACACAGGACATGAGGTAAACACTACACTCACATACACACACCGTGTGGAGTGACACTGGACCAGACCACACCAAGCAAATGTGAGCAAATGTAACGTGCATACAGTGGCCCTGCTAAACGACCACCTCTATAAAACGACCACCTTAGAAATAAGACCGCTTTGGTTTAGTCCCATATCCATGTACACATGCATTGTTTGATTGTGAAAGTAAGACCACTTTGAAAAAAGACCACTTTTCATGGCCCAGATGGTGGTCTTATTTCTGAGGTTCCACTGTATATGGGAATACCATACAGTGTGCACACCTTTATGCAAGATACATTGCTTCCTGCCCATTGTGCAGTACACATGTGGTCCTCAGCCTCATGTAACATACTCTGGAGGTCTGTTTCTACTGCACCAACACATGTTCCCAACCACTGTAGCTCACATGGGTGCTGTCTACTTTTCTACTATGTAGCAACTAGCGTAATTACTCCTTTTGCTCAGGTGGTGTTGATCGAACCTCTGCAACTGCCGCTGGTGATCTATTTCTACCAGTGACTAGTGCATTCACACCACCAGCACATGTGCTGTACTGTCGTAATGTAACTTGTACTGTGTGTGGTGGTGGTGGTGGTGGTGGTGGCGGTGGTGGGGGTGGTGGCACAGTGTAGGCATATTATACAATGCACAAGGTGGTCCAAGGTAAGGAAACATATACACTCCTTCAGTTGGCAACTAAAGGCCAACAAACGTGGTATGAACTTGGGGAAGCGTTGAGATGGTGAAGGCAGGGATGAAATTTGGTTAAAGGTGATTTCTTGTATCTTTACAATTGCCACAATACGTATCTAAGGGATACAGCAGAGATGGTAGTTTCTTTGTTCAGGAGCTCATCCATCAGTTTTCTATACCAGTCAACATGAAACATGGCACACCTACTGTGGGTGATCTAAGGTGGTTGGTGACTCTGCCACTGGCCTCCTTTAGACAAAACGTACCAACACAATAAACTTGTGCCCATGGAGATTACGGAGCTAGTCTATGGAAACGTGCCAATCATCACACGTAGATGATTTTGATCTGTCACACACTCAAATTGTAGGTAACAGGCTGGGAACCCACCCTAAGGGCAAATATTCGTCAAGTAACTGTACAAAGACATTCATTACAATTATAACAGTTAGAGTACATGTGTACAGCTACCTATTGCAATGGTGAGACCTCCCATCACCGGTGCATACAGGACACACAGAGAATTAAAGAAAGGGGAGTAAATTTTGAGCGTACAAAACAGAACTTGATCTGTTTTGTACAACTGAAGAAAGCCCTTTTTGGGGCTGAAACGTCTTGAAGTTAAGAAACAGTGTGCCACGTCAGGGGCGGATCCGGCCAACCCTTGAGGGAGGGGGCTGAGTGCTTTTTATTAGCTATTGTGCAATCACATTATGACGTACATAATTAAAATGGCTGCCGGCGACCAGAACTAAAGAGAACTTAATTCAGATCCCTGTGCAGTCACACCAGACTCTATGTAGCTTAAACCAGCTCCTATAAGGTTGTTTAGATGATTTAGGCCATTAAATTCTGTTGGATGTACACTTTAGTGAAATTTGCTAAGAAAAATGTTTCAGATCTGGGCCAAGAAGGGAGGCTCAAGCCCCCTAAGCCCCCCCCCCCCCCCCCCCAGATCCGTCCTTGCACATATTATATATGCTCAAAATTTACTCCCCCTTTCTATATATGGACATGGTATGAACCTCAACTTTAACACACATGCTGTATTGCCCTTCCTACTGCAGTGGTCAATGTCATTGCCCACCACTCTGTTCACATGCTGTAGTCAATAGCAGGCCAGGTCAGTAGGAAGACAATAGAGAATGCTCTATAAATACCAGTGGCTGGTACAAACTATACAAGATGGGGTTAGTGTATTTCACAGCACACGAGACACACCAACACACACTGCATGGAAAGAGTGTGTTTGGGAGACACACACACACACACACCGTGGGAAGGGATAACACCCGTTGTGTGTAATAGAGTGGGTGTTTATATTCATTACAGCATGGGGAATAGCAAACACAGCACTTAATGTCCACGCTCCAGTCTGTGTTTGGGAAAGACACACATGTTAAATATACAGAAAGTACCAAACACACACAGCACTAGGAGGGGGAGGGGCCAACGTTGTGAGGAGTGCAGGGGGACCATTTGAACAGTGAACTGGACTCACATGAGCACTAACAGGTGAACATGGGAAATGGTAGAGGAGAGGAGAGAGAGGGGAGAGGGCAAGGGAGACACAGGAAAAAAGTATGCATTTCCCAGTACGGGATTGTTATGAAACCCATTATTCAGAAATCCCGATAATGGGTTTAACTGTTAGCTCTACAAATTACCATGTTCTGATTTAATGGGAAATGTCAAATACACACCATGTGACTTGAGCATCCTGTGAATCATGCATTTCCCATCCTGTGTATTGTATACCGATAATGGGTTTTAACCAACATTTCACATCATGTGAATCCACAGGAAAATAGTATACATTTCCCATGATGGGTATTGTATGCTGCAATGATGGGTTTATCTTATATTTGTACAGCATTGATTATGTATGATTCCCATGATGGGAAAAGCAAACCCATCAATGTGTTCTTTCATATCAGGAATTATACAATTCCTGTGATGGGTATTGTGCCATATGATGATGGGTTATACTTCGCTTGCTACAGCCATGTTTTATGTAATATAACCATGATGGGGATTGCATGCTATTCCCATCATGGGAAACAAGAGCACGTAATAATTGTGTGAATAATATAGTCTGAATAGTGCAGTTCCCATAGTGGTTACTGTGCAGTGATGGTGGTTTATTATTTGTTTAGTACAGCATGTAATATGTATAATATCCATGTTAACTGAAAGCGAGTTGGCAACTTGCTTGCAAACAAGCTAAAGTGAGCCGGCAGTTAATGGCTCAGAATCAGCTATTGGGGCAGCTATGCAGGACATGCAATCACCGACATCTTCAGTGTTTTCAAGTGCGCAGTGCTGAGAGGGGCGCCGCAACCAATGGTGAGTTGGACAGGAGTACAGGTGGGAGAGGCAGAATTGGCAAAGCAACAGGGATGACAGAAACCATAGGCATGAAGGCAATGGAAACAGGACTTGAGCTGGGTCAAATGGAAGTATACAATTGCAATGTATGCATATACATTGTGCACATGTGCATGCAGCTGTGCACAGCTAATATACTGCAAGTCATGGACTTCGCAAGACAGGCCTAGGAATGTCACAGTTGCAAGTTGCTATAGCTATGTCCCTTTCCTTAGTAAGCCATCACACATATAGGTGGAACTGCTTGTGTTGCTGATCGTACAGCATGTACATATGCATAGCTAGCTGTTATGCATAAAGCCCAGTGGGGCCGAATTGGCATGAAATTTCCATAGAGAATTAACTATACTTAATTATAAACCGCGAAATTTTATTGTCTATAGCAGCTCGATGAACAGTCTACAGTAGTTTTACATGCAGTTGACACAGTTTGTAGGGGATGTCCGATATCACACCATACCCGAGTATAGGTAGCTGGCTACCAAGGGTTTTCAGGCACTTGATGAATCTTACGTCATTCCTGGGACCCATATCCTGTTCCAGAAGTAGGTGCTAATCATATCAACCTTAAAAGGCTACTTCGTGCTTGCTGACAAGATTTCCGTACTGTGACTGATAACAGGCGGGTAGAAGATGGAATTATGTATACGTATCGTGTAGATTCGTTTAATTAAATTTCGCGCAAACAGCGTGGCAGCCATTTTCGAGGTCACGAATAGTCACACATTATGACGTCATTCTTACTTGCGCATGCACAGAGATTTGCATCTTCGAAAAAGGGGTGAATTGTTAGAGAGAACAAGAACACCCGTTGATGTCAACGAGACGCATATGGGTGGCTACGGATTTTGCTGTGCGTTGGCAGTAGATACTGTTCAAGCAGGAAGGCTGCAGCCAGCGGCGACATCCTCTTCTAGAGGGCCAGGAACAGCACGAGCAGAAGACGAGGATGCGCATGCATGGCCACGTATTCGGCTGAGTGTTGGCAGTAGTACTGCTTCGAACGGGAATGCTGCAGCCAGCAACAATGTCTTCTACTAGAGGGTCAGGAAACAGCACGAGCAGAAGACGATGGAGGCAGCCTCAATCAGGTAAGTAAGCAATTGGATCTTGAAACATGGAATTTGACCGTGCTATACTATTCCCTTCTCTTGAATTGCTCTTTGGAATAGTTGAAGAGACAAAGAACAGTTTGTCAGGTGTGTGTCACTGAGGCAAACAGAAGAAGCTCAAGTGTTTTAAACAAGTCTACAAACTGATGCTTGTTAACCCCCATTTTTATTTACATGTATGTGTTACGGTAAGTTTTTATGCTAAACCCACCATCTGTTTTTTGTGCTGAATCTACTATGTATTGTGTACTGGGTTTTAACCAATATAGATCCCGTTGCCATGGTAACGTGCGTCTAAACGATGATTCTAAATCGCAGAGAAGCTTCGCACGTGATTATAAATCCCGTAGACATACATGGCGGGCAGAGTGTGCGTGAAGTGTATAATGACGTCATCACTGCCATTTTGTATCTGCTGTGATACGAGCTTGTCGCTGCGAGTTTTTCCTTCAATTCTCGTCGAATGGCCTCCCTACGAAGCAGGAGTAAGAGCAGACGGTGAAGGAGTGTAACGAGAAAGATTACAGGTGCCGTAAAGTTCTTTTATTGAGCTTCCGCATCGTCATCCGTTGCCAATGATGCGGGCGTCGTCAAGAGGAGCTAGTGGAGAGGATTTTCATTGGATTAGTGAAAAGTGTTTGGATCTATACTACTTAAATGCCGACCAATCGGTGTCTGCGAAGATTTAGACCACTCAGCACTCGGGCACTTCACACCCTCAAGCTCTCTGCTCTATATCCCGCAGACACCTCTTGGGCGGCATTTAACTATTACTTACACCATGGGTAAAGTGAAGTATACGGCATTGCATGCAATGGGTTTTGTGCAAAACCACTACATGTTGAGTGGGTATGAGTAATTCACAGCATGTGAAGTGCATTAACCCATGGTGGGTATTAATTGTAAACCCATCGTGGGAAATACACAACATGTAATTTCAATAAAACCCACATTGTGTTGCACTGCATAATCATGGCACAGTACAATGTGTTTTGAAGAATACCCACCATGGTATATAGTATGGTTATTGTGCAATTCACAGCATGGGTAATAGTAAATGTACATCATTGCGGCGTGGCACAGTACAGTGTGTTTTATACAAAACCCATCGTGTGTTGGGCACTGGGTTTTACTTAATTCCTGAAAACGGTTTTGGTTGCATGTTTCCAGTACTGTGAATTAGTGAAAAACCAAGGCGGGTAAAATTCAATTCCCATTAAAAACACCGTATGGGAAATTGAATATTTTTTTCTGTGATAGTTGGACATTATACCGTATCCGCTCTAAAAATTCGTCACCCCTAGTGCATCGAAAATTTCGTCTTTTGAGGCAATTAGAGCTGGAATGGAGAAGACTGTCGAAGGTGACGAATATTTAGAGTTTTCAGACGAAACATTAGAGAGCTTTGCAGTATGGGTGTTCCTTGCTGAAATGGCCGCTTTCACACTGACCGTGCGAACAGCAGTGCGAGGCTACCGTCTGAACGAGAAGGATCTGGAGACGATTCGAGATCACTGCCGCACTAAAAGGAAAATGAACGACTTACACAGCGCCGAGAAGGCTTATAGACGAACAAAACAATGCCAGAAGGAGAAAGACAACAGCGAACGTTGTTGACTTTGTTCCTTGGTCGTTGCAGCCATATTGCAGGCGTTTCCGACGAATATTTAGAACGCTTCCTGTTCATGGCTAAAATTAGAGTCCAATGGCGGAAATTAGAGAGACAGGAAATTCGTCACGATTAGAGTACACTTGAGCATATTTTTTTCCCCTGACGAAAATTAGAATGACGAATTTTTAGAGCGGATATGGTATCTTTGGAAAATCGTGTGTATTCAAAAGTAAGAGAATGTGCTGCATGGAGAGCCTGTAGAGGGCTGGATACTGCTTTGAGTGGAAAGGCTGCGGCCAGGAATGACTTCAGGGACATCTTCCTCTAGAAGACCAGGAAAGAGCGATAGCAGACAGCGATGGAGGCAATTTCTGGTTAAAGTTGGAGAAGTTTGTGATGTAAATGAACCTTCATACAAACCCAGTCCCTTCCCTTGACCTGCCTAACAGTGAGGAGGATGGTGCACAGGACAATGGTTACATACCGTATGTCACAAAATTCACACCATCAATAATGTTTGTGAATTTCAATACTTCTATCACGAGCCATTTATGAACAGACATGGTGTAATGATAATAAGCAGTATGATGTCATAGGAAGATGGCGGATTAACGAATGTTGATGGAAGCACTTGTTTGCTCCAATTTGGAAGCTACTGGTTCTGCTGTTGGTCACAGAAGACATTAAAACGTTAATTAGTAGAGTCTCCATTACAAATTTAACTCGTGAACATTTCTGACTCCCATTTTGACAGTGATCTACAAAATTTTTGGGTTTCAAAATTTTGCAATACATGGTAGATTAAGGGAATATGTAATTTTAAGGAAGTGATAGTTCTTTATGAAACAAGTACAAGTAAACACAAGGAGCTCTAGGGAGAAACACAGACTAAATGGTCAGGTCTAATTCTAATCATCACCACATGAATCGATGTAGGCATCCCCTAAAAACATAGGCAATGGTACCAGTACCTCTCTGTGAATATCACACTCTTGGTCCCCATACCCAAATCTCCACCCCACTCACTGGTCCCCATACCCAAATCTCCACCCCAATGGTCCCCATATCCAAATCTCCATTCCACTGCTACCCACACCCAATCTCCCCTACCTTCATCCAACTTGACGAAGTCCTGCCTCTTGACCTTCTCTCCTGAGAGCAAGTTGTGGCTTCACTCAATTGTGGAGGAGCTCTCACTGAGGTGATGTCCGACGGCCATCTTCTTCACACCTGACAGATATGCAAGCAATCACATGTCATATTAATGGACATAAATAAGGTTAACACAACCGGAAGGACTGGGGCAGGCTGGACAAAAGGGGAACCCCCTGGAATGTACACACGACACTCAGCAATCAATACAGGTGATGACAGCAATTAAGGCGGGGGTGGAGGGTTGGCCGGGCACCAGCCTAGTAAGGGGGTGCAGTGTGTGGTGACCACAGAAAGGAGTGTTGAAGGACTGACACACACACACACACATATATATACAGGTTGCCTGGACCAGACTACCACGTGTCTACAGTTACAGGTGTACCTCAGCCAGTACAACCAGCAAAGGGTGCAGCTGACCCTTGGAGAGTGGCTTTGCACAAGACCACCCTCCACTGGGGATTACAACACCTTTAAGGTGACAGGAGAGTGACCCCAGCTCACCTCATGTCACACCACATACCAGATGGACACAGTTACAGTGGGCTCGGGGTATCTTGGCCACGACTGCACAACACACAACACACCTACATGAGGCTAGCTGAGTTCTGATTGGTCAGTGGCTCAGAGGCATGTCATTGCCACAGGTCAATTGACCTACGGACCAATCAGAACTCTCATTGACACTCTGGCATGTGTGCATTGGGAATTGTGCAATCGTGGACAACACACCCCAAACCACTGGAAACTGCACACACACACTCAGTGTCTATGATTACAGCACAGCTGTTCCAAACTACACAGCATGGAGTGGACATGGGGAGAGGAGACATTACAGTGCCAGAGGAACTAGCACTGACCACCACCTCAAGGAAAAGGAGACACGCGCCTCTTCACTAATTCTCAAATGCTATATATCTCACTACAGGTAGGACTTGACACTACAACAAAGCTAGCTACACATTACAATAAACGCCTCCTTGCCCTCCACATCCTAGTTACTCTCCTCTATGTATTACACATCAAGACTTGAAGGGGGGGGGGGCTAATACCTGGTGAGAAAACTGGTGCATTCCGCCCACAACTCACTCTCCCGCCCGCTCGAGGTCTACGGCCCTCCAGAGCGCGTCCATCAGAGACGGTCAAGTGATCCGGGAAGACTGTGAACGACTGGGGCCGACTCAGTGGAGACGATAGACGTCCGCTGCAGAACCAAACGCTAGCTCGTTTCTTATAATTCCCCGCATGTGCCGTCACGGGATGTGGTCTTCACCTGAGCAGAACATACTTTGGGTCGCAGAGCGAAGTCCAGCGTTCACAAAACAGACCCGATATCCGAAAACTCCTCCGATCCAGTCCTCGAGCACGTGGAATACTTTGCAGCTGTGCAGAATTTAGTGCATGCACGTGACGAATTATATTAGCTTGCATAGTGGATCGCTTGCGGCTCGATCATGAATATCATTATAGAGGACAGTGGCAACAAAACTTTTACAAAACATACAATTAAGATACAAGTGAACACACCAACACAATATACTAGTACTGTGTGTGTATAGTTACAATGTACTGTGAGTTCTGTACTGCTGGGGTCTAAGTTCACTGGAGACTGAACAGCTCCGTCTTGAGTTGCTGTGAGAAGGCCTTGTGTCCAGCATCTTCCACTGCAGACAACACAGTGCGCCAGGTTCTCCCCTTCTCTCCTGTGCCTGCTTCCTCAGACAACCACTGCTCTAAGATGTTTGCACATGCTAGCTCACATCGGTTTGCTGTGGCCATTCTCACAACAGAGGCCTCCACACCCAGATGGATGGCAATCAGGCTCCAATCTCTGGCCACTTCAACATCACGGACAATGAACTGCTTCATGGCCTGTAAAGTGGGGGCGGAGTCCATGTTGAAGAGGGCGTGTCCATCTGTAGGTGGGGTGGGACCAGAGTAGGTGTTATGAACCACTCTCTTGTCAGCCGCTGTAGCTAAATTTAGCGTGAAGAGGGTGTGTCAATCCCTCCAAACACACATGCACACACAAGCACACATCCATACAATGTTGAGGTTCACTCCAGTCTAGCTAGCTAGACCCTTCCAAGGTGAGGTGCATAGGCAGTGGACACAGCAAATAGCCTCACACCACCCGGGTGGAGAGGGTCTAGCATGCTAGACTTGGTTAGTGGGGTCCATCAAAGACAGTAGGGACACACCTCCCACACTCGGTAAACTGTGAGGTGCACTCGTGTGTAGTTACATTGCGTGGAGCATACCTTGCTGTGTTGTAGTCAGTGCCTCCGTCTCTGTGGAGGGTCCCCTGTCAGCAGTGGTAGCTCCATTTTGGGAGTTGGAGGATGGCAGTACTGAGGGCAGGTCTGAAGAGAGTGGAAAGTTGGCACACGTGTGTATGAGAACGAAGCCATACAGTGTCAAGCTCTTGAGCTAGTCAACAGCAGACAAGACATGTTCAGTTGACCAGCTGACTGGGGGGACTGTACCTTTGAGGAGTTCCTCCTCCAGTGATGTGATGTGCTGTACTGCTATTTCAGCATCTTTCATCGCTCCAAGGAGCACTTCCCAGGTGGGGCTGGCCCCTTCGCCATCCCTCCACCTGTTCAAACCAGACTGCACAGCCTCTTCCAGATTACGAGGAAAGTTCCAATAGCATGTGGTAATGGCTTCAGGGGAAAGCCCCACACACTCCAGCAATGCCCGCCCCCTGTCACCTGCCTTCTGACTCACAAACCTTCTGAGCAGAAAGGCACATCTCTGGTGGCCTGGGGGGGCAATTAAATAGATCATGCCAGTCCACTCATACTCTCAAACTATGCAATTGGCAATGAAAGTATAGCAAGACACATATGAAGCAAGGTGATACCTCTCTGCCAACCTACCCCACTCCCACCCCACAAGGTACCCTCACAGTGAGGTAGCCCAATGCCCCCAGAGACCCATGCTGAGAATGGAGAGACTTACCCACAGAGTGCACTGTCTGTGTGTGGACAGATCTCCGTCCCCGATCACTTGAGGAGGCTGCTCCTGTAGGGTAGAGCAAGGACACAAAGGGGACACCCACAGCAGGCCATGATATAATGTACACTCACACACAAGTACATCAAGTGGTCCCTCCCACACTCGGTACACTGTGAGGTGCACTTGTGTGTAGCGACATTGCATGGAGCATACCTTGCTGTGTTGTCGTCACTGCCTCCATCTCTGGGGAGGGTCCCTTGTCAGCAGTGGTAGCTCCACTTCGGGAGCTGGAGGATGGCAGTACTGAGGGCAGGTCTGGAGAGAGTGGAGCTGCAGGTACAAAAGAGGAGGAAGCAAGTGTCCAACCTTTAGGCTAGTCAACACCACATCATACTAGTTGAATGGGTGGCCATTACATGTATATGAGGGTACAATAAGGAGGTACACTGAAGGGATTGCTTCCATCAAACAGGGAAAGGAAACACACACTCACCACTCTGTGGCTCCCTCTTAAAGTCCATGTCTTGCACAACTAACAGAGAAGGAGACCAGCCTCCAAAGAACTCAGTGAGACTCGTCTGGTTGGGAAGATGGCCAGCTGGCTTTCGGGATGGAACATGGTCGCCTCCATCACTGATGCAACGAATGATACTGGAAACAGGATATAAGGAATCAGGGGGAGGGGCTTTGGTGCTTTTCCACCTAGCAGGTGTGTATGGGTGGACGATGTAGGATGTGGCCTTCAGATTCGGTGACAGTTGGGTAGTTGTTTTGATGACATCTCGAACAATGGTTGACACACATTGGAGCAGTTTCTCTGGTCCTACCTTGCTGTGTCCGACAACCTGGACCACACTGCTGTCATTAATCTGGACCACTACCTCCACACCAGTGATGGACATCCAGGAAAGGCCATTTGTCCAAACACTGCAACAATGCTCTCTCACACTGGGTAACTCATGGGTGAACACATGATTGGCTGCAAGATGGAGGATGATGGATTGGAGGAGATGTGCTGAGATGAGGTGCTTCTCCTCTGTCCTCAGTTGCCAGCACACCCACTGGAGGTGGTGTGGGTCTGCATCCTTTGGGAAGAGCTCAGGAGGTTGGGCAGACACCAGAGCAGGGAAGTATAGCCATCCCTCTCCCTCAGTACCAGCAGTTAGCTTCACAAGATCATCTCGTAGCATCCTTGTATCCACCTGGATGCAGAACTCAAGGCTGATAAGGACCTCTTGGATCATTGTCGGATCCAACTTGGGAAACAGCTCAGCCAGCTGACTGCAGTGGAGGAGACCAAACTGGTTGACCTTGCCCTTGGACCCACTGAACAGGGTGCCATACACGTTGTGGAGAACAGCTTGGAGGTCCAAGATTAGCCAACTTTGGGAGGGGTCCAGCTTGTTGGAGAGAAAGAGGGCGTGCCCAACTGCTGTTAGGTCACGACACACTTCCACAGCTGGAGGTAGGTTCCTGGAGAGCAGCTCAGCATTCTTCAATAGCCATGACTGGAAGGTGTGGAGTGTGATGGCCAAAACAGAGAACGCTTTCTGCACTTGCACTAGGACCCACCGAAGGTTGTACGAGAGACCATCAGAGTTCAACTGGAGAGGTTGGATCTCCTGCAAGAAGGTGCATATCTGATTGATGCCCTCAGATTCAGGCTTGCGGCAGTCCAGGAGACAGGGACCCTGGATGTTGAAAGGTAACTCCTGCACTGACTGAGTGCATCGTAGCAGCTTCTCGGGTGCTTCCTCTTTGGACTTTACTCGGTCAAGGAAACTGCCAACAAGGATCACTTGTGGAGTGGATGGGGCTGAAGTAAGAGCTTGAGGTTGCAGCCAGCGAGTGATTTGCTGTGAGATGATGTCTTCCTCGTCGGTTGTCTTTACCAGAAGTAACAGGGTCACAGACACTCCTGGCTTGCTCAGCATGGCCTCCAAGAAGGACTGATGGGGGCCGTGGTAATCAGCCTGACCGGCAAAGTCATAGAACAATGTCTGTCCATACTTACGACTGGAGAACTGGACTGCTTCAATTCCAGCTGTGCGTTGTCTAATGTCCTGCACTTTAGTAAACCTGTTGATGAACTTCTTCCAACGCCCTTTGTCCTCAACTTGCAGAGCTGCTATCAGTGTACTCTTGCCGTGTTCAGCATTGCCAATTACTGCTACAATGCGCTTTGTAGAGAAAGACTGTGCCTGTCGAATAGTTTGTCGGAAGTTACCTGATGCAAGGTCCAGGGGATATTTGGATTCCTTGTTTCTGACTGTCATATCTGCTCCTGCCTCCACGAGTAGAACCCCGCATTTAATATGATTGTATTCAGCAGCAAAATGCAGGGCTGTTGAGCCAGCAGCTACCCTCCACCACACACTGCTAGTGACAACATCCACACTAGCACCTGCTCTAATCAGTTCACACACTGTTTCATCCCTACCCCTCCAAGCTGCCCATATCAAAGGGGTCACTCCCCCTAGTCCTTGTACATTGGTGTCTGCACCAGCTGCACACAGTGTTTTCACAACACTGCAATGACCCCTCCAGCTGGCATAGTAAAGGGCAGTTTGTTGATAATGGTCCTTTACATTCACATGAGCTCCTTCTCTAATGAGCTCCTCCACCACTTGGTCATGACCCCTCCCAGCTGCCTCTGTTAAAGGTGTTGTGCCATACTCATCTCTGGTGTTCACATCATGTCCCTCTTTAATTAACTGCCTCACTTTGAACAAGTCACCCTTTTCACAAGCACTCCAAAGAGCCATCTCCAATTCTCTCTAGCAGAAGTACAAGTGAAGGTGTGACCTACAGAAGACACAATGGACCACTTGTTGGATCAACAACTTCACACACAGAGAGACAAAATGCCTCACAAAATGTCTGACTACTAAACAATATGGTTCATTACTAGAGCTGCCTACAATTTACTGCTAATGACTCCAAATGACTCAACATGTGCTACAAGCCATCTTAACTTGCTCCATCTATACCAATAGGCTAAGGAAGGAGAGGCCTGAGGCCAATAGTAGCCCCTGCTAGATCCACCTTGACTACAGCCCCTTCACATGCAGGCTACTAGCTACCATTCAAAGCTCCAGCTAGGGCACAGGTTCACCCACCTACAGCACCACGTGTGTTGGATGCACTACGGCAATACAGTATAAGAGCACTCACCAGTTGAAGAGGTGTTGGGCTGAGGCGCTAGAGAGGGAGGAGTGAAGAGGTGTTGGCTGCTACTGTCGGCCGTCGCGTGAGGAAGGAGCGGAGAGTTGTAGCTGTTGGTAGTCGGCGGAGGAGGCGCGGCGGTAAGGAGGGAGGAGTGTGAGGTGTTGAGCGGGACGGTGAACGGGGGAAACCAGACGTTGCTAATGGACGGAGTGTTGGAGGAGCGAATACGTCGAGGAGTCAGTTGGATGCGGGAGGCTAGTGGCGCGAGACTGAGCCGTAGGGGTGTGGGTTGGATGTGTTCGTCGCGGAGGAGGCGAGCCGTTAAGGAGGAAGGAGTGTTGTGGTGTTCAGCTGGACGGCGCTGCTGGTGACGGTGGAACGAACAGTGTGAATTTCAAGCGAGGCTGCTATCAACTGTTAACTGAGTGCTGAAGAGACGCAGCGCTTCCTCTGTAGCTGGAGTGCGTACAGAAAGGTGTAAGTTGCGAGGCTGCTGTTAACTGTTAACCTGGTGTTGAAGGGGCGCAATGCTTCCTCTGTCGGAGGAGTGTGCACGGGAAGGTGTCAGTTGGCTGAGCTGGTACAAGAGAGATTGGGCAGTCAGTGGTTGGGCGCTATTAAAAGGCGGTGGAGAGAGAGTGACCTGCATGAAAGATGGGGAAAGGTTTGTAGCTAAATGAGCAGTTGAAGCAGCTAGAAACTACGGGACTTAGCTAACTACTTGACAGTCATTAGCTAGCTAGTGAACTGTAGCTAGATTTGCACACTTCAACGCTTCCTAAACAGCAAACAAGCCACTCCGCACAAACCACTTGCAAAAGGACTTACCTCCACTACACACCTGGCAGGCCCAGGGCTGCCCGGCCGGTAGAGAACAACTCAAACAAACTCGACTATAACTCTATCTCTAGCACTGACTGTGACAACTGAACAACTCAAAGAAACTCCACTAAACTCTTGAATTCTTGGGCGTGTACCGCTGACTACTATAGCAACGAAAAACGCGCCACACCCATATGGCCATATCCGGCAACGCGCGAATGACGTCACCATCACCAGTGCACATGAATGTACAGCAGTGACTGCAGTGTCCTTCAGTGGTACACACAACAGTGTCACAGGTTGAAAATACCGGAGTTCATTCTGAGTGCTCTCCAGTGTGTGCTCAAACACCTCCACCTTCTGCAGCAGAGACAAGTGGTCGTAGCTAGTCAGCCAACATCTGCATGAAGGTGGACAGGACAGCCAACATCTGAGGGTGGGCAGGACAGGATGGGGAGTAGCCTTGCCCACTAGACCGTCCTGTAAGTGCCCGCTAGCTATAGCCTACAGTACTGTACTAGCAGGCCAGACTAGATGGAGTGTGTACATGTGTAGGATGAAATAGCTACTCTTGTGTTAGATGGAGGTCCCGTTAACTCTGAAGCTATGAAAAGTGACAGTCATGGGTTGATACGAGATATTATATGCACGACAATTGATTCAGTGACAGCCACGTCCACATTAATGGACAAGCATGGGGACTTTCCCTGATGTTGCACCATAATTATCAAAAAGCAAAGTCTGTACATGTAAGCCATACATGTGCACAGTCATGTGGACCAAGCATACTTTGGTGACTCTACACTTAGTGATTGGTCCATGTCACTGTGACTGTCACCTGTATGGTTTAGGGAGTCCAACATACTTTGGTGCAATGTCATACGTAGAAGTCCCTCTTTAGTCTAGAGCTCAGTACCAGACATTCCTGCATTATGGGCACTCCCTCCTCTTGGGGTTCACCTTCCAACATGGTCTGGCCCGCTAGACCCAACTCCTCATTATCGAGTGGTGGTGGAAGAGGAGATGTGAAGTTGGGTCTAGCAAGCCAGACTACTTTCAACATGGTCTCCTTCCTCATCTGTCTCCACAGCTAACAGACACAACACATTGAGGTACAATCTGAAGGCCTAAACATTGTAGAATATACCATTATTTCCAAAGAGTTTGCATTATAAACTGCTCAGCACAGTCTGAGGGCTTACACTGTAAATTCAATTTTAAAAGAGTTTGAACTATACACCGTTCAGGATTTCACCAAAAGGGACACCTGTGTGTGTGTATGTGTGTGTGTGTGTGTGTGTGTGTGTGTGTGTGTATGTGTGTGCGCACGCACAAAGAGACAGGTGAGAAAGAGATATTTCACTCCAACATTAACTAAGTCACTAAGTCAGTGAGTGACTTGTACAGCATGCATGAAGAGGAGTACTGTAACACACACTACACTAACAGCAGCTGGAGAAAAGAGAGGGAGGGGCAGAGGGGAGTGGGAGGGGCAGAGGGGAGAGGTGGGAGGGGCAGAGGGGAGAGGAGGTAGGGGGAGAGGGGAGGGGTGGGAGGGGCAGAGGGGAAAGGTGAGAGGGGGAGAGGGGCAGATGGGGAGGGGTGGGATGGGCAGAGGGCAAGGGGTGGGAGGGGCAAAAGGGGAAGGGTAGAAGGGGCACTGGGGAGAGGTAAGAGGGGCAGAGGTTGAGGGGTGGGAGGGGCAATGGGGGAAAGAGTTGGAGTGGCTAAGGCGAGGGGTGGGAGAGGCAGAGGGGTGAGAGGGGTGGGAAGAAGGTGTAACACACACTACACCAACTACATGGCACCAGCTAATGACCAACTACCCACTGTACACTCAGTGTACATCTCCCTCCTCCCCCCTCCCACACACATCAACACACAAGGGGACCACACACTCACCATCCGATGTAGCACTGGCAGAGGTTCTCATGTGAAGTGGCTTGATCAATCAGCAGCTACACTTGACGACACACATCAATGCCCTTCTCATGGGGGAAGTCGTTAACTAAGGAACAGGAAACAGGTCATGTGATGAGGACAGGTCACCATGACAACATCTAAATCCCCCTCTCCTTGCCGCCCATCCCCTCTCCCCTTCCCTGTCTCATCCTACCTGTGAGCTTGTCCCGAACTCACTGAATGATCTGCAGTGCTTTCTTGTTCAGCTCCTCGGGTTTGGTGCCGTCCACTGTCCCCTCGTGTGCTGCCCTGTTGCTGGGCTCCACCTCAATGCTACCAGCTGGGTACAGCTTGCCCTTCTTGGACTTGTTGGTGTCTGGACAGACAAACAGCAAACACTCACTCTACATGTACACAAGAGTACACAGTACAAGACACAACACCATCACAGTCTGCATGGGAGTTATGTTGTGACAGGGTTGCCACAGCAACAGACAATGAACAACAGAGCTCTCCTAAATCAGAATCTCACATTTAACAAGTCTCTTCATCAAATTATATGAACATGTACACATGCACATACACACATGCACACACACACACACACACACACACACACACACACACACACACACACACACCTCCCTCTCACCTGATGAGGGACTCCATGATCTTGGTGTTGGGTCCCTTGTGGAACTCCAGTTCCTTGTAGTGGAGGGCCTTGGCATATGCTCGGCAGTTCTAGGGACCCTTCCCGAGGAGGGCGGGGTTCAGTGTCAGGTGACCCTGGGGGAGGGGCTACAATCAGTGGACATGCTCTATAGTAACGCTACTAATATAGGCCCACTGCCTATAGTTAAAGCACACCAAAAAGCCAACACAATAAGAGCACACCCAATAAGAGCTCACACTCAGTAAGAGCCCAGCTTACAGAGGCCACCTTGGAGTGTTCCATAAACTCTGAAAGGTTGAGGAGTGTCGGTGTCATCTCAGGGATGTTGGGGACAGAGAGAGCCAGCTTCAGATTGACCACCAAGTCCTCCTTCTGAGCCGTCCCCAGCTCCATCCAGCAGGAGACAAAGGACACATTCAACAGCTCACTGCAGGGGAGGAGTGGAGACAGACAACACATACAATAGAGTGGGTGTATTGGAAACCAAACATGTACAATTCACATAATGTATTACTAGGTGAATGTATGGCATTGTGGGGGGAGCCTGAGTCCAGTCACATACATGTCACTGAGTGTGCCTGACAAACAGGCAATGGAGGTGTGGCAGTTTGAAGACGGGTTGAGGAGAACGGAAAGAGCTTGGAAGTGTGGACAGGCCTGGTGGTGTGGAATGTGCACACATTGCTACCTTCATGTACACACAACACACACATTGCTATGTACACAGTGTGGTGCTTACAAACACATGCACATACACACACAATGATACACACAGCCACTGCAAGACGATGCAGGACAGACTTGGACAAGATGTGTCACAATTAGCACAATTTGAACACTGCATTAGAGCCTATTGCTAGGTGAATCACAAATGAAACAAACATACAGTTAGAGGTTTACATCCCAGATAGAAAGCTGTTCACTGCCAACAATGCCCCACAAATGGTATAGCCTGTGCATACTCTCCCACTAATCCACCACATTCCAGCGACCACAGGATTGAATCACTGACAAAGAACGGAAAGTATGGACCAGCCACACCCTGGGCCGTTCTGTTCATTGTTCCACAGTGTATCCGTAGCATACGGCCACACACTGTGCAAATGTAAAGATGCTCTGGTTCTTCGCCTGTGAAGACACCCAATTCTGGTGTCCTAATGTGAATCCGTGACAAGAACTTTGGATGTGGGCAGTCCCATCGGCCATCTTGTGGTGTGGCCAAGAAACAGACCCCGATGAGCCTCAAACCCTGCCCATGTATGCAGCCATTGATGCCTAACTGATAGCTAGGTAGATAACCAGCTGACCCCAAGCACAGACTACACACTAGAGTGGGGCTTGCTCAGGCTCACCCAATAATACATGCACACATGTGTAGTCACCATATGGGACAGTAACTTGTGCTACACACCACACCATTGGGTGGGATGGTTTGAGGGACACAAACCTCTCCACACTACACTAAACACCACTAATAGTATACTTAGCTTGAGGAGGTCCTCCCACTGTACACAACACACCATCAGGGTGATCTGTGTCCAGGGTATGGACTTGGATCTTACAATTGATGTGTTCACAGTAAACTCTACTCTTTGAGTGTGTGAATGACTACTTTAAAAGGGAGTCTAAAATGATGTCCACACAAATAAACAGGATTCAATTTAGAAGACACAACCAACAAATTAACTGGTTAGCTGATAAGCATTAATCTAACATGCCCAAACACACAGTGCATGAGTCTGCCTGTCATCAACAGTTTCAGTGTTTGGTGCTCTGTGTAGCTAGTCTGATGCATTTAGTGAAGATAATACAGGCCAGGTACAGATAGACTGGCATGGTATCAATATAAACTCTGCCTATGTACACTGTAGATACATGTGTGTGTGTGTACACTTTGTGACTGCGTAGTGTGTGTGTATGTGTGTTATACCTGTGTCCACTCCTTGACTAGAACAGAAGGACATCCTAAACAGATTGCTCAGTGCAGTCACTTCCTGGCCCAATGAAACCCGTACGGGGTGTTCACACAGGCATGCCGGCAGTGTTACAAACCACAGGTAGTCAGTGCTACCTCTTCAAGGACACCAAACTGTGCTTCGTCCACACTCACCAAGATGGCACTTAACATCACACCCAAATGCAACCAGCTAATCATACATAGCAAGAGTTGTGGCAGGTTTAAGTGTAAGGCCATGTACTGAGCTCTGGTCAATAGAGCAGGCTGCACAGGACAGCACAGCAGTCTTAACAGTGCACTCACACACAGAATCCTCACCTGTTGGGCCAGCAGGTACCTCTCCCCTGCACTGATGTCACTGACCGGTAGAACACCTCTCAACACTGTCCTCTGGGATCATCTGCATGTACTCACTCATCATAGACCACTCCACCCGGCCCCGGCCAAGGCTGCTGTCACACCAGATGCCGCCATCCACAATCCACCAGTTCTCATCAGACAGCTTGAACAGCTTCTCCCTACAATAACCAAGTCACATGACTGTCATGTGACTTGATTGTGAGTCAAAGATGCAATTATATCATTGATTCACATCACTGTCATATGCTCATTACCACAGTGACAAACACTGCATGCAATTTTATCAAAGGTTTGCAATAAAACATTCACAATTTACTACAATTAGACATTGCAGACATCTTGCACAATTGCAGCAAAATGTCTGCCCAACTCAATAATACCGCGCAGTATGTCATATTAAAGAGCTCACCGCTGATACCAGAAGAAACCAAACTCAGCAAACGTGGTATCAATCCAAAGATTGTTGGCAGATTTATCCTACCTTAGTACTTTCATGTTCACTGATGTACTGGCTTTGAGTAATGAGCGCTTTGCTTCTAAGGTGATGTGCAGTGTGCCCGCTTTCAGCCAGCTGGCTGCTAGAAGGATCGCGAAAGTGCTGTAATCAGTGGCGTAGGGTCAAATATGAATGCTTAACAACACTTATTCGCTATTATGTAAATGGTGTCCTGCTTACGCAAAGTTGAGAAAGGCTTTGGACTTTGGGTTATGTCATGCACGCGTGATTCAGTACATAACACAATTCCTATTACTACGTGTCAGAAATCGTACAGTACCAATGTTCACAAGCTTGTAATTCAGCTTCTACTGAACGGATTTGGATGAAAAAAGTATTATACTGATTGCAAAAGGTGCGTAGGTGAATCCGAAAATGATACCAACATATTGTCATAATTGAAAGTATATTTGAACCTGCAGTCCCTACTACTACAACGGAATAAATTGTCACAACATTCACAGGCCAAAATTTTCACATACCTCATCATGGAAGCACATTTTTCTTCGTCAAAGTGGCCTTATTCAGAAAATTGTACTTTTAATGTTTCAACACTTAAAATACAAAAATTTGTGATTTGCAGTTCCAAAACAGTCAAGCTATAGACTTATAAGACCCCATAGGACGCACCGGACCCCCAAATAAAATGCACTGGACCGCATATAGAATGCACTGGACCCCATATAGAATGCACTGGACCCCATATAGGACACACTGGACCCCATATAAAATGCACTGGACCCCATATAGGACGCACTGGACCCATATAGAATGCACTAGACCCCATATAGGACGCACTGGACGCCATACAAGACACACACTGGACCCCATATAAAATGCACTGGACCCCATATAGGATGCACTGGACCCCATATAGAATGCACTAGACCCCATATAGGACGCACTGGACGCCATACAGGACACACTGGACCTGGACCCCATATAGGACGCACTAGACCCCATTTAGGATGCACTGGACCCCATATAGAACGCACTGGACACCATATAAAATGCACTGGACCCCATATAGGACGCACTGGACCCCATTTAGGACGCACTGGACCCCATACAGAACGCACTGGACCCCATACAGAATGCCCTGGACCCCGTATAGGACACACTGGACCCCATATAGAATGCAATGGACCCCATACAGAATGCACTGGACCCCATATAGGACACACTGGACCCCATACAGGACGCACTGGACCCCATATAAAATGCACTGGACCAATATAGGATGCACTGGACCCCATATAGGACGCACTGAACCCCACATAGAATGCAATGGACCCCATACAGAATGCACTGGACCCCATATAGGAAACACTGGACCCCATATAGAATACACTGAACCCTATATAGAATGCACTGGACCCCATATAGGACGCACTGGACCCCATATAGAATGCACTGGACCCTATATAGAATGCACTGGACCCCATATAGAATGCACTGAACCCCATATAGGACGCACTGGACCCCATATAGAATGCACTGGACCCCCATAGGACGCACTAGACCCCATATAGAATGCACTGGACCCCATATAGGAAACACTGGACCCCATATAGAATGCACTGGACCCCTTATAGGAAACACTGGACCCCAAATAGAATGCACTGGACCCCATATAGGACACACTGGACCCCACATAGGATGCACTAGATCCCCCATAGGACGAACTGGACCCCCATATAGGACACACTGGACCCCTCATAAGAAGCACTGGACCCCCCTCTCCATAGGATGCACTAGAACCATAGTACGCACTGGACCTAGTGTGTGTGTGTGTGTGTGTGAGAGAGAGAGAGAGAGAGAGAGGAATGTATGCATGTGTTGCATGCATGCTGTCATGGGGAAGGCTGGTCTGGCTGCCCTGAAACCTGAACCCTTGCCATCCTATTGTCCTGGCTCTGTGATAACCAGTCACATGACCATGGCATTGCTGCACCTTCTGCAGCGAACATGACACCATGCATGGTCTTACAAGTGATCTAACAACTTGCACTTTAATGCAGATGATAAGCAATTGTTACTGGCAGCTGCTCAGATACGAGAAAGACCAATTAAGAAATTTACCATGTACATACTGTAACAGTACCCATTCTTCAGAGCGAATACTGTTATGACTGTTAATCACAAAGACAGACAGAAAATTGTAAAACTTAGTGAAAAGAAATAAAATTTAACATAGATGTAAATTGTGCTGCAAGGCCCAGAACTGCAGAAAGATTATCTGTTTCACACTTCTGCACAATGACAGACAGACTCAAGAAACTGTTTAACTCGGCCTTTGGCACATGTGTACGTCACATTAATCACCTCCTGTTGAAACAAGCCATGTGTACAGTAAATTGGACAGCTGTATTACACAATCATTTGCATCTTATTATAACAAACGTAACACACAAAACTTTGTTACCAATACAAATAACTTGGTGACCATTCCTGAAACAAAAATTGCAAATTACCCTTCTAAGCGGTGATTCGCAATATTATAGTCCAGTGAAAATTAGAGCTTACACGATACTCAGCCTCACTTCTGGAAATGGCTGATGCAGTAAAAGCTCAAAAGCTATTGGTGAATAGGCATTAACTGGAGTAGGTAGCCATCTTTAGTGAACACTCTCTACTCTCATTCTTTCCAGAGTCAAGATGAATTACTGTCCCTCAATAGTATTCAATTAAGTCTCTTAACACAAACATCCACCACTCACTGGTCCCAACACCCAAATCTCCTCCCCACTGGTCCCCAGACCCAAATCTCCACCCCACTGGTCTCCACACCCAAATCTTCACCCCACTGGTCCCCACACCCAAATCTCCACCCAACTGGTCCCCACACCCAAATCTCCACCCCACTGGTCCCAACACCCAAATCTTCACCCCCACTGGTCCCCACACCAAATCTAAGGTGGGGGTGGAGGGCTGGCCAGGCACCAGCCTAGTAAGGGGTGCAGTGTGTGGTGACCACAGAAAGGAGTGTTGAAAGGACTGACACACACACACACACATATATATACAGGTTGCCTGGACCAGACTACCACATGTCTACAGTTACGGGTGTACCTCAGCCAGAACAACCAGCAAAGGGTGCAGCTGACCCTTGGAGAGTGGCTTTGCGCAAGACCACCCTCCACTGGAGATTACAACACCTTTAATGTGACAGGAGAGTGACCCCAGCTCACCTCATGTCACACCACATACCAGATGGACACAGTTACAGTGGGCTCGGGGTATCTTGGCCACGACTGCACAACACACAACACACCTACATGAGGCTAGCTGAGTTCTGATTGGTCAATGGCTCAGAGGCATGTCATTGCCACAGGTCAATTGACCTACGGACCAATCAGAACTCTCATTGACACTCTGGCATGTGTGCATTGAGAATTGTGCAATCGTGGACAACACACCCCAAACCACTGGAAACTGCACACACACTCAGTGTCTATGATTACAGCACAGCTGCTCCAAACTACACAGCATGGAGTGGACATGGGGAGAGGAGACATTACAGTGTCGGAGGAACTAGCACTGACCACCACCTTAAGGAAAAGGCTAACTAGCTCTATGTATTACACATCAAGGCTTGAAGGGGGCGCTAACACTTGGTGAGAAAACTGGTGCATTCTGCCCACAACTCACTCTCCCGCCCGCTCGAGGTCTACGTCCCTCCAGAGCGCGTCCATTCGTAGTACCTAAGATTGTCAAAGTGGTCTTAGAAGATTATGACTGCTGGAGTTGACCCAGTCGAGGAGAAATTGATACGACTATAATTACAAGCTTAAGCAGAAGAGAACCTTCTACTGCTAGAAGAGCTGTTCGTGCGATATATCCGCGAGCCATATATAATCTGAGAAGACCTCTTGGAATCCATTATTCAGTTCGCAGCTGATCACTTCCTGTGCACGTGAATGCATCACGTGGAGAGGATTGACCATGAATAACATTACAGCTTGTAACATGGAATACTACTAGAACATTATACAATAAACAAGAGAGAACAGCACAACACGATTATAGCTAGAGTGTGTGCATGTGCATACAATATACTGCGAGTTCTGTACTGGGGTCTAAGTTCACCAGAGATGAAATATCTCTGTCTTCAGTAGCTGTGAGAAGGCCTCATGTCCAGCATCCTCCATTGCTGACAGCACAGTGTGCCAAGTTCTGTCCTTCTCCCCTGTGCCTGGTTCCCATGACAACCACTGCTCAAACATGGCTGTGCAAGCAAGTGCACAGCTTCTGTGGTTCTCTTCTGTAGTGTTTATTACAGACACCTCCACACCGAGATAGATGGCTACTTGGCTCCAGTCTGCAGCGACTTCACAGACAATGAACTTCATAATGGCTTGTAAGGTGGGGGCGGAGTCAATAGTGAAGTGGGTGTGTCCATCTGAGAAGGGGGTGGGGCCACAGTAGGTGTTATAAACCACAAACTTGTGTGCTGTTTTGATCTCTCAATACCTACACACACACACACACACACACACATGCACGCACACATACGCACGCACACACACACACACACACACACACACATGCATACACACATACGCACGCACACACACACACACACACACACACACACACACACACACACACACTCACAAGCATGCATACACTAATACACAAACACACCTGCCACATTCAGTACACTCACAGTGCCTACTAGCAAAGTACACCCAAATTCAGGACACCTCTCTAATGAGGGCAGTACCTATGTACATGTGGCAGTCGAAAATAGAAATTAAAACTTATGGAACGTGTAAGTTTTCAGAAAATGGAGTCGAAAGATTCGTGACCGAATGCAGCGGGAATGGTGCACCGTGCCTATGATTGGCTAATACGAACGTGTTTGGGGCTCTTTTGGCTATCTATCAGAGTTTATTTGAAAGTCGTACGAGCTTGCATCGCAGAGAACAAGCTTCGAATTTGCAGTCATGTCGGTAGAGTCACCGTATATCAGTGAGTTTATGGCTTCGGAAACCGTCTGCAGCACTCCCTGTGCTACTGAAGTGGTCATTAGTATAACGCAGAACCTCACTGACCTGGTGCCAAGGTCGTCGCAAGGAAGAGAACGCCACCGACTGGAGAATTTCTTCATGGGGAAGTCAGGATCAGCTTATGGCCTATCGCACACACTGGAGAGAAGTATATAGAGCTCAGTAAGCTCAACAACAAAGGAGGAAGGCACAGAAAGGATAGCACAGCGTTGTAACTGTGGATGCAGTGGAGCAAATGCTTGAAATTTGACAAAATACACACTGGTCATCTTCCCGGGCGGCCATTTTTTGCCTTGATTAATATTCAAACTGCTAGCTTAAGAGCCATTCTACACATTAATGCAAAAATCACATTTTCGGTTGTGTGACCTAATTTTTTATTTCTAACCTCGACTGTCACACATACAGATGTACTATGCTAAACTACCTCTCTAATCAGGGCACTTGGACCTGCCCAAAGGTGTCTGGGATAGAAGGCTCCACGAGAGTGTAGAGAGCTTGTGCCCAACACACATGCACACACACACACTACTACCCTACCACCTTATACACACACTACTGCCAACATACTGTGGTGTAAAGACACTGCATGGAGAGCTTAAGTTTGTGTCAATCCCTATAAATCTAATCAAGTTACTCCCTCTACCCACTAATCCCTCCCGCCCTCAGGCACTTCACGCCCTCAGGTCTGCAGTCAGTAAATGTGTTACATCCTAGAGGCCCTGTAGTAACTAGTACTTATGAACCACACCCAATCATTGGGTTAGAGTACATTTGGGCGTACTGAATTTCAATATATTGCAGAGTCCATGCAACTCCTATCTCACCTTTAAGGGGATGAGTAGAGTCTTTGTGGTGGCTGACAGCTGCTGGTCCCTCCTCACTGGGGATGGGTGGAGGGGGCTTGCTTGGGGATATCTTAGCTGCTGGCGGAGAAGTGAGTAGTGGTCCATCAGCACTTGTGACGTCATTTGACACAACTGAGGATGGCAACTCTTCCACAAAGCTGGATGGGAACCCCCCAATCTTTCCCTTGAGTTGACCCCAATACCATCCGTCCTCCTCCGTTTCTCCCAGATACTCCACAATGTCACCAACCTTCAGTGTCAGGTCGTCCTTATACATAGCGCTGTAGTCAAAGGTAGCTCGGAGGAGTCTCATGCCTAGAGAATGAAAGAAATGGAATGAAAGAATGTCATACATGCACTCATGTCAAGAAGACAACAGCTACACATTGCCTCAACCAACACACTGGGGTCAGGACAAGATGTACGTGGCACAGGTACTCACATGCAAATGAAGTTACAACCGCATGCACACACACACACACTCACAGCAGGGACTAACAGACGCATCATACAGCACATAGACTAATGACATGCGCAATTGTATACATACACAGAGGTGATACGGGCCACTCTTTTGTGTTCTGTGGCAGCTCAACAAGTGAGGAGCTTGGGTCAGTCCTCCCAACACACAAGCATACAATCACACACAGACACACCTCCCACACTTGGTACACTGTGAGGTGCACTGGTGTGTAGTGATACTGCATGGAGCATACCTTGCTGTGTTGTAGGCAGTGACTCCATCTCTGGGGAGGGTCCCTTGTCAGCAGTGGTAGCTCCACTTTGGGAGCTGGAGGATGACGGTACTGAGGGCAGGTCTGAACAGAGTGGAGATGCAAAGGATAAAGCAGAAAAGAGCAGTGTGATTGGCTAAAATATTCAGCAACACACACATCCATGCACACTGCACACAACACTCTCATACACAGACACAACCACATGCACCCACACACACAGTCTCCCCTCCCCCCACATATACCCACCGGTCTCCAGCCTCCTCTTCATAGATTCACCCAACGCTTTCATCTTTGGGTTGCCCTTTACTGCAGTGATGATGTCACAGACGGTCTCAAAGGCCTCTTCAGTGCACTTTTGCACCAAAGTCCTGTGCAGGAACTGGTTACATTGCCTTGGCTCATCAAACTGTGTCAGCTTGTTCTTATCACCCTCACTGATAACGCCTCTGTGAAGAAGTTCCCAAACGACAGCATTAGCATCCATTTCCTCAATGAACTGCTCCCGAAAGAGATTGAGTACTTGTACAGCTTCATGGAAAGGGAAGACACATGGTACACAAACCTGATGACATGTTAGGCAGCTGAAGGGGGAATTCCCCATTCCCAATTAGCATTAGCACAAGATCTGAATGTCACTGGCTAACTGAGCCACACACTAAACCTCCTCTGTGCACTAAGGGGTCACCACATGACACTTGGGGTTAGTGGATTGCATGAGACTCCATCAGAGACAGTAGGGACACACCTCCCACACTCGGTACAGTGTGAGGTGCACTCGTGTGTAGTGACACTGCATGGAGCATACCTTGCTGTGTTGTAGCCAGTGCTGACATCTCTGGGGAGGGTCCCTTGTCAGCAGTGGTAGCTCCACTTTGGGAGATGGAGGGTGACGGTAGTGAGGGCAGATCTGAAGAGAGTGGAGCTGTAGGTACAAAGGAGGAGGAAGCAAGTGTCCAACCTTTAGGCTAGTCAACACCACATCATACTAGTTGAATGGGTGGCCATTACATGTATATGAGGGTACAATAAGGAGGTACACTGAAGGAATGGCTTCCATCAAACAGGGAGAGGAAAAACACACTCACCACTCTGTGGCTCCCTCTTAAAGTCCATGTCTTGCACAACTGACAGAGAAGGAGACCAGCCTCCAAACAACTCAGTGAGACTCGTCTGGTTGGGAAGATGGCCAGCTGGCTTTCGGGATGGAACATGGTCGCCTCCATCACTGATGCAACGAATGATACTGGAAACAGGATATAAAGAATCAGGGGGAGGGGCTTTGGTGTTTTTCCACCTAGCAGGTGTGTATGGGTGGACGATGTAGGATGTGGCCTTCAGCTTCGGTGACAGTTGGGTAGTTGTTTTGATGACATCTCGAACAATGGTTGACACACATTGGAGCAGTTTCTCTGGTCCTACCTTGCTGTGTCTGACAACCTGGACCACACTGCTGTCATTTATCTGGACCACTACCTCCACACCAGTGATGGACATCCAGGAAAGGCCATTTGTCCAAACACTGCAACAATGCTCTCTCACACTGGGTAACTCATGGGTGAACACATGATTGGCTGCAAGATGGAGGATGATGGATTGGAGGAGATGTGCTGAGATGAGGTGCTTCTCCTCTGTCCTCAGTTGCCAGCACACCCACTGGAGGTGGTGTGGGTCTGCATCCTTTGGGAAGAGCTCAGGAGGTTGGGCAGACACCAGAGCAGGGAAGTATAGCCATCCCTCTCCCTCAGTACCGGCAGTTAGCTTCACAAGATCTTCTCGTAGCATCCTTGTATCCACCTGGATGCAGAACTCAAGGCTGATAAGGACCTCTTGGATCATTGTCGGATCCAACTTGGGAAACAGCTCAGCCAGCTGACTGCAGTGGAGGAGACCAAACTGGTTGACCTTGCCCTTGGACCCACTGAACAGGGTGCCATACACGTTGTGGAGAACAGCTTGGAGGTCCAAGATTAGCCAACTTTGGGATGAGTCCTGCTTGTTGGAGAGAAAGAGGGCATGCCCAACTGCTGTTAGGTCACGACACACTTCCACAGCTGGAGGTAAGTTCCTGGAGAGCAGCTCAGCATTCTTCAATAGCCATGACTGGAAGGTGTGGAGTGTGATGGCCGGAACAGAGAACGCTTTCTGCACTTGCACTAGGACCCACCGAAGGTTGTACGAGAGACCATCAGAGTTCAACTGGAGAGGTTGGATCTCCTGCAAGAATGTGCATATCTGATTGATACCCTCAGATTCAGGCTTGCGGCAGTCCAGGAGACAGGGACCCTGGATGTTGAAAGGTAACTCCTGCACTGACTGAGTGCATCGTAGCAGCTTCTCGGGTGCTTCCTCTTTGGACTTTACTCGGTCAAGGAAACTGCCAACAAGGATCACTTGTGGAGCGGATGGGGCTGAAGTAAGAGCTAGAGGTTGCAGCCAGCGAGTGATTTGCTGTGAGATGATGTATTCCTCGTCAGTTGTCTTTACCAGAAGTAACAGGGTCACTGACACTCCTGGCTTGCTCAGCATGGCCTCCAAGAAGGACTGATGAGGGCCGTGGTAATCAGCCTGACCGGCAAAGTCGTAGAACAATGTCTGTCCATACTTACGACTGGAGAACTGGACTGCTTCAATTCCAGCTGTGCGTTGTCTGATGTCCTGCACATTAGTAAACCTGTTGATGAACTTCTTCCAACGGCCTTTGTCCTCAACTTGCAGAGCTGCTATCAATGTACTCTTGCCGTGTTCAGCATTGCCAATTACTGCTACAATGCGCTTGGTAGAGAAAGACTGTGCCTGTCGAATAGTTTGTCGGAAGTTACCTGATGCAAGGTCCAGGGGAGATTTGGAGTCCTTGTTCCTGACTGTCATATCTGCTCCTGCCTCCACAAGGAGAACCCCACATTTAATACTATTGTATTTAGCAGCATAATGCAGGGCTGTTGAGCCAGCAGCTGGTCCCCCATACCACCCACTGCTAGTGACAACATTCACACTAGCACCTGCTCTAATCAGTTCACACACTATTTCATCCCTACCCTTCCAAGCTGCCCTCATCAAAGGGGTCACTCCCCATTGATCTTGTACATTGGTGTCTGCATCAGCTGCACACAGTGTTTTCACAACACTGCGATGACCCCACCGGCTGGCAAAGTGAAGGGCAGTTCGTTGATCATTGTCCTTTACATTCACACCAGCTCCTTCTCTAATGAGCTCCTCCACCATTTGGACATGACCCCCAATAGCTGCCTCTATTAAAGGTGTTGTGCCATACTCACCTCTGGTGTTCACATCACAGCCCTCTTTAATTAACCGCCTCACTTTGAACAAGTCACCCTCATAACAAGCACTCCAAAGTTCCATCACCGATTCTCTCTAGCAGAAGTACAAGTGAAGGTGTGACCTACAGAAGACACAATGGACCACTTGTTGGATCAACAACTTCACACACAGAGAGGCAAAATGCCTCACAAAATGCCTGACTACTAAACAATATGGTTCATTACTAGAGCTGCCTACAATTTACTGCTAATGACTCCAAATGACTCAACATGTGCTACAAGCCATCTTAACTTGCTCCATCTATACCAATAGGCTAAAGAAGGAGGGGCCTGAGGCCAATAGTAGCCCCTGCTAGATCCACCTTGAGTACAGCCCCTTCACATGCAGGCTACTAGCTACCATTCAAAGCTCCAGCTAGGGCACAGGTTCACCCACCTACAGCACCACGTGTGTTGGATGCACTACTGCAATACAGTGTATAAGAGCACTCACCAGTTGGAGAGGTGTTGGGCTGAGGCGCTAGGGAGGGAAGAGTGCAGAGGTGTTGGCTGCTACTGTCGGCCGTCGCGTGAGGAAGGAGCGGAGAGTTGCAGCTGTTGGTAGTCGGTGGAGGATGCGAGGCGGTAAGGAGGTAGGTGTGTGGAGGTGTTGGACAGGACGGTGAACGGGTAGAACAGACGTTGCTAATGGACGGGCTGTTGGTGGAGCGAATACGTCAAGGAGTCAGTTGGATGCGGAGGGTTACTGGCGCGAGACTGGGCGTAGGGGTGTGGGTTGGATGTGTTGGTCGCGGAGGAGGCGAGGCGTTAGGGAGGGAGGAGTGTTGAAGTGTTGAGCTGGACGGCGCTGCTGATGACGGTGGAACGAACAGCACAAACTTCGAGCGAGGCTGCTGTCAACTGTTAACTGGGCGTTGAAGAGAAGACTTGGCAGTCAGTGGTTGGGCGCTATTAAAAGGCGGTGGAGAGAGAGTGACCTGCATGAAAGATGGGGAAAGATTTGTAGCTAAATGAGCAGTTGAAGCAGCTAGAAATTACGGGACTTAGCTAACTACTTGACAGTCATTAGCTAGCTAGTGAACTGTAGCTAGATTTGCACACTTGAACGCTTCCTATACAGCAAACAAGCCACTCCACACAAACCACTTGCAATACGACTTACCGCTTGTTCTTCCTCTAATCCGCCAGGCAGGCCCAGGGCTGCCTGGCCGGTAGAGAACGACTCAAACAAACTCTACCAAAACTCTACCTCTAGCACTTAGTCAGACTGGCAACGAAAACGACCACAACAATTTACCCGCCTCCTTCGCGCGCATGACGTCACAACGAGCACACAAATGGTAATGCTGCTACGCTTACCTGCAGACTGTGTGCTGTAGGTCCTTATTGCCCCTAGTTTAAAGGTGGAGATTGTTCCTTATGTATGCCTTACCAGCTATAGCTGGTTGTTTCCCACGCACCTGTTCACATGACCCACCCTCTACTTCCCTCCACTATGATAACTGACATCCTTACAACACCCACCTCTGTTTACACCACCCAGTCCTTGCCATGCATGTGGTTACAGCAGTGTCCTGTCACATGACAGACCACACAGGAGCTCACCATGCACACACCTACACACACACTTGAGGACATGCAACACTTGAACAGGAGACTACACTGACGTGTTCTGATGAATAGACTCCACTTGAATTAATACCCAAATTAATTATGACTCATTTACAATAATTAGAGTATGTATTTAAATGTGTTTATGTCAACGTCAGCAGACAAGAAGGTTGAATACCTGCAGTGTGTGTGTGTGTGTGTGTGTGTGTGTGTGTGCACGTGCACAGGGAAGACAGATGAGAGAGTGCATTATTTCACTCCAACTAAGTCAGTGAGTGACTTGTACAGCATGCATGAAGAGGAGTACAGTAACACACACTACACTAACAGCAGCTGGAGAAAGGAGAGGGAGGGGCATAGGGAGAGGGGTGGGAGGGGAGGGGAAGAGGGGAGGGGTGGGAAGGGCAGAGGGGGAGGGGTGGGAGGAGTAGAGGGGGAGGGGTGGGAGGGGCAGAGGGGGAGGGTGGGAGGAGTAGAGGGGGAGGGGTGGGAGGGGCAGAGGGCGAGGGGTGGGAGGGGCAGAGGGGGAGGGGTGAAAGGGGCAGAGGGGGAGTGGGAGGGGCAGAGGGGGAGGAGTGGGAGGAGCAGAGGGGGAGGGGTGGGAGGGGCAGAGGGGGAGGGGTGAAAGGGGCAGAGGGGGAGTGGGAGGGGCAGAGGGGGAGGAGTGGGAGGAGCACATGGAGAGGGGTGGGAGGTGAGGAGGGGAGGAGGTAGGGGGAGGGGAGGGGAGAGGTGGGAGGGTCAGAGAGGGGGAGGGAGGGCAGAGGGAGAGGGGTGGGAGGGGCAGAGAAGGGTGAGAGGGGCAGAGGGTGAGGGGTGGGAGGGGCAGTGGGGGATGGGTGGGAGGGGCAGAGGGAGAGGGGTGGGAGGGGAAAGGATGGGAGGTGAGGAGGGGGAGGAGGGTGGTAGAAGGGAGGGAGGGGCAGAGAGGAGAGGTAGGAGGGGCAGAGAGGAGAGGTAGGAGGGGCAGAGAGGAGAGGTAGGAGGGGCAGAGGAGGAGGGAAGTGTAACACACACTACACTAACTACTTGGCACCAGTCAATGACCAGCTACCCACTGTACACACAGTGTACATCTCCCTCCTCCCCCCTCCCACACACATCAACACACAAGGGGACCACACACTCACCATCTGATGTAGCACTGGCAGAGGTTCTCATGTGAAGTGGCTTGATCAATCAGCAGCTGCACTTGACGACACACATCAATGCCCTTCTCATGGGGAAGTCGTTACCTGAGGAACAGGAAACAGGTCATGTGATGAGGACATGTCACCATGGCAACAACTGACTATCTTTACCCCTGGAGGGAGGGGCAGAAGCTTAAGAGGAGGAGGGGAGGAAGAAGTGGCAGAGGCCGGGGGAGATGAGAGTGGATGACGGCCACTCACCCACTCAAGCACCTCACCAGTCACTCTCACATGCACACACTCCACTCACTGAGGAAGTGGCTTGTACGTTTTAGCAAGAACAGAGGATGGAGAGGGAGGAGGGAGCACTTTGAGCACAGTGGGGGAACAGAGAGGGAGGGAGAGGAGGGAAGTGGGTTGGGGTAGGGATAGACACACACAGGTGGATACACAATGCAGACACAAATGGAATGTCACATACCTATCTATTGTACAGTGAAGGAAACACACACAATCATACACCACACACAGGACATGAGGTAAACACTACACTCACATACACACACCGTGTGGAGTGACAGAACACACATTGTAAAGTCACATGACTGTCACATGCTCAACATCATGTAGTTTAGTGTAGTCAAACATGGCTAATGTGTGAAGTGTAGTTCTCACTTCATTTCCAGTCACATCTCATGACTGGAATGTACAATACACCCACACATAGTAAGGGAATTCCCCCATGAAAGGCGACCATGTAATCTGATCCCCTTGTGTGCTGGTCAGCACTGCCTCAGCTGACAAGGTCACACACACTCCAGTGCACTTGCTCACCAGTCGTGAGGTGAGCACTGACCACAGACAATGCCTACAACGGACTATAGTCAACTACACACAAAAGACTATCTTGTGCACACACACACCTTCCATACATACCAAAACCACTCTTTCCCTGAAACCACATCACAACTGTGCACACTAGAGCTTCAAGAAAAGTTTCTCTCTCCCAACCAGCACACTACATGTGAGTGTAGCTATAGTTCTGTGTGTGTGTGCGTGTGACAGACAAAACTGGAAATGGGAACAAGAGCACCAAACTGTGTTCCTAAACACACTCCGTACCACACACAAACATGTACACATACATAAACACACACTGCACACCACACACACGCCTCCCTCTCACCTGATGAGGGACTCCATGATCTTGGTGTTGGGTCCCTTGTGGAACTCCACTTCCTTGTAGTGGAGGGCCTTGGCATATGCTCGGCAGTTCTAGGGACACTCCCCCAGTAGGGCGGGGTTCACTGTCAGGTGACCCTGGGGGAGGGGCTACAATCAGTGGACATGCTCTATAGTAACGCTACTAATATAGGCCCACTGCCTATAGTTAAAGCAGACCAAAAAGCCAACACAATAAGAGCACACCCAATAACAGCACACTCAGTAAGAGCCCAGCTTACAGAGGCCACCTTGGAGTGTTCCATAAACTCTGCAAGGTTGAGGAGTGTCGGTGTCATCTCAGGGATGTTGGGGACAGAGAGAGTCAGCTTCAGATTGACCACCAAGTCCTCCTTCTGAGCTGTCCCCAGCTCCATCCAGCAGGAGACAAAGGACACATTCAACAGCTCACTGCAGGGGAGGAGTGAAGACAAATAACTTATGTAACTAGGAATTTCTCAACTGGTAAATTCACAGTTCCAGAAATGGAGCCAATTCTCAATACTTTCAATGGACCATTTTCACACATTCGTTATGCAACACACATAACCCTCTCCCTTCAGTGAGTGAGGCCATATTCAGAGACCATACATGTATACAAGAGGTGAAGACATTGGCAATTTAAACAAAATAATTTGGAGTTTAACTAGTTAAACGAGGTTAATGGCGACATCGGGAGTGGCAGTGCGGGCACGCCAATAAACGGGAACGTTGGATCGACGAGGACAGGAAGCGGAAGCCACTGACAACGTACAGCGCGGGCGCGGGACAGAACTTCCACGCATGCGCAGTCTAGTCCTCGTGGCAAGCGGGAGGCAGCTGGTAGCTGGTGTAGAGGAAAGCGCCAGTTTTTTTTTCTTTCTTTTTCTTTCTTTTTTTTGCCTTTTCTGTTCTCTCCGCCTTCCTCGGAGGGCGTGAAAGGGTTGCTGGGCCTGTCCCCCAGGTGTGACCAATTAGGCTGGAGTATACAGTAGCGTAGGTTAGAGGTTAAAGGTCAAAGGTCATAGGGCGGGTTCAGCACCCTTAACACCAAGCCAGGGCTCCGGCCTAGAACCGGTTCCCTGGTGCTTATATAAGCATTGTAGGTATAGGTCTAGGCAGGTTATTGTACCAAGTAACGTATAGACCCGTAGCCAGGTAGAGGGGTGACTAGCACCAATAGGTAGGTATAGTTAGAGTTATAGCAAAGGAGAATTTATATGGTCCATGAACGGGAGATGGCAGACATTAGTAATGCTTTTCAGTAGTCCTAAAACAGCTTCGGTATAGAGTACTGCCACTGCCACCCACTCAAGCACTCACCAGTCACTCTCACACCCACACTCACACTCCACTCCAGGATTATTGCAGATGTTGACTGATAATGAGCTCAACATTTACCTGTTTTAGAGAGGTGGCTGCCTAACTCAGTGACCATCTTAGATTTCACAGTGCAAAATAAATATAATGAGATAAGTGTGCATATAATGTAAGTAGAAATGAGAAGTGCAACTGCTTTAAAATCACAAATGATGCTCAAACACATGCTGCAATTCAGAGAGACCATATAATTTATGCATGTAGTATACAGTTGTCAGTCAGCCTTGGCTGCACTACCATGTTGATGATGACAGCATATGTGGCCCGACGACAACAGAAACAGAAACTAGTCAGTATTCTTGTTAACAATACATTGTTTTGAATTATACTTACAAGTTTCTGTTTCTGTTGTTGTTGTTGTGCCTTGTGAAACATTCAGTGACAGCTGCTGATAATGTCACAACACAATCAATTTCAGAATAGTTGGCCAAAACAGCAAACGGCGGAGCAGCCAAATGTTGTGACGTCACTATTAGTTTCACTGCTTGCCATTGTCCCCACACCCATTGTCCTGTATTGCCGTTTGCTAAGACATCAAGCCATTTGCCATTTACCTTAACATTTGGACAACTAATCTGCAATAGGCTGCATTACGCTACCTACCTATTATAACCTGTACAGATTATCACCTCACATAATGTTTAACAGCCTGTACCATTGATAATGTCATATAGTGCTAGTCCACACCAGCCAGCTACCCCACAAGCAGTAGTTTCCATAGGCCTGACCAACTTTAAAAGTTGCCTCCATTGAGTCAGTGGTGTGATGGTAATGCTATCAATTACAAGCCATCTAGTAGCTGCAGCTGGTATGGCCCATGATTTAGTATTTTAGTCAAATCAGTCAAATTTAAATCACACTATATCCACCTGCAGTGACATCTCAGAAATGTCATGATATCTTAAGATTTCAAAATCCGTACACTACTTTTGATGACCCCTCGGATGGAGTAAAATGCTCAAAATTCAAATCTCTTTCATATAGCAGCACTATTGTGACCTATGACACCAAAGATGATTTTCAGCTGGCCACACCACATTTTAAATGCTTCCTACAGACCTGCAGCTATTGGTGAATAGGCATTAACTGGAGTAGGTAGCCATCTTTAGTGAACACTCTCTACTCTCATTCATTCCAAAGTCAAGATGAATTACTGTCCCTCAATAGTGTTCAATTAAGTCTCTTAACACAAACATCCACCATTCGCTGGTCCCCAGACTCAAATCTCCACCCCACTGGTCCCCACACCCAAATCTCCCCTACCTTCATCCAACTTGACAAAGTCCTGCCTCTTGACCCTCTCTCCTGAGAGCAAGTTGTGGCTTCACTCAATTGCGTAGGACCTCTCACCAAGGTGGTGTCCGACAGCCATCTTCTTCACACCTGACTCACTGTGGTACAGCCTCTTCCTTGTCTCCTTCACCTGTACACAGTGTGAGGGGAGTCTAGTAGTAGGACACAACACACTGTACATTACTAACATACCAACTGGGATGTGTACACACACACACACACATCACACCCATTGTCCTGTATTGCCATTTGCTATGACATCAAGCCATTTGCCATTTACCTAAATTTGTACAACTAATCTGAAACTGGCTGCATTACTTTACCCATTATGAACTGTACATGATGCTTAAGAGTCTGCACCATGCAAGCAGATGAAATCATATGGTGCTAGTCCCCCACACTAGCCAGCTACCCCACAGCAGGCAAAACGTGCTGCTTAAAGTGTGCACCCCCAGTGGACGCACTGGACCCCTCACAGGATGCACTGGACCACCTTATAGGATGCACTAGACCCCATATAGGACTCACTGGACCCCATATAGAATGCACTTGACCCCATATAGGACGCACTGGACCCCCCATAGGAAGCACTGGACTCCCCATAGGACGCACTGGACAAACCATAGAGCGCACTGGACCCCATATAGGATGAACTGGGCCCTATATAGGAAGCACTGGACCCCTATCGGACATACTGGACCCCCCATAGGAAGCATTGGACCTACCATAGAACGCACTGGACCCACGATAGAACGCACTGGAACCCATTTTGGATGAAATGGACCCCATATAAAACGCACTGGACCCCATATAGGACGCACTGTATCCCTTATAGAATGCACTGGACCCCATATAGGATGCACTGGGCCCCATATAGGATGCACTGGACCCCATGTAGAATGCACTGGACCCACGATAGAACGCACTGGACCCCAAGTTGGAAAAATTTGACCCCATATATATAGCGTACTAGACCCCCCATAGGACGCACTGGACCTCTTATAGAATGCACTGGACCCATGATAGAACGCATTGGACCCATATTGGACGAATTTGACCCCATATATATAGCGTACTAGACCCCCCATAGGACGCACTGTACCCCCCCATAGGAAACACTGCACCCCATATAGGACGCACTGGACCCCCCAATATGACGCACTGGACCCCATATAGAATACACTGGACCCACCATAGAACGCACTATACCCCATATAGGACGCACTGGATTCCCCATAGGACGCACTGGACTCCATATACCGTATTGTCCCCAATTTTTCAGTAGAATAAAACACAGATCCAAGTCGGCACTTAGGAATATATGGTTTGCGGCTGGAAGCGCGACAATACATTAGGAATTTATGATGACTAATTAGAGTACGTGACAGAATAGCTAATAGGAAACAAAATGGCCAAATTCTCGCTTACGATAGTTCGTGGGTATCATGCTCACATGGAGCAGTGGGAGGCTGCAGTTGATACAACACTTCAAATGTGAACTAAGTGAGTGCGACGATTCATTAGATTCCGCAGCAGACAACGACTTATTAGAGTCCGAGACAAACAATAAGGGGCAGCCATTTTTCGTCAAAAATTTGAGTATGATCCGACCTTATTTAGGCGGGTGCTGAACAATTAGGGTGCCGAAAAATTAGGAACAATACGGCCAAGTGAAGGAAAGTGGATTAGCAAAGCTTTAGGGAATACAACTGTTTAGCTTGCAGTTAAATTGTGTGTGATTCACTGACTTGTTTGTAGAGGACTGCAGTGGCTAGGAAAATTGTCCATTGTAGCTTGGTCCACACTAGCCAAAGTTAACAAGTGTTCAGACGTTTCAGTGACATTGCATGCAGTCACCTTACAGTCACCTTAATCACTGATGAAGGTTACTGTAATGTCACTGAAACGGCTGAATAATTGTTAACTTTGGCTAGTGTGCACTGCTACAATGGATTCACTGACTATATAACTTCCTTTCCTTCCATACAGCAATTGTATGGAAGGCCTTTCAGTATGCAGTGCATAAACACTCATAAAAGATAATATTTAACTGTACTGAACTACCTTAGACCTGCAGATCGAGCTATGTATGTAACATACGTGTGTGTGTGTGTGTGTGTGTGTGTGTGTGTGTGTGTGTGTGTGTGTGTGTGTGTGTGTGTGTGTGTGTGTGCTCGTGTGTGTGTGTGTGTGTGTGTGTGTGTGTGTGTGTGTGTGTGTGTGTGTGTGTGTGCTCGTGTGTGTGTGTGTGTGTGTGTGTGTGTGTGTGTGTGTGTGTGTGTGTGTGTGTGTGTGTGTGTGTGTGTGTGTGTGTGTGTGTGTGTGTGTGTGCGAGAGAGAGATGAATGTATGCTTGTGTTGCATGCATGCTGTCATGGGGAAGGCTGGCCTGGCTGCCCTGAAACCTGAACCCTTGCCATTCTATGGTCCTGGCTCTGTGATAACCAGTCACATGACCATGGCATTGCTGCACCTTCTGCAGCAAACATGACAACATGCATGGTCTTACAAGTGATCTAACAACTTGCACTTTAATGCAGATGATAAGCATTTGTTACTGGCAGCTGCTCAGATACAAGAAAGACCAATTAAGAAATTTACCATGTACATACTGTAACAGTACCCACCCATTCTTCAGAGCGAATACTGTTATGACTGATAATCACAAAGACAGACAGAAAATTGTAAAACTTAGTGAAAAGAAATCAAATTTAACATAGATGTAAATTGTGCTGCAAGGCCCAGAACTGCAGAAAGATTATCTGTTTCACACTTCTGCACAATGACAGACAGACTCAAGAAAATGGTTAACTCGGCCTTTGGCACGTGTGTACGTCACATTAATCACCTCCTGTTGAAACAAGCCATGTGTACAGTAAATTGGACAGCTGTATTACACAATCATTTGCATCTTAATATAACAAACACACAAAACTTTGTTACCAATACAAATAACTTGGTGACCATTCCTGAAAATAAAATCGCAAATTACCCTTCTAAGCGGTGATTCGCAATATTATAGTCCAGCGAAAATTAGAGCTTACACGATACTCAGCCTCACTTTTGGAAATGGCTGATGCAGTGAAAGCTCAAAAGCTATTGGTGAATAGGCATTAACTGGAGTAGGTAGCCATCTTTAGTGAACACTCTCTACTCTCATTCTTTCCAAAGTCAAGATGAAGTACTGTCCCTCAATAGTGTTCAATTAAGTCTCTTAACACAAACATCCACCACTCACTGGTCCCAACACCCAAATCTCCTCCCCACTGGTCCCCAGACCCAAATCTCCACCCCACTGGTCCCCACACCCAAATCTCCACCCCACTGGTCCCCACACCCAAATCTCCACCCAACTGGTCCCCACACCCAAATCTCCACCCAACTGGTCCCAACACCCAAATCTTCACCCCCACTGGTCCCCACACCCAATCTAAGGCGGGGGTGGAGGGCTGGCCGGGCACCAGCCTAGTAAGGGGGTGCAGTGTGTGGTGACCACAGAAAGGAGTGTTGAAGGACTGACACACACACACACACATATATATACAGGTTGCCTGGACCAGACTACCACGTGTCTACAGTTACGGGTGTACCTCAGCCAGAACAACCAGCAAAGGGTGCAGCTGACCCTTGGAGAGTGGCTTTGCGCAAGACCACCCTCCACTGGGGATTACAACACCTTTAAGGTGACAGGAGAGTGACCCCAGCTCACCTCATGTCACACCACATACCAGATGGACACAGTTACAGTGGGCTCAGGGTATCTTGGCTACGACTGCACAACACACAACACACCTACATGAGGCTAGCAGAGTTCTGATTGGTCAGTGGCTCAGAGGCATGTCATTGTCACAGGTCAATTGACCAACGGACCAATCAGAACTCTCATTGACACTCTGACATGTGTGCATTGGGAATTGTGCAATCGTGGACAACACACCCCAAACCACTGGAAACTGCACACACACTCAGTGTCTATGATTACAGCACAGCTGCTCCAAACTACACAGCATGGAGTGGACATGGGGAGAGGAGACATTATAGTGCCGGAGGAACTAGCACTGACCACCACTTCAAGGAAAAGGAGACACGCACCTCTTCACCAACTCTCAAATGCTATATATCTCACTACAGGTGGGACTTGACACTACAACAAAGCTAGCTACACATTACAATAAACGCCTCCTTGCCCTCCACATCCTAGTTACTCTCCTCCATGTATTACACATCAGTGGCGTAGGAAGCGGGGGGGCGCGGGGGGCTGGCGCCCCCCTGAACGCCAGAAATGGGGGGCTGTGCCCCCCTAAAAATATGCCAAATTGTTTTATAACTTGCCCCATTTAGTCACTATTCTGTTGTACTGGACTGAATTCTGAACTTGTAGAACGCCCGGCAGTATAGTCTCGCTTATCTAGCCAGTCCAGCCCCTAGTGCACGTCCCGCACAACAATCCTACTCCATTTTGTATTGCGCAAGGGGCAGGTGTTGCGCAATAAGTGAAAAAATTTTCGCTCGCTCCGCTCGCGATACTTTTTCCTAGCACTACAGCCCCCCTTTACTGAAACTACTTCCTAAGCCCCTGCACATCAAGACTTGAAGGGGGCGCTAATACTTGGTGAGAAAACTGGTGCATTCCGCCCACAACTCACTCTCCCGCCCGCTCGAGGTCTACAGCCCTCCAGAGCGCGTCCATCAGAGACGGTCAAGTGGTCCGGGAAGACTATGAACGACTGGGGACGACTCAGTGAAGGAGGGAGACGTCCGCTGCAGAGCCAAACGCTAGCTCGTTCCTTATAATTCCTCGCACGATGTGCCGTCACGGGATGTGGTCTTCACCTGAGCAGAACATACTTTGGGACGCAGAGTGAAGTCCAGCGTTCGGAAAACAGAGCGGATCATAAAACTCCTCCGATCCAGTCCTCGAGCACGTGGAATACTTTGCAGCTGTGCAGTATTTAGTGCATGCACGTGACGAATTATATTAGCTCAACTTGCATGGCGGCTCGATCATGAATATCATTATAGAGGACAGTGGCAACAAAACTTTTACAAAACATACAATTAAGATACAAGTGAACACACCAACACAATATACTAGTACTGTGTGTGTATAGTTACAATGTACTGTGAGTTCTGTACTGCTGGGGTCTAAGTTCACTGGAGACTGAACAGCTCTGTCTTGAGTTGCTGTGAGAAGGCCTTGTGTCCAGCATCTTCTACTGCAGACAACACAGTGCGCCAAGTTCTCCCCTTCTCTCCTGTGCCTGCTTCCTCAGACAACCACTGCTCTAAGATGTTTGTACACGCATGCTCACATCGGTTTGCTGTAGCCATTCTCACAACAGAGGCCTCCACGCCCAGATGAATGGCTATCAGGCTCCAATTTCTGGCCACTTCAACATCACGGACAATGAACTGCTTCATGGCCTGTAAAGTGGGGGCGGAGTCCATGTTGAAGAGGGCGTGTCCATCTGTAGATGGGATGGGACCAGAGTAGGTGTTATGAACCACTCTCTTGTCTGCTGCTGTAGCCAAATTTAGTGTAAAGAGCTTGTGTCAATCCCTCCAAACACACATGCACACACAAGCACACACCCATACAATGTGAGGTGCACTCCAGTCTAGCTAGCTAGACCCTTCCGCTAAGGTGCTTAGTGAACACAGCAAACAGCCTCACACCAGTCAAGTCCTCGAGGTGGGGAGGGTCTAGCATGCTAGACTTGGTTAGTGGGCTCCAGAGACAAAAGGGACACACCTCCCACACTTGGTACACTGTGAGGTGCACTCGTGTCTAGTGACACTGCATGGAGCATACCTTGCCATGTAGTAGTCAGTGCCTCTGGGGAGGGTCCCTTGTCAGCAGTGGTGGTAGCTCCACTTTGGGAGCTGGAGGATGACGGTACTGAGGGCAGGTCTGAAGAAAGTGGAATTGTAATGTAAAAGGGGGTATGGAACAGTGTTTGGCTAACTAAGTCAGCACACACACCAAACACAATGACATCTACATACACCCTCCCCCTCCCACACACATGCTCAAACATTACCCACCTATCTCCAGTCTCCTCTTCATAGATTCACCCAACGCTTTCATTTTAGGGTTGCCCTTAACTGCAGTGATGATGCCACAGACAGTCTCAAAGGCCTCTTCAGTGCACTTCTCCTTCAATATCAAATGAAGAAATTGATTCTGCTGTGTTGGGTTAGTGTTTGCTGCGATTGTCCTCTGGTCACCTCTATCAATGATATTGTTGTGTAGAAGTTCCAGGACAACAGCATTAGCATCCATTTCCTCAATGAACTGGTCCCGAAAGAGATCAAGTACTTGTACAGCTTCATGGAAAGGGAAGACACATGGTACACAAACCTGATGACATGTAAGGGCAGCTAAAAGGGGAATTCCCCATTTCCCAATTAGCAATAGCACACAGTCTGAATGTCCCTAGCTAACTGAGCCCCACACTAAACCTCCTCTGTGCACTAAGGGGTCACCACATGACACTTGGGGTTAGTGGATTGCATGAGACTCCATCAGAGACAGTAGGGACACACCTCCCACACTCGGTACACTGTGAGGTGCACGCGTGTGTAGTAACACTGCATGGAGCATACCTTGCTGTGTTGTAGGCAGTGACTCCATCTCTGGGGAGGGTCCCTTGTCAGCAGTGGTAGCTCCACTTTGGGAGATGGAGGGTGACAGTACTGAGGGCAGGTCTGAAGAGAGTGGAGCTGCAGGTACAAAGGAGGAGGAAGCAAGTGTCCAACCTTTAGACTATAGTCAACACCACATCATACTAGTTGAATGGGTGGCCATTACATGTATATGAGGGTACAATAAGGAGGTACACTGAAGGAATGGCTTCCATCAAACAGGGAGAGGAAACACACACTCACCACTCTGTGGCCCCCTCTTAAAGTCCATGTCTTGTACAACTGACAGAGAAGGAGACCAGCCTCCAAACAACTCAGTGAGACTCGTCTGGTTGGGAAGACGGCCAACATGTTGTCTGGATAGAACATGGTCGTCTCCGTCACTGATGCAATGGATAACACCCGAAACAGGATACAGCCAGTCAAGAGGAGGGGCTTTGGTGTCCTCCAACATAGTGGGTGTGTACGGGTGGACAATGTAGGATGTGGCCTTTAGCTTCGGTGACAGCTGGGTAGTTGTCATGATGACGTCTCGGACAATGATTGATAAGTATTGGTACAGTTTCTCTGGTCCTGTCTTGCTGCGTCCGACAACCTGGACCACGCTGCTGTCGCTTATCTGGACCGCTATGTCCACACCTTTGGTGGACCTCCAGGAAAGGCCATTCACCCAAACACTGCAGCGTTCTTTCACACTGGGTAACTTGTGGGTGAACACATGATTGGCTGCAAGACGGAGGATGATGGATTGGAGGAGATGGGCAGAGATGAAGTGCTTCTCCTCCGTCCTCAGTTGCCAGCACACCCACTGGAAGTTCTGCAGCCCTGGATCCTTTCGGAAGAGCTCACAAGGCTTGGCTGACACCAGGGCAGGGAAGTATAGACATCTCTCTCCATCAGTACCGGCAGTTAACTCCACAAGGTCATCTTCTAGCACCCTTGCATTTACCTGAATGCAGAACTCGAGGTTGATAAGGACCTCTTGGATCATTGCTGGATCCAAATTGGGAAACAGCTCAGCCACCTCATGGCAGTTAAGGAGACCAAATTGGTTGACCTTGCCCTTGGACCCACTGAACAGGGTGCCATACACGTTGTGGAGAACAGCTTGGAGGTCCAAGATGAGCCAACTTTGGGATGAGTCCTGCTTGTTGGGGAGAAAGAGTGCATGACCAACTGCTGTTAGGTCACGACACACCTCCTCAGGTGGAGGCAAATGCCAAAGGAGCGCTTTCGCATTTTCCTCTACCCAAGACTGGAAAGTTTGGAATTTAATGGCCGGAACACAGAACGCTTTCTTCAATTGCACTAGGACCCAGTTTAGGTTGTATGAGAGCGTGCCGAGGTTTAACTGTAGCGGGTGTATCTTTACAAAGAAGATACAAATCTGATTGATTCCCTCAGATTCAGGCTTGCGGCAGTCCAGGAGACAGGGACCCTGGATGTTGAAAGGCAATTCCTGCACTGACTGAGTGCATCGTAGAAGCTTCTCGGCTGCTTCCTCTTTGGACTTTACCTGGTCAAGGAAACTGCCAACAAGGATCACTTTTGGAGTGGATGGGGTTGACGTAAGAGCTAGAGGTTGCAGCCAACGAGTGATTTGCTGTGTGATGATGTCTTCCTCATCAGTTGCCTTTACCAGAAGTAACAGGGTCACTGACACTCCTGGCTTGCTCAGCATGGCCTCCAGAAAGGACTGATGAGGGCCATGGTAATCAGCCTGACCGGCAAAGTCGTAGAACAATGTCTGTCCATACTTACGACTGTAAAACTGGACTGCTTCAATTCCAGCTGTGCGTTGTCTGATGTCCTGCACTTGTGCGAACTTGTTGGTGAATCTCTTGAAGATGCTTTTGCCCTCGGCTTGCAGAGCTGCTATCAGTGTACTCTTGCCGTGTTCAGCATTGCCAATTACTGCTACAATGCGCTTGGTAGAGAAAGACTGTGCCTGTCGAAGAGTTTGTCGGAAGTTACCTGATGCAAGGTCCAGGGGAGATTTGGATTCCTTGTTTCTGACTGTCATATCTGCTCCTGCCTCCATGAGGATAACCCCGCATTTAACATGATTGTATTCAGCAGCAAAATGCAGGGCTGTTGAGCCAGCAGCTGATCCCCCATACAACCACTCCCTGCTAGTAGTGACAACATTCACACTAGCACCCGCTCTAATCAGTTCACACACTATTTCATCCCTACCCCTCCAAGCTGCCCTCATCAAAGGGGTCTCTCCCCTGTGATCTTGTACATCGGTGTCTGCACCAGCTGCACACAGTGTTTTCACAACACTGCAATGACCCCTCCAGCTGGCCCAGTAAAGGGCAGTTCGTTGAAGATAGTCCTTTACATTCACACGAGCTCCTTCACTAATGAGCTCCTCCACCACTTGGCCAAGACCTTTCCCAGCTGCCTCCATTAAAGGTGTTATGCCATACTCACCTCTGGTGTTCACATCATGTCCCTCTTTAATTAACTGCCTCACTTTGAACAAGTCATCCTCTTTACAAGCACTCAAAAGAGCCATCTCCAATTCTCTCTAGCAGAAGTACAAGTGAAGGTGTGCCCTACAGAAGATACAATGGACCACATCTTGGATCAACAACTTCACACACAGAGAGACAAAATGACTCCCAAAATGCCTGACTACTAAACAATATGGTTCGTCACTAGAACTGCATACAATTTACTGCTAATGACTGGAAATGACTCAACATGTGCTACAAGCCATCTTAACTTGCTCCATCTATACCAATAGGCTAAGGAAGGAGAGGCCTGAGGCCAATAGTAGCCCCTGCTAGATCCACCTTGAGTACAGCCCCTTCACATGCAGGCTACTAGCTACCATTCAAAGCTCCAGCTAGGACACAGGTTCACCCACCTACAGCACCACGTGTGTTGGATGCACTACTGCAATACAGTATAAGAGCACTCACCAGTTGGAGAGGTGTTGGGCTGAGGCGCTAGAGAGGGAGGAGTGAAGAGGTGTTGCCTGCTACTGTCGGCCGTCGCGTGAGGAAGGAGCGGAGAGTTGTAGCTGTTGGTAGTCGGCGGAGGAGGCGCGGCGGTAAGGAGGGAGGAGTGTGAAGGTGTTGAGTGGGACGGTGAACGGGGGAAACCAGACGTTGCTAATGGACGGAGTGTTGGAGGAGCGAATACGTGCAGGAGTCAGTTGGATGCGGGGGGCTAGTGGCGCGAGACTGAGCCGTAGGGGTGTGAGTTGGATGTGTTCGTCGCGGAGGAGGCGAGCCGTTAAGGAGGAAGGAGTGTTGTGGTGTTCAGCTGGACGGCGCTGCTGGTGACGGTGGAACGAACAGTGTGAATTTCGAGCGAGGCTGCTATCAACTGTTAACTGAGTGCTGAAGAGACGCAGCGCTTCCTCTGTAGCTGGAGTGCGTACAGAAAGGCGTAAGTTGCGAGGCTGCTGTTAACTGTTAACCTGGTGTTGAAGGGGCGCAATGCTTCCTCTGTCGGAGGAGTGTGCACGGGAAGGTGTCAGTTGGCTGAGCTGGTACAAGAGAGACTGGGCAGTCAGTGGTTGGGCGCTATTAAAAGGCGGTGGAGAGAGAGTGACCTGCATGAAAGATGGTGAAAGGTTTGTAGCTAAATGAGCAGTTGAAGCAGCTAGAAATTACTGGACTTAGCTAACTACTTGACAGTCATTAGCTAGCTAGTGAACTGTAGCTAGATTTGCACACTTGAACGCTTCCTAAACAGCAAACAAGCCACTCCGCACAAACCACTTGCAAAAGGACTTACCTCCACTACACACCTGCCAGGCCCAGGGCTGCCCGGCCGGTAGAGAACAACTCAAACAAACTCGACTATAACTCTATCTCTAGCACTGACTGTGACAACTGAACAACTCAAAGAAACTCCACTAAACTCTTGGATTCTTGGGCGTGTACCGCTGACTACTATAGCAACGAAAAACGCGCCACACCCATATGGCCATATCTGGCAACGCGCGAATGACGTCACCATCACCAGTGCACATGAATGTACAGCAGTGACTGCAGTGTCCTTCAGTGGTACACACAACAGTGTCACAGGTTGAAAATACCGGAGTTCATTCTGAGTGCTCTCCAGTGTGTGCTCAAACACCTCCACCTTCTGCAGCAGAGACAAGTGGCCGTAGCTAGTCAGCCAACATCTGCATGAGAGTGGGCAGAACAGCCAACATCTGAGGGTGGGCAGGACAGGATGGGGAGTAGCCTTGCCCACTAGACCGTCCTGTAAGTGCCCGCTAGCTATAGCCTACAGTACTGTACTAGCAGGCCAGACTAGATGGAGTGTGTACATGTGTAGGATGAAATAGCTACTCTTGTGTTGGATGGAGATCCCCTTAACTCTGAAGCTATGAAAAGTGACAGTCATGGGTTGTTACGAGATATTATATGCACGACAATTGATTCAGTGACAGCCACGTCCACATTAATGCACAAGCATGGGGACTTTCCCTGATGTTGCACCATAATTATCAAAAAGCAAAGTCTGTACATGTAAGCCATACATGTGCACAGTCATGAGGACCAAACATACTTTGGTGACTCTACACTTAGTGACTGGTCCATGTCACTGTGACTGTCACCTGCATGGTTTAGGGAGTCCAACATAATTTGGTGCAATGTCATACGTAGAAGTCCCTCTTTAGTCTAGAGCTCAGTACCAGACATTCCTGCATTATGGGCACTCCCTCCTCTTGGGGTTCACCTTCCAACATGGTCAGGCCCGCTAGACCCAACTCCTCATTATCGAGTGGTGGTGGAAGAGGAGATGTGAAGTTGGGTCTAGCAAGCCAGACTACTTTCAACATGGTCTCCTTCCTCATCTGTCTCCACAGCTAACAGACACAACACATTGAGGTACAATCTGAAGGCCTAAACATTGTAGAATATACCATTATTTCCAAAGAGTGTGCATTATAAACTGCTCAGTACAGTCTGAGGGCTTACACTATAAATTCAATTTTAAAAGAGTTTGAACTATACACCGTTCAGGATTTCACCAAAAGGGACACCTGTGTGTGTGTATGTGTGTGTGTGTGTGTGTGTGTGTGTGTGTGTGTGTGTGTGTGTGTGTGTGTGTGTGTGCGCACGCACAAAGAGACAGGTGAGAAAGAGATATTTCACTCCAACATTAACTAAGTCACTAAGTCAGTGAGTGACTTGTACAGCATGCATGAAGAGGAGTACTGTAACACACACTACACTAACAGCAGCTGGAGAAAAGAGAGGGAGGGGCAGAGGGGAGTGGGAGGGGCAGAGGGGAGAGGTGGGAGGGGCAGAGGGGAGAGGAGGTAGGGGGAGAGGGGAGGAGTGGGAGTGACGACACACATCAATGCCCTTCTCATGGGGGAAGTCGTTAACTTAGGAACAGGAAACAGGTCATGTGATGAGGACAGGTCACCATGACAACATCTAAATCCCCCTCTCCTTGCCGCCCATCCCCTCTCCCCTTCCCTGTCTCATCCTACCTGTGAGCTTGTCCCGAACTCACTGAATGATCTGCAGTGCTTTCTTGTTCAGCTCCTCGGGTTTGGTGCCGTCCACTGTCCCCTTGTGTGCTGCCCCGTTGCTGGGCTCCACCTCAATGCTACCAGCTGGGTACAGCTTGCCCTTCTTGGACTTGTTGGTGTCTGGACAGACAAACAGCAAACACTCACTCTACATGTACACAAGAGTACACAGTACAAGACACAACACCATCACAGTCTGCATGGGAGTTATGTTGTGACAGGGTTGCCATAGCAACAGACAATGAACAACAGAGCTCTCCTAAATCAGAATCTCACATTTAACAAGTCTCTTCATCAAATTATATTAACATGTACACATGCACATACACACATGCACACACACACACACACACACACACACACACACACACACACACACACACACACACACACACACACACACACACACACACACACACACACACCCACCTCCCTCTCACCTGATGAGGGACTCCATGATCTTGTGGAACTCCAGTTCCTTGTAGTGGAGGGCCTTGGCATATGCTCGGCAGTTCTAGGGACCCTTCCCGAGGAGGGCGGGGTTCAGTGTCAGGTGACCCTGGGGGAGGGGCTACAATCAGTGGACATGCTCTATAGTAACGCTACTAATATAGGCCCACTGCCTATAGTTAAAGCACACCAAAAAGCCAACACAATAAGAGCACACCCAATAAGAGCTCACACTCAGTAAGAGCCCAGCTTACAGAGGCCACCTTGGAGTGTTCCATAAACTCTGCAAGGTTGAGGAGTGTCGGTGTGATCTCAGGGATGTTGGGGACAGAGAGAGCCAGCTTCAGATTGACCACCAAGTCCTCCTTCTGAGCCGTCCCCAGCTCCATCCAGCAGGAGACAAAGGACACATTCAACAGCTCACTGCAGGGGAGGAGTGGAGACAGACAACACATACAATAGAGTGGGTGTATTGGAAACCAAACATGTACAATTCACATAATGTATTACTAGGTGAATGTATGGCATTGTGGGGGGAGCCTGAGTCCAGTCACATACATGTCACTGAGTGTGCCTGACAAACAGGCAATGGAGGTGTGGCAGTTTGAAGACGGGTTGAGGAGAACGGAAAGAGCTTGGAAGTGTGGACAGGCCTGGTGGTGTGGAATGTGCACACATTGCTACCTTCATGTACACACAACACACACATTGCTATGTACACAGTGTGGTGCTTACAAACACATGCACATACACACACAATGATACACACAGCCACTGCAAGACGATGCAAGACAGACTTGGACAAGATGTGTCACAGTTGACCACTACATTAGAGAAGGAGGGGAGAGGAGTGGGAGGGAAGGGGAGGAAATGGAGGGAGGGTGAAGACACGAAGATCAAACCAGTTGTTTGAATGTTCAACACCCAAGGGAGCATTAAGTGCACTGCCCCTTCACCTGGTCACACTGTACGTGTCCATTGTCTGTGATGACAGTGGACAAGTACTGTGTGAGGAAGAAGAGGTCAGAATGAGAAGGAAGGAGTACTTTGCCTCATTACTAGAGAGTGACCAGAACAACAGTGCTCAGGGACCAGATCACAGGGAGGGGCCAAGAGGGGACCAGGATGCAGACCATGCAGGTTGCAGAGTGTAGTGAGGAGATCAGTGTGGACGAGGTACGGGAGTGCATTAGGAGGTTGAAGAGTAGTAAAGCCCTTGGAGTGTGTGGGACAACAGGTGAAGTGCTTGAAGTGCCTCCCACGCGCGCGAATGACGTCACAACCAGCACACATACATGTACAGCAGTGACTGCATTATCCTTTGGTGGTACACACAACAGTCCTTGCCATGCTGCATGCAGGGGTCACACACATTGAGAGAAGTCACCAATCCACACCCCTTCCAACCCTTGCCCCTCCCACTCCACACTCCCTCACCTGCAACATGAGCCTGTGCTCAACATTCAACATGATCTTCTTCCTCTCCCGGTAGCTAGTCTGTGATGAGAGTGTGTAGTAGGGAAAAGGCTGGCATTAAATTGGACGCACACAGTGTACACATGTGCATACGCTTGCACACACACTCACACCACACCTTGCTCCTGGTCAAAGGAAGTATCAGTATTGAAAGATACATTGCAGCTACAGAAGTAGACAATCAAGTGGCTGCAGTGATGACACTGCACTACAGAGCACCCACACACACTGCACTACAGAGCACCTACACGCACTGCACTACAGAGCACCTACACACACGGCACTACAGAGCACCTACACACACTGCACTACAGAGCACCTACACACACTGCACTACAGAGCACCTACACACACTGCACTACAGAGCACCTACACACACTGCACTACAGAGCACCTACACGCACTGCTCTACAGAGCACCTACACACACTGCACTACAGAGCACCTACACGCACTGCACTACAGAGCACCTACACGCACTGCACATAAGACAAGATGACAGTGCATGCTGCACATCCAACACACATACACACACATGTACAGACGTACACAATGCACACCATATGTGGTAACCATGAAGGGAGAGTTAAGATGTGGATAGCATGCAAGAGACATTGTTGACTCTCTATTAAATCACGTCATCAGAATCATGTAAAACACACAGTGTCACACACACACAGACACACCAAACAGTATACAGAATTATGTAGCCACCTCCCATCACCATGCAGGTCCCACCCTCTCACTCCCCCCTCCCCCCCCACACACACACACTCACCTCCAATCATTCTCCTCACCAACCAATTGCCACTCACCTTGAAATGTATATGGATTCTGTTTTCTGCCTTGTGCTGACCAGAAATCCTTCATGACAGCAGGTGGGGAAGCCTTGAGATGGGGGAATGAGAATCCCTGCAAGTTGTCCCCTGTACCCATGCAGTAAACAGGAACATGTATGGGTTCACCTGTGTGTGTTGTCAGGTTTGAACTAGTTGAGTGATGGTCTTGCTATGCTTTGCAATTGCAAGTGAAGAAGGCCATCTCAGCTAGGGCCAAACCATATTGCAGTCTGAACAGTGCACGTATAGCTACGTGCACTGTTGGACAACAGGGGGTGGGTCCCCATCAGGGCACTGCATGATTAAAGGCTAACCATAGATGGGCTAACTAGAGTTAGCACCAGCCCACATGCCTGTCATCCTCAGGTTTAGACACACACAGAACTACCACTGACAGCAGACATACAGGTCTACACCTCCTCTAACAACTGTCTTACTAGCACTGCAAACTGTGTTCTAAAGCCACTTGAGGTGGCCAAGGTCATTCAGAGACTGTCATTATAACATGCGCAGGGCAGCACTAGAACAGGAGACTACCCAGTCCTTGTCATGCATGTGGTTACAGCAGTGTCCTGTCACATGACAGACCACACAGGAGCTCACCATGCACACACCTACACACACACTTGAGGACATGCAACACATGAACAGGAGACTACACTGACATGTGTTCTAATGAATAGACTCCACTTGAACTAATACCGAAATTAGTTATGACTCATTACATAATTAGATAGAGTATGTATTTAGTTTTAATGTCCACATCAGCAGACAAGAAGGTTGAACACCTGCAGTGTGTGTGTGTGTGTATGTGTGTGTGTGCACAGGGGAGACAGATGAGAGGTTGCATTAATTTCACTCCAACTAAGTCAGTGAGTGACTTGTACAGCATGCATGAAGAGGAGTACTGTAACACACACTACACTAACAGCAGCTGGAGAAAGGAGAGGGAGGGGCAGAGGGGGAGGGGTGGGAGGGGCAGAGGGGAAGGGGTGGGAGGGACAGAGGAGGGGTGGGAGGAGCAGAGGGGGAGGGGTGGGAGGGGCAGAGGGGGAAGGATGGGAGTGGCAGAGGGGGAGGGGTGGGAGGGGCAGGGGGAGGGGTGGAAGGGGCAGAGGGGGAGGGGTAGGAGGGGCAGGGGGGAGGGGTGGAAGGGACAGAGGGGGAGGAGCCGGAGGGGCAGAGATGGAGGGATGAGAGGGGCAGAGGGGGAGGGGTGGGAGGGGCAGAGGAGGGGTGAGGTGGGAGGAGCCGGAGGGGCAGAGATGGAGAGATGAGAGGGGCAGAGGGGAAGGGGTGGGAGGGGCAGAGGAGGAGGGAGGTGTAACACACACTACACCAACTACATGGCACCAGTCAATGACCAGCTACCCACTGTACACACAGTGTACATCTCCCTCCTCCCCCCTCCCACACACATCAACACACAAGGGGACCACACACTCACCATCCACTGGCAGAGGTTCTCATGTGAAGTGGCTTGATCAATCAGCAGCTGCACTTGACAACACACATCAATGCCCTTCTCGTGGGGGAAGTCGTTACCTGAGGAACAGGAAGCAGGTCATGTGATGAAGGACAGGTCACCATGGCAACAACTGACTATACTTATCCCTGGAGGGAGGGGCAACAGGGGTGGAGTAGGGAGGGGCAGAGGGAGAGTTGGGAGAAGTAGGGAGGGGCAGAGGGAGAGTTGGGGGAAGTAGGGAGGAGCAGAGGGAGAGTTGGGGGAAGTAGGGAGGGGCAGAGGGAGAGTTGGGGGAAGTAGGGATGGATACGGGTAGATGGATACGGGAGAAGGAGGGGCAGAGAGGAGGCTGAGGAGGAGGGGAGGAAGAAGTGGCAGAGGCCAGGGAAGCAAAAAGTTAGGGGCAATGGGAGTGGCCAATGTACGGCCACTCACATACTCAAGCACTCACACACTCCACTCACTGAGGAAGTGGCTTGTACGTTTTAGCAAGAGTCCAACAGGAACGCAGGGTGGGGCTAGGGGACTCCTTCAGCAGCTCCACTCCAAGCTGACACAACTTGGTTGGGGTAGGGATGGACACACACAGGCAGACACACAATGCAGACACAAATGGAATGTCACATACCTATCTATTGTACAGTGAAGGAAACACACACAATTATACACCACACACAGGACATGAGGTAAACACTACACTCACATACACACACCGTGTGGAGTGACACTGGACCAGACCACACCACACACAGGACATGAGGTAAACACTACACTCACATACACACACCGTGTGGAGTGACACTGGACCAGACCACACCACACACAGGACATGAGGTAAACACTACACTCACATACACACACTGTGTGGAGTGACACTGGACCAGACCACACTACACACAGGACATGAGGTAAACACTACACTCACATACACACACCGTGTGGAGTGACACTGGACCAGACCACACCACACACAGGACATGAGGTAAACACTAGACTCACATACACACACTGTGTGGAGTGACACTGGACCAGACCACACCACACACAGGACATGAGGTAAACACTACACTCACATACACACACCGTGTGGAGTGACACTGGACCAGACCACACCACACACAGGACATGGGGTAAACATTACACTCACATACACACACTGTGTGGAGTAACACTGGACCAGACCACACCACACACAGGACATGAGGTAAAAACTACACTCACATACACACACTGTGTGGAGTGACACTGGACCAGACCACACCTCACACAGGACATGAGGTAAACACTACACTCACATACACACACCGTGTGGAGTGACACTGGACCAGACCACACCACACACAGGACATGAGGTAAACACTACACTCACATACACACACTGTGTGGAGTGACACTGGACCAGACCACACCACACACAGGACATGAGGTAAACACTACACTCACATACACACACTGTGTGGAGTGACACTGGACCAGACCACACCACACACAGGACATGAGGTAAACACTACACTCACATACACACACCGTGTGGAGTGACACTGGACCAGACCACACCACACACAGGACATGAGGTAAACACTACACTCACATACACACACCGTGTGGAGTGACACTGGACCAGACCACACCACACACAGGACATGAGGTAAACACTACACTCACATACACACACCGTGTGGAGTGACACTGGACCAGACCACACCACACACAGGACATGAGGTAAACACTACACTCACATACACACACTGTGTGGAGTGACACTGGACCAGACCACACCACACACAGGACATGAGGTAAACACTACACTCACATACACACACCGTGTGGAGTGACACTGGACCAGACCACACCACACACAGGACATGGGGTAAACATTACACTCACATACACACACTGTGTGGAGTAACACTGGACCAGACCACACCACACACAGGACATGAGGTAAAAACTACACTCACATACACACACCGTGTGGAGTGACACTGGACCAGACCACACCTCACACAGGACATGAGGTAAACACTACACTCACATACACACACCGTGTGGAGTAACACTGGACCAGACCACACCACACACAGGACATGAGGTAAACACTACACTCACATACACACACTGTGTGGAGTGACACTGGACCAGACCACACCACACACAGGACATGAGGTAAACACTACACTCACATACACACACCGTGTGGAGTGACACTGGACCAGACCACACCACACACAGGACATGAGGTAAACACTACACTCACATACACACACCGTGTGGAGTGACACTGGACCAGACCACACTACACACAGGACATGAGGTAAACACTACACTCACATACACACACCGTGTGGAGTGACACTGGACCAGACCACACCACACACAGGACATGAGGTAAACACTACACTCACATACACACACTGTGTGGAGTGACACTGGACCAGACCACACCACACACAGGACATGAGGTAAACACTACACTCACATACACACACCGTGTGGAGTGACACTGGACCAGACCACACCACACACAGGACATGAGGTAAACACTACACTCACATACACACACCGTGTGGAGTGACACTGGACCAGACCACACCACACACAGGACACAAGCACACAGGACAAAAGTACATACTTTGAGTTTAAAAACTCACGCTTTTAAGTTGTTGAATGACCTTGTTCGTACGATGGCTGGTTGTCATACGCTTCTGATATGCTTACACATTTCCACCTCTAAGTTGTTGAATGACCTTGTAACTGCAAGTCGGCTGTGTGGTTTCTGTATTGACATGCTCCATTTGTGGTTGTACCACTGGCAGCTCCAAAGGTATGCAAAAGCTACCACTCACTGCAGAAACACAACAAGAATACACCCCACATATAACAGGTGCCTATATTGATTACAACATAGGAAGTAGTTTGTAGAGTCTCAATGGTATTGTCTACATTAAGCTTAAGGCACACGTGCGACATGTCCTAGGGGAACAAGGCAACTTCTCAGGGTGCCATTATAATTTATAGTGTACAATGCATGCACAGTAAGCAGATGTAACGTGCATACAGTGGCCCTGCTAAACGACCACCTCTATAAAACGACCACCTTAGAAATAAGACCGCTTTGGCTTAGTCCCATATCCATGTACACATGCATTGTAAAAGTAAGACACATGCATTGTTTGATTGTAAGAGTAAGACCACTTTGAAAATAAGACCACTTTTCATGGCCCAGATTGTGGTCTTATTTCTGAGGTTCCACTGTATATGGGAATACCATACAGTTTACACACCTTTGTGCAAGATACATTGCTTCCTGCCCATTGTGCAGTACACATGTGGTCCTCAGCCTCATGTAACATACTCTGGAGGTCTGTTTCTACTGCACTAACACATGTTCCCAACCACTGTAGCTCACATGGGTGCTGTCTAATTTTCTACTATGTAGCAACTAGCGTAATTACTCCTTTTTGCTCAGGTGATGTTGATAGAACCTCTGCAACTGCCGCTGGTGATCTATTTCTACCAGTGACTAGTGCATTCACACCACCAGCACATGTGCTGTACTGTCGTAATGTAACTTGTACTGTGTGTGGTGGTGGTGGTGGTGGTGGTGGTGGTGGGGGCACAGTGTAGGCATATTATATAATGCACAAGGTGGTCCAAGGTAAGGAAACATATACACTCCTTCAGTTGGCAACTAAAGGCCAACAAACATGGTATGAACTTGGGGAAGCGTTGAGATGATGAAGGCAGGGATGAAATTTGGTTAAAGGTGATTTCTTGTATCTTTACAATTGCCACAATATGTATCTAAGGGATACGGCAGAGATGGTAGTTTCTTTGTTCAGGAGCTCATCCATCAGTTTTCTATACCAGTCAACATGAAACATGGCACACATACTGTGGGTGGTCTAAGGTGGTTGGTGACTCTGCCACTGGCCTCCTTTAGACAAAACGAACCGACACAATAAACTTGTGCCCATGGAGATTACGGAGCTAGTCTATGGAAACGTGTCAATCATCACACGTAGATGATTTTGATTTGTCACACACTCAAATTGCAGGTAACAGGCTGGGAACCCACCCTAAGGGCAAATATTCGTCAAGTAACTGTACAAAGACATTCATTACAATTATAACAGTTAGAGTACATGTGTACAGCTACCTATTGCAATGGTGAGACCTCCCATCACCGGTGTATACAGGACACACAGAGAATTATAGAAAGGGGAGTAAATTTTGAGCGTACAAAACAGAACTTGATCTGTTTTGTACAACTGAAGAAAGCCCTTTTTGGGGCTGAAACGTCTTGAAGTTAAGAAACAGTGTGCCACGTCAGGGGCGGATCCGCCCAACCCTTGAGGGAGGGGGCTGAGTGCTTTTTATCAGCTATTGTGCAATCACATTATGACGTACATAATTAAAATGGCTGCCGGCGACCAGAAATAAAAAGAACTTAATTCAGATCCCTGTGCAGTCACACCAGACTCTATGTAGCTTAAACCAGCTCCTATAAGGTTGTTTAGATGATTTAGGCCATTAAATTCTGTTGGATGTACACTTTAGTGAAATTTGCTAAGAAAAGTGTTTCAGATCTGAGCCAAGGAGGGAGGCTCAAGCCCCCTAAGCCCCCCCCCCCCCCCAGATCCGTCCTTGCACATATTATATATGCTCAAAATTTACTCCCCTTTTCTATATATGGACGTGGTATGAACCTCAACTTTAACACACATGCTGTATTGCCCTTCCCACTGCAGTGGTCAATGTCATTGCCCACCACTCTGTTCACATGCTGTGGTCAATAGTAGGCCAGGTCAGTAGGAAGACAATAGAGAATGCTCTATAAATACCAGTGGCTGGTACAAACTATACAAGATGGGGTTAGTGTATTTCACAGCACACGAGACACACCAACACACACTGCATGGAAAGAGTGTGTTTGGGAGACACACACACACACCGTGGGAAGGGATAACACCCGTTGTGTGTAATAGAGTGGGTGTTTATATTCATTACAGCATGGGGAATAGCAAACACAGCACTTAATGTCCACGCACCAGTCTGTGTTTGGGAAAGACACACAACATGTTAAATATACAGAAAGTACCAAACACACACAGCACTAGGAGGGGGAGGGGCCAACGCTGTGAGGAGTGTAGGGGGACCATTTGAACAGTGAACTGGACTCACATGAGCACTAACAGGCGAACATGGGAAATGGTAGAGGAGAGGAGAGGGAGGGGAGAGGGCAAGGGAGAGGGTGCTCAGATGGTTGGATGTGCAGCACACAGAGAAAGGTGCACTGTGTAGTCCTCCCCTTCCCCTCACCTGTTGGGCCAGCAGGTACCTCTCCCCTGCACTGCTGTCACTGACTGGTAGAACACCACTCAACACTGTCCTCTGGGATCATCTGCACATACTCACTCATCATAGACCACTCCACCCGGCTCCGGCCAAGGCTGCTGTCACACCAGATGTCGTCATCCACAATCCACCAGTTCTCATCAGACAGCTTGAACAGCTTCTCCCTGCAACAACCAAGTCACATGACAGTCATGTGATGCAATTACATCACTCAGTCACATGACTGTCACATGCTCACTACCATGGTGACACAAACACATCATTCTAAGAAAGCATTGTAATAAACAATTTCACAATTTACTAAATGGCACAAAGTAGTGTTGACTACATATTCAGACATCTTGTCATTCAAAACACACTCACAATCATTAGAGTGGCCATATTAAGAGAAGTTATTTCGCATTACTTCATCACATAAAACACAATACATTGTGATTGCCGAGCTGCCCGTTTGTATATATGCATATCCGTCCCAGTCAACCTGAGACACCTAGATTGCGCAATAGCCCGGTGTTCTCCGCAGGGTGAGGGGGACAGGTGAGGGGGACAGGTGGGGGGGGACAGATGAGGGGGACAGGTCAGGGGGACAGGTGAGGGGGATGGGTAAGGGGGATGGATAAGGGGGACAGGCAAGGGGGACAGGTGAGGGGGACAGGTGAGGGGGATGGGTAATGGGGACAGGTGGGGGGGACAGGTGGGGGGACAGGTCAGGGGGACAGGTGAGGGGGATGGGTAAGGGGGACAGGTGAGGGGGACAGGTGAGGGGGAACAGGTGAGGGGGACAGGTAGGGGGAACAGGTGAGGGGGGACAGGTGAGGGGGACAGGTAAGGGGAACAGGTGAGGGGGGACAGGTGAGGGGGACAGGTAGGGGGAACAGGTGAGGGGGACAGGTAGGGGGAACAGGTGGGGGGACAGGTAAGGGGGACAGGTAGGGGGAACAGGTGAGGGGGACAGGTAAGGGGAACAGGTGAGGGGGGACAGGTCAGGGGGACAGGTGAGGGGGATGGGTAAGGGGGACAGGTGAGGGGGACAGGTGAGGGGGAACAGGTGAGGGGGACAGGTAGGGGGAACAGGTGAGGGGGGACAGGTGAGGGGGACAGGTAGGGGGAACAGGTGAGGGGGGACAGGTGAGGGGGACAGGTAGGGGGAACAGGTGAGGGGGACAGGTAGGGGGAACAGGTGGGGGGACAGGTGAGGGGGACAGGTAGGGGGAACAGGTGAGGGGGACAGGTAAGGGGGACAGGTGAGGGGGACAGGTGGGGGGACAGGTGAGGGGGACAGGTAAGGGGGGCAGATGAAGGGGACTCCCTGTCAAACACTTCACTCTCATCTACATAGGAACACAACAGAGACTGAGTCAACACAACCACATCACACACACAACCAACACACACTACATCACAACTCACAACCACTCTACACTCAAATACTCTCAACACTTTCCTCAACACCAAACTCAACACACACACACCAACAGCTCAGGGCAGTAGGAAGGGGCAGCCATGGACACATCACTTTTGGGATGACTCAGTAAATAAAGTCGCTCTCACTTGTTAACACAAAAAGACTATTCAATACAGTCAGTGCAGTTGAGATGGTTTGGATGAGATTTACAATCTCCAACTCCCAACATCAGCTAGTGAAAACATTAACAAGTGAAATGAAAGGAGAACTAGTACATCACAAAGAGACCTGTCATGTAAATACATTACCAGCTTATCTGTGTCGGTGGGAGGTAAATTTAGGCATCCCTTGGAAACTTAAGAAACTGTCACCAACGAGTGAAACGCACTAGGGATAACACATCCCTCTGGTGACTTAGGCATCCCCTCCAAACTAAGGCCTGGTTTTACATTAAAACGCTTTCGTTCATTTATGGAGCAACTGCTCCAGATAGTGTTCTGTGTTTACGTCAGTCTCATGTGTTAACACAAATGAGATTTGCAATATCCAACTTGATCTGTGTCAGTTGGAGTTTAATTTAGCTAACTCATTTGAATACACCCGGGCTCCATAGCCAGTTTCAATGTGAACTGCACAGCTCATCAACGATTGTCTTAAATCACCTCTTAGTGCTCACTGGTGAGTTCTCCCTGAGCTGTGACTGACAACAGGAGGCTGGAGGAGAGGACATTAGCTTGATTACAACTCTGATCCTTCAGCTTTGAATACACCACTAGGTGGCCATGTTTGTTACATCATAACCACACCTGAGATGATGTCACTCCACCTCACACATGTGCAGATAGTTGGACATTATATCTTTGGAAAATAGAGTGTAGTCAAAAGTAAGAGAACGTGCTGCACGGAGAGCTTGTAGAGGGCTGGGTACTGCTTTGAGTGGAAAGGCTGCGGCCAGGAATGACTTCAGGGACATCTTCCTCTAGAAGACCAGAAAGAGCGATAGCAGACAGTGATGGAGGCAATTTCATGTTAAAGTTGGAGAAGTTTGGGATGTAAATGAACCTTCATCAAACCCAGTCCCTTCCCTTGACCTGCCTAACAGTGAGAAGGATGGTGCACAGGACAATGTTTACATACCGTATGTCACAAAATTCACACCATCAATAATGTTTGTGAATTTCAATACTTCTATCACGAGCCATTTATGAACAGACATGGTGTAATGATAATAAGCAGTATGATGTCATAGGAAGATGGTGGATTAACGAATGTTGATGAAAGCACTTGTTTGCTCCAATTTGGAAGCTACTGGTTCTGCTGTTGGTCACAGAAGACATTAAAACGTTAATTAGTAGAGTCTCCATTACAAATTTAACTCGTGAACATTTCTGACTCCCATTTTGACAGTGATCCACAAAATTTTTGGGTTTCAAAATTTTGCAATACATGGTAGATTAAGGGAATATGTAATTTTAAGGAAGCGATAGTTCTTTATGAAACAAGTACAAGTAAACACAAGGAGCTCAATGGAGAAACGCAGACTAAATGGTCAGGTCTAATTCTAATCATCACCACATGAATCGATGTAGGCATCCCCTAAAAACATAGGCAATCGTACCAGTACCTCTCTGTGAATATCACACTCTTGGTCCCCATACCCAAATCTCCATTCCACTGCTACCCACACCCAATCTCCCTTACCTTCATCCAACTTGACGAAGTCCTGCCTAATGACACTCTCTCCTGAGAGCAAGTTGTGGCTTCACTCAATTGTGGAGGAGCTCTCACTGAGGTGATGTCCGACGGCCATCTTCTTCGCACCTGACTCACTGTGGTACAGCCTCTTCCTTGTCTCCTTCACCTGTACACAGTGTGAGGGGAGTCTGGTGGTAGGACACAACACACTGTACATTACTAACATACCAACTGGGATGTGTACACATTGGTAACATACATGCATGCAATCACATGTCATATTAATGGACATGAATAAGGTTAACACAACCGGAAGGACTGGGGCAGGCTGGGCAAAGGGGGAACCACCTGGAATGTACACACCACACTCAGTAATCAATACAGGTGATGACAGCAATTAAGGCGGGGGTGGAGGGCTGGCCGGGCACCAGCCTAGTAAGGGGGTGCAGTGTGTGGTGACCACAGAAAGGAGTGTTGAAGGACAAAAACACACACACACAAATATATACAGGTTGCCTGGATCAGACTACCACGTGTCTACAGTTACGGGTGTACCTCAGCCAGTACAACCAGCAAAGGGTGCAGCTGACCCTTGGAGAGTGGCTTTGCGCAAGACCACCCTCCACTGGGGATTACAACACCTTTAAGGTGACAGGAGAGTGACCCCAGCTCACCTCATGTCACACCACATACCAGATGGACACAGTTACAGTGGGCTCGGGGTATCTTGGCCACGACTGCACAACACACAACACACCTACATGAGGCTAGCAGAGTTCTGATTGGTCAGTGGCTCAGAGGCATGTCATTGCCACAGGTCAATTGACCTACGGACCAATCAGAACTCTCATTGACACTCTGGCATGTGTGCATTGGGAATTGTGCAATCGTGGACAACACACCCCAAACCACTGGAAATTGCACACGCACACTCAGTGTCTATGATTACAGCACAGCTGCTCCAAACTACACAGCATTGAGTGGACATGGGGAGAGGAGACATTACAGTGCCGGAGGAACTAGCACTGACCACCACCTCAAGGAAAAGGAGACACGCACCTCTACACTAATTCTCAAATGCTATATATCTCACTACAGGTGGGACTTGACACTACAACAAAGCTAGCTACACATTACAATAAACGCCTCCTTGCCCTCCACATCCTACGTAGTTACTCTCCTCTATGTATTACACCAAGTCCTGAAGGGGGCGCTAATACTTGGTTAGAAAACTGGTGCACTCCGCCCACAACTCACTCTCCCGCCCGCTCGAGGTCTACGGCCCTCCAGAGACTGTCAAAGTGGTCCGGGAAGACCATGAACGACTGGCCCACTCGAGAAGAGAGACGTTCTCTGCAGACTACAAGAAGCAGCCAACAGAGACAAACTCACACTAAGACACGACACAGACTGCTTCCCCAACTGCTTCATCAAGTCATACCTGGAAGGAGTACACACTTGAGCGCTCCTGGGCAGGGATCAGTCGCAAGCGCATTAATCGATTCTATTCGGAAAGAACTGCACTACTTCTCACACGTGCCACGTGGATCCACTTGTACAGCTGATCATGATTTGGGGGACACTCTCAAACACTTTGTAGTTTGATCATGAATATCATTAGGCAAACATTACAAAACGATAAGCTACTCTACATAACTGTACATAACACTGTAAAGCAATGTTCTGTGAGTTGTGTACTGGGCACATGCAGTGAACGTCCTGACAACTGTAGGGGGGGGGGGGTCAATGTGGAAGTGGGTGTGTCCATCTGTGGAGTGGGTAGGACCAGTGCAAGCTGGACGGTACTCAGGGCAGGTCTGAAGAGAGTGGAGCTGCAGGTACAAAGGAGGAGGAAGTGTTCAACATTTAGTCAACACCAAACAAGACATGCTCAGTTGACCAGCTGACTGGGGGAACTGTACCTTTGAGGAGTTCCTCCTCCAGTGATGTAATGTGCTGTACAGCTATTCCAGCGTAGTCCATTGCTTCAAATAGCACCTTCCAGATGGCTGGAGTGACCCCTTCACCGTCCTTCCACCTCTTCAAGCCAGACTGCACAGCCTCTTCCTCGTCACGGGGTGAGTTGGAGTAACACATGTCAATGGCTTCAGAGGATAGCCCCACCCCCTCCAGCACTGCCCGCCCCCTGCCTGCTGCATTCCGGCTCACAAACCTTCTGAACAGCATGGCACACTGCCTGTGACCTGAGTGGGAGAGGGGGGAAGGGAGATTGGGTGTGACAAAATAGGCAAATAGCAATAGCGTGCAATGCTCTACACACACACACACACACACACACACACACACACACACATACACACACACACACACACACACACACACACACACACACACACACACACACACACACACACACACACACACACACACACACACACACACACACACATACACACACGTCCTGTCTCTGCCAGCCCACCCCACGAGGTGCCCTCACAGTGAGGTAGCCGTAAGCCCTCAGAGACCCATGCTGAAGATGGAGGAGGCTTACCCACAGAGTGCACTGGCTGTGTGTGGACAGATCTGCGTCCCCGATCACTTGAGGAGGCTGCTCCTGTAGGGTAGAGCAAGGACACAAAGGGAACACCCACAGCAGTCCATGACACAATGTACACTCACACACAAGTACATCAAATGGTCCCTCCCACACTCGGTACACTGTGAGGTGCACTCGTGTGTAGTACTGCATGGAGCATTGAAGCTGAGTGATGTGGACCAATTGCATATGCAGAGTCGTCAAACTATGCTTATTGATTGATCCAAGCATGTGACTGTCACATGACTGACAGGTTTTCTGTTGCAACATCAGGGAAAGTCCCTGTACACAAACCTGACAACAGGCTAAGCAGTTGTAGGGGGAATTCCCCATTCTCCAATTAGCATTACCACAAAATCTGAATGTCACTGGCAAACTGAGCCACACACTAAACCTCCTCTGTGCACTAAGGGGTCACCACATGACACTTGGGGTTAGCAGGATTGCATGAAACTCAATCAGAGACAGTAGGGACACACCTCCCACACTCGGTACACTGTGAGGTGCACGCGTGTGTAGTGACATTGCATGGAGCATACCTTGTTGTGTTGTAGTCAGTGCTGACATCTCTGGGGAGGGTCCCTTGTCAGCAGTGGTAGCTCCACTTTGGGAGCTGGAGGATGACGGTAGTGAGGGCAGGTCTGAAGAGAGTGGAGCTGCAGGTACAAAGGAGGAGGAAGCAAGTGTCCAACCTTTAGGCTAGTCAACACCACATCATACTAGTTGAATGGGTGGCCATTACATGTATATGAGGGTACAATAAGGAGGTACACTGAAGGAATGGCTTCCATCAAACAAGGAGAGGAAAAACACACTCACCACTCTGTGGCACCCTCTTAAAGTCCATGTCTTGTACAACTGACAGAGAAGGAAACCAGCCTCCAAACAACTCAGTGAGACTCGTCTGGTTGGGAAGATGGCCAGCTGGCTTTCGGGATGGAACATGGTCGCCTCCATCACTGATGCAACGAATGATACTGGAAACAGGATATAAGGAATCAGGGGGAGGGGCTTTGGTGTTTTTCCACCTAGCAGGTGTGTATGGGTGGACAATGTAGGATGTGGCCTTCAGCTTCGGTGACAGTTGGGTAGTTGTTTTGATGACATCTCGAACAATGGTTGACACACATTGGAGCAGTTTCTCTGGTCCTACCTTGCTGTGTCCGACAACCTGGACCACACTGCTGTCATTTATCTGGACCACTACCTCCACACCAGTGATGGACATCCAGGAAAGGCCATTTGTCCAGACACTGCAACAATGCTCTCTCACACTGGGTAACTCATGGATGAACACATGATTGGCTGCAAGATGGAGGATGATGGATTGGAGGAGATGTGCTGAGATGAGGTGCTTCTCCTCTGTCCTCAGTTGCCAGCACACCCACTGGAGGTGGTGTGGGTCTGCATCCTTTGGGAAGAGCTCGGGAGGTTGGGCAGACACCAGAGCAGGGAAGTACAGCCATCCCTCTCCCTCAGTACCGGCAGTTAGCTTCACAAGATCTTCTCGTAGCATCCTTGTATCCACCTGGATGCAGAACTCAAGGCTGATAAGGACCTCTTGAATCATTGTTGGATCCATTTCAGGAAACAGCTCAGCCAGCTGACTGCAGTGGAGGAGACCAAACTGGTTGACCTTGTCCTGGGACCCACTGAACAGGGTGCCATACACGTTGTGGAGAACAGCTTGGAGGTCCAAGATTAGCCAACTTTGGGAGGGGTCCAGCTTGTTGGGGAGAAAGAGGGCGTGCCCAACTGCTGTTAGGTCACGACACACTTCCACGGCTGGAGGTAAGTTCCTGGAGAGCAGCTTAGCATTCTTCAATAGCCATGACTGGAAGGTGTGGAGTGTGATGGCCGGAACAGAGAACGCTTTCTGCACTTGCACTAGGACCCACCGAAGGTTGTACGAGAGATCATCAGAGTTCAACTGGAGAGGTTGGATTTCCTGCAAGAAGGTGCATATCTGATTGATACCCTCAGATTCAGGCTTGCGGCAGTCCAGGAGACAGGGACCCTGGATGTTGAAAGGTAACTCCTGCACTGACTGAGTGCATCGTAGCAGCTTCTCGGGTGCTTCCTCTTTGGACTTTACCCGGTCAAGGAAACTGCCAACAAGGATCACTTGTGGAGTGGATGGGGCTGACGTAAGAGCTAGAGGTTGCAGCCAGCGAGTGATTTGCTGTGAGATGATGTCTTCCTCGTCGGTTGTCTTTACCAGAAGTAACAGGGTCACTGACACTCCTGGCTTGCTCAGCATGGCCTCCAAGAAGGACTGATGAGGGCCGTGGTAATCAGCCTGACCGGCAAAGTCGTAGAACAATGTCTGTCCATACTTACGACTGGAGAACTGGACTGCTTCAATTCCAGCTGTGCGTTGTCTGATGTCCTGCACATTAGTAAACCTGTTGATGAACTTCTTCCAACGGCCTTTGTCCTCAACTTGCAGAGCTGCTATCAATGTACTCTTGCCATGTTCAGCATTGCCAATTACTGCTACAATGCGCTTGGTAGAGAAAGACTGTGCCTGTCGAATAGTTTGATGGAAGTCACCTGATCCAAGGTCCAGGGGAGATCTGGATTTCTTGTTCCTGACTGTCATATCTGCTCCTGCCTCCACAAGGAGAACCCCGCATTTAATATGATTGCATTTAGCAGCATAATGCAGGGCTGTTGAGCCAGCAGCTGGTCCCCCATACCACCCACTGCTAGTAGTGACAACATTCACACTAGCACCTGCTCTAATCAGTTCACACACTGTTTCATCACTACCCCAGTAAGTTGCCCACATCAAAGGGGTCCGTCCCCATTGATCTTGTACATTGGTGTCTGCACCAGCTGCACACAGTGTTTTCACAACACTGCAATGACCAATGCAGCTGGCACAGTAAAGGGCAGTTTGTTGATACTTGTCCTTTACATTCACACGAGCTCCTTCTCTAATGAACTCCTCCACCACTTGGTTGTGATCCCAAATAGTTGCCTCCATTAAAGGTGTTATGCCACTATACTCACCTGTGCTGTTCACATCATGTCCCTCTTTAATTAACCTCCTCACTTTGAACAAGTCACCCTCTTCACAAGCACTCCTAAGAGCCATCTCCAATTCTCTCTAGCAGAAGTACAAGTGAAGGTGTGCCCTACAGAAGACACAATGGACCACTTGTTGGATCAACAACTTCACACACAGAGAGACAAAATGCCTCACAAAATGCCTGACTACTAAACAATATGGTTCATTACTAGAACTGCCTACAATTTACTGCTAATGACTCCAAATGACTCAACATGTGCTACAAGCCATCTTAACTTGCTCCATCTATACCAATAGGCTAAAAAAGGAGGGGCCTGAGGCCAATAGTAGCCCCTGCTAGATCCACCTTGAGTACAGCCCCTTCACATGCAGGCTACTAGCTACCATTCAAAGCTCCAGCTAGGGCACAGGTTCACCCACCTACAGCACCACGTGTGTTGGATGCACTACTGCAATACAGTATAAGAGCACTCACCAGTTGGAGAGGTGTTGGGCTGAGGCGCTAGGGAGGGAAGAGTGCAGAGGTGTTGGCTGCTACTGTCGGCCGTCGCGTGAGGAAGGAGCGGAGAGTTGCAACTGTTGGTAGTCGGCGGAGGATGCGAGACGGTAAGGAGGGAGGTGTGTGGAGGTGTTGTGCAGGACGGTGAACGGGTAGAACAGACGTTGCTAATGGATGGGCTGTTGGTGGAGCGAATACGTCAAGGAGTCAGTTGGATGCGGAGGGTTACTGGCGCGAGACTGGGCGTAGGGGTGTGGGTTGGATGTGTTGGTCGCGGAGGAGGCGAGGCGTTAGGGAGGGAGGAGTGTTGAAGTGTTGAGCTGGACGGCGCTGCTGATGACGGTGGAACGAACAGCACAAACTTCGAGCGAGGCTGCTGTCAACTGTTAACTGGGCGTTGAAGAGAAGACTGGGCAGTCAGTGGTTGGGCGCTATTAAAAGGGGGTGGAGAGAGAGTGACCTGCATGAAAGATGGGGAAAGATTTGTAGCTAAATGAGCAGTTGAAGCAGCTAGAAACTACGGGACTTAGCTAACTACTTGACAGTCATTAGCTAGCTAGTGAACTGTAGCTAGATTTGCACACTTGAACGCTTTCCTATACAGCAAACAAGCCACTCCACACAAACCACTTGCAATAAGACTTACCGCTTGTTCTTCCTCTAATCCGCCAGGCAGGCCCAGGGCTGCCTGGCCGGTAGAGAACGACTCAAACAAACTCTACCAAAACTCTACCTCTAGCACTTAGTCAGACTGGCAACGAAAGACGACCACAACAATTTACCCGCCTCCTTCGCGCGCATGACGTCACAACGAGCACACAAATGGTAATGCTGCTACGCTTACCTGCAGACTGTGTGCTGTAGGTCCTTATTGCCCCTAGTTTAAAGGTGGAGATTGTTCCTTATGTATGCCTTACCAGCTATAGCTGGTTGTTTCCCACGCACCTGTTCACATGACCCACCCTCTACTTCCCTCCACTATGATAACTGACATCCTTACAACACCCACCTCTGTTTACACCACCCAGTCCTTGCCATGCATGTGGTTACAGCAGTGTCCTGTCACATGACAGCCCACACAGGAGCTCACCATGCACACACCTACACACACACTTGAGGACATGCAACACTTGAATAGGAGACTACACTGACATGTGTTCTGATGAATAGACTCCACTTGAATTAATACCGAAATTAATTATGACTCATTTACAATAATTAGAGTATGTATTTAGTGTGTTAATGTCAACGTCAGCAGACAAGAAGGTTGAATACCTGCAGTGTGTGTGTGTGTGTGTGTGTGTGTGTGTGTGTGTGTGTGTGTGTGTGTGTGTGTGTGTGTGTGTGTGCATGTGTGTGTGTGTGTGCATGTGTGTATGTGTGTGTGTGTGTGTGTGTGTGTGTGTGTGTGTGTGTGTGTGTGTGTGTGTGTGTGCATGTGTGTGCACGTGCACAGGGGAGACAGATGAGAGAGTGCATTATTTCACTCCAACTAAGTCAGTGAGTGACTTGTACAGCATGCATGAAGAGGAGTACTGTAACACACACTACACTAACAGCAGCTGGAGAAAGGAGAGGGAGGGGCATAGGGAGAGGGGTGGGAGGAGTAGAGGGGAGGGGTGGGAGGAGTAGAGGGGGAGGGGTGGGAAGGGCAGAGGGGGAGGGGTGGGAGGGGCAGAGGGAGAGGGTGGGAGGGGCAGAGGGGGAGGAGTGGGAGGAGCACATGGGGAGGGGTGGGAGGGGTGGGAGGGGCAGAGGGGCAGAGGGGGAAGGGTGGGAGGGGCAGAGGGGGAGGGGTGAAAGGGGCAGAGGGGGAGTGGGAGGGGCAGAGGGGGAGGAGTGGGAGGAGCACATGGGGAGGAGTGGGAGGGGTGGGAGGGGTAGAGGGGCAGAGGGGGAGGGGTGAAAGGGGCAGAGGGGGAGTGGGAGGGGCAGAGGGGTAGGAGTGGGAGGAGCACATGGGGAGGGGTGGAAGGGGTGGGAGGTGAGGAGGGGAGGAGGTAGGGGGAGGGGAGGGGAGAGGTGGGAGGGTCAGAGAGGGGGAGGGAGGGCAGAGGGAGAGGGGTGGGAGGGGCAGAGAAGGGTGAGAGGGGCAGAGGGTGAGGGGTGGGAGGGGCAGTGGGGGATGGGTGGGAGGGGCAGAGGGAGAGGGGTGGAAGGGGAAAGGATGGGAGGTGAGGAGGGGGAGGAGGGTGGTGGAAGGGAGGGAGGGGCAGAGAGGAGAGGTAGGAGGGGCAGAGGAGGAGGGAGGTGTAACACACATTACACTAACTACATGGCACCAGTCAATGACCAGCTACCCACTTTACACTCAGTGTACATCTCCCTCCTCCCCCTCCCACACACATCAACACACAAGGGTACCACACACTCACCATCCGATGTAGCACTGGCAGAGGTTCTCATGTGAAGTGGCTTGATCAATCAGCAGCTGCACTTGACGACACACATCAATGCCCTTCTCATGGGGGAAGTCGTTACCTGAGGAACAGGAAACAGGTCATGTGATGAGGACATGTCACCATGGCAACAACTGACTATCTTTACCCCTGGAGGGAGGGGCAGAAGCTTAAGAGGAGGAGGGGAGGAAGAAGTGGCAGAGGCCGGGGGAGATGAGAGTGGATGACAGCCACTCACCCACTCAAGCACCTCACCAGTCACTCTCACCCATGCACACTCACACACTCCACTCACTGAGGAAGTGGCTTGTACGTTTTAGCAAGAACAGAGGATGGAGAGGGAGGAGGGAGCACTTTGAGCACAGTGGGGGAACAGAGAGGGAGGGAGAGGAGGGAAGTGGGTTTGGGTAGGGATGGACACACACAGGTGGATACACAATGCAGACACAAATGGAATGTCACATACCTATCTATTTTACAGTGAAGGAAACACACACAATCATACACCACACACAGGACATGAGGTAAACACTACACTCACATACACACACCGTGTGGAGTGACAGAACACACATTGTACAGTCACATGACTGTCACATGCTCAACATCATGTAGTTTAGTGTAGTCAAACATGGCTAATGTGTGAAGTGTAGTTCTCACTTCATTTCCAGTCACATCTCATGACTGGAAAGTACAATACACCCACACATAGTAAGGGAATTCCCCCATGAAAGGCGACCATGTAATCTGATCCCCTTGTGTGCTGGTCAGCACTGCCTCAGCTGACAAGGTCACACACACTCCAGTGCACTTGCTCACCAGTCGTGAGGCGAGCACTTACCACAGACAATGCCTACAATGGACTATAGTCAACTACACACAAATAAAAGACTATCTTGTGTACACACACACCTTCCATACACACCAAAACCACTCTTTCCCTGAAACCACATCACAACTGTGCACACTAGAGCTTCAAGAAGAGTTTCTCCCTCCCAACCAGCACACTACATGTGAGTGTAGCTATAGTTGTGTGTGTGTGTGCATGTGTGTGACAGACAAAACTGGAAATGGGAACATGAGCACCAAACTGTGTTCCTAAACACACTCCGTACCACACACAAGCATGTACACATACATAAACACACAGTGCACACCACACACACACCTCCATCCCACCTGATGAGGGACTCCATAATCTTGGTGTTGGGTCCCTTGTGGAACTCCAGTTCCTTGTAGTGGAGGGCCTTGGCATACGCTCGGCAGTTCTAGGGACACTCCCCCAGTAGGGCGGGGTTCAGTGTCAGGTGACCCTGGGGGAGGGGCTACAATCAGTGGACATGCTCTATAGTAACGCTACTAATATAGGCCCACTGCCTATAGTTAAAGCACACCAAAAAGCCAACACAATAAGAGCACACCCAATAAGAGCACACTCAGTAAGAGCACAGCTTACAGAGGCCACCTTGGAGTGTTCCATAAACTCTGCAAGGTTGAGGAGTGTCGGTGTGATCTCAGGGATGTTGGGGACAGAGAGAGACAGCTTCAGATTGACCACCAAGTCCTCCTTCTGAGCTGTCCCCAGCTCCATCCAGCAGGAGACAAAGGACACATTCAACAGCTCACTGCAGGGGAGGAGTGAAGACAAATAACTTATGTAACTAGGAATTTCTCAACTGGTAAATTCACAGTTCCAGAAATGGAGCCAATTCTCAATACTTTCAATGGACCATTTTCACACATTCGTTATGCAACACACATAACCCTCCCCCTTCAGTGAGTGAGGCCATATTCAGAGACCATACATGTATACAAGAGGTGAAGACATTGGCAATTAAAACAAAATAATTTGGAGTTTAACTAGTTAAACGAGATTAATGGCGACATCGGGAGTGGCAGTGCGGGCACGCCAATAAACGGGAACGTTGGATCGACGAGGACAGGAAGCAGAAGCCACTGATAACGTACAGCGCGGGCGCGGGACAGAACTTCCACGTATGCGCAGTCTAGTCCTCGTGGCAGGCGGGAGGCAGCTGGTAGCTGGTGTAGAGGAAAGCGCCAGTTTTTTTTCTTTCTTTTTCTTTCCTTTTTTGCCTTTTCTGTTCTCTCCGCCTTCCTCGGAGGGCGTGAAAGGGTTGCTGGGCCTGTCCCCCAGGTGTGACCAATTAGGCTGGAGTATACAGTAGCGTAGGTTAGAGGTTAAAGGTCAAAGGTCATAGGGCGGGTTCAGCACCCTTAACACCAAGCCAGGGCTCCGGCCTAGAACCAGTTCCCTGGTGCTTATATAAGCATTGTAGGTATAGGTCTAGGCAGGTTATTGTAGCAAGCAACGTATAGGCCTGTAGCCAGGTAGAGGGGTGACTATATAGCACCAATAGGTAGGTATAGTTAGAGTTACAGCAAAGGAGAATTTATATGGTCCATGAACGGGAGATGGCAGACATTAGTAATGCTTTTCAGTAGTCCTAAAACAGCTTCGGTATAGAGTACTGCCACTGCCACCCACTCAAGCACTCACCAGTCACTCTCACACCCACTCACACACTCCACTCCAGGATTATTGCAGATGTTGACTGATAATGAGCTCAACATTTACCTGTTTTAGAGAGGTGGCTGCCTAACTCAGTGACCATCTTAGATTTCACAGTGCAAAATAAATATAATGAGATAAGTGTGCAATTAATGTAAGTAGAAATGAGAAGTGCAACTGCTTTAAAATCACAAATGATGCTCAAACACATGCTGCAATTCAGAGAGACCATATAATATGCATGTAGTATACAGTTGTCAGTCAGCCTTGGCCGCACTACCATGTTGATGATGACAGCGTATTTGGCCCGACGACAACAGAAACAGAAACTAGTCAGTATTCTTGTTAACAATACATTGTTTTGAATTATACTTACAAGTTTCTGTTTCTGTTGTTGTTGTTGTGCCTTGTGAAACATTCAGTGACAGCTGCTGATAATGTCACAACACAATCAATTTCAGAATAGTTGGCCAAAACAGCAAACGGCGGAGCAGCCAAATGTTGTGACATCACTATTAGTTTCACTGCTTGCCATTGTCCACACCCATTGTCCTGTATTGCCGTTTGCTAAGACATCAAGCCATTTGCCATTTACCTTTAAATTTGGACAACTAATCTGCAATAGGCTGCATTACGCTACCTACCTATTATAACCTGTACAGATTGTCACCTCACATAATGTTTAACAGCCTGTATCATTGGTAATGTCATATAGTGCTAGTCCACACCAGCCAGCTACCCCACAAGCAGTAGTTTCCATAGGCCGGACCAACTTTAAAAGTTGCCTCCATTGAGTCAGTGGTGTGATGGTAATGCTATCAATTACAAGCCATCTAGTAGCTGCAGCTGGTATGGCCCATGATTTAGTATTTTAGTCAAATCAGTCAAATTTAAATCATACTATATCCACCTGCAGTGACATCTCAGAAATGTCACGATATCTTTAAGATTTCAAAATCCGTACACTACTTTTGATGACCCCTCGGATGGAGTAAAATGCTCAAAATTCAAATCTCTTTCATATAGCAGCACCATTGTGACCTGTGACACCAAAGATGATTTTCAGCTGGCCACACCACATTTTAAATGTTTCCTACAGACCTGCAGCTATTGGTGAATAGGCATTAACTGGAGTAGGTAGCCATCTTTAGGGAACACTCTCTACTCTCATTCATTCCAAAGTCAAGATGAATTACTGTCCCTCAATAGTGTTCAATTAAGTCTCTTAACACAAACATCCACCATTCGCTGGTCCCCATACTCAAATCTCCACCCCACTGGTCCCCACACCCAAATCTCCCCTACCTTCATCCAACTTGACAAAGTCCTGCCTCTTGACCCTCTCTCCTGAGAGCAAGTTGTGGCTTCACTCAATTGCGTAGGACCTCTCACCGAGGTGATGTTAGACAGCCATCTTCTTCACACCTGACTCACTGTGGTACAGCCTCTTCCTTGTCTCCTTCACCTGCACACAGTGTGAGGGGAGTCTGGTGGTAGGACACAACACACTGTACATTACTAACATACCAACTGGGATGTGTACACACACACACACACACACACACATCACACCCATTGTCCTGTATTGCCATTTGCTATGACATCAAGCCATTTGCCATTTACCTAAATTTGTACAACTAATCTGAAACTGGCTGCATTACTTTACCCATTATGAACTGTACATGATGCTTAAGAGTCTGCACCATGCAAGCAGATGAAATCATATGGTGCTAGTCCCCCACACTAGCCAGCTACCCCACAGCAGGCAAAACGTGCTGCTTAAAGTGTGCACCATGCAAGCAGATGAAATCATATGGTGCTAGTCCCCCACACTAGCCAGCTACCCCACAGCAGGCAAAACGTGCTGCTTAAAGTGTGCACCCCCAGTGGACGCACTGGACCCCTCACAGGACACACTGGACCACCTTTTAGGATGCACTAGACCCCATATAGGACTCACTGGACCTCATATAGAATGCACTAGACCCCTTATAGGACGAACTGGGCCCTATATAGGAAGCACTGGACCCCTATCGGACACACTGGACCCCCCATAGGAAGCATTGGACCCCATATAGAATGCACTGGACCCACCATAGGACGCACTGGATCCCATTTAGGATGCACTGGACCCCATACAGAACGCACTGGACCCCATATAGAATGCACTGGACCCCATACAGGACACACTGGACCCCATATAAAATGCACTGGACCCCATATAGGACGCACTGGACCCCATTTAGGATGCACTGGACCCCATACAGAACGCACTGGACCCCATACAGGATGCACCGGACCCCATACAGAATGCACTGGACCCTATATAGGACGCACTGGACCCCATATAGAATGCACTGGACCCCATATAGGACGCACTGGACCCCAGACAGAATGCACTGGATCCCATACAGGACGCACTGGACCCCATATAGGATGCACTGGACCCCATATAGGACACACTGGACACCATATAGAATGCACTGGACCCCTTATAGGAAACACTGGACCCCAAATAGAACACACTGGACCCCATATAGGACACACTGGACCCCACATAGGATGCACTAGATCCCCCATAGGACGCACTGGACCCCATATAGGACGCACTGGACCCCTCATAAGAAGCACTGGACCCCTCATAAGAAGCACTGGACCCCCCTCTCCATAGGATGCACTAGAACCATAGTACGCACTGGACCTAGTGTGTGTGTGTGTGTGTGTGTGTGTGTGTGTGTGTGTGTGTGTGTGTGTGTGTGTGTGTGTGTGATGAATGTATGCGTGTGCTGCATGCATGCTGTCATGGGGAAGGCTGGCCTGGCTGCCCTGAAACCTGACCCTTGCCATCCTATTGTCCAGGCTCTGTGATAACCAGTCACATGACTGTGACATTGCTGCACCTTCTGCAGCGAACATGACACCATGCATGGTCTTACAAGTGATCTAACAACTTGCACTTTAATGCAGATGATAAGCAATTGTTACTGGCAGCTGCTCAGATACGAGAAAGACCAATTAAGAAATTTACCATGTACATACTGTAACAGTACCCATTCTTCAGAGCGAATACTGTTATGACTGCTAATCACAAAGACAGACAGAAAATTGTAAAACTTAGTGAAAAGAAATCAAATTTAACATAGATGTAAATTGTGCTGCAAGGCCCAGAACTGCAGAAAGACTATCTGTTTCACACTTCTGCACAATGACAGACAGACTCAAGAAACTGTTTAACTCGGCCTTTGGCACATGTGTACGTCACATTAATCACCTCCTGTTGAAACAAGCCATGTGTATAGTAAATTGGACAGCTGTATTATACAACCACTAGCAACCACGTTACTGCTACAGCTCAAAAATGATTATCGGTTTAAATTTGAACATAAGATGACAGCGAATCAAATCCAGTAAAAAACGAAAGTTGATGAGAACAATAATTAGAAAATGGCGGTCGTGTGTGAAGGAAAAAGCGGAAATGGAAGGATAACTCTCTGCAATCCACAAGATGGGCGCCGTCAACCCCGCAATAACCTGACCCGGTGCCCTCAGCAGCCACAGCGAGTTTGAGGAGCAAGCGTATCGCGAACACACACAGACAGACAATTTCGGCTTTGTAGATTATATTTGCATCTTATTATAACAAACGTAACGCACAAAACTTTGTTACCAATACAAATAACTTGGTGACCATTCCTGAAAAGAAAATTGCAAATTACCCTTCTAAGCGGTGATTCGCAATATTATAGTCCAGCGAAAATTAGAGCTTACACGATACTCAGCCTCACTTCTGGAAAATGGCTGATGCAGTGAAAGCTCAAATCTCTTTCATATAGCAGCACCATTGTGACCTGTGACACCAAAGATGATTTTCAGCTGGCCACACCACATTTTAAATGCTTCCTACAGACCTGCAGCTATTGGTGAATAGGCATTAACTGGAGTAGGTAGTCATCTTTAGTGGAACACTCTCTACTCTCATTCCTTCCAAAGTCAAGATGAATTACTGTCCCTCAATAGTGTTCAATTAAGTCTCTTAACACAAACATCCACCATTCGCTGGTCCCCAGACTCAAATCTCCACCCCACTGGTCCCCACACTCAAATCTCCCTTACCTTCATCCAATTTGACAAAGTCCTGCCTCTTGACCCTCTCTCCTGAGAGCAAGTTGTGGCTTCACTCAATTGTGTAGGACCTCTCACCGAGGTGATGTCCAACAGGCATCTTCTTCACACCTGACTCACTGTGGTACAGCCTCTTCCTTGTCTCCTTCACCTATACACAGTGTGAGGGGAGTCTGGTGGTAGCTAGGACACAACACACTGTACATTACTAACATACCAACTGGGATGTGTACACATTGGTAACAGACATGCATGCAATCACATGTCATATTAATGGACATGAATAAGGTTAACACAACCGGAAGGACTGGAGCAGGCTGGGCAAAGGGGGAACTCCCTGGAATGTACACACCACACTCAGCAATCAATACAGGTGATGACAGTAATTAAGGCAGGGGTGGAGGGCTGGCCGGGCACCAGCCTAGTAAGGGGGTGCAGTGTGTGGTGACCACAGAAAGGAGTGTTGAAGGACTGACACACACACACACACACATATATATACAGGTTGCCTGGACCAGACTACCACGTGTCTACAGTTACGGGTGTACCTCAGCCAGAACAACCAGCAAAGGGTGCAGCTGACCCTTGGAGAGTGGCTTTGCGCAAGACCACCCTCCACTGGGGATTACAACACCTTTAAGGTGACAGGAGAGTGACCCCAGCTCACCTCATGTCACACCACATACCAGATGGACACAGTTACAGTGGGCTCGGGGTATCTTGGCCACGACTGCACAACACACAACACACCTACGTGAGGCTAGCAGAGTTCTGATTGGTCAATGGCTCAGAGGCATGTCATTGCCACAGGTCAATTGATCTATGGACCAATCAGAACTCTCATTGACACTCTGGCATGTGTGCATTGAGAATTGTGCAATTGTGGACAACACACCCCAAACCACTGGAAAGCACGCACACTCAGTGTCTATGATTACAGCACAGCTGTTCCAAACTACACAGCATGGAGTGGACATGGGGAGAGGAGACATTACAGTGCCGGAGGAACTAGCACTGACCACCACCTCAAGGAAAAGGAGACACGCACCTCTTCACTAATTCTCAAATGCTGTATATCTCACTACAGGTAGGACTTGACACTACAACAAAGCTAGCTACACATTACAATAAACGCCTCCTTGCCCTCCACATCCTAGTTACTCTCCTCTATGTATTACACATCAAGACTTGAAGGGGGCGCTAATACTTGGTGAGAAAACTGGTGCATTCCGCCCACAACTCACTCTCCCGCCCGCTCGAGGTCTACGGCCCTCCAGAGCGCGTCCATTAGAGACTGTCAAGTGGTTTGGGAAGACTATGAACGACTGACCCACTCGAGAAGAGAGACGTCCGCTGCAGACTACAAGAAGCAGCCAACAGAGACAAACTCACACTAAGACACGACACAGACTGCTTCCCCAACTGCTCCATCGAGTCATACCTGAAAGGGGTACACACTTGAGCGCTCCTGGGCAGGATTAGTCGAGCGCATTAATTGATTCTATTCGGAAAGGACTGCACTACTTCTCACACGTGCCAAGTGGATCCACTTGTACATGCAGCTGATCATGATTTGGGGGCACGTGCTCAGGCACTTTGTAGTTTGATCATGAATATCATTAGGCGAACATGACAAAACGATAAGCTACTCTACATAACTGTACATAACACTGTAAAGCAATGTTCTGTGAGTTGTGTACTGGGCACATGCAGTGAACGTCCTGACAGCTGTAAGGTGGGGGCGGAGTCAATGTGGATGTGGGTGAGTCCATCTGTGGAGTGGGTAGGACCAGAGCAGGTGCAAGCTGGACAGTACTCATGGCAGGTCTGAAGAGAGTGGAGCTGCAGGTACAAAGGAGGAGGAAGTTTTCAACATTTAGTCAACACCAAACAAGACATGCTCAGTTGACCAGCTGATTGGGGGGACTGTACCTTTGAGGAGTTCCTCCTCCAGTGATGTGATGTGCTGTACAGCTATTCCAGCGTAGTCCATTGCTTCAAATAGCACCTTCCAGATGGCTGGAGTGACCCCTTCGCCGTCCTTCCACCTGTTCAAGCCAGACTGCACAGCCTCTTCCTCGTCATTGGGGGAGTTGGCGTAACACATCCTAATGGCTTCAGAGGATAGCCCCACCCCCTCCAGCACTGCCCGCCCCCTGCCTGCTGCATTCCGGCTCACAAACCTTCTGAACAGCATGGCACACTGCCTGTGACCTGAGTGGGGAGGGGGGAAGGGGGATTGGGTGTGACAAAATAGGCAAACAGCAATAATGTGCAATGCTCTACACACACACACACACACACACACACACACACACACACACACACACACACACACACACACACACGTCCTGTCTCTGCCCACCCACCCCACTCCCATCCCACGAGGTGCCCTCACAGTGAGGTAGCCCACGCCCTCAGAGACCCATGCATGCTGAGGATGGAGAGACTTACCCACAGAGTGCACTGTCTGTGTGTTGACAGATCTGCGTCCCTCACCACTTGAGGAGGCTGCTCCTGTAGGGTAGAGCAAGGACACAAAGGGAACACCCACAGCAGGCAATGATATAATGTACACACACACAAGTACATCAAGTGGTCCCTCCCACACTCGGTACACTGTGAGGTGCACTCGTGTGTAGTGACACTGCATTGAGCAATAAAGCTGAGTGATGTGGACCAATTGCACATGCACATTGCACAGAGTCGTCAAACTATGCTTATTGATTGATCCATCTGACTGTCACATGACTGACAGGTTTTCTACTGCAACATCAGGGAAAGTCCCTGTACACAAACCTGACAACAGGCTAAACAGGTGAAGGGGGAATTCCCTATTCCCAAATTTGCATTACCACAAAATCTGAATGTCACTGGCTAACTGAGCCACACACTAAACCTCCTCTGTGCACTAAGGGGTCATCACATTACACTTGGGGTTAGCGGATTGCATGAGACTCCATCAGAGACAGTAGGGACACACCACCCGCACTCGGTACACTGTGAGGTGCACCCGTGTGCAGTGACACTGCATGGAGCATACCTTGCTGTGTTGTAGCCAGTTCCTCCATCTCTGGGGAGGGTCCCTTGTCAGCAGTGGTAGCTCCACTTTGGGAGCTGGAGGATGACGGTAATGAGGGCAGGTCTGATGAGGATCTAGCTGCATGTACAAAGGAGGAGGAAGCAAGTGTCCAACCTTTAGGCTAGTCAACACCACATCATACTAGTTGAATGGGTGGCCATTACATGTATATGAGGGTACAATAAGGAGGTACACTGAAGGAATGGCTTCCATCAAACAGGGAGAGCAAACACACACTCACCACTCTGTGGCTCCTTCTTAAAGTCCATGTCTTGTACAACTGACAGAGAAGGAGACCAGCCTCCAAACAACTCTGTGAGACTTATCCGACGGGGATGACAGCCAGTCTCTTTTGGCAGAGATAGAACATAGTCGCCTCCAACACTGATACTGTTGGTGATACTTGAAACAGGATAAAGGCTGTCAGGGGGAGGGGCTTTGGTGGCCTCCAACATAGCAGGCATGTACGGGTGGACGATGTAGGATGTGGCCTTTAGCTTCGGTGACAGCTGGGTAGTTGTCTTGATGACGTCTCGAACAATGGTTGACACATACTGGTGAAGTTTCTCAGGTTCCGCCTCTCTGCGTCCGACAACCTGGACCACACTGCTGTTACTTATTTGGACTGCTACGTCCACACCTGTGATGGACATCCAGGAAAGGCCGTTTGTCCAAACACTGCAGCAATGCTTTCTCAAACTGGATAACTTGTGGGTAAACACATGATTGGCCGCAAGACAGAGGATGATGGACTGGAGGAGATGTGCTGAGATGAGGTGCTTCTCCTCCGTCCTCAGTTGCCAGCACACCCACTGGAGGTGCTGTGAGTTGGCATTCTTTGGGAAGAGCTCAGGTGATTTGGCGAACACCAGAGCAGGGAAGTACAGCCATCCCTCTCCCTCAGTACCAGCAGTTAGCTTCACAAGGTCATCTCGTAGCATTCTTGAATTGACCTGGATGCAGAAATCCAGGCTAATTAGGACCTCTTGAATCATTGTCGGATCCATTTCAGGAAACAGCTTAGCTAGCTGACTACAGTGGAGAAGACCAAACTGATTGATCTTGCCCTGGGACCCACTGAACAGGGTGCCATACACATCGTGGAGAATAGCTTGGAGGTCTACAATAAGCCAACTTTGGGAAGGGACCTGCTTGTTGGGGAGAAAGAGGGCGAGACCAACTGCTGTTAGGTCACGACATACCTCCTCAGGTGGGGGTAAATTCCTAGGGAGCAGTTCAGCATTCTCCAGTACCCAGGACTGGAAGGTGTGGAGTGTGATGGCCGTAGCGGGGAATGCTTTCTTAACTTGTGCCATGACCCAGTGTAAGTTGTACGAGAGAGTGTCAGAGTTCAACTGAAGTGGTGGAGCCTCTTGAAAGAAGGCACAAATCTGTCTGATACCATCAGATTCAGGCCTGCGGCAGTCCAGGAGACAGGGACCCTGGATGTTGAAAGGTAACTCCCGCACTGACTGACTACATCGCAACAGCTTCTCGGCTGCTTCCTCTTTGGACTTTACTCTGTCCAGGAAACTGCCAACAAGGATCACTTGTGGAGTGGATGGGGCTGAGGTAAGAGCTAGAGGTTGCAGCCAACGAGTGATCTGTTGTGAGATGATGTTTTCCTTGTCGGTTGCCTTTACCAGAAGTAACAGAGTCGCAGACACTCCTGGCTTGCTCAGGATGGCCTCTAAGAAGGACTGATGAGGGCCGTGGTAATCAGCCTGACCGGCAAAGTCGTAGAACAATGTCTGTCCATACTTACGACTGGAGAACTGGACTGCTTCAATTCCAGCTGTGCGTTGTCTGATGTCCTCCACTTGTGCAAACCTGTTGATGAATCTCTTGAAGATGCTTTTGCCCTCGGCTTGCAGAGCTGCTATCAGTGTACTCTTGCCGTGTTCAGCATTGCCAATTACTGCTACAATGCGATTTGTAGAGAAAGACTGTGCCTGTCGAATAGTTTGTAAGAAATCACCTCGTGCAATGCCTAAGGGAGATCTGGAATCCTTGTTCCTTGCTGTCATATCTGCTCCTGCCTCCACGAGTAGAACCCCGCATTTAATATGATTGCATTCAGCAGCAAAATGCAGGGCTGTTGAGCCAGCAGCTGGCCCAAACAACCACCCACTGCTAGTGACAACATTCACACTAGCACCTGCTCTAATCAGTTCACACACCATTTCATCACTACCCCACTCAGCTGCCCTCATCAAAGGGGTCACTCCCCATTGATCTTGTACATTGGTGTCTGCACCAGCTGCACACAGTGTTTTCACAACACTGCAATGACCCATCCAGCTGGCATAGTAAAGGGCAGTTTGTTGATCATTGTCCTTTACATTCACACGAGCTCCTTCCCTAACGAGCTCTTTCACCACTTGGTTGTGACCCCCAATAGCTGCCTCCATTAAAGGTGTTGTGCCATACTTACCACCTCTGGTGTTCACATCACGGCCCTCTTTAATTAACTGCCTCACTTTGAACAAGTCACCCTCATAACAAGCACTCCTAAGAGCCATCTCCAATTCTCTCTAGCAGAAGTACAAGTGAAGGTGTGCCCTACAGAAGACACAATGGACCACTTGTTGGATCAACAACTTCACACACAGAGAGACAAAATGCCTCCCAAAATGTCTGACTACTAAACAATATGGTTCATTACTACAGCTGCCTACAATTTACTGCTAATGACTCCAAATGACTCAACATGTGCTACAAGCCATCTTAACTTGCTCCATCTATACCAATAGGCTAAGGAAGGAGGGGCCTGAGGCCAATAGTAGCCCCTGCTAGATCCACCTTGAGTACAGCCCCTTCACATGCAGGCTACTAGCTACCATTCAAAGCTCCAGCTAGGGCACAGGTTCACCCACCTACAGCACCACGTGTGTTGGATGCACTACGGCAATACAGTATAAGAGCACTCACCAGTTGAAGAGGTGTTGGGCTGAGGCGCTAGAGAGGGAGGAGTGCAGAGGTGTTGGCTGCTACTGTCGGCCGTCGCGTGAGGAAGGAGCGGAGAGTTGCAGCTGTTGATAGTCGGTGGAGGAGGCGCGGCGGTAAGGAGGGAGGAGTGTGAAGGTGTTGAGCGGGACGGTGAACGGGGGAAACCAGACGTTGCCAATGGACGGAGTGTTGGAGGAGCGAATACGTCGAGGAGTCAGTTGGATGCGGGAGGCTAGTGGCGCGAGACTGAGCCGTAGGGGTGTGGGTTGGATGTGTTGGTCGCGGAGGAGGCGAGCCGTTAAGGAGGAAGGAGTGTTGTGGTGTTCAGCTGGACGGCGCTGCTGGTGACGGTGGAACGAACAGTGTGAATTTCGAGCGAGGCTGCTATCAACTGTTAACTGAGTGCTGAAGAGACGCAGCGCTTCCTCTGTAGCTGGAGTGCGTACAGAAAGGTGTAAGTTGCGAGGCTGCTGCTAACTGTTAACCTGGTGTTGAAGGGGCGCAATGCTTCCTCTGTCGGAGGAGTGTGCACGGGAAGGTGTCAGTTGGCTGAGCTGGTACAAGAGAGACTGGGCAGTCAGTGGTTGGGCGCTAGTAAAAGGCGGTGGAGAGAGAGTGACCTGCATGAAAGATGGGGAAAGGTTTGTAGCTAAATGAGCAGTTGAAGCAGCTAGAAACTACGGGACTTAGCTAACTACTTGACAGCCATTAGCTAGCTAGTGAACTGTAGCTAGATTTGCACACTTCAACGCTTCCTAAACAGCAAACAAGCCACTCCACACAAACCACTTGCAAAAAGACTTACCTCCACTACACACCTGGCAGGCCCAGGGCTGCCCGGCCGGTAGAGAACAACTCAAACAAACTCAACTATAACTCTATCTCTAGCACTGACTGTGACAACTGAACAACTCAAAGAAACTCCACTAAACTCTTGGATTCTTGGGCGTGTACCGCTGACTACTATAGCAACGAAAAACGCGCCACACCCATATGGCCATATCCGGCAACGCGCGAATGACGCCACCATCACCAGTGCACATGAATGTACAGCAGTGACTGCAGTGTCCTTCAGTGGTACACACAACAGTGTCACAGGTTGAAACTACCGGAGTTCATTCTGAGTGCTCTCCAGTGTGTGCTCAAACACCTCCACCTTCTGCAGCAGAGACAAGTGGTCGTAGCTAGTCAGCCAACATCTGCATGAGGGTGGGCAGGACAGCCAACATCTGAGGGTGGGCAGGACAGGATGGGGAGTAGCCTTGCCCACTAGACCGTCCTGTAAGTGCCCGCTAGCTATAGCCTACAGTACTGTACTAGCAGGCCAGACTAGATGGAGTGTGTACATGTGTAGGATGAAATAGCTACTCTTGTGTTAGATGGAGGTCCCCTTAACTCTGAAGCTATGAAAAGTGACAGTCATGGGTTGTTACGAGATATTATATGCACGACAATGGATTCAGTGACAGCCACGTCCACATTAATGGACAAGCATGGGGACTTTCCCTGATGTTGCACCATAATTATCAGAAAGCAAAGTCTGTACATGTAAGCCATACATCTGCACAGTCATGTGGACCAAACATACTTTGGTGACTCTACACTTAGTGACTGGTCCATGTCACTGTGACTGTCACCTGTATGGTTTAGGGAGTCCAACATACTTTGGTGCAATGTCATACGTAGAAGTCCCTCTTTAGTCTAGAGCTCAGTACCAGACATTCCTGCATTATGGGCACTCCCTCCTCTTGGGGTTCACCTTCCAACATGGTCTGGCCCGCTAGACCCAACTCCTCATTATCGAGTGGTGGTGGAAGAGGAGATGTGAAGTTGGATCTAGCAAGCCAGACTACTTTCAACATGGTCTCCTTCCTCATCTGTCTCCACAGCTAACATGCAGACACAACACATTGAGGTACAATCTGAAGGTCAAAACATTGTAGAATATACCATTATTTCCAAAGAGTGCGCATTATAAACTGTTCAATACAGTCTGAGGGCTTACACTGTAAATTCAATTTTAAAAGAGTTTGAACTATACACCGTTCAGGATTTCACCAAAAGGGACACCTGTGTGTGTGTATGTGTGTGTGTGTGTGTGTGTGTGTGTATGTGTGTGCGCACGCACAAAGAGACAGGTGAGAAAGAGATATTTCACTCCAACATTAACTAAGTCACTAAGTCAATGAGTGACTTGTACAGCATGCATGAAGAGGAGTACTGTAACACACACTACACTAACAGCAGCTGGAGAAAAGAGAGGGAGGGGCAGAGGGGAGTGGGAGGGGCAGAGGGGAGAGGTGGGAGGGGCAGAGGGGAGAGGAGGTAGGGGGAGAGGGGAGGGGTGGGAGGGGCAGAAGGGAAAGGTGGGAGGGGGAGAGGGGCAGATGGGGAGGGGTGGGATGGGCAGAGGGCAAGGGGTGGGAGGGGCAAAAGGGGAAGAGTAGGAGGGGCAGAGGAGGAGGGAGGTGTAACACACACTACACCAACTACATGGCACCAGTCAATGACCAACTACCCACTGTACACTCAGTGTACATCTCCCTCCTCCCCCCTCCCACACACATCAACACACAAGGGGACCACACACTCACCATCCGATGTAGCACTGGCAGAGGTTCTCATGTGAAGTGGCTTGATCAATCAGCAGCTGCACTTGACGACACACATCAATGCCCTTCTCATGGGGGAAGTCGTTAACTAAGGAACAGGAAACAGGTCATGTGATGAGGACAGGTCACCATGACAACATCTAAATCCCCTCTCCTTGCCGCCCATCCCCTCTCCCCTTCCCTGTCTCATCCTACCTGTGAGCTTGTCCCGAATTCGCTGAATGATCTGCAGTGCTTTCTTGTTCAGTTCCTCGGGTTTGGTGCCGTCCGCTGTCCCCTCGTGTGCTGCCCCGTCGCTGGGCTCCACCTCAATGCTACCAGCTGGGTACAGCTTGCCCTTCTTGGACTTGTTGGTGTCTGGACAGACAAACAGCAAACACTCACTCTACATGTACACAAGAGTACACAATACAAGACACAACACCATCACAGTCTGCATGGGAGTCATGTAGTGACAGGGTTTCCATAGCAACAGATACTGTGAACAACAGAGCTCGCCAAAATGAGAATCTCACATTTAACAAAAAGTCTCTTCATCGAATAATATGAACACCCACGGACACATGCACACAACACACACACACACACACACACACACACGCACACCCCCCCACACATCCCCCTCACCGTGCACCAGCCGTCAGTTGAGGGAGGGTCGTACACAAAGGCCTCCAGTACAGCCATCAGGCTGTCCTTGTTCTGTCTCAGCACTCTCATCACCACGTTGCAGGTCACACGGAAGTTGCCTTCAATGCCAGTCACCTCCATAGTATCGATCAACATTAACGTCAGACGAAATGGGATCTTCTCAGGGAATTTCTCATGAGTCATGGCACCTGAATACATGTGTGTGTGTGTGCGTGTGTGTGTGCGCGTGCGTGTGTGTGTGCCTGTGTGTCTGTGTGCATGCTCGAAGTAGTCCCCAAAGTCAATGTGCACCACGTGGCCGGTGGTCCGGTCCAACATGAGGTTTGAGGGGTGCCGGTCCCCCAGCCCCAACACATAGCCCACCATAGACATGATGGCCAGTGAGCGTGTGTAGCTACAGCGACGGTCAAACCACACCTACACAGTGAGGGGGGAGGAGCACCCATAACTGTCATGGCATGACAGACTACCTTATTGGACACATTGTGGAGTCACATGGAGTTGGTCATCACGTGTGTGTGTGTGTGTGTGTGTGTGTGTGTGTGTGTGTGTGTGTGTGTGTGTGTGTGTGTGTGTGTGTGTGTGTGTGTGTGTGTGTGTGTGTGTGTGTGTGTGTGTGTGTGTGCATGTGCACATGTGTGCGTGTGTGTGTGTGTGTGTCCGTCTACCCCATCTATATACCTCAGAGTTGGGACTCTTGAGCCAAAGGACTTTGGCCAGGTCATCTCCACGAGTGCTCTCCAGTGTGCATGTGCTCAAACACCTCCACCTTCTGCAGCAGAGACAAGTGGTTGTAGCTAGTCAGCCAAAATCTGCATGAGGGTGGGCAGGACAGCCAACATCTGCATGAGGGTGGGCAGGATGGGATGGGGTGAGGGTGTGTGTCATAGACTTGCAACAGCTACTGAACCACACCCCTTCCATCCCTTGCCCCTCCCACTCCACACTCCCTCGCCTGCAACATGAGCCTGTGCTCAACATTCAACATGATCTTCTTCCTCTCCCGGTAGTCTCTGATGAGAGTGTGCAGTGTGTCTGAGTGGGGCACCCGCCCAATCAGCCCAAAGTTCTGAGACAGTGGAATCACCGAGTAGCAGCGTATACTGCAGGGGAAGGAAGCATTGCACAATAACACATTATTATTGCACAACCCTCACTGGAGGTGTCTCTTGTAGGTCTCCTGGTTGTCAGCCAGCAGTGTGTTGATGAGCTCAAACAGCTGCATCACTCTCTCGTCTTGGCGGAGGTCCTCATGTCCATTGAGGAGGAACATGTACTCACAGCCATCACTGCCTGTGGGAGAGGAGGAGGGGGAGGGGAGAGGGAGGGAGAGGAGGAGACAGGGAGGAAGAGGCAAGCAGGAGAAAAGGAGGGGGGACAAGTTGTAAGCGAAGAATGCCACAATGCAAATCACAACACAAAACCTCCTCCTCCCATGTCTCTGGTGCTGTGCCACTCACCACATATTCGCAGCTTCCTGGGCCGCTGCTTTGATGTGATGACCTGCAGAGTGGGCACCACCTGTTGGATGCTGACGGTCTGGGAGGTGGGGTTGTAGGTGCCAGGGACAGCCAGCTCCAGGTCACAGCACTCAAGGAGCTTGGGAGAGACACACTCACTGGTAAACTTAGAGCACCAATAGTGGATGGAGGACATGTGTCAGTACTGCTTGCATGCGCATGACTTGCATGCTATAGATGTACTCTGCAAACTAGCTATCAACTTGAAACACAGTCCAAATGTAGATCTCCTTAGGATGAATATTGCATGCTCGATCACACAATACCACTGCACTTGCAATTGGAGATTGCAATTGGCTACATACATCAGAATAGGGATGCATGCATGGTTTATAGTTTGGAATTGAGACGAGCCCATGCATCCATCACCTTTGGATAGCTATAAATGGATGTGTGACTACCTCTAGCTCTCACAGCAGACAGCTCAAACACCTCATCCTGCCCAGCTAGAGTGAGACTGTACTGTCATTGGGCCTCAGTTGTAATTCAGCAGTGCTGTAAGCAGTGTGCTGCACGGGAGGCCACATACACAGCCTTCCCTATTCCATGCAATCTCTTCCTGCAGAGCTAGCTAGCTAGCTGACTTCAGAATATACTGCCACTCACACTGCAGTCCTAGGCCTGGCGTTGGCAGCCATCTTACAACTATACATGAATGCTTCGCAGTCAATGGCAACATTAAACTGCAATAATAGCAAAAGTGCAATGTCATGTCATGTTGAACTCACATCAGTTAGACAAGTGTAGAGAATACAAAGCTTGCAAGCTGCCACAAACCTCATACGTATAGGCTGTTTGTCCGGAGGCTACACCTCACCTTGCCTCAAATTCTCTAAAATAATTTGCTCTGCTTTTTCCGTGTACGGCTTCTTCTCGTGCACCGTTAGGTGTCTCCAGTTGAGGTGCTTCTCCTCCGCTGGGAGACCATTCCAGACGGCACTTAGCAGTTTCATCACATGACGGTTGTCAATCTTGATTTTTGGGTGCTCGTCCTCCAGCTCAGGCCAGAAGGTCTTCTTCATCACTTGCAAAAAGCTGCTCCGCATCACTTCTGAAAATGAGAGAAAAATGTTTGGTTGTTTCTTGCGCAGTGCCCCGGGTGATTTTTTGAAGAATGGTTTTGGGGTGGTAGGAACGTGGCCGTAGGACATTGCTTGGACGTGCAGCTGTTTGATGCAGTAAATGGCCTTCTCCAGTGTCTCCTTCTCTGTCCAGCGCTTTCCCTCAGCCGCCTGACTGCACCCACAGTGAACGACAACATGCTTCAATTGTTGGAGTTTTTAGTTCTTCAGCATCACTCTTTCATGCTCATGTTGGTTCTTCTTAGGGTCCTTGCCTTGGAGCCTTGACGTGTGGCGTCTTGGGAACTTGAAATTGGCCACCTCTTTGATGAAGGCCAGCTCCAGCTGGGGAGTGTTGGGAGTGGGGCCTGAAGAGGACCCAGGACTTTGATAGAGGGGCTGGGGATTCACCCTGGGACCGGCAGCGCATAGGAGTTCTCCGCAAAACAGCTCATGATCCGTTGTAGTAAGGTTCTCCATCTGTGCGTGACCCGTGGGAACAGCGGCCGACAGCTGCAGCGGCGGCAGGCCGGGTAGGTAGTCGTAGCAACTGATGAACGGCTTGGGCTCGCCGGCAACTGCAATTGGGTCCGCTTCAAGGAATTCGAAGCTGTAGCTGACTCCGTAGCCGCCGGGATCGGGGCTCTCCGCAACACCCAGCGTCGGGTCGACGCTGTCGATCGGGGGACTCCAGTCGCTCCACATCGACATCACTTCAGCAGCAAGAATGGGCCGAGTTGTTTATGCCGACAGATTTGGTGCGCAGCGCCCCGAGCGCTGTTTCTTGTTTGGTTGGCGCCATTCATGACTGCGGCTTTCGCTATGGGATGATGGCAGATAGCCTGGCGCGTAGCGTACAGGCCCTCCTGGGTGCACGAGACAAGATCGCACACTGAGAGCTTGGATAGTTTGCATTAATTAAACGTATTCCCTCGATTACGGAGTAATTAATTAGCTATCCGCTCGTTCATGCAAATTGAACGATAACCATCCGGAAAATGGGGGTGTTTTCCAAATACGGAGACATAGATAAGAGGCTCATGCAAAACGATTATTCAACACAGTTCCACTGTAGCTAGTAGAGCATCCACCCATCTGCAGCACCACCTGTGAGCTTGAGGTCTTCGAGCTGGGCCGTGGAGGAAGGGGAGACAATACATTACATAATCACCACTCCATGCACCGCACATCTCCCCCCCCCCCACACTCACTGCTTGTGTAGGCAGCTCAGCCTCCCCTCTCCAGCCTCTCCCTGCTCCACACTACCACTGCCCAGTTTGTTCTGCTCATCCATAAGAGGATTTAACTTTGTGACCCCTCCAATTGGGGCTAGCCGGCTTGTCTTTTCTGGGGACACACCCTTTTTTGACAAGCCTCGCTTGTAGCCTGGTGGGACTGGTGGTTGGGGTTGCCACGGACGTGCATAAAGTTTGGGTGGTTGTTCCACTTTATCACAACTAAGGCTGGCTCTGTTTGGATCCACCTTGCCCTTCCCTTCACCACTTGCCTGCAAAGTGAGCTGTTCGGGGATGACCTCGAAGAGAGGGGAGGAGGAAGGGGGGCGGGGTTTGTGCTTGTCTTGGTGGGGGGAGGGGTCCGGGGAGGCTTGCCATTCAAATGATTGTGATGTGGGCACCTTGTCAGAGAGTGCACTGTCCCTCTTGCTGCTGACAGAAGTAGCACTAGCCGGGGATATATCTGCTGTGTGGGATGAGGAGGGGAAGAGAAGGACACCACGTGAGTAATCCTTTAGGAAACACAGTTGAGCCATTGCACAAACCACTCAGATGTGCATAAATTGAAGTGTGAACACACACACACACACACACACACACTTCTCAGTGGCCATGGATTGACTGTACCATCAATTGATCTACCCCCCTCCCACACACACACCTTTTCTCGTTTTCGACTTCTCCATCTCCTGTGACTCTGCCTCTTCCGCTCTCTTACTGGCTCCCTCTATCTGGTCAGGTACATTGCCCATACCTACACATCAGCAGTGGGGGAGGAGTCAGAGGGTGACAATGGCCAAGTGCTTCTATCTATAGTAACATGACATCACCAAGTCACACAAATCACACTCTACTGAACCTCACCATATTTCATTTGAAAGGCATACGCCATGTCCAGGTCCTGTGGGGTGAACCTCGTGTAAGGGCTCTTTGAGGGAAGGGCCATTTGTATCTCCCTGGCCACAAAGGCCACAACAGAGAGGAACTCAACCTCACGGACGTGGTCCCTCAGTTCCAGTCCCATATTCACTAACTAGAAATGGAAATAGGAATGTAGGAATTGGACATCTGCGAGTGGTGTGGACGTGTGGTGATGACTAACACAGAGTGGACATTGTGTGGTCTGATGTGTCATGTGTAGCACTGAGGTACAAAGTGGTCGACCTGAAGAGTACTGCAGTGTGATGTAACTCGGTGTGTAGTGTAGTATGGAATTTGAAATGAAACAAATTGCGACAATACTGGGTGGAGTGTGGTGTGGTGTTCACCATGGCCTTCAGGCTTGGGTTAGTCAGGAACGCCTTGATTTTATTCTCCCTCAGCCGGTAGGAGAAGACGGCCTTCACCAGTGGAAGGAGCACTGCCTTGTCCACCCAGCCTGTAATATAGAGGAAGGTGATACAAGGGGGCGGAGTCAAATATAGTAAATGGGAGGGGGCTGGGCACTTCTAAGAATAGAACACTATGAGGTCATCTGTTGAGTCATCTGTTACCATGTCAACAAGGCTACAAGATCAGCCAGTCAGAAGTCTCCTCCCGTCCCTCACTTACCAATTCCACCAATGTCAAACTTCTTCAGTTCTCCTTGTGCATAGCGTACCTCGGCTGGAGTCAGACCTGCAGCAAGTGGCAAAGAGACACAGACCACTTAGCACACTATTTGTGAACAACATTATAGCACGGATGTGTGTACATGTACATGTGTGTGTATGGGTGTGTGTGTGTATGTGTGTGTGTGTGTGTGTGTGTGTGTGTGTGTGTGTGTGTGTGTGTGTGTGTGTGTGTGTGTGTGTGTGTGGTGTGTGTGTGTGTACAGCATGGATGTGTACATGCACATGTGTGTAGGGTGTGTGTGGGGTGTGTGTGTGGGGGTGTGTGTGTCTGTTTATGTGTGCATGCGAGGGTGTGTGTGTTGCAGTGTTGCATGTGTGATGTTCTGGTGAAGTCCACACACACTAACGTGTTGAGTTGCACACGAATGAATGTGTGTATTCAAAAGTAAGAGAATGTGCTGCACGGAGAGCTTGTAGAGGGCTGGGTACTGCTTTGAGTGGAAAAGCTGCGACCAGGAATGACTTCAGGGACATCTTCCTCTAGAAGACCAGGAAAGAGCGATAGCAGACAGCGATGGAGGCAACTTCACGTTAAAGTTGGAGAAGTTTGAAGGTAGGGAATTGATTGACCTCTGACACACTGAAATGAACCTTGCTAAGCCAGTCCCTTCACCTGACCTGCCCAGTGGTAAGGAAGACGGTCCAAGGGACAATGATTAAATACTGCATGTTAAGGGAATGTGTAATTTTAAGAGAATTGACATTGTTTTCAGAACAAGTACGTACAATTGAACACAAGGAGCTCCAGTGAGAAACACAGACTAAATTGAATATAACCACCACCACCACATGATTTAGGCATCCCCTACAAACACGGCACAGTGGCACCACCGAGTGAATTTCACTGGGGAATATGGCATCCCCCTAGGGATTTAGGCAACCTCTGGAAACATCAGGCATCTGGTTCCCTTAAATGAATTTCACTAGGGAATATGGTATCCCCCCAGAGGATGTATGCATCTCTTACAAACATAGGGAACTGGCACCACTGAGTGAAAGTCACCAGGGAATATGGCATATGGCAATAGAAATAAGAGTACAAAAATGAGGAAATAGTCTGAAATGTAGTTACAAACGTTTTCACACATGTTGCTATGCAATAAATATAACTTCTACCATCAGAGTGGTCAAGAATGAAAAAATAAATAAATTTGCTGCAAACATGATAACTAGTAATTTGTGATTTACAGTCCCAAAACAGTCTCAGTATAGAGTACTGCCACTGTCACTCACTCAAGCACTCACCAGTCACTCTCACCCATGCACACTCACACACTCCGCTCACTGAGGAAGTGACTTGTACACTTGAGCAAGAGCCCAACAGGAACACAGGGTGGGGCGAGGGGACTCCTTCAGCAGTTCCACTCCAAGCTGACACAACCACTCCACTCAGTCATTCTTGGAGATCCTCCCTGTGGAGACCAAAAGAAACCAAGTAAGACCAGGGGATACTATGAAAGCAAGACCCATAGTACATAAAGCAGGACAATTTAGGGCACACTGGACCCCATATAGGACGCACTGGACACCATACAGGATGCACTGGACCCCATAGGACTCACTGGACCCCATATAGAATGCACTGGACCTAATATAGGACGCATTGGACCCCATATAGAATGCACTGGACGTAATATAAGACGCATTGGACCCCATATAGAATGCACTGGACGTAATATAAGACGCATTGGACCCCATATAGGACGGACTGGACCCACCATAGAACACACTGGACCCCATATAGGACGCACTGGACACTATACAGGATGCACTGGACCCCCATAGGACGCACTGGGCCCCATATAGAATGCACTGGACCCCATAAAGGATGCACTGGACCCCATATAGGACACACTGGACCCCATATAGGACGCACTGGACACTATACAGGATGCACTGGACCCCCAAAGGACGCACTGGACCCCATATAGAATGCATTGGGCCCCATATTAGAATGCACTGGACCCCATATAGGATGCACTGGACCCCATATAGAATGCACTGGACACCATACAGGATGCGCTGCACCCCCATAGGACGCACTGGACCCCATATAGAATGCACTGGACCCCATATAGGACGCACTGGACCCCATATTAGAATGCACTGGACCCCATATACAATGCACTGGACCCGAAATAGGACGCATTGGACCCCATATAGGCTGCACTGGACCCCATATAGAATGCACTGGACACCATACAGGATGCGCTGCACCCCCATAGGACGCACTGTACCCCATATAGAATGCACTGGGCCCTAAATTAGAATGCACTGGACTCCATATAGGACACACTCAATCCCATACAGAATGCACTGGGCCCCAAATTAGAATGCACTGGACTCACCATACAACACACTGGACCCCATTAGGACACACTGGACACCATACAGGATGCACTGGACCCCCCTAAGACGCACTGGACCCCATATAGAATGCACTGGGCCCCAAATTAGAATGCACTGGACTCCATATAGGACACACTCAATCCCATATAGGATGCACTGAAACACCATACAGGATGAACTGGACCCCCATAGGACACACTGGACTCCATATAGGACACACTCAATCCCGTACAAAATGCACTGGACCCCATATAGGACTCACTGGACCCCATACAGGACACACTGGACACCATACAGGATGCACTGGACCCCATATAGGACGCACTGGACCCCATATAGGACGCACTGGACCCTATACAGGACACACTGGACACCATACAGGATGCACTGGACCCACATAGGACGCTCTGGCCCCATATAGAATGCACTGGACCCCATATAGGACGCACTGGACACCATATAGAATGCACTGGGCCCCATATTAGAATGCACTGGACCCCATATAGGACGCACTGGACCTCATATAGGACACACTCAATCCCATACAGAATGCACTGGACCCAATATAGGACACACTGGACTCCATATAGGATGCACTGGACCCACCATAGAACACACTGGACCCCATGTAGAATGCACTGGACCCACCATAGAACGCACTGGACCCCATATAGAATGCACTGGACCCACCATAGAACACACTGGACCCTATATAGGACGCACTGGACCCACCATAGAACGCACTGGACCCCATATAGAATGCACTGGACCCCATATAGGATGCACTGGACCCCATATAGAACACACTGGACCCTATATAGGACGCACTGGACCCCATATAGAATGCACTGAACCCACCATAGGACACACTGGACCCTATATAGGACGCACTGGACCCACCATAGAATGCACTGGACCCCATATAGAATGCACTGGACCCCATATAGAATGCACTGGACCCCATATAGAATGCAGTGAACCCCATATAGAATGCACTGGACCCACCATAGAACGCACTGGACCCCATATAGAATGCACTGGGCCCCATAATAGAATGCACTGGACCCCACATAGGACGCACTGGACCCCATATAGGACGGACTGGACCCCATATAGGACGCACTAGAACCCATATAGAATGCACTAGGCCCATATTAGAATGCACTGGACCCTATATAAGACGCACTGGACCCCATATAGGACGCACTGGACCCCATATAGGATGCACTGGACCCCATATAGGACGCACTGGACCCCATATAGGACGCACTAGAACCCCATAGGCTGCACTGAACCCCATATAGGACGCACTGGACCCCATATAGGACGCACTGGACCCCATTTAGGACTCACTAGACCCCATATAAGACGCACTGGACTCCATATAGGACGCACTTGACCCACCATATAATGCACTGGATCCCATATAGGATGCACTGGACCCCACATAGGACGCACTGGACCCACCATAGGACGCACTGGACCCCATATAGGATGCACTGGACCCACCATAGGAAGCACTGGACCCCATATAGAACGCACTGGACTCCATACAGGACGCACTGGACCCTATATAGGAAGCACTGGACCCCATACAGGACGCACTGGACCACATATAGGACACACTGGATCCCCATAGACCCTCACCCCCACCCTACACACACCCTCACCCCCACTCTACACACCCCCACCCTAAACACCCCTACCCTACACACCCTCACCCTACACATCCCCACCCCCACCCCATCCTACACACCCCCACCCTACACCTCCCCACTCTACACACCCTCACCTACACACCCCCACCCTACACACCCCCACCCTACACACCCCCACCCTACACACCTCCACCCTACACACCCCCACCCTACACACCCCCACCCTACACACCCCCACCCTACACACCCCCACCCTACACACCCCCACCCTACACACCCCCACCCTACACCTCCCCACTCTACACACCCTCACCTACACACCCCCACCCTACACGCCCCCACCCTACACACCCTCACCCTACACACCCCACCCTACACACCCTCACCCTACACACCCCCACCCTACACACCCTCACCCTACACACCCCCACCCTACACAGCCTCACCCTACACACCCTCACCCTACACACCCCCACCCTACACACCCCCACCCTACACACCCCACCCTACACACCCCCACCCTACACACCCCCACCCTACACCTCCCCACTCTACACACCCTCACCTACACACCCCCACTCTACACACCCCCACCCTACACACCCTCACCCTACACACCCCACCCTACACACCCTCACCCTACACACCCCCACCCTACACACCTCCACCCTACACACCCCCACCCTACACACCCTCACCCTACACACCCCCACCCTACACACCCTCACCCTACACACCCTCACCCTACACACCCCCACCCTACACACCCCCACCCTACACACCCTCACCCTACACACCCTCACCCTACACACCCTCACCCTACACACCCCCACCCTACACACCCTCACCCTACACACACCCACCCTACACACCCCACCCTACACACTATTCCACTGTCTAAGCTAGCCTGTACTGTGCAATATTACTATACAGAAATGGGATATATAAAGGAGTTAACTTACTCCATGCATGCTGAAAGCTTCATTGGCAACTGCTGAATGGACAAGTGAAGGAAAGGGGTTAGCAAAGCTTTAGGGAATACAACTGTTTAGCTTGCAGTTAAATTGTGTGTGATTCACTGACTTGTTTGTAGAGGACTGCAGTGGCTAGGAAAATTGTCCATTGTAGCTTAGTCCACACCAGCCAAAGTTAACAAGTGTTCAGACGTTTCAGTGACATTGCATGCAGTCACCTTACAGTCACCTTAATCACTGATGAAAGCTACTGGAATGTCACTGAAACGGCTGAATAATTGTTAACTTTGGCTAGTGTGCACTGCTACAATGGATTCACTGACTATATAACTTCCTTTCCTTCCACACAGCAATTGTATGGAAGGCCTTTCAGTATGCAGTGCGTAAACACTCATAAAAGATAATGTGAATGTGCAGTATTTTAACTGTACTGAACTACCTTAGACCTGCAGATCGAGCTATGTATGTAACATATGTGTGTGTGTGTGTGTGTGTGTGTGTGTGTGTGTGTGTGTGTGTGTGTGTGTGTGTGTGTGTGTGTGTGTGTGTGTGTGTGTGTGTGTGTGTGTGTGTGTGTGTGTGTGTGTGTGTGTGTGTGTGTGTGTGTGTGTGTGTGCGAGAGAGAGAGATGAATGTATGCGTGTGTTGCATGCATGCTGTCATGGGGAAGGCTGGCCTGGCTGCCCTGAAACCTGAACACTTGCCATCCTATTGTCCTGGCTCTGTGATAACCAGTCACGTGACTGTGGCATTGCTGCACCTTCTGTAGCAAACATGACACCATGCATGGTCTTACAAGTGATCTAACAACTTGCACTTTAATGCAGATGATAAGCAATTGTTACTGGCAGCTGGTCAGATACAAGAAAGACCAATCAAGAAATTTACCATGTACATACTGTAACAGTACCCATTCTTCAGAGTGAATACCGTTATGACTGCTAATCACAAAGACAGACAGAAAATTGTAAAACTTAGTGAAAAGAAATAAAATTTAACATAGATGTAAATTCTGCTGCAAGGCCCAGAACTGCAGAAAGATTATCTGTTTCACACTTCTGCACAATGACAGACAGACTCAAGAAACTGTTTAACTCGGCCTTTGGCACATGTGTACGTCACATTAATCACCTCCTGTTGAAACAAGCCATGTGTACAGTAAATTGGACAGCTGTATTATACAACCACTAGCAACCACGTTACTGCTACACCTCAAAAATGATTATCGGTTTAAATTTGAACATAAGACGACAGCGAATCAAATCCAGTAAAAACCGGAAGTTGATGAGAACAATAATTAGAAAATGGCGGTCGTGTGTGAAGGAAAAAACGAAAATGGAAGGATAACTCTCTGCAATCCACAAGATGGGTGCCGTCAACCCCGCAATAACCTGACCCGGTGCCCTCAGCAGCCACAGCGAGTTTGAGGAGCAAGCGTATCGCAAACACACACAGACAGACAATTTCGGCTTTGTATGTTATATTTGCATCTTATTATAACAAACGTACCGCACAAAACTTTGTTACCAATACAAATAACTTGGTGACCATTCCTGAAAATAACATTGCAAATTACCCTTCTAAGCGGTGATTCGCAATATTATAGTCCAGTCAAAATTAGAGTTTACACGATACTCAGCCTCACTTTTGGAAAATGGCTGATGCAGTGAAAGCTCAAATCTCTTTCATATAGCAGCACCATTGTGACCTGTGACACCAAAGATGATTTTCAGCTGGCCACACCACGTACATTTTAAATGCTTCCTACAGACCTGCAGCTATTGGTCAATAGGCATTAACTGGAGTAGGTAGCCATCTTTAGTGAACACTCTCTACTCTCATTCCTTCCAAAGTCAAGATGAATTACTGTCCCTCAATAGTGTTCAATTTACTCTCTTAACACAAACATCCACCACTCACTGGTCACACTGGTCACACCCAAATCTCCACCCCACTGGTCCCCACACCCAAATCGCCACCCCACTGGTTCCCAGACCCAAATCTTCACCCTTCTGCTCCACACACCCAAATCTCCACCCCATTGGTCCCCATACCCAAATCTCCACCCTACTGGTCCCCATATCCAAATCTTCACCACACTGGTCTCCACACCCAAATCTCCACCCCATTGGTCCCCATACCCAAATCTCCACCCTACTGGTCCCCATGTCCAAATCTTCACCACACTGGTCTCCACACTCAAATCTCCCCTACCTTCATCCAACTTGACAACTGAGAGCAAGATGTGGCTTCACTCAATTGTGTAGGACCTCTCACTGAGGTGATGTCCGACAGCCATCTTCTTCACACCTGACTCACTGTGGTACAGCCTCTTCCTTGTCTCCTTCACCTGTACACAGTGTGAGGGGAGTCTGGTGGTAGGACACAACACACTGTACATTACTAACATACCAACTGGGATGTGTACACATTGGTAACAAACATGCATGCAATCACATCATCAATCATATTAATGGACATAAATAAGGTTAACACAACCGGAAGGACTGGGGCAGGCTGGACAAAGGGGGAACCCCCTGGAATGTACACACAACACTCAGTAATCAATACAGGTGACAACATCAATTAAGGCGGGGGTGGAGGGCTGGCCGGGCACCAGCCTAGTAAGGGGGTGCAGTGTGTGGTGACCACAGAAAGGAGTGTTGAAGGACTGACACACACACACACACATATATATATATACAGGTTGCCTGGACCAGACTACCACGTGTCTACAGTTACGGGTGTACCTCAGCCAGAACAACCAGCAAAGGGTACAGCTGACCCTTGGAGAGTGGCTTTGCACAAGACCACCCTCCACTGGGGATTACAACACCTTTAAGGTGACAGGAGAGTGACCCCAGCTCACCTCATGTCACACCACATACCAGATGGACACAGTTACAGTGGGCTCAATGGGGTATCTTGGCCACGACTGCACAACACACAACACACCTACATGAGGCTAGCAGAGTTCTGATTGGTCAGTGGCTCAGAGGCATGTCATTGCCACAGGTCAATTGACCTACGGACCAATCAGAACTCTCATTGACACTCTGGCATGTGTGCATTGGGAATTGTGCAATCGTGGACAACACACCCCAAACCACTGGAAACTGCACACACACACACTCAGTGTCTATGATTACAGCACAGCTGCTCCAAACTACACAGCATGGAGTGGACATGGGGAGAGGAGACATTACAGTGCCGGAGGAACTAGCACTGACCACCACCTCAAGGAAAAGGAGACACACGCACCTCTTCACTAATTCTCAAATGCTATATATCTCACTACAGGTAGGACTTGACACTACAACAAAGCTAGCTACACATTACAATAAACGCCTCCTTTCCCTCCACATCCTAGTTACTCTCCTCTATGTATTACACATCAAGTCCTGAAGGGGGCGCTAATACTTGGTGAGAAAACTGGTGCATTCCGCCCACAACTCACTCTCCCGCCCGCTCGAGGTCTACGGCCCTCCAGAGCGCGTCCATTAGAGACTGTCCAGTGGTTCGGGAAGACTATGAACGACTGGGGCCAACTCAGTGGAGACGATAGACGTCCGCTGCAGAACCAAACGCTAGCTCGTTTCTTACAATTCCCCGCATGTGCCGTCACGGGATGTGGTCTTCACCTGAGCAGAACATACTTTGGGTCGCAGAGCGAAGTCCAGCGTTCGCAAAACAGAGCGGATCCGAAAACTCCTCCGATCCAGTCAAATACTTTGCAGCTGTGCAGAATTTAGTGCATGCACGTGACGAATTATATTAGCTTGCGTGGTGGATCATGAATATCATTAACGAGGACAGTTGGCAACAAAATTATTAACAAAACATACAATTAAGATACAAGTTAACACACCAACACAATATACTAGTACTGTGTGTGTATAGTTACAATGTACTGTGAGTTCTGTACTGCTGGGGTCTAAGTTCACTGGAGACTGAACAGCTCTGTCTTGAGCTGCTGTGAGAAGGCCTTATGTCCAGCGAACTCTACTGCTGACAACACAGTTTGCCAAGTCCGCTCCTTCTCCCCTGTGCCTGGTTCCCATGACAACCACCGCTCAAACATTGCTGTGCAAGCATGCTCACTTTGGTCAGTCTTGGTCATCATGATAGCAGAGGATTCAAAACCAAGGTAGACAGCTATCAAACTCCAGTGCTCAGCAACTTCACGGACAATCAACTTCCTGATGGCTTGTAAGGTGGGGGTGGAGTCAATAGTGAAGTGGGTGTGTTCATCTGAGAAGGGGGTGGGACCAGAGTAGGTGTTAGGAACCACTCTCTAGTGTGATGTTCTAACCCCTCCAAGTACACATTCACACATACACCTCTTAAAAATAAAGGACACCAGAATTCAGAACCTGTATAATGAGGACACTACCAACTGCCTCATTTCAGCGACACACAGACAAAATGCAACACCACCTCTCTAATCAGAACACATAGGCCTGTCCCAAAGGTGTCCAGAATGGCCAGGTTCCACTACAACATGAAGAGCTCATGTCCACACACACATGCACTGACACACCTCCCACACTCGGTACACTGTGAGGTGCACTCGTGTGTAGTGACACTGCATGGAGCATACCTTGCTGTGTTGTAGGCAGTGACTCCATCTCTGGGGAGGGTCCCTTGTCAGCAGTGGTAGCTCCATTTTGGGAGCTGGAGGATGACGGTACTGAGGGCAGGTCTGAAGAGAGTGGAGCTGCATATGAAGAGTGGGTCAAATAGCAACAGTGAAGTGGGGCATCCCTCATTTACATACACATGTACACATACACACAAATGCACATACACAGACTCCCACCTACTGACCCACACACGTACTACCCAGTCACACACACCTGCAACACTCATCCATGGAGCTGCAGTCTCTTCTCTCTCTCTCGCACACACACACACACACACACACACACACACACACACACACACACACACACACACACACACACACACACACACACACACACACACACACACACACACACACACACACACACACACACACACACACACACACACACACACACACACACACATGCACACACACACACGCACACACCTTGAACCTGAAATCTGCCCACAGCACGAAGTGCTGTGATGGCAGGGCCCTGGGCAAGCCTGGGCCAGCAGCAGGGGAACGTACTGGGTGACACAACCCCCTGCCACTATCTAGCACATAGAAGACTCCCCTTGGATTGCGAGTCCAAAGGTGAGTCAGAGAAACCACCACCAGAATCTGGACTACTCCTCACGAAACGGTGGTGGCTGTGGACCCCGGATTCAGCGGCTAACGTGCACTGAAAAGCCGTCAGGCTATAGATACGGTACCCGCTCGACTGGTCGCCACATGTAGCCTCAATGACCGACATGAGTTCCAGTCAAAAGTCGCTTCAGACGAATCCAGGGGGTGTGGTGGAAGGGATGGATAAAAGGAAGCGGAGCCTGTGCCACAGGTTTGATGGATTCGAGTTGTCTTCCACGTGAACACGTGGCTAACCGCCGCCATTTTGGTGATGCCACACACACACACACACACACACACACACACACACACACACAACACACACACACACACACACACACACACACATACCCACCTGTCTCCAGTCTCCTCTTCATAGATTCGCCCAACACTTTCATTTTTGGGTTGCCCTTTACTGCAGTGATGATGTCACAGACAGTCTCAAAGGCCTTTTCAGTACACTTTTGCACCAAAGTCCAGTGCAGGAACTGGTTACATTGCCTCGGCTCATCAAACTGTGTCAGCTTGTTCTTATCACCCTCACTGATAAAGCCTCTGTGAAGAAGTTCCCAAACGACAGCATTAGCATCCATTTCCTCAATGAACCGGTCCCGAAAGTGATTGAGTACTTGTACAGCTTCATGGAAAGGGAAGACACATGGTACACAAACCTGATGACATGTTAGGGCAGTTGAAGGGGGGATTCCCCATTTCCCAATTAGCATTAGCACAAAATCAGAATGTCACCAACTAACTGAGCCACACACTAAACCTCCTCTGTGCACTAAGGGGTCATCACATTACACTTGGGGTTAGCGGATTGCATGAGACTCCATCAGAGACAGTAGGGACACACCTCCTGCACTCGGTACACTGTGAGGTGCACGCGTGTGTAGCGACACTGCATGGAGCATACCTTGCTGTGTTGTAGTCAGCAGCTCCACCTCTGGGGAGGGTCCCTTGTCAGCAGTGGTAGCTCCACGTTGGGAGCTGGAGGATGACGGTGCTGAGGGCAGATCTGAAGAGAGTGGAGCTGCAGGTACAAAGGAGGAGGAAGCAAGTGTCCAACCTTTAGGCTAGTCAACACCACATCATACTAGTTGAATGGGTGGCCATTACATGTATATGAGGGTACAATAAGGAGGTACACGGAAGGAATGGCTTTCAACAAACAGGGAGAGGAAACACACACTCACCACTCTGTGGCTCCCTCTTAAAGTCCATGTCTTGTACAACTGACAGAGAAGGAGACCAGCCTCCAAACAACTCAGTGACACTCATTCGACAGGGAAGACAGCCAGTCTCTTTTGGCAGAGATAGAACATAGTCGCCTCCAACAGTGATACTGTTGGTGATACTTGAAACAGGATAAAGGCTGTCAGTGGAAGGGGCTTTGGTGGCCTCCAACATAGCAGGCATGTACGGGTGGACGATGTAGGATGTGGCCTTTAGCTTCGGTGACAGCTGGGTTGTTGTCTTGATGATGTCTCGAACAATGGTTGACACATACTGGTGAAGTTTCTCAAGTTCCGCCTCTCTGCGTCCGACAACCTGGACCACACTGCTGTTACTTATTTGGACTGCTACGTCCACACCTGTGATGGACATCCAGGAAAGGCCATTTGTCCAAACACTGCAGCAATGCTTTCTCAAACTGGATAACTTGTGGGTAAACACATGATTGGCCGCAAGACAGAGGATGATGGACTGGAGGAGATGTGCTGAGATGAGGTGCTTCTCCTCCGTCCTCAGTTGCCAGCACACCCACTGGAGGTGCTGTGAGTTGGCATTCTTTGGGAAGAGCTCAGGTGATTTGGCGAACACCAGAGCAGGGAAGTACAGCCATCCCTCTCCCTCAGTACCAGCAGTTAGCTTCACAAGGTCATCTCGTAGCATTCTTGAATCGACCTGGATGCAGAAATCGAGGCTAATTAGGACCTCTTGAATCATTGTCGGATCCATTTCAGGAAACAGCTTAGCTAGCTGACTACAGTGGAGGAGACCAAACTGATTGATCTTGCCCTGGGACCCACTGAACAGGGTGCCATATACATCATGGAGAATAGCTTGGAGGTCTACAATAAGCCAACTTTGGGAAGGGACCTGCTTGTTGGGGAGAAAGAGGGCGAGACCAACTGCTGTTAGGTCACGACATACCTCCTCAGGTGGGGATAAATTCCTAGGGAGCAGTTCAGCATTCTCCAGTACCCAGGACTGGAAGGTGTGGAGTGTGATGGCCGTAGCGGGGAATGCTTTCTTAACTTGTGCCATGACCCAGTGTAAGTTGTACGAGAGAGTATCAGAGTTCAACTGAAGTGGTGGAGCCTCTTGAAAGAGGGCACAAATCTGTCTGATACCATCAGATTCAGGCTTGCGGCAGTCCAGGAGACAGGGACCCTGGATGTTGAAAAGTAACTCCCGCACTGACTGACTACATCGCAACAGCTTCTCGGCTGCTTCCTCTTTGGACTTTACTCTGTCCAGGAAACTGCCAACAAGGATCACTTGTGGAGTGGATGGAGCTGAAGTAAGAGCTAGAGGTTGCAGCCAACGAGTGATCTGTTGTGAGATGATGTCTTCCTTGTCGGTTGCCTTTACCAGAAGTAACAGAGTCGCAGACACTCCTGGCTTGCTCAGGATGGCCTCTAAGAAGGACTGATGAGGGCCGTGGTAATCAGCCTGACCGGCAAAGTCGTAGAACAATGTCTGTCCATACTTACGACTGGAGAACTGGACTGCTTCAATTCCAGCTGTGCGTTGTCTGATGTCCTCCACTTGTGCAAACCTGTTGATGAATCTCTTGAAGATGCTTTTGCCCTCGGCTTGCAGAGCTGCTATCAATGTACTCTTGCCGTGTTTAGCATTGCCAATTACTGCTACAATGCGCTTTGTAGAGAAAGACTGTGCCTGTCGAATAGTTTGTAAGAAATCACCTCGTGCAAGGCCTAAGGGAGATCTGGAATCCTTGTTCCTTGCTGTCATATCTGCTCCTGCTTCCACGAGTAGAACCCCGCTTTTAATATGATTGCGTTTAGCAGCAACATGCAGGGCTGTTGAGCCAGCAGCTGGTCCCCCATACCACCCACTGCTAGTGACAACATTCACACTAGCACCTGCTCTAATCAGTTCACACACTATTTCATCACTATCCCACTCAGCTGCCTTCATCAAAGGGGTCTCTCCCCTGTGATCTTGTACATTGGTGTCTGCACCAGCTGCACACAGTGTTTTCACAACACTGCAATGACCCCACCAGCTGGCCCAGTGAAGGGCAGTTTGTTGAACATTGTCCTTTACATTCACACGAGCTCCTTTTCTAATGAGCTCCTCCACCACTCGGTTGTGACCCCCAATAGCTGCCTCTATTAAAGGTGTTGCGCCATACTTACCACCTCTGCTGTTCACATCATGTCCCTCTTTAATTAACTGCCTCACTTTGAACAAGTCACCCTTTTCACAAGCACTCCTAAGAGCCATCTCCAATTCTTTCTAACAGAAGTACAAGTGAAGGTGTGCCCTACAGAAGACACAATGGACCACTTGTTGGATCAACAACTTCACACACAGAGAGACAAAATGCCTCACAAAATGTCTGACTGCTAAACAATATGGTTCATTACTAGAACTGCCTACAATTTACTGCTAATGACTCCAAATGACTCAACATGTGCTACAAGCCATCTTAACTTGCTCCATCTATACCAATAGGCTAAGGAAGGAGAGGCCTGAGGCCAATAGTAGCCCCTGCTAGATCCACCTTGAGTACAGCCCCTTCACATGCAGGCTACTAGCTACCATTCAAAGCTCCAGCTAGGGCACAGGTTCACCCACCTACAGCACCACGTGTGTTGGATGCACTACTGCAATACAGTATAAGAGCACTCACCAGTTGGAGAGGTGTTGGGCTGAGGCGCTAGGGAGGGAGGAGTGAAGAGGTGTTGGCTGCTACTGTCGGCCGTCGCGTGAGGAAGGAGCGGAGAGTTGCAGCTGTTGGTAGTCGGTGGAGGAGACGAGGCGGTAAGGAAGGAGGTGTTTAGAGGTGTTGAGCAGGACGGTGAACGGGTAGAACAGACGTTGCTAATGGACGGGCTGTTGGTGGAGCGAATGCGTCAAGGAGTCAGTTGGATGCGGAGGGTTACTGGCGCGAGACTGGGCGTAGGGGGGTGGGTTGGATGCGTTGGTCGCGGAGGAGGCGAGGCGTTAGGGAGGGAGGAGTGTTGAGGTGTTTGACTGGACGGCGCTGCTGATGACGGTGGAACGAACAGCACAAACTTCGAGCGAGGCTGCTGTCAACTGTTAACTGGGCGTTGAAGAGAAGACTGGGCAGTCAGTGGTTGGGCGCTATTAAAAGGCGGTGGAGAGAGAGTGACCTGCATGAAAGATGGGGGAAGGTTTGTAGCTAAATGAGCAGTTGAAGCAGCTAGAAATTACTGGACTTAGCTAACTACTTGACAGTCATTAGCTAGCTAGTGAACTGTAGCTAGATTTGCACACTTGAACGCTTCCTATACAGCAAACAGGCCACTCCACACAAACCACTTGCAATAAGACTTACCGCTTGTTCTTCCTCTAATCCGCCAAGCAGGCCCAGGGCTGCCTGGCCGGTAGAGAACGACTCAAACAAACTCTACCAAAACTCTACCTCTAGCACTTAGTCAGACTGGCAACGAAAGACGACCACAACAATTTACCCGCCTCCTTCGCGCGCATGACGTCACGAGCACACAAATGTTAATGCTGCTACGCTTACCTGCAGACTGTGTGCTGTAGGTCCTTATTGCCCCTAGTTTAAAGGTGGAGATTGTTCCTTATGTATGCCTTACCAGCTATAGCTGGTTGTTTCCCACGCACCTGTTCACATGACCCACCCTCTACTTCCCTCCACTATGATAACTGACATCCTTACAACACCCACCTCTGTTTACGCCACCCAGTCCTTGCCATGCATGTGGTTACAGCAGTGTCCTGTCACATGACAGACCACACAGGAGTTCACCATGCACACACCTACACACACACTTGAGGACATGCAACACTTGAACAGGAGACTACACTGACATGTGTTCTGATGAATAGACTCCACTTGAATTAATACCCAAATTAATTATGACTCATTTACAATAATTAGAGTATGTATTTAGTGTGTTAATGTCAACGTCAGCAGACAAGAAGGTTGAATACCTGCAGTGTGTGTGTGTGTGTGTGTGTGTGTGTGTGTGTGTGTGTGTGTGTGTGTGTGTGTGTGTGTGTGTGTGTGTGTGTGTGTGTGTGTGTGTGCGTGTGTGTGTGTGTGTGTGTGTGTGTGTGTGTGCATGTGTGTGTGTGTGTGTGTGTGTGTGTGTGTGTGTGTGTGCGTGTGTTGTGTGTGTGTGTGTGTGTGTGTGTGTGCATGTGTGTGTGTGTGTGTGTGTGTGTGTGCATGTGTGTGTGTGTGTGTGTGTGTGTGTGTGTGTGTGTGTGTGTGTGTGTGTGTGTGTGTGTGTGTGTGTGTGTGTGTGTGTGTGTGTGTGTGTGTGTGTGTGCGTGCACGTGCACAGGGGAGACAGATGAGAGAGTGCATTATTTCACTCCAACTAAGTCAGTGAGTGACTTGTACAGCATGCATGAAGAGGAGTACTGTAACACACGCTACACTAACAGCAGCTGGAGAAAGGAGAGGGAGGGGCATAGGGAGAGGGGTGGGAGGAGTAGAGGGGGAGGGGTGGGAGGGGCAGAGGGAGAGGGTGGGAGGGGCAGAGGGGGAGGAGTGGGAGGAGCACATGGGGAGGGGTGGGAGGGGTGGGAGGAGCACATGGAGAGGGGTGGGAGGGGTGGGAGGGGCAGAGGGGGAGGGGTGGAAGGGGCAGAGGGAGAGTGGGAGGAGCACATGGGGAGGGGTGGGAGGGGTGGAAGGTGAGGAGGGGAGGAGGTAGGGGGAGGGGAGGGGAGAGGTGGGAGGGTCAGAGAGGGGGAGGGATGGCAGAGGGAGAGGGGTGGGAGGGGCAGAGAAGGGTGAGAGGGGCAGAGGGTGAGGGGAGGGAGGGGCAGAGGGAGAGGGGTGGGAGGGGAAAGGATGGGAGGTGAGGAGGGGGAGGAGGGTGGTGGAAGGGAGGGAGGGGCAGAGAGGAGAGATAGGAGGGGCAGAGAGGAGAGATAGGAGGGGCAGAGAGGAGAGGTATGAGGGGCAGAGGAGGAGGGAGGTGTAACACACTACACTAACTACTTGGCACCAGTCAATGACCAGCTACCCACTGTACACTCAGTGTACATCTCCCTCCTCCCCCTCCCACACACATCAACACACAAGGGGACCACACACTCACCATCCGATGTAGCACTGGCAGAGGTTCTCATGTGAAGTGGCTTGATCAATCAGCAGCCGTACTTGACGACACACATCAATGCCCTTCTCATGGGGGAAGTCGTTATCTGAGGAACAGGAAACAGGTCATGTGATCAGGACATGTCACCATGGCAACAACTGACTATCTTTACCCCTGGAGGGAGGGGCAGAAGCTTAAGAGGAGGAGGGGAGGAAGAAGTGGCAGAGGCCGGGGGAGATGAGAGTGGATGACGGCCACTCACCCACTCAAGCACCTCACCAGTCACTCTCACCCATGCACACTCACACACTCCACTCACTGAGGAAGTGGCTTGTACGTTTTAGCAAGAACAGAGGATGGAGAGGGAGGAGGGAGCACTTTGAGCACAGTGGGGGAACAGAGAGGGAGGGAGAGGAGGGGAGTGGGTTTGGGTAGGGATGGACACACACAGGTGGATACACAATGCAGACACAAATGGAATGTCACATATCTATCTATTGTACAGTGAAGGAAACACACACAATTATACACCACACACAGGACATGAGGTAAACACTACACTCACATACACACACCGTGTGGAGTGACAGAACACACATTGTAAAGTCACATGACTGTCACATGCTCAACATCATGTAGTTTAGTGTAGGCAAACATGGCTAATGTGTGAAGTGTAGTTCTCACTTCATTTCCAGTCACACCTCATGACTGGAATGTACAACACACCCACACATTTAGTAAGGGAATTCCCCCATGAAAGGTGACCATGTAATCTGATCCCCTTGTATGCTGGTCAGCACTGCCTCAGCTGACAAGGTCACACACACTCCAGTGCACTTGCTCACCAGTCGTGAGGTGAGCATTGACCACAGACAATGCCTACAATGGACTATAGTCAACTACACACAAAAGACTATCTTGTGTACACACACACCTTCTATACATACCAAAACCACTCTCTCCTATGGGGCGCCGTCTGGGTAAAAACTTATCTTGAAAATGGGATCTATAAAAATCTGGATATATATTATATATCCAGATGTATACAATATACATCCGGATGTATAATTATAGATCCAGATCTATAGTATACATCCGGATGTATATTATATATCCGGATGTATACTATAGATCCGGATGTATATTATATATCCGGATGTATAATATAGATCCGGATGTATATTACAGATCCAGATCTATATTATACATCCGGATATATAAATTATATATCCGAATGTATACTATAGATCCAGATGTATATTATACATCCGGATATATAATATACATCTGGATGTATATTATACATCCGGCAGATCTATAATATACATCCAGATGTATATTACACAGCCATGGGGTCAGTATGTCACATGATGTCATGTGAGGAACAGCTGATATGCAAATAAGTACATTGAGATGTGATGAGCACATGCTTCCAGTTAAAATGGCTGAACTGCCTGAAGTCACAAATGGTGCATCATGTGGAAGACCTAAAGTGGATGTGAACTTGCTGTAAACTCAGCTAAAGACTCATTTATCCTTGGAAGTAAGACAGTGTGTAGGCAAAACATGTCCACCTCATTCAACACATCTAAATGACTTTCATCTGCCAGTTCACGCAAGACATTCCCAAATGTAACCAACAGAGCAGTGAACATCTTTCCACAATCTCTCTATCCGTTCATTATGAGTAGAGCTGCCAATAATCACACACTGGTGATGCCCATGTGTAGTCATCATGTACATTAATGTTCTCTCCTCCATGGTCACTGCACACCTTCTTCGGTAAACCATACCTTTCAACTCCTTGTTGAAAAGATGAGAGGACTGTCTCCGCACGATTATTGGTATGGCACTTCAGGAATGTAATTACTCGTGAGTATCCATCAATTCCACCATGAACCACCAAGCACCACTTAATCAGCTTGTAATTACCATCTATGTGCCGGACATCATTTGGGCGAGGGACATGATAAACCCTTCTTCTGATAGCTTTATTCTTCCTTTCCGCTACTCCCTCTGGATCCACCCTGTGAATACTGGCACGAACATGATGCGGTGGCACACAGATGCCTTTGTGCAACAAGTGACCTGTGATCATTACCTCTCCATCATTTGGGTGACTCTCCTTAATGGTTGAAAAAGCAGAATCAAGTTGCATGTCATCAGTGTCAGTGTATTTAGATGTCACACCAGACTGTCCTACTGTCTTGTTGTACAGTGTTTTCCTGCTGATGCCCAAGATCTCGGCAATTTTGTTTTGCTAAAACCCATTGCTGTCAGTTGGTTTACCTCAGAGTCTGCTAAGTTCACATCTACTTTAGGTCTTCCGCATGATGCACCATTTGTGATTTCTGGCAGTTCAGCCATTTTAACTGGAAGCATGTGCTCATCACATCTCAATGTACTTATTTGCATATCAGCTGTTCCTCACATGACATCATGTGACATACTGACCCCATGGCTGTGTAATATACATCTGGATGTATATTATAGATCTGGATCTATACTATAGATCCGGATGTATAATATATATCCGGATGTATAATATACATCTGGATCTATAGTATACATTCGGATATATAATTTATATATCCGGATGTATAATATAGATCTGGATCTATAATATACATCCGGATCTATATTATACATCCGGATATATAATATACATCCAGATGTATACTATAGATCTGGATCTATAATTATACATCCGGATCTATAGTATACATCCGGATATATAATATACATCTGGATGTATACTATAGATCTGGATCTATAATTATACATCCGGATGTATATTGTATACATCTGGATATATAATATATATCCAGATTTTTATAGATCCCATTTTCAAGATGTGTTTTTACCCAGACGGCGCCCCATACTCTCCCTGAAACCACATCACAACTGTGCACACTAGAGCTTCAAGAAGAGTTTCTCCCTCCCAACCAGCACACTACATGTGAGTGTAGCTATAGTTCTGTGTGTGTGTGTGTGACAGACAAAACTGGAAATGGGAACAAGAGCACCAAACTGTGTCCTTAAACACACTCCGTACCACACACAAACATGTACACATACATAAACACACAGTGCACACCACACACACACCTCCCTCCCACCTGATGAGGGACTCCATGATCTTGGTGTTGGGTCCCTTGTGGAACTCCGCTTCCTTGCAGTGGAGGGCCTTGGCATACACTCGGCAGTTCTAGGGACACTCCCCCAGGAGGGTGGGGTTCAGTGTCAGGTGACCCTGGGGGAGGGGCTACAATCAGTGGACATGCTCTATAGTAACGCTACTAATATAGGCCCACTGCCTATAGTTAAAGCACACCAAAGCCAACACAATAAGAGCACACCCAATAAGAGCACACTCAGTAAGAGCCCAGCTTACAGAGGCCACCTTGGAGTGTTCCATAACTCTGCAAGGTTAAGGAGTGTCGGTGACCTCAGGGATGTTGGGGACAGAGAGAGACAGCTTCAGATTGACCACCAAGTCCTCCTTCTGAGCCATCCCCAGCTCCATCCAGCAGGAGACAAAGGACACATTCAACAGCTCACTGCAGGGGAGGAGTGGAGACAGACAACACATACAATAGAGTGGGTGGATTGGAAACCAAACATGTACAATTCACATAATGTATTACTAGGTGAATGTATGGCATTGTGGGGGGAGCCTGAGTCCAGTCACATACATGTCACTGAGTGTGCCTGACAAACAGGCAATGGAGGTGTGGCAGTTTGAAGACGGGTTGAGGAGAACGGAAAGAACTTGGAAGTGTGGACAGGCCTGGTGGTGTGGAATGTGCACACATTGCTACCTTCATGTACACACAACACACACATTGCTATGTACACAGTGTGGTGCTTACAAACACATGCACATACACACACAATGATACACACAGCCACTGCAAGACGATGCAGGACAGACTTGGACAAGATGTGTCACAATTAGCACAATTTGAACACTACATTAGAGCCTATTGCTAGGTGAATCACAAATGAAACAAACATACAGTTAGAGGTTTACATCCCAGATAGAAAGCTGTTCACTGCCAACAATGCCCCACAAATGGTATAGCCTGTGCATACTCTCCCACTAATCCACCACATTCCAGCGTCCGCAGGATTGAATCACTGACAAAGAACGGAAAGTATGGACCAGCCACACCCTGGGCCATTCTGTTCATTGTTCCACAGTGTATCCGTAGCATACGGCCACACACTGTGCAAATGTAAAGATGCTCTGATTCTTTGCCTGTGAAGACACCCAATTCTGGTGTCCTAAAGTGAATCCGTGACACGAACTTTGGATGTGGGCAGTCCCATCGGCCATCTTGTGGTGTGGCCAAGAAACAGACCTCGATGAGCCTCAAACCCTGCCCATGTATGCAGCCACTGATGCCTAACTGATAGCTAGGTAGATAGCCGGCTGACCCCAAGCACAGACTACACACTAGAGTGGGGCTTGCTCAGGCTCACCCAATAATACATGCACACATGTGTAGTCACCATATGGGACAGTGACTTGCACTACACACCACACCATTGGGTGCATGGGATAGTTTGAGGGACACAAACCTCTCCACACTACACTAAACACCACTAATAGTATACTTAGCTTGAGGAGGTCCTCCCACTGTACACAACACACCATCAGGGGGAGCTGTGTCCAGGGTATGGACTTGGATCTTACAAATTATGTGTTCACAGTAAACTCTACTCTTTGAGTGTGTGAATGACTACTTTAAAAGGGACCAAAATGATGTTCACACAAATAAACAGGATTCAATTTAGAAGACACAAACAACAAATTAACTGGTTAGCTGATAAGCATTAATCTAACATGCCCAAACACACAGTGCATGAGTCGGCCTGTCATCAACAGTTTCAGTGTCTGGTGCTCTGTGTAGCTAGTCTGATGTATTTAGCGAAGATAATACAGGCCAAGTACAGATAGACTGGCATGGTATCAATATAAATTCTGCCTATGTACACTGTAGATACATGTGTGTGTGTACACTTTGTGACTGTGCAGTGTGTGTGTATGTGTGTTGTACGTGTGTTCACTCCTTGACAAGAACAGAAAGACATCCTAAACAGATTGCTCAGTGCAGTCACTTCCTGGCCCAATGGGACCCATACGGCAGGCATGCCGGCAGTGTTACAAACCACAGGTAGTCAGTGCTACCTCTTCAAGGACACCAAACTGTGCTCCGTCCACGCTCACCAAGATGGCACTTAACATCACACCCAAATGCAACCAGCTAATCATACAAAGCAAGAGCTGTGGCAGGTTTAAGTGTAAGGCCATGTACTGAGCTCTGGTCAATATATAGAACAGGCTGCACAGGACAGCACAGCAGTCTTAACAGTGCACTCACACACAGAATCCTCACCTGTTGGGCCAGCAGGTACCTCTCCCCTGCACTGCTGTCACTGACCGGTAGAACACCACTCAACACTGTCCTTTGGGATCATCTGCACGTACTCACTCATCATAGCCCACTCCACCCGGCCCCCGGCCAAGGCTGCTGTCACACCAGATGTCGTCATCCACAATCCACCAGTTCTCATCAGACAGCTTGAACGGCTTCTCCCTGCAACAACCAAGTCACATGACAGTCATGTGACTTGGCTGTGAGTCAAAGATGCAATTATATCATTGATTCACATCACTGTCATATGCTCATTACCACAGTGACAAACACTGCATGCAATTTTATCAAAGTTTTGCAAAAAAAATTCACAATTTACTACAATGGAACAATTCGTCACAAATTTCTGAAATTTTCACACACCTAATGGAAACACAAACATTTCATTGTCAAATTGGCCTTATTCAGAAAACAGTAATTCTAATATTTCAACACTTAAAATACAAAAATAATACAACTAGTAATTTGTGATTTACAGTCCCAAAACAGTCTCAGTATAGAGTACTGCCACTGTCACTCACTCAAGCACCTCACCAGTCACTCTCACCCATGCACACTCACTCACTCCACTCACTGAGGAAGTGACTTATACATTTGAGCAAGAGCCCAACTGGAATGCAGGATGGGGCTAGGGGACTTCTTCAGCAGCTCTACTCCAAACTGACACAACCACTCTACTCAGTCATTCTTGGAAATCCTCCCTGTGGAGACCAACGAAGACACCCGTAGTACGTAAAGCAATTTAGGACGCACTGGACCCCATATAGAATGCACTGGACCCCATATAGGACGCACTGGACCCCATATAGAATGTACTGGACCCCATATAGGATGCACTGGACACCATATAGAATGCTCTGTACCCCATAAAGGACGCACTGGACCCCATAAAGGTGGTAGTGGACCCCATATAGAATGCACAGGACCTAATATAGGACACACTGGACCCCATATAGGATGCACTGGACCCTATATAGAATGCACTTGACCCCATATAGGACGCACTGGACCCCATATAGAATGCATTGGACCCCATACAGAATGCACTGGTCCTAATATAGGATGCACTAGACCTCATATAGGACGCACTGGACCCCATATAAGACACACTGGACCCCATACAGAATGCACTGGTCCTATTATAGGACACACTGGACCCCATATAGAATGCGCAGGACCCCATATAGGATGCACTGGACCCCATATAAAACTCACTGGACCCCTATTAGGACGCAATGTACCCCCCATAGGACTCACTATACACCATATAGGACGCACTGGACCCCATATAGAACGCACTGGACCCCCCATAGGATGCACTGGACCCCATATAGGATGCACAGGACCCCCCACAGGATGCACAGGACCTCCATAAAGGACTCACTGGACCCCATAGAGGATGCATTGGACCCCCCATAGGATGCACTGGACCCCCCATAGGACACACTGAACTCCATAAAGGATGCACTGGACCCCATATAGGATGCATTGGACCCCATATAGGACGCACTGGACCCCCCATAGGATGCACTGGACCCCATATAGGACGCACTGGACTCCCCATAGGATGCATTGGACCCCCCATAGGACGCACTGGACCCCCCATAGGACACACTGGACTCCATAAAGGATGCACTGGACCCCATACAGGACGTATTGGACCCTCATATAGAAAGCACTGGACCCCAAATAGGATGCACTGGACCCCAAATAGGATGCACTGGATCCCATATAGAACGCAATGGACCCGTATAGGACACACTGGACCCCATATAGGATGCACTGGACCCCATATAGAACGCACTGGATCCCATATAGGATGCACTGGACCCCAAATAGGATGCACTGGATCCCATATAGGATGCACTGGACCCCATATAGAACGCACTGGACCCCACACAGGATGCACTGGATCCCATATAGGATGCACTGGACCCCAAATAGGATGCACTGGACCCCATATAGAACGCACTGGACCCCATATAGGATGCACTGGACCCCATATAGAACGCACTGGACCCCATATAGGATGCACTGGACCCCATATAGAACGCACTGGACCCCATATAGGATGCATTGGACCCCATATAGAATGCACTGGACCCCACACAGGATGCATTGGATCCCATATAGGACGCACTGGACCCCATATAGGATGCACTGGACCCCATATAGGACGCACTGGACCCCATATAGAACGCACTGGACCCCACATAGGATGCACTGGACCCCACACAGGATGCACTGGATCCCATATAGGACGCACTGGACCCCATATAGGATGCACTGGACCCCATATAGGACGCACTGGACCCCATATAGAACGCACTGGACCCCATATAGGACGCACTGGACCCCATACAGAACGCACTGGATCCCATATAGAACAAACTGGACCCCATATAGGACGCAATGGACCCCATATAGAACGCACTGGACCCCACATACGTAGGATGCACTGGATCCCATATAGGACGTACTGAACCCCGTAAGTAGGACAGGTGAGGGAGACAGGTGAGGGGGACAGGTGAGGGGGACGGGTGAGAGGGACAGTTAGGGGGGACAGGTGAGGGGGACGGGTGAGGGGGACAGGTGAGGGGGACAGGTGAGGGGGACAGGTGAGGGGGGAAGGTAAGTGGGACAGGTGAGGGGGGAAGGTAAGGGGGACAGGTGAGGGGGACAGGTAAGTGGGACAGGTGAGGGGGACGGGTGAGGGGGACAGGTGAGGGGGACAGGTGAGAGGGACGGGTGGTGGAATAGTGGAGGACAGGGGGCAAAATTTTTGGGTCACAAAAATTTGTAATACACAGTAGATTAAGGGAATATGTAATTTTAAGGGAAGTGATAGTTCTTTATGAAACAAGTACAAGTATACACAAGGAGCTCAAGGGAGAAACACAGACTAAATTGTTAGGTCCAATTCTAACTATCACCACGTGAATCGATGTAGGCATCCCCTAAAAACATAGGCAATGGTACCAGTACCTCTCAGTGAATATCACACTCTCTGGTCCCCATATCCAAATCTCCACCCCACTGGTCCCCACACCCAAATCTTCACCCCACTGGTCCCCACACCCACATCTCCCATACCTTTATCCAACTTGACGAAGTCCTGCCTCTTGACCCTCTCTCCTGAGAGCAAGTTGTGGCTTCACTCAATTGTGTAGGACCTCTCACCGAGGTGGTGTCCGACAGCCATCTTCTTCACACCTGACTCACTGTGGTACAGCCTCTTCCTTGACTCCTTCACCTGTACACAGCGTGAGGGGAGTCTGGTGGTAGGACACAACACACTACTACATTACATTACTAACATACCAACTGGGATGTGTACACATTGGTAACAGACATGCATGCAATCACATGTCATATTAATGGACATGAATAAGGTTAACACAACCAGAAGGACTGGGACAGGCTGGACAAAAGGGAAAACCCCTGGAATGTACACACGACACTCAGTAATCAATACAGGTAATGACAGCAATTAAGGCAGGGGGGGAGGGCTGGCCGGGCACCAGCCTAGTAAGGGGGTGCAGTGTGTGGTGACCACAGAAAGGAGTGTTGAAGGACTGACACACACACACACAAATATATACAGGTTGTCTGGACCAGACTACCACGTGTCTACAGTTACAGGTGTACCTCAGCCAGAACAACCAGCAAAGGGTGCAGCTGACCCTTGGAGAGTGGCTTTGCGCAAGACCACCCTCCACTGGGGATTACAACACCTTTAAGGTGACAGGAGAGTGACCCCAGCTCACCTCATGTCACACCACATACCAGATGGACACAGTTACAGTGGGCTCGGGGTATCTTGGCCACGACTGCACAACACACAACACACCTACATGAGGCTAGCAGAGTTCTGATTGGTCAGTGGCTCAGAGGCATGTCATTGCCACAGGTCAATTGATCTATGGACCAATCAGAACTCTCATTGACACTCTGGCATGTGTGCATTGGGGATTGTGCAATTGTGGACAACACACCCCAAACCACTGGAAACTGCACACACACACTCAGTGTCTATGATTACAGCACAGCTGCTCCAAACTACACAGCATGGAGTGGACATGGGGAGAGGAGACATTACAGTGTCGGAGGAACTAGCACTGACCACCACCTCAAGGTAAAGGAGACACGCACCTCTTCACTAATTCTCAAATGCTATATATCTCACTACAGGTAGGACTTGACACTACAACAAAGCTAGCTACACATTACAATAAACGCCTCCTTTCCCTCCACATCCTAGTTACTCTCCTCTATGTATTACACATCAAGACTTGAAGGGGGCGCTAATACTTGGTGAGAAAACTGGTGCATTCCGCCCACAACTCACTCTCCCGCCCGCTCGAGGTCTACAGCCCTCCAGAGCGCGTCCATCAGAGACGGTCAAGTGGTCCGGGAAGACTATGAACGACTGGGGACGACTCAGTGAAGGAGGGAGACGTCCGCTGCAGAACCAAACGCTAGCTCGTTCCTTATAATTCCCCGCATGTGCCGTCACGGGATGTGGTCTTCACCTGAGCAGAACATACTTTGGGCGCAGAGTGAAGTCCAGCGTTCGGAAAACAGATCCATTCCGAAAACTCCTCCGATCCAGTCCTCGAACACGTAGAATACTTTGCAGCTGTGCAGAATTTAGTGCATGCACGTGACGAATTATATTAGCTTGCGTGTGGATCATGAATATCATTATAGAGGACAGTGGCAACAAAACGATTAAGATACAAGTGAACACACCAACACAATATACTAGTACTGTGTGTGTATAGTTACAATGTACTGTGAGTTCTGCACTGCTGGGGTCTAAGTTCACTGGAGACTGAACAGCTTCGTCTTGAGTTGCTGTGAGAAGGCCTTGTGCCCAGCACCCTCCACTGCAGACAACACAGTGCGCCAAGTTCTCCCCTTCTCTCCTGTGCCTGCTTCCTCTGACAACCACCGCTCTAAGATGTTTGCACACGCATGCTCACATCGGTTTGCTGTAGCCATTCTCACAACAGAGGCCTCCACACCCAGATGGATGGCTATCAGGCTCCAATCTCTGGCCACTTCAACATCACGGACAATGAACTGCTTCATGGCTTGTAAGGTGGGGGCAGAGTCCATGTTGAAGAGGGCGTGTCCATCTGTATGGGACCAGAGTAGGTGTTATGAACCACTCTCTTGTCTGCTGCTGTAGCCAAATTTAGTGTAAAGAGGGTGTGCCAATCCCTCCAAACACACATGCACACACAAGCACACACCCATACAATGTGAGGTGCACTCCAGTCTAGCTAGCTAGACCCTTCCACTAAGGTGCTTAGACAGTGGACACAGCAAACAGCCTCACACGGGGAACAGAGGGTCTAGTGGGTTAGTGGGATCCACAGACAGTAGTGACAGTAGGGACACACCTCCCACACTTGGTACACTGTGAGGTGCACGCGTGTGTAGTAACACTGTATGGAGCATACCTTGCTGTGTTGTAGTCAGCAGCTCCACCTCTGGGGAGGGTCCCTTGTCAGCAGTGGTAGCTCTACTTTGGGAGCTGGAGGATGATGGTATTGAGGGCAGGTCTGAAGAGAGTGGAGAGTAGCACATGTGTGTATGAGGGCGAAGCCATACATTGTCCAACCCTCGGGCTAGTCAACAGCAAACGAGACATGCTCAGTTGGGACCAACCGACAGTGGACACATTAGATATACACACCTTTGAGGAGTTCCTCCTTCAGTGATGTAATGTGCTGTACTCCAATATTGGCATAATGCATTGCTCCCAAGAGCACTGCCCAGGTTGGGTTGGCCCCTTCGCCGTCCCTCCACCTGTTCAAGCCAGACTGCACAGCCTCTTCCTCGTCATGGGGGGAGTTGGAGTAACACATGTCAATGGCTTCAGAGGATAGCCCCACCCCCTCCAGCACTGCCCGCCCCCTGCCTGCTGCATTCCGGCTCACAAACCTTCTGAACAGCATGGCACACTGCCTGTGACCTGAGTGGGAGAGGGGGGAAGGGGGATTGGGTGTGACAAAATAGGCAAATAGCAATAGTGTGCAATGCTCTACACACACACACACACACACACACACACACACACACACACACACACACACACACACACACGTCCTGTCTCTGCCAGCCCACCCCACGAGGTGCCCTCACAGTGAGGTAGCCCACGCCCTCAGAGACCCATGCTGAGAATGGAGAGACTTACCCACAGAGTGCACTGGCTGTGTGTGGACAGATCTGCGTCCCCGATCACTTGAGGAGGCTGCTCCTGTAGGGTAGAGCAAGGACACAAAGGGGACACCCACAGCAGTCCATGACACAATGTACACTCACACACAAGTACATCAAATGGTCCCTCCCACACTCGGTACACTGTGAGGTGCACTCGTGTGTAGTACTGCATGGAGCATTGAAGCTGAGTGATGTGGACCAATTGCATATGCAGAGTCGTCAAACTATGCTTATTGATTGATCCAAGCATGTGACTGTCACATGACTGACAGGTTTTCTGCTGCAACATCAGGGAAAGTCCCTGTACACAAACCTGACAACAGGCTAAGCAGTTGTAGGGGGAATTCCCCATTCTCCAATTAGCATTACCACAAAATCTGAATGTCACTGGCTAACTGAGCCACACACTAAACCTCCTCTGTGCACTAAGGGGTCACCACATGACACTTGGGGTTAGTGGATTGCATGAAACTCAGAGACAGTAGGGACACACCTCCCACACTCGGTACACTGTGAGGTGCACTCGTGTGTAGCGACATTGCATGGAGCATACCTTGCTGTGCTGTAGGCAGTGCCTCCACCTCTGGGGAGGGTCCCTTGTCAGCAGTGGTAGCTCCACTTTGGGAGCTGGAGGATGACGGTAGTGAGGGCAGGTCTGAAGAGAGTGGAGCTGCAGGTACAAGGGAGGAGGAAGCAAGTGTCCAACCTTTAGGCTAGTCAACACCACATCATACTAGTTGAATGGGTGGCCATTACATGTATATGAGGGTACAATAAGGAGGTACACTGAAGGAATGGCTTCATCAAACAGGGAGAGGAAAAACACACTCACCACTCTGTGGCTCCCTCTTAAAGTCCATGTCTTGTACAACTGATAGAGAAGGAGACCAGCCTCCAAACAACTCAATGAGACTCGTCTGGTTGGGAAGATGGCCAGCTGGCTTTCGGGATGGAACATGGTCGCCTCCATCACTGATGCAACGAATGATACTGGAAACAGGATATAAGGAATCAGGGGGAGGGGCTTTGGTGTTTTTCCACCTAGCAGGTGTGTATGGGTGGACAATGTAGGATGTGGCCTTCAGCTTCGGTGACAGTTGGGTAGTTGTTTTGATGACATCTCGAACAATGGTTGACACACATTGGAGCAGTTTCTCTGGTCCTACCTTGCTGTGTCCAACAACCTGGACCACACTGCTGTCATTTATCTGGACCACTACCTCCACACCAGTGATGGACATCCAGGAAAGGCCATTTGTCCAGACACTGCAACAATGCTCCCTCACACTGGGTAACTCATGGGTGAACACGTGATTGGCTGCAAGATGGAGGATGATGGATTGGAGGAGATGTGCTGAGATGAGGTGCTTCTCCTCTGTCCTCAGTTGCCAGCACACCCACTGGAGGTGGTGTGGGTCTGCATTCTTTGGGAAGACCTCAGGAGGTTGGGCAGACACCAGAGCAGGGAAGTATAGCCATCCCTCTCCCTCAGTACCGGCAGTTAGCTTCACAAGATCTTCTCGTAGCATCCTTGTATCCACCTGGATGCAGAACTCAAGGCTGATAAGGACCTCTTGGATCATTGTCGGATCCAACTTGGGAAACAGCTCAGCCAGCTGACTACAGTGGAGGAGACCAAACTGGTTGACCTTGTCCTTGGACCCACTGAACAGGGTGCCATACACGTTGTGGAGAACAGCTTGGAGGTCCAAGATTAGCCAACTTTGGGAGGCGTCCAGCTTGTTGGGGAGAAAGAGGGCGTGCCCAACTGCTGTTAGGTCACGACACACTTCCACAGCTGGAGGTAAGTTCCTGGAGAGCAGCTCAGCATTCTTCAATAGCCATGACTGGAAGGTGTGGAGTGTGATGGCCGGAACAGAGAACGCTTTCTGCACTTGCACTAGGACCCACCGAAGGTTGTACGAGAGACCATCAGAGTTCAACTGGAGAGGTTGGATCTCCTGCAAGAAGGTGCATATCTGATTGATACCCTCAGATTCAGGCTTGCGGCAGTCCAGGAGACAGGGACCCTGGATGTTGAAAGGTAACTCCTGCACTGACTGAGTGCATCGTAGCAGCTTCTCGGGTGCTTCCTCTTTGGACTTTACCCGGTCAAGGAAACTGCCAACAAGGATCACTTGTGGAGTGGATGGGGCTGAAGTAAGAGCTTGAGGTTGCAGCCAGCGAGTGATTTGCTGTGAGATGATGTCTTCCTCGTCGGTTGTCTTTACCAGAAGTAACAGGGTCACTGACACTCCTGGCTTGCTCAGCATGGCCTCCAAGAAGGACTGATGAGGGCCGTGGTAATCAGCCTGACCAGCAAAGTCATAGAACAATGTCTGTCCATACTTACGACTGGAGAACTGGACTGCTTCAATTCCAGCTGTGCGTTGTCTGATGTCCTCCACTTGTGCAAACCTGTTGATGAATCTCTTGAAGATGCTTTTGCCCTCGGCTTGCAGAGCTGCTATCAGTGTACTCTTCCCGTGTTCAGCATTGCCAATTACTGCTACAATGCGCTTTGTAGAGAAAGACTGTGCCTGTCGAATAGTTTGTAAGAAATCACCTAGTGCAAGGCCTAAGGGAGATCTGGATTCTTTGTTCCTTGTTGTCATATCTGCTCCTGCCTCCACAAGTAGAACCCCGCATTTAATATGATTGTATTCAGCAGCATAATGCAGGGCTGTTGAGCCAGCAGCTAGCCCCCGCCACTCACTAGTGACAACATTCACACTAGCACCCGCTCTAATCAGTTCACGCACTATTTCATCCCTACCCAACACAGCTGCCCTCATCAAAGGGGTCTTTCCCCAGTGATCTTGTACATTGGTGTCTGCACCAGCTGCACACAGTGTTTTCATAACACTGCAATGACCCCTACAGCTGGCCCAGTCAAGGGCAGTTCGTTGAGTATTGTCCTTTACATTCACACGAGCTCCTTCTCTAATGAGCTCCTCCACCACTTGGTTGTAACCCCACATAGCTGCCTTTATTAAAGGTGTTGTGCCATACTCACCTCTGGTGTTCACATCACAGCCCTCTTTAATTAACTGCCTCACTTTGAACAAGTCACCCATTTCACAAGCACTCCAAAGAGCCATCTCCAATTCTTTCTAGCAGAAGTACAAGTGAAGGTGTGCCCTACAGAAGACACAATGGACCACTTGTTGGATCAACAACTTCACACACAGAGAGACAAAATGCCTCACAAAATGCCTGACTACTAAACAATATGGTTCATTACTAGAGCTGCCTACAATTTACTGCTAATGACTGGAAATGACTCAACATGTGCTACAAGCCATCTTAACTTGCTCCATCTATACCAATAGGCTAAGGAAGGAGGGGCCTGAGGCCAATAGTAGCCCCTGCTAGATCCACCTTGAGTACAGCCCCTTCATATGCAGGCTACTAGCTACCATTCAAAGCTCCAGCTGGGGCACAGGTTCACCCACCTACAGCACCACGTGTGTTGGATGCACTACTGCAATACAGTATAAGAGCACTCACCAGTTGAAGAGGTGTTGGGCTGAGGTGCTAGGGAGGGAGGAGTGAAGAGGTGTTGGCTGCTACTGTCGGCCGTCGCGTGAGGAAGGAGCGGAGAGTTGTAGCTAATGGTAGTCGGCGGAGGAGGCGCGGCGGTAAGGAGGGAGGAGTGTGAAGGTGTTGAGCGGGACGGTGAACGGGGGAAACCAGACGTTGCTAATGGACGGAGTGTTGGAGGAGCGAATACGTCGAGGAGTCAGTTGGATGCGGGAGGCTAGTGGCGCGAGACTGAGCCGTAGGGGTGTGGGTTGGATGTGTTGGTCGCGGAGGAGGCGAGCCGTTAAGGAGGAAGGAGTGTTGTGGTGTTCAGCTGGACGGCGCTGCTGGTGACGGTGGAACGAACAGTGTGAATTTCGAGCGAGGCTGCTATCAACTGTTAACTGAGTGCTGAAGAGACGCAGCGCTTCCTCTGTAGCTGGAGTGCGTACAGGAAGGTGTAAGTTGCGAGGCTGCTGTTAACTGTTAACCTGGTGTTGAAGGGGCGCAATGCTTCCTCTGTCGGAGAAGTGTGCACGGGAAGGTGTCAGTTGGCTGAGCTGGTACAAGAGAGACTGGGCAGTCAGTGGTTGGGCGCTATTAAAAGGCGGTGGAGAGAGAGTGACCTGCATGAAAGATGGGGAAAGGTTTGTAGCTAAATGAGCAGTTGAAGCAGCTAGAAACTACGGGACTTAGCTAACTACTTGACAGCCATTAGCTAGCTAGTGAACTGTAGCTAGATTTGGACACTTGAACGCTTCCTAAACAGCAAACAAGCCACTCCACACAAACCACTTGCAAAAGGACTTACCTCCACTACACACCTGGCAGGCCCAGGGCTGCCCGGCCGGTAGAGAACAACTCAAACAAACTCGACTATAACTCTATCTCTAGCACTGACTGTGACAACTGAACAACTCAAAGAAACTCCACTAAACTCTTGTATTCTTGGGCGTGTACCGCTGACTACTATAGCAACGAAAAACGCGCCACACCCATATGGCCATATCCGGCAACGCGCGAATGACGTCACCATCACCAGTGCACATGAATGTACAGCAGTGACTGCAGTGTCCTTCAGTGGTACACACAACAGTGTCACAGGTTGAAAATACCGGAGTTCATTCTGAGTGCTCTCCAGTGTGTGCTCAAACACCTCCACCTTCTGCAGCAGAGACAAGTGGTCGTAGCTAGTCAGCCAACATCTGCATGAGGGTGGGCAGGACAGCCAACATCTTAGGGTGGGCAGGACAGGATGGGGAGTAGCCTTGCCCACTAGACCGTCCTGTAAGTGCCCGCTAGCTATAGCCTACAGTACTGTACTAGCAGGCCAGACTAGATGGAGTGTGTACATGTGTAGGATGAAATAGCTACTCTTGTGTTAGATAGAGGTCCCCTTAACTCTGAAGCTATGAAAAGTGACAGTCATGGGTTGTTACGAGATATTATATGCACGACAATTGATTCAGTGACAGCCACGTCCACATTAATGGACAAGCATGGGGACTTTCCCTGATGTTGCACCATAATTATCAAAAAGCAAAGTCTGTACATGTAAGCCATACATGTGCACAGTCATGTGGACCAAACATACTTTGGTGACTCTACACTTAGTGACTGGTCCATGTCACTGTGACTGTCACCTGCATGGTTTAGGGAGTCCAACATACTTTGGTGCAATGTCATACGTAGAAGTCCCTCTTTAGTCTAGAGCTCAGTACCAGACATTCCTGCATTATGGGCACTCCCTCCTCTTGGGGTTCACCTTCCAACATGGTCTGGCCCGCTAGACCCAACTCCTCATTATCGAGTGGTGGTGGAAGAGGAGATGTGAAGTTGGGTCTAGCAAGCCAGACTACTTTCAACATGGTCTCCTTCCTCATCTGTCTCCACAGCTCATGGGCGGATTTAGGGGGGGGTCCAGGGGGTCATGTGACCCCCCCCTTAGCCTAGACCCTAGGATTTTTTCAAAGCAGAAAATGGCAGTAAGCAGTATTTATGGCATAGAAAGGGCTATGAATCAACTATGACACAATCATTTTTACCATAAACCTGCCCGATGTGATTGTACAGTAGTCCAATATGCCAAAATTGCCTTTTTCTTCAATGCCACCCGCTGGCGGCCATTTTTATGACGTCACAAGCGTTATTTTATTGCAATAAAGATGGCCGCTCAGACGTGTGAAGTTTGAAAAATTACTTTGTGACCCCCCCTTTACAAAATCCTGGATCCGCCCCTGCAGCTAACAGACACAACACATTGAGGTACAATCTGAAGGCCTAAACATTGTAGAATATACCATTATTTCCAAAGAGTGTGCATTATAAACTGCTCAGTACAGTCTGAGGGCTTACACTGTAAATTCAATTTTAAAAGAGTTTGAACTATACACCGTTCAGGATTTCACCAAAAGGGACACCTGTGTGTGTGTATGTGTGTGTGTGTGTGTGTGTATGTGTGTGTGTGTGTGTGTGTGTGTGTGTGTGTGTGTGTGTGTGCGCGCACGCACAAAGAGACAGGTGAGAAAGAGATATTTCACTCCATTAACTAAGTCACCAAGTCAGTGAGTGACTTGTACAGCATGCATGAAGAGGAGTACTGTAACACACACTACACTAACAGCAGCTGGAGAAAAGAGAGGGAGGGGCAGAGGGGAGTGGGAGGGGCAGAGGGGAGAGGTGGGAGGGGCAGAGGGGAGAGGAGGTAGGGGGAGAGGGGAGGGGTGGGAGGGGCAGAGGGGAAAGGTGAGAGGGGGAGAGGGGCAGATGGGGAGGGTGGGATGGGCAAAAGGGGAAGGGTAGAAGGGGCACTGGGGAGAGGTAAGAGGGGCAGAGGTGGAGGGGTGGGAGGGACAATGGGGGAAAGAGTAGGAGTGGCTAAGGCGAGGGGTGGGAGAGGCAAAGGGGTGAGAGGGGTGGGAAGAAGGTGTAACACACACTACACCAACTACATGGCACCAGCTAATGACCAACTACCCACTGTACACTCAGTGTACATCTCCCTTCTCCCCCTCACACACACATCAACACACAAGGGGACCACACACTCACCATCCGATGTAGCACTGGCAGAGGTGGCTTGATCAATCAGCAGCTGCACTTGACGACACACATCAATGCCCTTCTCATGGGGGAAGTCGTTAACTAAGGAACAGGAAACAGGTCATGTGATGAGGACAGGTCACCATGACAACATCTAAATCCCCCTCTCCTTGCCGCCCATCCCCTCTCCCCTTCCCTGTCTCATCCTACCTGTGAGCTTGTCCCGAACTCGCTGAATGATCTGCAGTGCTTTCTTGTTCAGCTCCTCGGGTTTGGTGCCGTCCACTGTCCCCTCGTGTGCTGCCCCGTTGCTGGGCTCCACCTCAATGCTACCAGCTGGGTACAGCTTGCCCTTCTTGGACTTGTTGGTGTCTGGACAGACAAACAGCAAACACTCACTCTACATATACACAAGAGTACACAGTACAAGACACAACACCATCACAGTCTGCATGGGAGTTATGTTGTGACAGGGTTTCCATAGCAACAGATACTGTGAACAACAGAGCTCGCCAAAATGAGAATCTCACATTTAACAAAAAGTCTCTTCATCGAATAATATGAACACCCACGGACACATGCACACAACACACACACACACACACACACACACACGCACACCCCCCCACACATCCCCCTCACCGTGCACCAGCCGTCAGTTGAGGGAGGGTCGTACACAAAGGCCTCCAGTACAGCCATCAGGCTGTCCTTGTTCTGTCTCAGCACTCTCATCACCACGTTGCAGGTCACACGGAAGTTGCCTTCAATGCCAGTCACCCTTCGCAGTCTGTCACGAATGACCTGAACTGCCTCGTCGATGGGCACGTTGGCGAACAGGGAGGGTACGTCAAAGCTGACCAGCATCTCGTCACCTCCACAAAGTGCTTGGAGTTCTTCACATGTGAGTCCGTCTTGCCTGCCAAGGGAGAGATGAGAGAGGCGATGTGTTTGGAGAGTTGGTAAGAAGGGGCCCCAATGCATGAGACAATGGGTCTGAAAGGAACTTCTGCCTTGTGGATCTTTGGGAGGCCGTAGATCCTGGGAGGTTGGCTGCCGGATGGCCTGAGCTGGTGGTATAGATGCCCTGTGATCTCTCCATCCTTCTCCAGTCCTTTCAGTCTTCGACTCAGCCTTCCCTCCTGGGTAGCAGTAGGGTCCTTCTTCAGTCGTTTGTAGGTGGCTGTATCCAACATCCCTCTCATCTTCCTGTCGTAGTCCTCTCTCGTTATCATCACTGTGGCGTTACCCTTGTCAGCCGGCAGGATCACTTCATCCTCCAGGCTTCTTAGCTCCTTCAGGGCCTTCCTCTGCTCCTTGGTCAGGTTGTCCTTCGGAGGCTTGGCATGCCTAAGGATCCCACATACCCTTCCCCGGAGATCCTCAGCATCTTCTTCACTCAGCTGCCTTGCTCCTTCCTCTACTGCAGCTATGGTGTCTACCACCGGAAGCTTGGTTGGAGCTGGTGCAAAGTTCAGTCCCAGCTTCAGTACGTCCTCCTGTGGTTTGGAAAGTGAACGATCCGTTAGGTTGACCACCCACCTTTCCAGCCCCTGGGGGCGCAGTCCGCGATGTTTGTCCCGCCTGTCCATGAGCTTCTCCAGTTTTTTAGTCTGGTTCAACTTGGCCTTGGCATGGGTGTCCTCGGCTGCTGCGTAGCTGAGCCTGGTCACCTTCTGGTAGTCTTCCATCAGGAGTTCAGACTGCAGTTGGGATTGAAGGGCACGAATCTTTGAGCTAAGTTCGCACCTGCTCCGGTAGGTCTCGCGTATGCGAGCCGACAGGAAGGCCCTGCCTGCTCGCTCCGCGATCCTGTAACCTTCTCTGGTCTTCACGGGTGGCTTGATCCTAAGGCTTGACGGGATTACTCCTTCGTCACGGCACCTCATGTTGAAGATGTGGTGGTTGCCACAGCGCGCTCTTCTGTGTAGGCTCCTCTCGTGCTCTCGCACTAGCTTCTGGGTGCTACTTCCGTAGCGTTCACGTAGGTATGAATGAAGTGAGGGCTTCTCAGCTGGCTCAGGCATCAGAAAGGGTTGGTTCTCTAATACCAGCTTCACAACAGGGTTGAAAACCTTGCCGACGTTTCGACCAGATGCTCTGGTCTTCTTCAGGGCGAAGATAGGCTAGCGCGAGCATGGATCATATTTATAGCCTAGCATCTCATCATGCGCTGTCACCGGAAGCCACATCAAGGGGTGTCACTGGAAGTTGCGGGGTTACCTTCCTCAAGGCGGCCATCCAACATCCAGGCAGCTCCAGCCCACCATCCCTGTTGAGGGAGGGGTGGTTCAGCCTGATGTGGATTGCCTCCTTGAGCATCAGTTCTTTGGAGGTCCTGGCTTGGTCGATCACTGTTGTCTCCTCCCATTTGATTGGATGGTGGTTCTCCCACGCATGTTCTGCAAGGGCTGACTTCTCCAGTGTCCCCTTCTGACAGGCATCCTGGTGCTCTTTCATTCTTGTCTCAAGCCTCCTCAGTGTCTCCCCAATGTAGATCTCGCCACAGCTGCATGGGACTTGATACACCACCTTGGACTTCTTCTCCAGCGCCAGTGTGTCCTTCACCTTGGTTAGCATGGAACGTAGAGACAGTCCAGACTTGAAGACAACCTTCATGCCGAACTTCCTACAGACCCGTCTGATGTCCTCACTGACTCCTTCTGTGTAGGGAAGCATCACCAGTGGGGGTCTGCGTCCCTCCTCCGGCAGTGGCTCCTCAGTGGTCTCCACATCTTGCCTGGAAGGAATGGATGAGGAGCGGATGAAGTTACTGGGGTAACCATTCTGTCTCACCGAGGTGCTGAGACAGAATGGTTACCCCAGTAACTTCATCCGCTCCTCATCCATTCCTTCCAGGCAAGATGTGGAGACCACTGAGGAGCCACTGCCGGAGGAGGGACGCAGACCCCCACTGGTGATGCTTCCCTACACAGAAGGAGTCAGTGAGGACATCAGACGGGTCTGTAGGAAGTTCGGCATGAAGGTTGTCTTCAAGTCTGGACTGTCTCTACGTTCCATGCTAACCAAGGTGAAGGACACACTGGCGCTGGAGAAGAAGTCCAAGGTGGTGTATCAAGTCCCATGCAGCTGTGGCGAGATCTACATTGGGGAGACACTGAGGAGGCTTGAGACAAGAATGAAAGAGCACCAGGATGCCTGTCAGAAGGGGACACTGGAGAAGTCAGCCCTTGCAGAACATGCGTGGGAGAACCACCATCCAATCAAATGGGAGGAGACAACAGTGATCGACCAAGCCAGGACCTCCAAAGAACTGATGCTCAAGGAGGCAATCCACATCAGGCTGAACCACCCCTCCCTCAACAGGGATGGTGGGCTGGAGCTGCCTGGATGTTGGATGGCCGCCTTGAGGAAGGTAACCCCGCAACTTCCAGTGACACCCCTTGATGTGGCTTCCGGTGACAGCGCATGATGAGATGCTAGGCTATAAATATGATCCATGCTCGCGCTAGCCTATCTTCGCCCTGAAGAAGACCAGAGCATCTGGTCGAAACGTCGGCAAGGTTTTCAACCCTGTTGTGAAGCTGGTATTAGAGAACCAACCCTTTCTGATGCCTGAGCCAGCTGAGAAGCCCTCACTTCAATGCAGGACAGACTTGGACAAGATGTGTCACAATTAGCACAATTTGAACACTGCATTAGAGCCTATTGCTAGGTGAATCACAAATGAAACAAACATACAGTTAGAGGTTTACATCCCAGATAGAAAGCTGTTCACTGCCAACAATGCCCCACAAATGGTATAGCCTGTGCATACTCTCCCACTAATCCACCACATTCCAGTGTCCACAGGATTGAATCACTGACAAAGAATGGAAAGTATGGACCAGCCACACCCTGGGCCGTTCTGTTCTGTTCTGTTCAGACATATTAACATTTAGCAAGAGCACTGAGGTTTACTTTCTTTCGGGGATAGCTTGAACTGAATCACATATAAAGAGCAACATTCTATCACACTAACTTTGCTGATGGAGAATGAACAACAGTTAGACAGCAAAACAATTCTCCCTCACCTTCTCTCTCTCCTGGAATGACGAGATGTTGTACAGAGGAGTGTATTCATCACTACCTACACAAGAAGAGATTGGTATACTCCGCATTCGTGAGCACCTTAAACTACAATGTCGTTCACAATTGCAAGGGGTTTTGCAAGCTCACCTCTCACCACCAGTGTTGTCAGTTGATCCCTCTTCACTACCAAAAAGAACTCCCTTGTATTCCTTTGTATCAAGCAACTGCTGAGCCTTTGCAAGTGTTTCATGCAACACCAAACTGTTCACATAAGCACGCCGGAACAACTTCATTTCTTCATGAAGCAACTATAATATGCTTAACAGCCAAAAGGTCTGCATGGACAAATAGCAATTACACAGACACAAACATTATTATACAGTCTTGTAGGACCTTGGTACCATGCAACCCACGTTCAGGTAAAATATTGGATAAAATAGGGAAAGATGTAACAGTGGTCAACAGCTTCTCCCTGCAACAACCAAGTCACATGACTGTCATGTGAGGGTCAAAGGTCATGTGTGGGTCAAAGATGCAATTATATCATTGATTCACATCACTGTCATATGCTCATTACCACAGTGACAAACTCTGCATGCATTTTATCAAAGTGCATTTTTCTGGCCAAAATTTCATGCAATTTTCTGGCCAAAATTTTCACAAATTACCTCATCCTGGAATCATTTTTATCATCAAAGTGGCCTTATTTAGAAAATAGAATTTTTAATATTTCAACACTTAAAATACAAACATTTGTGATTTACAGCTCCCAAACAGTCTCAGTATAGAGTACTGCCACTGCCACTCACTCAAGCACTCACCAGTCACTCTCACCCATGCACACTCACACACTCCACTCACTGAGGAAGTGACTTGTACACTTGAGCAAGAGCAGGGTGGGGCTAGGGGACTCCTTCAGCAGCTCCACTCCAAGCTGACACAACCACTCAACCCAGTCATTCTTGGAGATCCTCCCTGTGGAGACCAAGAGAGACCAACGAAGACGCCATGAAAGCAAGACCCTATAGGACGCACTGGACCTGATATAGAATGCACTGAACCTCCCATAGGACGCACTGGTACCCCCAATAGGATACACCGGACCCTATATAAGATACAAAAGATCCCCAATAAGACACACTGGACCCCATATAGGACACACTGGACCCCATATACAATGCACTGGATCCCCCATGGATGCACTGAACCCCCCTACAATGCACCAGACCAGTATAGAATGCACTGGACCTACCATAGGACACACTGGATCCCATATACAATGCACTGGACCCCCATATAACGCACCAGACCCATATAAAATGCACTGGACCCCATATAGGACGCACTGAACACCCCATAGAACGCACTGGACCCACCATAGAATGCACTGGACCCACCATGGGCGCAATGGACCCCCATAAAATGCACTGGACCCCCCATACGACGAGCTGGACCCCATATGACGCGCTGGACCCTCCATAGGAAGCATTGGACCCCACATAAAACACACTGGACACCCATAGGACACAATGGACCCCATATAGAATGCACAGGACCCACCAAAGACCGCACTTGACCCCTTATAGAATGCACTGGACCTACCATAAGACACACTGGACCCCATATAGGATGCACTCAACCTTTATAGGACGCAGTAGACCCGATAAAGGACGCACTGGACCCCATATAGGACACACTGGACCCCATACATGCCGCACTTGACCCCATAGGACGCACTGGACTCCGTATAGAATGCACTAGACCCCACTTAGGATGCACTGGACCCCATATAGAACCCACTGGACCCCATATAAGACGCACTGGACCCCATATAGGACACACCAGACCCCATATAGGATGCACTGGACCCCATAAAAGATGCACGAGACCCCATATAAGACGCACTGGACCCCTCATAGGATGCACTGGACGCCATATAGAACGCACTGGACCCCATATAAGACGCATTAGACCCCATATAAGACACATTGGACCCCACATAGGACGCACTGGACCCCCCATAAGACGCACTGGACCCCCCATAGAACACACTGGACTTCATATAAGACGCACTGGACCCCACATAGGATGCACTGGACCCCATATAGGACGCACTGGACCCCATATAGGACGCACTGGACTCCCAATAGGATGCACTGGACCACATATAGGACGCACTGGACCCCTCATAGGATGCACTGGATGCCATATAGAACACACTGGACCCCATATAAGACGCACTGGACCCCATATAAGACACATTGGACCCCACATAGGACGCACTGGACCCCACATAGGACACACTGGACCTCCCATAGAACTCACTGGACTTCATATAAGACGCACTGGACCCCATATAGGACGCACTGGACTCCATATAGGACGCACTGGACCCCATATAAGACGCACTGGACCCCATACAGGACGCACTGGACCCCCCATAGGATGCACTGAACGCCATATAAGATGCACTGGACCCCATATAGGATGCACTGGACCCCATATAAGACGCACTGGACCCCATATAGGACGCACTGGACCCCATATAGAATGCACTAGACCCCACTTAGGATGCACTGGACCCACCATACGACGCACTGGACCCCATATAGGACGCACTGGACCCCATATAGAATGCACTAGACCCCACTTAGGATGCACTGGACCCACCATATGATGCACTGGACCCCATATGGGATGCACTAGACCTCATATAGGACGCACTGGACCCCATATAGGACACACTGGACCCCATATAAGACGCACTGGACCCCATACAGGACGCACTGGACCCCTCATAGGATGCACTGGACCCCACATAAGACGTACTGGACCCCATATAGGATGCACTGAATGCCATATAGAAAACACTAGACCCCCATATAGGACGCACTGGACACCATACAGAATGCACAAGACCCCACTTTGGATGCACTGGACCCCCCATAGGATGCACTGGACACCATATAGAACGCACTGGACCCCCCCTCCCCCACCCCACCCCACGCACTGGACCTTATATAGGACGCACTGGACCCCCCATAGGACGCACTGGACTCCGTACAGAATGCACTAGACCAACTTAGGATGCACTGGACCCACCTTAGGACGCACTGGACCCCATATAGGACGCACTGGACCCCCATAGGATGCACTGGACACCATATAGAACACACTGGACCCCCCCATAGGACACACTGGACTCCCCATAGGACACACTGGACCCCCCATAGGACGCACTGGACCCCCATAGAACACACTGGACTCCGTATAGAATGCTCTAGACCACCCATAGTATGCACTGGACACCATATAAGATGCACTGCCCCCCCCCCCCCCCCATAGGACGCACTGGACCCACCATAGGACGCACTGGACCCCATATAGAACGCACTGGACCCTCATAGGACGCACTGGACTCCGTATAGAATGCTCTGGACCCCATATAGGATGCACTGGACACCATATAGAACGCACTGGACCCCACATAGGATGCATTGGACCCCCCATAAGACGCACTGGACCCCCATAGGATGCACTGGACCCCATATAGGACGTACTAGACCCCATATAGGACGCACAGGACCCCATATAGGATGCACTGGACCCCCCATAGGATGCACTGGACACCATACAGAATGCACTAGACCCCACTTTGGATACACTGGACCCCATATAGGACGCACTGGACCCCCCATAGGACGCATTGGATACCATACAGAATGCACTAGACCCCACTTTGGATGCACTGGACCCCATATAGGACGCACTGGACCCCCATAGGATGCACTGGACACCGTATAAAAGACACTGGGCCCCATATACGACGCACTGGACTTGTACAGAATGCACTGGACCCACTTAGGATGCACTGGACCCACCATAGGACGCACTGGACCCCCCATAGGACACACTGGACCCCCCATAGGATGCACTGGACACCATATAGAACGCACTGGACCCCCCATAGGACGCACTGGACTCCGTACAGAATGCACTAGACCCACTTAGGATGCACTGGACCCACCATAGTACGCACTGGACCCCATTTAGGACGCACTGGACCCCATATAGGATGCACTGGACCCCCCATAGGATGCACTGGACACCATATAGAACACACTGGACCACCCATAGGACGCACTGGACTCCCCATAAGACACACTGGACCCCCCATAGGATGCACTGGACCCCCATAGGACGCACTGGACTGCGTATAGAATGCACTAGACCCCCATCATGGCTGTTTCGCAATGTAAATTTGGTTTGAAATGGAAATTGGGATCATATTATTGCGTAATCGAGTCCTCAATTTGCAGCCTATTCTCCATATGTATTCTTCTCTTCTTTCAGGTGCAAGCTGCAACTAAGCTTTAGTTCGCTACAGACGGGAATGGTAGGAATGGGCAGACCTGTCATCCAGCTTCACATTCCTTAGTTACACTTTATCACACAATTTTTGCTACGTTCATAATTATTCTTGATTGATGTTGTGTTTCTACGCTAGCGGGCACATGCAGTAATTTTACGTAATTTTGGCGCGGCTTAACTAACCAATGAGCTGCTCGGAATCGATGCTTAAATTTTCTTTGGAGGACGTACGTCAGTTGTTTCGATATCCTTTACCTGTATTCGTACAAGCCCGCGCTGTGCTCTATTGCTATACGTATATACGCGTGTAGTTAGCTAGCTGCACACTTGATCAGGTAAGTATAGGAATGCATGCAGTTGTAGTGTTCGTGCAATCACCTCATGCATTATTATTATGCATCTGCTTACGGACGATGAGGGCTAGCGTTATTATTACAGCAGCTGTTGCACAGCACTGTTATGCAAACAGGAGTAGCTATTATAAAACAAACACCAAGCACATAATTACCAAAATTAAGACACACAATGCATATATGTGTATAAAGCAAAATGTATCATTAATGCAATAGAAAATACATAGTATGAAGATATAAAACACAAGTATTTTGAGTTAAAAACTCATGGGGCTGCCGCCCCAACTCGAAATACTTGCTCCCTTCGGTCGCAGCTCTGTCACTCACAATAGGCAAACATGACATCGTTTCTTAATACCTCAGTAACCTCAGCAAACACACACACACACACACACACGCACACACACACACACACACACCACTATCACCAGACACATGAGACACACACACACACACACACGCACACACACACGCACACACACGCACACACACATGCACAGAGAAATCTCCAGCAAAGACAGACACATGACTGCCTATATCACATGCATTTACAGTGAGTAATTACAGAAACATAATGTACCAAGGAACTCACAGTCGCCAGAGTAGCTAGTGGTCTGTGATGGCAAAAGCTACGTACGTTTGCTACAGCGCAGTACGCGTGGGCCAGGTTCTGAAGAGCATTCAGAAGGGCAACGGTGCGAGTTAAGCTTTTCAACGCTACAAACGGTTGAAGAATGTTAGCGTCTACATATCACGGCGTTCACCAGTTTCTACGTTGCTCCTGTCATGTGTTCCAGGCGGCGGAGTGAAGTCCTCTGAGGGGAGCGCGGCCATTATCGAAGAAGGCGCGGGGCGAAGTCGATGACCTGTTGGGCGCTGTCTCGAAGCTGTGTCTTTGCCCGTCGGCCAGAAGTGCTGTAAGAGTCTGTTCCAGGATCAGAGGTGGAAGAAAACGTTCAAAGTTCGCTAAGACGTCGCTTAGAAGCCGGTTTTCAAAGTCCCTTGGCCTCGCACACGGTCCACTTCCGGCCGAATAAAATGGCCGACAATATAAATTCCCTAGACCCAATACTTGCGAATGGTGCTGGTGCCACTGTAACTTGCACTGGTGGTCTTTTTCTATGACCAACTAGCGCAGATACTCTACTGACACATGTGGTGGTGGCTACTGTAACTTGCACTGGTGTGGGTCTTTTTCTATGACCACTGGCACAGATACTCTACTGGCACATGTGGTGGTGGTTACTGTAACTTGCACTGGTGGTGCTTTTTTTCTATGACCAACTAGCACAGATACTCTACTGGCACAGGTGGTGGTGGCTGCGATATTGTAACTTGCACTGTGTGGTGGTGGTGGTGGTGGTTTTTCTAGAGCAATGGCGCATATACTGAATGCATGCATTGTACTGGCACCATGTGGTGGTGGTGGTGGTGGTCATTTTCATCTAGGAATGCATGTGGTGGCCGTAATATTGTAACTTGCACTGTGTGGTGGTGGTGGTAGTAGTATGTGGTAGCAGCGCCTGATGTGGTGGTCTGTTTTCTTGCAGCTCTAGCACATAATATTATACTGGTGTGCTCATTGCAACTTCCACTGTGGTGGTGGTGATGGTGGTTGTATTTATCTATGTGGTGGTGTAGTAGCTGGATATTGTGGCTGGATAGTTGTGAGCAAGTGTACATGTTGGTGCTGCTCCGCTCCAACATAGCGGCAAATGCCTAAAAATTGGTGTCAAAATGTGATTGTTCAAAACATCACCTCCATTTTGTGACTAATTAAGCAATACTGCTAATGACATGAGGAAATTGGTCATCTAACTACATCCACTTAGTATCATGACTTAGGGGCGGGTCACACTACGGCAGAAACGACGGCGACGGCGACGGTAACGTTTACGGTGACGGCAAAAAACGTGGTGAATCGGTCACACACAATAATATTGTTCGGTGAACAAAGAGAAGATGGCGTCTATCGTGTTGTTGTGGATCTATCTGTTCTCGCTGCTTCGGCATCGCGTTGCCCTTGGACATCGCAGTAATCGTCTTCGCGGCAGTTCGTTTGCTGTTCGTCGCCAGCAGGCTTGGCGCAGGAGTCGTCGTGCACGGTTGCGCTTGCAATCCCAGTTCGCGTTGGTTCTCCCCCCGTTCCAGGACGCAGCGCGCTCCATTCGAGCCCCGCGCCGTTTCTGGGCAGCACCAAGGCAGCAAGGCTTGTGGGAGAAAGACGTGTGCCTCCTCTGGAGAAGTATGGGGAGGAACTATCCTGACTGGGAGGACAGCCAGTACTTGCAGCACTTTCGCGTGTCGAAGGATACGTTTTGGTTCCTTTCCCAAACATATGGCAAGCATTTCAAGAAAGAAGACACTCGTCTGAGGCGTGCAATACCTGCTGCCAAGAGATTAGCCATTGTCCTACACTGGCTAGCCCATGCGTCTAGCTTCTCTCAACTTGCTGCATTGTATGCCATTGGTAAATCAACAGTTGTGTCTATCGTGCACCAAGGCATAGACATTCTGCGTGAGAAGCTAACTCCAAATGCCATCCTGTTCCCAACAGCATCTGAGCTTGAGCAGGTAATGGTTGATTTTGAGGCACTGTGTGGGCTGCCATTCTGCGCTGGAGCTCTGGATGGCACGTTCATGCTGATTAAGAAGCCGGAGGAGTTTGGAGACACCTACTTTTGTTATAAGAAGTTTTGTTCAATTATAGTATTGGGATGTGTGGATGCCAGGGGGATTTTTACATATGTAAATGCCGGAAGACCTGGATCAGTTGGCGATTCATACGCTTTTCGCCACAGCCTTTTATACGAGAAGATCAGTTCTGGAGAGTGGCTTGCACATTCTTCTCGGCTTATTGAAGGAGTGCATGTGAAGCCGTTTCTGGTGGCTGACTCAGCATTCCCCCTGGACTCTACCTGTATGAAATGCTATGACTACACAGGTACCATGGCCAACTACAAACGTAGCTTTAACTACAGTCTCATTCGGACGAGGCGAGTGGTGGAGCAGGCTTTTGGCAGGTTGAAAGGCCGATGGCGCATAATGGATGGCCCATGTAAAATCAACGACCCAGTGCTTGTGAGGAACGTGGCAATGGTGTGTTGTGCCCTGCACAACATCTGTGAGAGGCATCAGTGCCCTTTTGAACCTGGTTGGTTGCCAGACAAAAGTGCTTTTGTTCAAACAACACCAGCAAATTTGCAGGCAACTACGGTAATTGGAGCAGCTTCCACTGTGAGAGACGCATTGGCAAGACATGTCCATCATCACAGACCAGCTCCTCATTAATCCACTGCTGAACCCTTCTATCTACATTTCAGATAACAATCATCACCTCAACTGATGATGAACTTTCATTAGTACTTCATCAGAGCTAATGTACTTTCATGACTTCAGCAATCACATTATAATAATGTACTTCAATGAGCATTTCAACATGTACTGCAAATGCAAAGAATAATGTTACAGTAATAACATAATAATGACATGATCAAGTTCTAACAATATAATAGTACTAGTAATGTTTCACTGGTTGCCCTGCTTGTCCTGCTTCTCAAACAGTTTCTTAAACAGCTCTGCTTGAAAAAGCTGGTTCTGCTGCATCATCTCCATCTGAAATTGGCTGCTCAGCTGCTGCAGCCTTGTGGATAGATCAGCTTCAAACTTAATCCTATCTTGCTCCATCTTGGCCTGGAATTTCATTGCGTCCTCCTGCAGCTTGCTGTCATGCTCCATCTATCTCAGCTGTGACTGTTCCTGCATGTCTGCATACGCAAGCAGAAACTGTGCTGATGCTGTCCCTTTTCCCTTTTTCTTGCCAACTCTGGCAACAAGTGGTGTCTCGCTCTTCTTGGACTTCTTGCTTGCTGGCAATCCATCGTCTTCCTCCTCTTCCTCTTCCTCCTCATTGCTGTCACCCACACTCCCCACTGCAGCTCTGCTTGGTGGTCTAGAGCTGTCAGGGGTGCCAACATCTTCCTGTTCAGTCCCTGCCAGACCACTGGAACCAGGACCTTCACCAGACTCCTCCACTGCACCTGGACCCAAGGCTGGATGGTCCTTAAATCTGTCGAAGAACGTCCTGAAGTTTGGCCAGGACTCTGCAGCTGCTTCGACGTCAATGTTCATATCGTCTTCGCTATATTCTTTGCCTGTTTCGCCTTTTCTTTGGTAGTTTACGTACATTACCGTCACCTTCTTTATTACCGAGTCCAACTTGTTGCTGACTTCATTCTCACTGTACTTCCCAGGTCTGCCAAGCTCCTCTGAAACGTACTCGTTGAGGCGCGTGGTGGCTATGGCCTCTTTCTTCTTCCTCTTCAGCATTTTGCCACCGAATTCCTCAAGGATGTCTGCCCAAACATCTATGAGCCTTTTCTCCGTCTCAGAATCCCACTTCGCTCTCGGTTTCTTGCCCTTGGTCGCCATCGTTCATCACTTCGCTCGTGCAGATCCGAAATAACACTTTCGACTACCGTCGACGTGATCGTTGCCGTGGCAGCCATTGTCACGTCGACGTTCGCGTCACGTCAGGGTCACGTTCACGTTCACGTTACGTAACGTGTAGTGTGACCGATAAAACGTCGCCGTACCGTCGCCGCCGCCGTCGTTTCTGCCGTAGTGTGATCGGGGCCTTAGCAGGGCTGGGTCGGTAAGATATGCAATGAACCTCATTTTTCTCGGCCATTTTGCAACTAATTAATAAATCCTGCTAATGACATGAACAGTTGGATTATCTGGCTAGGTCCATCAAGTGTCATGACTGAGCGGGCCGGGCTGGTGTAATACATCATACACCTCACATATGTCGGCCATTTTGAGACTAATTAAGAAATCCCGCTAATAACATAGGAAGGTGGACCACTTGGATGTGTCCACCAAGTTTCACGTCTCAACGAGCCCAATTGCATTCATATACAAGATACCACTATGCATCAATATAAATGCACCATACATTAAGTGTTATGCTATGCACATTTATATTAGGATTTTGCGGGCTGCTTGTAGAACGAAGGCCTAATTAAAAATTCTGCCTCATTTAAAGTCTTAAAATCTCCCATACATACTTCAAAGGCACACCTATCACATGTTCGTGAGGGGTGCCTAACCCCCCGGGAATTATATTATATTATATTATATTATATTATATTATTTACTTTAGATTAGTGGTGTATATTGTAACTTGCACTGTATATATCTGTAACATGAAGCCATATGAAAACGTCAATTTGAAAACAATATAGGGGCTGCCTGCGGCAGCCCCTAATAATGCTGAAAGTTCAAACAGTAAATTAAAGGTAACCTAATTGACCTATATCCACAGGAACATGGAGGAGCATGTGAAATGCCTGCAGCACCTGTGTAGGGTGTGTAGGAGAAGGGCATCACACACCACACGACAACCGTATCAGTGCACATTGTACTCTGCACAACTACGTGAAGCATTTGGAATTGACATAGATCAAGACAATGCTTCAACCCACCCACCATCATTTTGCACCAGCTGCTATGCTGTAATGTGGCACCATGAGGAACGCTTGAGGAGTGGTTCCCACTATTACTGCACCTTAACACCTGCCCAGTGGTTGCCACACACAGACGACCAGTGCACCACTTGCTCAGAGCATGATACTCAGGCCAAAGGAGGCCGGCCATCCAAGAAGGGGAAACATAGAGGTAGGCCCCCAAAATCAGGTGTTGCCCCATCATCTGGGTCTAGTGCACTAATTCATGAAGTGCGCCTTAGAATGGCCAGGAGTAATTGCCCACGAGTTCATGCCAAGTTGCTCCCATCGCAGTTTCTGCCACCTCCCCCACCTCTGCAATTAACCCAATTCACGTGTGGCATCTGCAATGGGATATTTGACAGTCCTATACAGCTTGGCTGTGGCCACACGTTTTGCAGTGAACGCTGCATCACATCATTAAGATCTGGGAAGTCCTCTTGCCCTGAGCCAAACTGCAGTAGCACCATCACAGTGGATGGCATCCAGAAACCATCAGATTTGATGATTTCTACGCTAGCATCCCTGCAATGCAAATGCCACAATGGCAGGTGTAATGCTACCTTACCATTGTAAAATTTGATAGCACATTCGACACAATGCACTGGGTGTCCACTTCAAATGTTCTGCACTCCATCAAGGATTCCTCTGAGGGTCATTCTGGCTGCATCCATAGACAACCACCCACCACCATAGAAAGAAGGGCAATGGGCCACCTTGCAAAGAGATTGATGACATCTTCCAGTGAACATGGTACATGCATTACCATTACAGTACCTACTGGAGGACAGGTACGTATGTATTAAACAGCTGCAGTTGCAGAGTCTTTGTGATGTGCATATTCCTATATTTGCAGCCCTTGCTATATATAATATTCCAGCAATTGCCAAGGCCTCGAATTGCAACAACAGATGCTAGTCAGCGCACGATCCGCAATCGAACTAAAACCCTGCAGGAAGCAAGGGAGAAGATCAGCAAGGGTGGCGAGTCAGCAGCAGCACAGATGCAAGATGAACTGCAGAGTAGTACAAAAGCAGAACGAGAGGAGCTACTAAAGGCAGCTGGCTTAGCACCGGGTGAGATTGAAGCAGGGGCTGGACTAGCCATGAAGGCTGAGTTGGGCATACCATGGAGTAAACTGCGAAGGAGAAGGTGTATACCACCTTTATCACTTCTACGGACTCATGCATATTGATATACTTTACAGAACATGCATGCATGCTCTATTCCTAAAAGGTGGTTGAAGAAATGGGGTGTGACAATGTCCAGCGAGAAACAACAAAGGGAGATGGCTCAGCAGTGGTCACCAGACTGCATCGAAGCTGAATATGTGCCATTCAGCTTTCCTCTGAGTAATGAGGGAGAGGAGATGAGGACAGTTCCGTTTGTCTGTATCCCTGACCTGTGGACAAGGTTTATCCAATTACTGGATGATATGGACAGGTAAGCAAGCATGTAAAGTTTGATTGTTGTCTGTGAAATCCAGCTGATCAATGGTGGTGACTGAATGGTGGTTGAACTACATATAAATATATATAGAGCCAAGATGCTGACATGGCACAAAGGAATGATACTGGAAGATGAAATATGGGTGAAGATAGCCGGAGACAAGGGTCAGGGTTCCTTCAAGATGGCCCTGCAAGTTTGCAACACTCACATGTCCAATGCCAGCAGGAACACCTATGTGTTCAGCCTATTTCAAGCTGGAGACAGTCCAACAAACCTTCACATTGCCCTCGACAGGCACAGGCATCAATTTCAGGAGATCAGTGCCACAGTCTGGAAGTGCGTAAACAAACACATTACTTAATCAAACACATGCATACACTGAGGTGCAATATTATAATTACATAAATATATTGTCATTGCAGTGGCAAGAAGATTCGACTATTTCTGTTTGGCAACTACATGTTCCTGAGCTACACACATGGAATCTCAGGTCCAAATGGTGAGTACTTTCTATCAACTGACATACATCAGTGCTATCCAATCTTGCTATCAAAGGGGTCAAAGGAGTTGAATGATTAAAAAATAACACCAACCCTTAACACTACCACACTAAAGGCGAAAGATTACATTTTATCTTGGTAACACTCTGGTTCTAGTATGAAATTGGGATGGTTGGTGGAAGACCGGGCATGCATATGTATACTGTGAGGGACTGGACCCTTTGTTTGTGTGTGTGTGGGCATGTTGTGTTTGTGTTCTTCTTATTTGCTGCCTGTACCTGTCATCCTGATTGCTGTGTGTATCATGTCACTTGATTAGCTGTTTGTACCCCTCTTTTACCTTATATTATTGGATATGTGTTGCGTCATTTTGGTTGGTAGTGGTTGCCTGTATCTGGTCACGTCTTGTTTGTTGGTAGTGGTTGCCTGTATCTGGTCATGTCTTGTTTGAACCGGTTTTGTAGTTCCCTCCCTATTTAAGTGCAGGATTCATTTTGTACTGGCCTTTTCCCTGTGTTTGATGGTGATAATTATTGGCTCCCTGAATGTTATTTGAGCTCCTGACGGTGTGCACTTTGTTATTGTTTGGTGTGTGCGTAAGCTGGTTGCTCCCGGTCGACGGGGTCTACAACAGTGGTGTCAGAAGCGGGATCTACGTCGGAGACGGCTGCGGACGGGACCTGCGGTGGATCCAGTATATGACGACGCAGTCGGGCCGGTATTATTGGAGAACAGAAGTCACGAGTGCCGCGGACATGGGCGAATCCCAGGGGACGGGAGCGACGCTGGAGCAGATGCTGCAGGTGCTGCTGGAGGACCGCCAGCAGCGAGAGCAGGAACTAAGGGAGGAGCGTGAGTGACACGCTGCCGAGCTGCGCGGGGAGCGGGAGCAACAGGAGAGGGAAATGGCCGAGGAGCGGCGGAGGCACGATGACGAGATGAAGTTGCTGCGTGGCTTAATAGAGAAGAAGGATGAGCGTCCCAGCTGCTGGTGGAGGTGTACAACCTCCTTCACATAGAACCAATCGGCACTAGCCCCTATCACCCCAAACTGATGGGTTAGTGGAAAGATTTAACCAAACCCTCAAGGCCATGCTCTAGATGGCTGCCTCGAAGGACGGAAAGGACTGGGATAATCTGATTCCCTACTTGCTGTTTGCATATAGGGAGGTGCCCCAGTCTTCCACGGGCTTCTCTCCCTTTGAGCTACTCTATGGGAGACAGGTACAAGGGCCGAGCACAGAGAGTGTTGTGTCGTATGTGCTTGCCATGAGGAAGATATTATCAAGGATGCAGGAGTTGGTAAAGCCAGGCTGAGCAGAAGGTTTGGTACGACCGCAGTGCCAGATCCAGGGAGTTCCAGTCCGGGGAGGAGGTGCTGGTCCCGCTCCCAAGTTCTGCTAGTAAGCTGCTTGCTCAATGGCAAGGGCCCTACAAGATCGTGAAGAAGGTTGGGCGGGTGAATTACGAAGTGGACATGAGTGATAAGAAGAAGAGAAAACGAGTATTCCATGTCAATCTCCTTCGGAAGTGGCACACCCCCATGGGGGCATTTGTAGCCCTGGAGGACGACATTGCCGACTGGGACAGTGAAGTACCAGCCTATGACAGCGGGGCTGGGAAGGTGGATGGTCAAGCGCCAAACAATAGTGACCGTCTGACACTGGACCAGAAGGCGGAGTTGGGTAAGGTACTGGAGTGTTTCCCAGAGGTGTTGTGCAATGAACCCGGCAAGACAACCCTGATCGAACATTACATTGAGACTGGGTTGGCTAGCCCTCTGCGCCAACCACCATACCGGGTGCCATACGCACAGAGAGATGCAGTATTGAAGGAGTTACAGGAGATGGAGGCACGTGGAATAATTGAGCCTTCATTAAGTGAGTGGTCTGCCCCAATCGTTGCTGTGGGTAAGAAGGATGGAACATTGCGGCTGTGTGTCGACTACAGACGGTTAAACAGCGTCACGCGGGCCAACCCTTATCCGATGCTGAGAATCGATGAGCTCCTAGATGGGATCGGACAGGCACAGTATATTACCACCCTAGATTTAACTTGGGGTTATTGGCAGGTGCCTGTCGCAGAAGAGTCATGACCGAAGATAGCCTCGTCCCCAGGCCCTTCGCGTTAATTACGGGGGAGAAGAAGGGCCTGGGAGCCACTGTTCCGTGACGTCATACTTCCGTACCAAAATGGCACGTCGGCGGATTGCATAAGGTTCGGTGGACGGCCACGAGCGCGGCCTTCGTAAGGCTTTGCACATGGAGAGTTTGCTCGTCAGACGTGTCTCCAATCCGATCATCCTTGTTGTTCAGCCGAAAGGGGCTGAAGGAAGACCTTCCCGGGCGCCTTAGTCGGCTACTGTTGGTGCCAATCGAGGATGGCGACGGTCTGCCGCAGTATGTGTGCAAGCCTAGCAACAGCTCAGTCCATCGAAGAGCAATGCTGCCATACGTACTTTCAGCAAAGTCGAAAAGGAATGGCAACACCTCGTAGCAGACCGACTTCCCGAAACCAGTCGGTAGCCACAGAAGTACGTCCTTCCGTTGGTAGAGATAACGAATAGCAGTCAGCTGTTCTTGATTGAGCACGATACTAGAAAATCCAACGTGAGAAAGAGCGTACGACAGAGTGACAGTGAATAGCTGTCCTCTGTAACCTGCGCAGTAGCCAGTACCTTAGTTGACTTTTACGGATAATATACGGACGTGTCAGTTTCCGTTCCCCTACTTTTGGGGTAAAGTTTGCGCATGCGACAACAGTGTATACCAGGCCGTCTTTCCCGCCCACGCTAATTATCGCGGACAGCCTGGGGACGAGGCTAGGCCGAAGACAGCATTCACAACACCCATGGGGCTGTATCAGTTCACAGTGGTGCCCTTTGGGCTGTGTGGGGCCCCCGCTACATTTCAATGCTTAATGGATCAGCTCTTGCGTGGGCTGGAAAGCAACGTGGCGGCATACTTGGATGACATCGTCATTTTCAGCAACTCATGGGAGGAGCACCGTGACCATATCCGAACGGTACTGAACTGGCTGAAGGAGGCTGGCTTGACCCTGAAGCCACACAAATGCCACTTCGCCATGGCCGAATGTGTTTACCTGGGGCATGTTGTTGGTAACGGGGTAGTACACCCTGAAGTGACCAAGCTGAATAAGGAAGATATCAACCAACTTGGTAAATTAGTACGCATAAACACAGGCATAAGCACACAAATTCTTTCAACTTGATCTTAAAATCTTTCTATCATACATAGACCACAACATTCAAGCATTCCTGGCATTCTACTGAAAGTCTTTCCCAGGAGCCACGATCACGCCAAAAATGCATATGCTAGAGGACCACGCAGTCCCTTGGATTAAGCAGTGGCACTGTGGGCTTAGATTTCATGGAGAGCAAGGGCTGGAATCTATTCATGCAGAATTCAACTCTCTAAAAGTAACAAATGTAACATTAGAGATCCAGCAGAGAAATTGAAGCACATACTGAAAGAGCACCATTTACGAATGAGCCCACAGGCAGCTGACTTCATTCCACCAAAGCAAAAGAGAAAACATGTTTCATAAACCTTTGAACAAGGTCAACTATATTTCAAATGGCTCTTTTACAAACACAGATGTTCCCTTTCCTTATTTCTGTAACTTCATTAATTTATAATTGTGTGCCCAATTATACAGGCATTCATTAGCTATATATACCAGCTATATGAAATCAAAGTACATAATGCTATATATATATAGAATGATTATTAGAGTGACCGCAGCATGAGAATCAGAGGCTGCTCAGCCAAGGTTGGCTTACTGGTCACTGAAAAAATTTTTTTACAAAAATTAGCTTGCAGGTGAAAGTGGATAGGTGAGTATACATAGTGACTATACACTAATTGATGCATAAAAGTGATTGCCTTAAATGGTACATTTGAAGAATAAGGGATATGGTTGTATTATCAGTATTCGTTAAGAGGAACTTACATTTGTCATAAGAAGAAAGATTTGTAAATGAGTTTGATAGAGTTAGGCAATGAGAAAATAATTTTTGTCTAACAGAGCTAAGAGTGTGGCAGATGATTAAAAAGTGATGCTGATCCTCCACCTCCCCACAATTACACAGTCTACACACCCTATCACTACAGGGTGTCCCAGTGTACCTCCCCACCTCCACCGCCAGGGGCAGGCATCCCGCTCGGAGGCCCGCCATAACTCTCCTACCCCCCAGTGATCTCATAGTGAATAGATAGTCCTCTGTACCTGGACCATGTTTAATTTGCCTATATAACACTAGTCTACCACCTGAATCAGAGCCTACTGGAATTTCGCTAACCTCTGACTTCCATTTATCTATTGAGCATCTGATTAGATATTCCCTATAATATTGTAGACTTTGATTGATGCATAATGTTGGTGCTGAATATTCATTGGAGTGGTTGTTTTTAAAAATGTCATGGATATGGGCAATCCAATTCTTATACCCTTTATCAGATGCTAAATTACTTGCTTCAATAAATATCTGCTTATTTAATCTACCTTCAGCCATTTTGCTTAATCTGAACCAGAATCCTATGCATGAGATCTTAGTGATTGTCGTAATGGGGAGCCAGCCTAAATCACCTAGAAGAGCTACAATCGGGGCATTTCTGCCTACACCTAGGAAGCTTCTCATTAATATATATACACAATCATTTCGCTATATATACACAATCATTTCTGGTCCGTTCATTCGTCTTTTTGTGCACACATGCCTCTAGAACATGCATCTGATCAGTTGACAGAAGCACAAGATCAACTAAGTGACCAAGTTAATTGGGTTACTGCCTTAAAGTATAATACCTTAGAGTTCAAATGATTTTGTAACATCTGCTCCATTCATTAATGGCTGTTACAAGTTAACCCAGCACTAAAAATACAGGATAAACAATTACTTCGACTGTTAGTTGCACAATTCAGTAATCGAAAAGAAGCCCACAAGGTAAGTTTCAATGGTATGTTCAAAACTGTACATAAAAAAATGTGCAGAGAAATACCTACAACCAGCCTGTACTATACTACATAGAGTCCACAACCGAAGTCAGGACTCCGAGAAAACTCGGGCTAAGTAGTTACTAACAATTTGGGGTCAAGCAAAATATGCATAAAATAGCTGGGAGAAAGGCAGTAGAAAACATCTGGTCATTTCAAACGCACTTTATGTAGTTTATACAACTATTTAATGGCAATATGCACTTTCATTTCTTACCAACTGATGGTCCAGGCCCATCTGCGTACCTTCCACGCGCGGGCCAGCGTTCAAGCGCTAGCGCTGCCCGATTCCCATTCCAAACTTAAATTCCAATAACGTAGGTTTGAAACACCCGTGCTAGTGAATGCAAAGCATTGTCGGGCGAGCCTGAGTAAGTGCGCTACGCAGTGACTGTTTCAGTGATGCATGCATTAAACAGTAAGCAGAATAATCCCCTTCTATTCACTTGTGCTGTCGTCTCTTCTGTGCACTCTTGCTTCTACTAACTGCGTCAGTGTGGCGACCTTCCTCTGTTCCTGGTTCTGCTCCCTCCTGTGCAGCCACCTTCGTATGTTGTATTCTACTGTGCGCTGATCTAAGGAGAAATTCCCGCGACGTCCGTGCTTTGGGCAGCCCGCCTGGCCCTGTCATACTCTCTCCGCACTCCACACCGTTCTTTCCTCTGTTCTGGCGTTTCTTAGGCACGCCGAGCCCGTTCTCTCTCTCTTCTCCTGCGCAGGTGGTCCTCTCTGTCGTTGGGCAAGTTTGACGGTCTACGGTCCGTAGAATTGTCGGTGGTGTGATCCATGGCTGTAGCATGCCATGGGTCGACTCACATTGTATTGTCTCTAACCCAATTGATTGTGTGGGCCCACAGTGCAGGTATAACGATATGCATGATAGTGCGACCACAGTGCTTATGAGATGTAAAATGGCTGGTATAATTGGGGCGAGCCTGAGCGAGCCCCACTTAGTGCGTAGTGTAGCTGGAAGCGCCAACAGGATGTGTTTAACATCTACCTCTCCTGCTCAAATCTAGGAGACCCCTTAGCTGCACTAATGCATTGTGAGCTAGGGTTCCCTGGCCAGCTACCTATCCAATTGTCTACCTAGCCCTGTAACTAGAAGCAGCATGGTACCATATTGGAACCCTGCTTGGTGTTAAAGGTGTGGTACCCCCGATGTGCCCTTTGACCTTTGACCTTTGACCCCTGTGCTGGCGCCACATAGTGATTAATATAACTTAGAGGCCACACCTGGGGGAGACCCATCCCTACAGGGACCCCCAGGTGGGAGGAAACTATCCTGACTGCAGTTCTAACTATGTCCACCTATTCCCCCTTATTATTGAAAACACGCCCATTATGGTCATGTGACTCAAGAATTCTGCCCCAAAAAGACTCACAAAAAATGGAGACACGTATATAGTCCAGTAAGGTGCGCGTATGCAGTGTATTAGTCACCTAGGTAACTTTTCCGCAACTTGGGCCAGCTCTTCTGATGAAGGTTGGATGTATTGCTGATACGCCATGCTTTGCCATTGTCCAAGGACCTTAATTGTTGTCTCAGCTACCCCGGCCTGACTGGCTGATGTTGCAGCTCCAATATGAAAACTGTGGCCATTGAATTTGGCCCCCTGGAGGCCGGCTGTCGTCAGCGTATGTTGGATGCAGCTGACAAATTTGCGACGGCATAGTGGAGAGTGGTCCTCGTTGATAAACAGAGGTCCTGGAGCACCGCCTCGCTTGTTCAGGTACTCCAACAAGGCATCAACTGGGCAAATGCCTGCTCCGGTGCTCCCTAGTACCACGGATAACCCCGCACGAAACTGGTCAGTCTTTGATGCCTTTATCCGCAGATGAATTCTGCGTTTAGACTTATCCTCCACTATAGTGACGTCCGAGAGGCAGAGATGGACTTGTGGATCAAACCGGATGTCATCGGGACAAAGGAATTCCCCGCAGTGCAGAAACCCAAAAACGCTTGTGCAACAGGCAGCCCAGATGAGGACATTGCTGAACTCTAATGGGTTGGCTGCCAATGTGTCTTTTATCTTTGCCATGATGCTGATGGTGATTGGGAGCCTAATTAAAGAGGGCTGCTTCTGCGTATTGGCCCTTCTGATACCCCAAAGGACAAGCTTGATGTACGGGGACATTAGTGAGGGGAATATATCCGATGGGTTCCCCAAGAGATTGTGGTATCTTAAGCCGGAAAGATAAGACTCAATTGTGGATATTGAGAGTCCTTGTTGCCCGAGATAAGCCACGAACAAGGCTACCTTCTCGTGGGAGATGGGGTGGAGGGGGAGGGAGAATGCGTCAGCAAATGCCTGGTACTTGCGCCAGCCTGAGGCATACACCTTCCTGGTGGTTTGCGCAATTTCTCCCTCCAGAAATTGTTGAAGAGCTCCCTCCAGGAAGCAGATGTCGCTGGCGTGGCCTGCGAACAGAGCAGCATAATTAATGCTGGGGACAAAGGTGAAGGGAAAGGATAATTCCCCGGGTGTGTGCTACGAAAATCCAAAGCTTGGTTCCGGGACAGGAGGTCTGCTCCAATGTTGTCTGTGCCTGAGATGTGTACTGCCCTGAGGCGGAAATCAAAGAGAGTCTGGAAAAGGGCCAGGCACTTCAGGAGATGGGCTGCCAGAGGATTCTGGGCATGCAGAGAGTTAACCTGGGTCACTGCTGGGGCGTTGTCTGAGTGGCATAGGATAAGCTTGCCTGCCCAGTATCTACCCCAGACACCTGCAGCCGCCACAATAGGGAATAACTCCTTAAGGGCAGTAGAGGAGAGAGGGGTGTCCCTAAGCCAAGGGAATTGGAACCAGAATGGGGGGGCCCAGGCGCCACAGCCCCAGGACCCTGATGCGTCGCAGAACAGCAGCTGATCAGGTTGGTGTAGGATGATGAACTGCTGCACTGATAGGCCTTGCCATTTATCAAGGAACAAAGCCCACCATGCCAGCTCTGCCCTGGTGTCTGTGCTGATACGTCTAGCCTGGCCTGGCTTCAGGGAGGACCTCAGAGTGAACAGTGATTTAGGAATGCCCTGCCTAGGGGGCATACTGTGGCTGCATGGACCAGGTGGACCAGGAATGAGTTGAAGAAGTGCGAGTCCCTGATTACCTGCGGGCTGTAGAGTGATTCCACCGTTGCCCGACTTTTCCCCACCCTCTCGGCTGTTAAAGAGGTGGTCATGTTTGCTGAGTCTAGTTGGATGCCTAAGAATGTGAGTGAGTGAGTCGGTCCCTCTGTCTTCTCGGGCGCGATTGGGACCCCAAGCTCTTGGCAGGCCTGGAGGGTAGTGGAGAGGTATTGCTGGCATTCGCCAGAGTCCGGTGCACAAGGTGGACAAGGAAGTCGTCCAGGTAGTGGATCACTGCCTTAACCCCCCTCTGGCGCAAAATCCACTCCAGAGCCTCCCCCAGGGCACTGAAGATGGCTGGGGCTGATGCCAGGCCAAATGTCAGCTGGCAATCAATGAAGATTTGACCCCGCCAGCATACTCCCAGAAATCTCAGGTCGTCTGGGTGGATAGGCACCATCCTGTATGCCTCTTTGATGTCTAATTTTGCCATGATGCAATTGGTTCCAAAGAAATGCATCAGGTGGGCGGCATCCTCTACTGAGGAGTAAGCCACATGAGTGGCCTCTCGTCTCAGATGGTCATTCATGTTGCTGCCTGACGGGCGCGAGAGGTCAACTACCACCCGCCATTTCCCTGGAGTTTTCTTCGGGACCGCTGCGATGCTATTCGTGACCACTGCCCTGCATTGCTGAGGTTCATACGCGCCGGCCATGTACCCCTTTTCCAACTGGTCATGAATAAAGCCGTCAATTACCTGTGCATTACCCTGAGCAGTTGGGGAGTTCTTGCACACTGGTCTTGGGGGTGGAGTTCCCCTGAGGCCAATTCGAAAGCCCTGTTCAATGCCGCTTGCAACCATTTCTGCAGGCGCTGGCAGCCCATCCCAGTCGGGATGGGCTGACAGCACCTGCCTCCATGCTGTGGATATCAGGGGGGTAGAGACGGTCGTCAAACGGGTTGTAGAGGGGGCACCATCCTGGGGCACCTGCTGAAATAGAGGTGCCTGTAGCTTGGCAAACTGACATGCCAGGATCGAGGCCATCATGGCGGATGTTGAAGTTGGCATTTCCGAAGTACCTGCAGCCACCAACAAATGGGGGTGGGGTGGGTACTGAGGGGTGCACCGGTTATGCTAGGTTTATTGAGCCTAGCTATCATGTGCAGTTAATACTCAGTCTGTTAATAGTGCCATTCTGGGTGGGCATGGCAATCCTTCCCCATGCATTGCCATAACCCCTACGCTTGGAGACTGAGTAGCATGGTAGTGAGTTGTGCGCATGGCCTCATGGCCAGGAGATACACTATAGGGTTGCCCCTATATACATATAATTGTGTGTATCGGTGCGGCCTGCAAAAGGCCTGCGTACCACTGAGTTGTGCTTACGTATCCTCATATAATAACACAACAGAAGCAACAACTACAGAAAGAAGTGGGGGGTCACAATGACACTAGCATCAGATCTAGATTCAGAGCTTCTAGATTGGGTCAGTCTCTCGGGTTGACTACCTCCTATAGCTAGCTGTGTGTTGCAGGTTCCTTAGCTACGATGCCGAAGACGGCATTGTTCACGAGGGGGCGCGCTACCTCATTCCTTGGTAGTGCTGTTCCCTTGCTAGGGGGCATATGGGAGGCTGCTCCCAGGTGTCCCTGGCTGCCTGTTTGGGCTGCTCTCGTGCTCGCCCCGCTGGGGGCTTGCCGGGCCTGCTCTGCGCGCTCTACCTCGGCCCCGCTGGGGGTTGTGTTCTACCGCACTGCTGGCGGATACGCTCTTTCTCGTTCCGCTGGGAACGTGAGTCCAAACGCCTTGGGCGCCCTCGCCCAACGCTTGGCGGCCATTACGGGGGGCCGGGTACGTTGGTGCGTGGCGTGTGCATGGTCTGCTGTGAGCCGTGAGCTACGCGGAGGTGCAACTTACCGGACGTGAAAGTCTGTGGTTGTTCGGCCATCTCCTTAACTGACGAATCGCCTGAATACGCTGCACACGTGCGGGAAAAATGCCCAACGACCGGGAGACAGAAAAAAATCCTGTCGATGCACCAAGGGAGCACGAGGCAAGTGCTGCACATGCACAGAGCCCTGCGACATAGTCTGATGTGCCTCACGTGCACAACGAACCTAGCCATGACGTATATACTGGCAAAGCTCCTTTGTTACGCTGTTAACTACGTTCAACTAGGGTTAAACTACATATAAATTGTTCCGGCAGTCAGTTTGGGTCACGGGGTAAAGTTTTGGCGTAATAATATGTTGGACTCATCGGGGGACTGCAACACATTTTGGGCACAGGGGACTGCTTACACCGTATACTTCTATTCTGAATCAGTTTTATACTGGCCATTTTGCATGTTACAAACATTGTGGTTGCACTATCGTGCATCTCATTAGGCGTGGCATATAATAGTACAGGTATCGCCGGATGTGACGTCACTAGATTCCACCAGTACTGTCGCTGCGGAAAGCTGGGCGAGGTAGAGTCTAAGACTACACGAACGAACTTTGGCTGCTTACCGCCCGTACTCTAGCTCAACACTATCTGAAGAGACATGGGAGTATCCAGACGATTTCTCTCCCTACAGCTTCAAAAAGGTTATCCTGCCACACCTGATCGATGCCCAAGGCATCCTGCTGAGTCTTTACAACTTTAAGCATCAACAGTGTAGCTGTCAGTCATTAACTCTTCATTTCTTGCAACACACCCACTTGTACGATTTCTATGCAAGCTAGGCACGTTTTGCCTGCACAGTAAATAATGCTTACCAAACATTCAAGCTATATTTATATTTTACTGTGTTGTGTTTGCACATTAATTCACTGTGCTAGCTAGACACAATGTGTGCTGGCGTTCTTGATTCCAGTCGCTTGCTGGTGATTGCAGCCATAGAATTTGCACATGCACTGCTCAGGCTTGCCCCACAATGCTCTGCATTCGTCTAGTTTGGTAATGGTGTTCGGACTAAACGGTGTAAACACGTACACCTACTGCGAGTTGCAGGCCCCTGGCCAAAATGTTACGTAGACTGCTGACCAATACATTACACCAAAACTTTCCCCCGTGGCCCAAACAGACGTACGACAGAAACAGACAGAGCTACCGTACTACTCGTAAGGGAAGGGGCTCGATCAGGCTCGCCCCAATTACCAAGTTTACTAGTGTATAAAAATTCCTTTAGAATTAAAAGAGATTTAGGAATGGCCAGCAGAAAAAGCATAGAAACAAGCAACAGTAACTCGACACCATGATGAACTACATTGCCATGGAGGTCGTTATGCATTCCTAATTTCCTTGTAGCTACATGGGACTAGCTAGCTAGACATTTGGGACCATGTAGCTAGCTCTACAAGGGAATTAGGAATGCGTAGCGAACTTCATGGCAATGTGGTTCATCATGGTGTTGAGTTACTGTTGCTTGTTTCTATGCTTTTTCTGCTGGCCATTCCGAAATCCCTTTTAATTCTAAAGGAATTTTATACACTAGTTGGTACAGTTTTTGCACATCCAAAGGTCTATGGTTACATCAGATTAATACCAGCGCTGACTACAATACCCCTTCCTTAAATTAGCTGAAGATTGTGTAGAGCATTGAGCACAGCTATGCCCCTTCTAAATGAAGCAGCTGCTGTGTACCGTACGGTATACCAGCGCAACAAAATGGTGGCATTGGGGTATTTTTAATACACGGGGAGGACAAATTTCCTGCCCACTCTAGCGCTGTACTTATTGGATTGCCACAGGCGCTCAGATCCTAGTCCTTGACCTAGGTATGTAAGTCCTCATACACGATTTGGGTCCGTAGGTGCCCTGTGTCGTGCGCTAGGAGCGCACAAATATTCAGTGGGAAGGAGAACAAGAATAATATGAAAAGACAAAATGGGGTACGAGCAGCCTATTATGCTTTTCTATTATGAGCACTCCAAGTTGCCTTTGGGTACGCTGCCGTCGTCAATACATCAAAAGAAGCCTATCCATGGCCTTTAATTGTTCTTTGCCACTGCCATTTGGCTAGTTTCACTGAAGCGCCCAAATACATTAAGATAGGGACGCCATTTTGAACCGGGCACATTCCTAAATAGACATCACGAGCGTGATGTCTGATAATGAGGGTATATAAGTATATATTTGTAGCTACTTGCATGGATGCAAGCATGCATGCATTTTAAATCTGCATATATATTGTAACTCTGCTATCTTCATTGATTCTATCTTACACGCAGGAGTCCTAGGCACTGAAGGTGGTGCACTTAGTGAGCTGCAGTTCCGACCACAGACAATGCAGAACCTAGGTAAACCACGTAAATCTGTCTATGTTAGAGGCAGCGTAATAGGGGGTGCAGGAGAGGCTGGAGCCCCCCACCTTGCATGGTGTAGGGGCAAAGCCCCCATTTGGAAACTACCACTCCTTTTTACAATAGCTTACTAAAGGCACAGCTAAATGTATTGCCATTTAGTTTGATATTATAACTTAACATAATTTCAAGCTCACATTCATAGTTCTTTAAAGATTCCTCCTAATCTTCCTCTTCAACTGGTGGCCATTTTAGTCTGAGATAATTAATTAGCAACAACTACAGCTGCTACATGTGTACAGTCAAGTGGCAGAAAAGTACAGGCCTTCTGTTCATGATTAGCCAACAGTAATGAACATTTTTGCAAGAAACTAAGAATGAATGTGCTGCAAGAGTTGGAGGTGAGCAAAATGAGGACACAGTAGTTTCTGAAGTATGCATGCGGATGACTCTAGTGTAAGATCAGAAAAGTGTGACTCGGCTGTTACAGTGTACTAGTGGAAATGAACCAGGATCAGGATGATTTACCTAGTGTTTGTGAATGCGAAGGTTGTACTGCTGAGGTTAAAGCCTACCAGCCTACTGATAAGTCTACTTTGCAGAAACTCCTCAAGCTTGCAGCTTATAATAGTGTGAAGTACAGAAATAAGAAGCAATGTAGTGTCCACAACTATTTATTGCACTTTGAGGCACCAATTTGCAGAAGTTTCCACTGCCTGTGCATATCCAGAATCACACTCTATGAACACCAAGGGTCGACAAAAACACTTATTTAGCATGTTTGATTCCTGGCTGTGCAGCTAATTCCCCTCTCAGTCCTCAGCCCCTATTGAGCTGTATTAGAGAACATCCCTTAGCCATACAATGAACACAATAGCTATCTAACTCCATCAATGTAAATCTATGCTGAGGCATTCATGTTAAGGCTTTGAATGCAGCTCACAAGTTATATTTTTCTTTCCTAGGTAAGCAGATTACCAGGCACTGCGAAGAAGGAATCTGTGCTAATAAGGAAGCCACACACTAGCTACAATGTAGTTCTTGCCTCATGTGGCACCACTGTGTGTGTGCTGATGTGGAACCAAAGAAGGCTAAAAGAAAAGATTTTTGTTTGCTGATTTTTCTGTTGCTAAACTTAATTTCTGTTGAGCTTTTGAATGATTCACCTGCGAGTGGCTGAAAATGGCATCTGACAGTGCATTGTCTCTATAGGCAAACTAGCCTATAGCTATACGCCTGAACTGTAGCATGATATGTACAAACTGACTCAGCACCGAGCATGGCTTAGCCTTGCATACAGGAGAGGATCCTGGCTAACACAACTTGGCTGATCAGGTTTAAATTACCCGCCAAAACAATTGCGTGGGCACTCGGCATCAGTGCTGGGGACCACTGGCCTGCTGCCTGGTCAGGACTTCCTTTTTTAACTAGCTAACTAGCCAACAGTGAAGCATGACCATTACTTTATTATTCATGTTATAATTTTAGAAATTTATCAAAACTTGATTGTACAAAATAATGTACAAAATCTCAATTGCGTGGGTGTCCGTTATTTGATCAGTGTACATCATGCTATTAGAGGACCTGTAGCTTCGTGACCGGTCGACGTCAGACTGCGATTCCAGGTGTGTGTGGTAATGAATAGTGTACCTTTGTACTACAGTAGCTACGACTGTAATCGCCTCTCCTAGGCAGAGTACAAGTCGATGTCCATTAATAGATATTTTTGGCCGCTAATCAATATTTTCAGATTGCGTGGTTTCAGCCCTCTTGCTGGGGAACACAATAGGGGGCCCAGCTTGTTTCAACATATTTTACTCAGTATAGTCCGTACTACAAATTCGTGCTGTATTGAGTCAATTCGCCCGGTGGTTAAGAAGATCGAGTGGCCGCTAATACATTGTGCCTGCTAATTGATATCCTACTCTACGTACAATGCACACAAGAACACCTGGTTTAAGGAAGAGCTGGAAAGACAACAACCATACACGTACACAGATAGCGCACATATGCACACGCATGCACACGCAGACCCAACGCATCCGTTTTCCACGCACTCACAAGCTTCCAGATTATGTTCAACGTTGTTGAACAGGCAGAGTTGCTATGTGATGGCCTGGTAACACTTGAAGCCAAGAGTTGCACTGTCCAGGTTAGGGGTTGAGCTCTTGCACAAGGGCAAGAGAGCTAAGCGCCGTGACCCAGATGCCACAGAAGCACCTCTCCGGCAGACCCGAATTTGGTACAAAACAAGGAGGCTCGTGGTCCCTTCCATTTTGTCACTATACACTGATTTCTCAATTCTACAGCCATTGCAAATTGAACTGGGAACGCAATCATTCGTTTTTCAATTTTAGAAAAATTGAATGGCCAAAAGGTACACGGACCATCCACGGACCCCTAAGGTCTGTGTACAGTTCGTCCATTCCAATTTCCATTTCATTGATGACAAAGAAATGGGACTGGAGGGTCCGTGGATCTTTCATTCATTTGATTTTCTACAAATTGAAAACATGGAAAATCACGTTCCCATTTCTCTTATTAATGACAGTGGAATTGGAAATCACCGTAATACCTCATTTAATGGAAGCAAAGCCAGCCCTCTCGCTCTTCACCAAATTCAGGTCTGCAGAAGAGGCGCTTCTGTGGTACCTAGGCCACGGCGCTTAGTTCTCGTTTGGCGCCTAGTTCTCGTAACAGCCTAGCCCTAACCCTGACAGCACAGATCTTTGGCTGACTTCCAAGTATGCCTATTCCGGTGCCATCGTGTTGCAGGGTCAGTATGTATGAGGTGGTGCGTGTGGAGCACTCTGTCTGTGACAGTGTACACGTGCTGGCCTGTCGACAAACATTCTGCTAACAGGTGGTGTGGTACAGTGTGTCAGTGTAGTTGAGGACTTTGAAAAAGATGCAGCAGATGACGATCGCCCCCTTGTGCACCAGATTGTACCACTCTTCCTGGTAGGTGAATCGTCTTTTCCATACAGCCAGATCCCTTGGTGCCAATGTGTGTGAGAAGGTTGTGGGTGTATTAATGTGTTTGTATGTGTACATACGTATGTGTGTGTGTGTGTGTGTGCGCGCGCGTGTGTGCGTGTGTGTGTGTGTGTGCGTGTGTGTGTGTGTGTGTGTGTGTGTGTGTGTGTGTGTGTGTGTGTGTGTGTGTGTGTGCGCATGTTGTGTGTTTGTTGCCGATATGTGACCATTTTTGTCCTATGTTCGCTAGGTGAAGTCAGCAGTGTTGTGGGCATTAAGGGAGCCATGTGATCCCATCCACATATACTGGCTGGCTTTGCATGGCAGTATGGGCAATATCAACAATCACGTGTGTGTGTGTTGTGTGTGTGTGTTCCGTACGTGTGTGTGTGTTGTGTGTGTTTATGTGTCAGGACTCCAATTTGTATGGTCTCAAACCCAACTTTGACCATGTCTAGCCAGTGACACAATCTCTCACTCTCTGTCTGTATCTCCCTGCGTTCCTAGGAGGGATACGTCGCACTGATGAAGGCCAACAGCCAGAAACAGCTGACCTCACTCTACGTACATTTGTGTTAAAGTATGTAGGGTAATGTCAGCTGTCTGCAACTCCCTGTGTGGCATGTCTTTGTTGTCCTAGCTTGCCACCAAGTGCTCCTGTCCCTCCAGCTGCATGATGGAATGGCTGTGCCGCCTCATCAGCTTTGCCCTGCTACGCTTAGCTACTGCAACCATTCAATAGCCTGTTCACACCATGGCCACCCAACTGGACAAGGAAGCTCATCTGCTGAACTGGCAGCCAGCTGCATGGGGCAGGATCCCTATATTTTGACCTTCAAAGTACTGGTGTAATAGAATGCAGTTGTGTGGTTGGTCTGTGTGTATCATGTTGTCAATTTATTATCGCATAGTGAAGCTTGCTATATTAAAGCAGAGCTTGTGCATATGTTTTGTTTTATTGCATTACCATGACATTGTGTATATATCCACAAGACTGACAACTCCTGCAGTAGACATTGCTTTTACCGTCGGCATTGCAACAGTCCAAATTACATCCTGACCAACTCGGCTAGCTACAAAGTGAGATGAATAGAAAAAATAAAACATTTCAGGATGACTGGTGGCAGATGTACACTGTATGACCTCTTAGTATTGCCCTAATTGAGACATGGTAACACACAGCTGACAGTTTTACTACATACGTAGTTCCTGTTTGATTCATGTCCATGGGTATACAGGTGGTATTCTTAAATTTTGGCGCCAAAGCGTGTGCAAACTAGTACTGATTTAACCTTAAACAGGTAGAATTATTCCTGACCTGTTCATATTGCAAACTGGACTGAAGAGTGTCTACGGTCAGATGGAGTCACTGTCTCTCAGTATTTCCAGCACGGTTACCTTGACCTGTGATACCAAGGAAATGGAAGTGAACGCTTCCCAAGTCACTACCTCTGCAATAGCTCTAATCTTTCATCTAAATCCAGACACTATATGGCTGCAGGAAACAATTGGTAGCCCTATACACATGCCTAATGAAGATGGCTCTTTCTCACTGGAAAGGTCCGCAATTGCATACGGACTTACAGTCAACGGTGTACCTCAAAGTCAACCGCAGCAAGTCTGCTCCCCGTCTAGTGCCTCCAGTCCAACTGTGACAACACAAGCGAATACAAGTGGAACTTGCAATGGGAGACCAGCTTTCATCTCCGTGACCAGCAGGAAGACAAAGGTGAAGATTGTTAGAGCGCACTTGACATATGTGCACAACGGAAAACCCAACTTTGAGAACATCGACGTCATCTTTATCGACATCCACGAAGACAGTGCCGACATTGGGTGCATTCTAAGAGCTGTGCAGGAGCAGTTTGGACCACACTGCGCAATTGTTTCAAACAATAGCCTTGAAATAAATCATGGACCTGGAACAAGAGGTACGCTACTCGTTGCTTGTGTTGTATTCCCATGGCTAGACTGTGAATTGATCATGATTCTTAAATAATTGACATTGTTGCATTTTATTTGTAGGTGCCAAGTTTTGGAAAATCCCCAGCAGGAAACTTTATGCTGTAGACAAAGGGGAACTACGGGGGAAAGCCAAATCAGTACCAAACACTGCAGGGGGCACCTACCGAGGATCACCAGGGGTCACACATTTGTCTACTGAAATGAAAGAAGTATTGGATGAATTGAAAGTCCTAAAAAGGCATAGAAAACATTGAATTATCCAGGTGGGCTAATGGCTGGATTCCAACAACTTTCCAAGATGGATTGATGGATGCAGAATTTGCCAAAACACCCCTTTTGTGCCACCAATCATTCTTGCAAAGTGCTGCACAAACATAATAGGATGCCAGACTTGTGTGAACAGATGGTTTTCAGGGCCCAATGCTCTCCAGAGAAACTGTCCAATATGCCAGCAAGAGCGTGGATATGCTCAAACTGTCAGGCTGCATGCCCTGGACGAGTTAAACAAAGAGGTTAGAAAACTAGTCTCAGTTGCAGATCCTGATTCCAAACAAGCTGCTGACGGTAGGGAGTAGCTTGATTTTACTTTACACTACTTGCTTTCCTATTGTGTTCTTGACTGTGTAGATGTACTGCTATGTTGCTGCATCTTACATACTTTGACTTTATTTAGACAAGGTCAACTTCTTTTTCTTGAGCTATACTAATTAGTTATGCACTATCTACTTGTTGAACACCTTGAAGCATTTTCGCTTGCTTTGTTGAGTTGTACTATTTGATTGGCACACTGAAAAAAGTAGAATCTCCCTTCAACTTCAAGTGTTTATAGATGGATGTTACATACTATTGGGTACTATTAGGTACAATATCATAAGTTTGCACACTTTGGTTGAGAATATCTGAATATTCCATGAAGGGTGAAAATTGCAGATGAAAGGTGGAGTTTCCTACCACCAGTGGCGCGCATAATGGTGACCATGAGCGAGAACCTTGGATTGGAAGAGCTTATTTTGAAGAGAAGAGCGAAGGGCTGCACATATGCTGAGATAAGCGACGAGCTTTGAAGGAAGTTTCCAGAGCAGAGAGGTTATAACAGTCGCAGTGTTCGACGCTTCTGTGAAGAGCATGCCATTCGATAAAGCTCATGCTTGAGCCAGAGTAGTCTAGAACAGGTTGTTGCCACAGCCGTTAGCCAAGTAAGAGAATTGGATGAGTTCAGTACTTTGTCACTATCACCGGTGTCGGTCTGCAATCCAGCAAGCACTTCCTTGTTCACTTTCATCCTGGAGGCTCCAATAGATAAGACTGTCGCTATAGGCTACAATTCGTTACCTTATTTAGCTGCAACCACCATCAAGGTGGAGGCCATTTTCTTCACTTGCCCCCCCCCCGTCATAAGAGCCCATAGGCTACTGTTACGTGAAATAGTATTGTTGCTAAGTACAAAATTTACTACCAAAATCAGTGCAAGGAAGGATTTAGGTGATAGAGCATCACATCTAGGTACTTCGTCATATCCAGCTGATCCCATAGCAACTACCTGTGAGGCAAAGTCACAATTAGCTCATGGCTAGCTAGCTACAAGATCGAGCACATAGTTAGCCAATGCATAGTGAATACAAATGGAAAGATGTACTCCTTCCATTTATACTTGTGCATCTTGTTATATCAAATTACCATGGTAACCATTTTTTTTACCGTGATATTATGTACCTCCTATAATGGTGATCATACTATATAATTATATATATATATCCCTAACCCAATGATATCTCTTACACATAGGTAGGTCCAACATATGGGCGAAAAACTGTGAAGGGTTTACTCCAATTGCAAGGTATAATAGTAGGCGAGAAGCAGGTTGGCCATGCTCTGGCTGAAGTACAACCACAGTATCATTACCAGCGGTTGACACGAACAGACAGTGAAACAAATCCTCACCCATACTTTGCTAAATATTTTGGTCATAAGGTCCATGTCAACCAAAATGAGAAGCTTGTTATGTTTGGAGTTACCCACATAGTGGCAATAGATGGATATAGCAGCAAAATTGTTGGTTTAATTTCCATGCCAGTCAAGAACAATGCTGAAATCTACACACATCTGTTCAGATAAGTTATCATCAAATGATTCACATGATTATATGGAATGTACACTGTACTATTCTGACATGTACCTGAGCATGTATACATACATGTGAGATATATATTCCATGATATGTACATGCATGTATGCATTCTTGTAAGTAAGGCATTGCATATGTATTTTAAATGAAGCATACAGAAAATGCAGACTATTGCTCTTCTTATACACCTTAATTTCATGCAGGCCAATTATCCTAGAGTATGGACTATGGGATGAAGTGAGAGTTGACCAAGGGAAAGAATGGGTCTTGTCTTTGTATGTACAAGAACAACTGGCTCACCTGCGAACAAACAGAGCCAGATCACCCCATTTACAGAGTACGTCTAAGAAGGTAATACTGTAATACTGTGACAGATGCACAATTACACTCGAGCTGTGGAGATACAACCTGTCATCTTCATGCTGATAGGTTGCTTCCATATCCACCCCAAGTTCTACACTTGTGGTCTGAACAAAATTAGATAAGAGCTCTATAGTCAGTGTTCTCTATAGGCAATTTTGGAGGGTGCTACACCCCCTATTGTGCAAACGTACTCCCCATCAATGTTTCAGTGGCTGCTGCACCCCCATAATGAACCATGCCTGTATCTTTCACTTCTTCGCCTTTGGCGGAACAACGTACAGATTCTGAAGACGATCAAAGGGTGCAAGTTTTATACCATGTGTAACTGTACGTTTTCACATTAGTGCTTTGGACGTGACCCCCTGCAGCCCCCCTTGTTCCCAGTTTTGGTGAGAACACTGACTATAGTATAGCAGGCCAGGAGGTGTACTGCCTAGTGACTGACATCTATCAATGTGAGCTACTTTGACTTTTCAGAATCACAAAACTGAACATTTTTGGGTGGAGATTAATAAGAGGGTAAACTACCCCATCAAGAATGTTCTTGTGGAAATGCAAAACAACCATAGCATTAGAACAGAAGACCAGAGAGACAGCGTACACTGCTTTTGTGTTTCATGGTTTACCTTAAGAGTGGCTGCAGTGGGGACAAGACTGGCTGTGCAAGCCTGGAATGAACATCCTATACCAGGTACAGTATGACATCTTTGCAAAAACGTGACTAAGGGCACTATATGCTTATGGCAATACTATTATACACAATGTCATGCAGCAGTAGTATAGATACAGTGCATAACATAATGGAATAATTTCAGAAAGGATGTCTTTATTTCCATATCACTGTAGGTCAGGGAATACCTAATCAACGAGCACAAACTAGCAGAGCAGCAAGGGTGAACCCAGTGTTGGTTCCAACCCCCAATGAGGCAGTGTCAGACTTTCAGCACGTGTGTGTGCATGCGTTGTGTGTTTGTTCTGCATGTATACACCCCATATACGGCACACACAGCATGCACACACAACACAATTTGCCACATCCTGCAGCAAATGTTCGATGAGGGCTGGCCCTCTCCCTTCCTACATATTATCCCTTCTCCCTAGCACACATTCTCTTCCCCTCCTTCAATCTTGGCAAACTGCAGACATCCATAAAGATGGTTGTTTCGGGCTGTTGGCCCTCATCAGTGCAGTGCAGCCAAGCAAAACGGCTACCAGACGACACGATACTATTCACAGGCACCCACTGGACCATCCAACTGGACATGGACTGCCTGCCAACAACAACACTGCCCACACATACCCACACATCAAGAGCAGGTCAATTATACCCAAAAATACCCCCAGGCCTACCAACACACATTCCCACATTAGGTGCAATTTGCGCAACCATAAACCTATGTAATTGCACACACGCGACACACACAAGCACTCACAACAATTAACAAAATGGAACCCAAACACAGAATCCCACATGGAAACACACATACAAACGTATTGTACATATGCACACATACTCTCACATGTGCGCACACAACACACCTTTGGACACTTGAGGAATGCAGGGACATCTGGCTGCAGGCCTTCATCAGTGCAATGTATCCCTCCTAGGAATGCAGGGAGATACAGACAGAGAGTGAGAGATTGTGTCACTAACTAGACATGGTCAAAGTTGGGTTTGAGACCATACAAATTGGAGTCCTGACACGTAAACACACATGACACACGCACACGTATGTTTCTGGCTGTTGGCCTTCGTCAGTACAACGTATCCCTCCTAGGTAGTGATGTAACAGGAAGTGAGAGGGAGGAAGGCCCATATACCATGCTCTGGCGTGAACTGTGGCCTGAACTGTGAACGTAGGTGAGTGCTCGTCCCTGGGAAATAAGGTTAGTTATGTGCACTGTTCAGTCCCCGCTTCCTCATGAGAAGTTTTGTTTGCCAGTTTTTGTCCCTATTCAGGAGTAGCGTGAGTTTTGTTTGTATTACAGCATACAAACAACCACTGCCATCCCTACATAGACAGCACTACCATGCTGTCTGATATACAAGATGCTGCAAGCGCATCCTCGGATGCCAGTCCTGTGTAGATTCGTGGCATGCCGGTGAAGAAGGAATGACAAAGAAGTGACCAATCTGCCGAGATGAACGGGTATATGCTGACACAGCCAAGTTGAAGGAATTGGATGATTTTCTTGAGGTGATAACCCCCATCCTACACAGGGAGGTGACCAAGATTGAAGCAGCTGCAGTCAACAGAGAGGAAGAAGCACCATGATTGACCATGACGAGGACCATTATAGCCAGGACCTGCTCTATTTAACTGTGGCATCGTGCACACTGCTGTTGAGCTATTGTTTTATCCATTCATTAACTTAATATAATCTTGTAACAAGATATTTATGCTGGCTACATTCATTGTTTGTAACAATAACAAAACGTATCGTAAACGATCCAAAGCGTCTTCAACTTGTTTCAATATCGAAAGGTTTTGGCTGTAATATCACTAGTCTAGCTGACTAAACTATAATATCACTAGTACTGGCGTCGAAAATCTAATTTTTGGCGGTTCTATCTGTGATGGAGAAGATTCCAGGACTGTATGCTCAAGTTCAGCATGACATGTTACAAAGGACCCACGCGGTCCGTGTATATTCCGTCCATTCCAATTTCCATTTCTTTGACGGCCAAAAAATGGAACTGGAGCAGTATTTTTCCATTTCCTTGAAATGAAAATTGAATTTCACCATGCAAAATTCAATATTCAATCTTTTTTCTGAAATGAATATTGGATTGTGATGATAGAAAGCGATGTTCGATCCTCAATCATAATTGAATATTGAATATTGAAATCGAGATTGAATATTTCCATTTTCAATTTTTCGATCGGTCAGAATCGTACCGCAAAACGCATAATGACGTAACAGTAAGCGAGCACGAGGATTGCGACATCGCCAGAGAGGGGGAAGACCCGTATACCAGGCTCTGGCATGAACTGTGGCCTGAACTGTGAACGTAGGCGAGTGCTCGTCTCTAGCCAGTGCCAGGACGGTTGCCAGGAGGACATGCTTTCCGTAGAAGGGCGGTACGGCTCGTTTAGACGTCAGCACGCGTGCATACGGTAGGCGACTGCTCGAGTCATCGAAGACAGTAGTAAATGATCGTCGGTTTTTGTGTGCGTGTTTGTTTGTCGCTGTTCTGTGTAAGTGTGAGTGTCGGGGGGTGCGTGCGTGCGTGCGTGCGTGCGTGTATGTGTGTCTGTGCGCTTGTGATGTGTGCGTGTGTGTTGTGTGCATGTGTTGCATGTGTGCTTAATGATTGCATGTATGTACACGCTTGAGTTGGTGTGCGTTGTTTTTCTGTTCAGCCATAGAAGTAACTTTGCTAAAGCATATTCGAAAGCATGTGTGTTAGTGCTTATCTTTGTGCCTATGTGCATTTGTGTACCCGAGAGTGCTGTCTGTAGCTATAGGGTTAGGGTGTGTTGCACTGATGAAGGCCAACCAGCCAGAAACAGCTGACAGCACCCTGCATGTGCCCACTAGAGTGATGTCAGCTGTCTGCAACTCCTTGTGGTTTACTTATGCGGGTGAGTGGATGTGAATGCTATGTGCCAGTGGCTGGGCGCCAATGAGGTCATAATACGGTAATGGCTGTCAGGTGAAATGTGTAGGAACTGCTGAATTTGATTTGACAATGTCTTTTGTTTGCATGACACTACATGGAGTGGTTATTGTAGGAAAATGTACTTCAATTGACCAATGACCTCATGTTGATCACTGTAAATGTGTGTGGGTGTGGGTGGGTGTGGGTGTGTCTGTGTGTGTGACTGTGTGGTTGGTGTGTGCACATGCATGTGTTAGAATAAGTCTGTCTTTTAGTGTTTCGGTCACTTCACTTTTGTATGCCCAACTCTGGAGTCTGTCCCTGTCTAGGAAGGGTGCGTTGCACTGATGACGGCCAAGTAGCCAGAAACAGCTGACAGCAGCTGTCTGCAACTCCCTGTGTGTTGTATGATCGTACTGCATACATGCCACACTGTGTGTATATATATATGTGTTAGGTGCATATACGTAGGATCTGTTGTGTGATATACTGATTACAAGTCAATCACATGCTACAGTGTTCCCCGTCATGTGGCATTCATGTGGACCAATCGCTGAACAGATTTTGACGATTTGCTCCTTGTGTCATGCACTGATAATATGCATGATGTCAGCATGTATACACAAAAGTCTGCATTCATATTATGATACCAATTAAAAGCATCATTTGGACAGAGACAATCTGTGGGTTACATCTGTGAAGAACAACAAAGCTGTTTCAAATGATTCTCCATTGTCATTTACAACACTGTCAAATATGCTTTCCAGTGAAAACTTCCTTTCGAATGCTTCTTCTCTCATAGCTTTTTTCTGCTGGTCATCACTCAATGGGTCCATCCCATAAGCCTTCGGTGCAGTGATATGTCCTCCACTGCTCTCATAGCTTGCAACTGCATCCGAAGGTAATGGCAATAATGCAGATGGGATATCCTTTGTTCGATTGTCTCGTAGTTGTAGTTCATTTGGTATGCCTCGTGGCATACTGTCCTTGTGCCCTAAGCACGTGTATGCGTTGATGAACAAAAGAGCCAGGGTAAAAGCATACAATGATCTTATGGTTGTGTAATTATGTCTCAATTGTATATCTAGCTTGTATAAGATGTATAGCAACACTGCATGTTTAAAGTAAAGCTAACAGCACTAGGTGTGTTTCATGATATTACAATAAATGTACATACCTGGAATGCGGTGACTGTTCCAGGCTGCAATGAAACGAGATAATCCAACATTGGCAACCTGTATTACAAGCCAGGAGCAGCAGTACTGGTGCAGTGGATGGTCGGTGATTTTTCCAGCTTCTAGCATCTTGACGAGCACTGCCTTAATTGGGTAGTTCACCCTCTGATTTACCTCCACCCACATTCTCTCGACAGTGTGATTCTATGTATGAAGTGTGCAGATGCAAATATAAACAAATGTATAAGTTGTGCACAGTCAATGTGCATTTAATGGCTACACTAACATTACTCTTCAGTAGATTCCAAATATAATTATAATAATTATTATACATCCATTTGCAGGTATAGCTAGCTGTTACAGTACTGTACTTCAGCATTACATTTACATAATATATAGTACGAAAGTAATAATATACCTTTTTTGATGATGAAGCAATAAAGGACGGCTTGTCAGTGCAGTTCCTGTGGTCAGCCAAGCCTTCATGCACATGGAGCATCAAGACCCATTCACTTCCATGGTCAACCCGCACCTGGTCCCACAGTCCATACTGCATTACCATACTTCTACAAAGACAAAATGAAGCATATATATATAAACTATATTAGAGTGTACATCAGTGTGCATCATCATTATTATAGGGCTGTGCTTGTATATGCTCACCTGTATAGATGATCATAAATAATGACACAGTTCTTTATTGGCATTGATACAAACCCGACAATTTTTCCACTGAATCCATCAATTGCACAGACATGGGTGCATCCAAACATTACGAGCTTTTCATTCTGGTCAATATGCACCTTTTCACCAAAGTAGTCTGCCCTGTAGGGAACTGGATTGGTGTGTTGCAAAGTACGGGTCTGGCGCACTGCATGGTGAGATGGATCAACCCTTTTCAGAGCAGCTCCAATGCGTATCTCTGAAACTCGGTAACCCTGAGCTGCTAAAAAGCCTGCCATCATCTTCCTCCCATAGCTGGGACCAACCTGGGTGATGTACAATAGTAGTGATATCAGTTCAGGTATTTCATGTAGGTTAAGGGATGGGAACTATGGATGTCTGCAAATCCCAGCATAGGATAAGACACTGCATGCATTTTCCTGTGATGTCACAGGTTGAAGGTTATTATTTAGGACATAGGCCACACACACAAGCTTAAAGCACGACGTCATTCACTGCAGAGTGTTAGATCATTATGCCAATCAGAACACAGGGCACGGTGAGACAAACAAGCACGCACGGGGATGAGAAACTACGAATTTATTTTGCCTGGCCTAATTATAAGGTGACTCCGTGCGTTAACTAGCTCTAGCTAACCTTAGCAATCCCAGATGCAACAACTTTATCGAGGTGAAGGTCCGACAGACCAGACGATGAAGTAATACCATGGCTGGCGCAGAATCGTCGGACACTCCTTTCACTAAACCCTCGCTCCCCTGGATACCTCGCCTGTAGCTCCACGGCTATTTGAGCGTGGGTCATTCCCCTTTGTAATATGTCATGCTGAACTTGCGCGTACAGTCCTGGAACCTTCTCCATCACAGATAGAACCGCCAAAATTAGATTTTCGACGCCAGTACTAGCGATATCATAGTTTGGCCAGCTAGACCATCGCATCAGGCGCCAGGGGCCCCTCGGCGCTTGTTGGGACGGTCTAGCTAGCCAGACTAGTGATATCACGGCCAAAAACTTTCGATATCGGAACAAGTCGAAGGCGCTTCAGATCGTTCACGATACCTTTCGTTATTGTTACGAACCATGAATGAAGTCAGCATAAATAACTTGTTACAAGATTATATCAAGTTAATGAATGGATAAAACAGTAACTCAATGGCAGTGAACATGATGCCACAGTACTAGTTAAATAGAGCAGGTCCTGGCTATCATGGTCCTCATCATGGTCAATCATGGTGCTTCTTCCTCTCCGTTGACTGCAGCTGCTTCAATCTCGGTCACCTCCCCATGTAGGATGGGGGTTATCGCCTCAAGAAAATCATCCAATCCCTTCAACTGGGCTGTGTCAGCATATGCTCGTTCAGCTCGGCAGATTGGGCACTTCTTTGTCATTCCTTCTTCACCAGCATACCATGAATCTACACAGGACTGGCATCCGAGGATGCGCTTGCAGCATCTTGTATATATTATGGGAGGTGCCATGGGTGTCGAAATGCATATGTTGCAGCGGAAAGTGTCGAACAGAACTTGCTTAAGCCCAAGAGGCACCTTGCTCTCTGGAGTCAACTTCAGAACGGTCTGAAGGTCACGATGGATGCTTCTCACGTCCTCCATTATGGATGCAATTTCTGCCGAACCACAATCACCCTTCTTTCTTTTTGCTGCCGGTGTCAAAGGACTGTCCTCATCATCGTCCTCATAGTCAGAAAGCACTGGCATCTTCCTTCCTTTTCCCTTTCCCCGCTTCTTCATAATCTCATCTTCTTTCACGCCAAAGAGCTTACGGCTACCCGTCTTCCAGAACTTGAAACCTAAAAATTAATTATTAAATTATTTAAAATCCAAGAATTTTGCTCATGATCAGTGCACACACTCATTCATAAATTTCTTGTATAATGTCATGTTTCTTGACACCAAAGCACTCACCTTGTGTGCCTGATGAATCTTCAAGTTCTAGACCATCCAGAGTAACCAGTGTATACTCTGCACCCCACCTCTGCCTCATGATATGCTTCACGTAAGAAACACTTGCTGTTGCATCTGTGACATCGATGTACGTTTGGCCTATTTTGTTGAAGGTAGGCTTTCCAGACGCCAGTCTGGACATGGTGGCTTGCACCACCTTTACACTCACCAATGGCACACTTCTTCTTGCGATAAAAGGTGGCCTGGACGATGGCCCACTACTAGGGCCAGGTGTTGCAACTGTTGTCATATTCGAAGTGTTTGGTGCTTGGTTAGGCTGTCCCTGCACAACCATTGATGGCATGGTTAAGCCTACTTCAAGCGGCAAATCAAAGCTGGTTCCACTGGTGTCAGGGAAGTAAGCCCTGTTCCCGAATTCTTCTTGCAACCACACACTAGAAGGATCAAGCTACATGAGTAAGACAGAATAATGAAAGACTCGTTAGTACGATTTTGGACATTGTATATACGTACGGAGCCCAGTGTCCTGGTCCCGAAACGTGCGAACACGCACTTCAACTATAGTGTAGACTAACCGAAAAAATTCTGGAGACTCTCTGTGGGGTGATCTGCTGAACAAGAAGGTCAACGGGTTCCTTCCCCTCGCGTACAAGCCTGACAATGTCTTCGCCGAACATAGACATTCCGCATCCAGTAGCTAGCTAGCTAGTACTCGCGCCGGCGGGAACTCTTTGAGGCAATTGTGCGCATGCGTACGAACTTGAAAACGAGCGCGCTGGATAAGTTTGTGGCAAATTCAAATTGAACGCCGATGCATTTTCAACGATTTCTATAATTGCATCTATTCTGTCTTAGTCTTGTCCCCAGCTCACTTCCGGCCTCCATTTTACCATGGCCATGATAAAATGGAGGCCGGAAGTGGGCTAGGGACAGGGTACCATTTTAGGTCGTAACACCTCAGCGCCTGACCGGAAGTCTTACAAAGTGGCCATGTGGGGTCAACAATAATATACACACAACGAACACCGTGAGCACAGCTGTAAGTGTTGTCATGCAGTCTATCTAGATCTAGCCCTAAACTTTCTTCAACCAGCTTCCTCTGCAGCTGATTGTCCAGAGCATAGGACAAAACAGAAGACAGCAAACAATGAATGAATGCCAATGCATTCTGCCTCACACACACTGAATGAGACATACTGAACAGATGGACACTGTGGTCTCTGCAGTAGAGAACACAGGCCAAGGAAGAACCATACTATATACAAACACAGACAGAGAGAGAAACACCAAACCTGAACTGCACACATGCTGTATGATACATTACACAATGTATAGAAAGTTAAAGTGGTTCATTATCACTATCAAGTGCATTAAAATTGGTATGGACAACTTGTACACTGACCAGGTCGGCACCTGCTTCAAAGTACATGCAGGGACTTCAGAATTCTGCATTGCTGCAGAGTAAATTGAAAACTGCATGCCCATGTGACTGCACCATGGACCAATCACTAAGGAGCAAGTCGTCAAAATCTGTTCAGCGATTGGTCCACATGAATGCCACATGACGGGGAACACTGTAGCATGTGATTGACTTGTAATCAGTATATCACACAACAGATCCTACGTATATGCACCTAACACACATGTATATACACACAGTGTGGCATGTATGCAGTACGATCTCACAACACACAGGGAGTTGTAGACAGCTGCTGTCAGCTGTTTCTGGCTACTTGGCCGTCATCAGTGCAACGCACCCTTCCTAGACAGGGACAGTATGGACTGTGGGACCAGGTGCGGGTTGACCATGGAAGTGAATGGGTCTTGATGCTCCATGTGCATGAAGGCTTGGCTGACCACAGGAACTGCACTGACAAGCCGTCCTTTATTGCTTCATCATCAAAAAAGGTATATTATTACTTTCGTACTATATATTATGTAAATGTAATGCTGAAGTACAGTACTGTAACAGCTAGCTATACCTGCAAATGGATGTATAATAATTATTATAATTATATTTGGAATCTACTGAAGAGTAATGTTAGTGTAGCCATTAAATGCACATTGACTGTGCACAACTTATACATTTGTTTATATTTGCATCTGCACACTTCATACATAGAATCACACTGTCGAGAGAATGTGGGTGGAGGTAAATCAGAGGGTGAACTACCCAATTAAGGCAGTGCTAGTCAAGATGCTAGAAGCTGGAAAAATCACCGACCATCCACTGCACCAGTACTGCTGCTCCTGGCTTGTAATACAGGTTGCCAATGTTGGATTATCTCGTTTCATTGCAGCCTGGAACAGTCACCGCATTCCAGGTATGTACATTTATTGTAATATCATGAAACACACCTAGTGCTGTTAGCTTTACTTTAAACATGCAGTGTTGCTATACATCTTATACAAGCTAGATATACAATTGAGACATAATTACACAACCATAAGATCATTGTATGCTTTTACCCTGGCTCTTTTGTTCATCAACGCATACACGTGCTTAGGGCACAAGGACAGTATGCCACGAGGCATACCAAATGAACTACAACTACGAGACAATCGAACAAAGGATATCCCATCTGCATTATTGCCATTACCTTCGGATGCAGTTGCAAGCTATGAGAGCAGTGGAGGACATATCACTGCACCGAAGGCTTATGGGATGGACCCATTGAGTGATGACCAGCAGAAAAAAGCTATGAGAGAAGAAGCATTCGAAAGGAAGTTTTCACTGGAAAGCATATTTGACAGTGTTGTAAATGACAATGGAGAATCATTTGAAACAGCTTTGTTGTTCTTCACAGATGTAACCCACAGATTGTCTCTGTCCAAATGATGCTTTTAATTGGTATCATAATATGAATGCAGACTTTTGTGTATACATGCTGACATCATGCATATTATCAGTGCATGACACAAGGAGCAAATCGTCAAAATCTGTTCAGCGATTGGTCCACATGAATGCCACATGACGGGGAACACTGTAGCATGTGATTGACTTGTAATCAGTATATCACACAACAGATCCTACGTATATGCACCTAACACATATATATATACACACAGTGTGGCATGTATGCAGTACGATCATACAACACACAGGGAGTTGCAGACAGCTGCTGTCAGCTGTTTCTGGCTACTTGGCCGTCATCAGTGCAACGCACCCTTCCTAGACAGGGACAGACTCCAGAGTTGGGCATACAAAAGTGAAGTGACCGAAACACTAAAAGACAGACTTATTCTAACACATGCATGTGCACACACCAACCACACAGTCACACACACAGACACACCCACACCCACCCACACCCACACACATTTACAGTGATCAACATGAGGTCATTGGTCAATTGAAGTACATTTTCCTACAATAACCACTCCATGTAGTGTCATGCAAACAAAAGACATTGTCAAATCAAATTCAGCAGTTCCTACACATTTCACCTGACAGCCATTACCGTATTATGACCTCATTGGCGCCCAGCCACTGGCACATAGCATTCACATCCACTCACCCGCATAAGTAAACCACAAGGAGTTGCAGACAGCTGACATCACTCTAGTGGGCACATGCAGGGTGCTGTCAGCTGTTTCTGGCTGGTTGGCCTTCATCAGTGCAACACACCCTAACCCTATAGCTACAGACAGCACTCTCGGGTACACAAATGCACATAGGCACAAAGATAAGCACTAACACACATGCTTTCGAATATGCTTTAGCAAAGTTACTTCTATGGCTGAACAGAAAAACAACGCACACCAACTCAAGCGTGTACATACATGCAATCATTAAGCACACATGCAACACATGCACACAACACACACGCACACATCACAAGCGCACAGACACACATACACGCACGCACGCACGCACGCACGCACCCCCCGACACTCACACTTACACAGAACAGCGACAAACAAACACGCACACAAAAACCGACGATCATTTACTACTGTCTTCGATGACTCGAGCAGTCGCCTACCGTATGCACGCGTGCTGACGTCTAAACGAGCCGTACCGCCCTTCTACGGAAAGCATGTCCTCCTGGCAACCGTCCTGGCACTGGCTAGAGACGAGCACTCGCCTACGTTCACAGTTCAGGCCACAGTTCATGCCAGAGCCTGGTATACGGGTCTTCCCCCTCTCTGGCGATGTCGCAATCCTCGTGCTCGCTTACTGTTACGTCATTATGCGTTTTGCGGTACGATTCTGACCGATCGAAAAATTGAAAATGGAAATATTCAATCTCGATTTCAATATTCAATATTCAATTATGATTGAGGATCGAACATCGCTTTCTATCATCACAATCCAATATTCATTTCAGAAAAAAGTTTGAATATTGAATTTTGCATGGTGAAATTCAATTTTCATTTCAAGGAAATGGAAAAATACTGCTCCAGTTCCATTTTTTGGCCGTCAACGAAATGGAAATTGGAATGGACGGAATATACACGGACCCCACGCTCAGATAGCCATGAAGCTGCAAGCGAGGTATCCAGGGAGCAAGGGTTTATCTATCATCACAATCCCATATTAATTTCAGAAAGAAGATTGAATATTAAATTTGGCGTGGTGAAATCTAATTTTTATTTTGAGGAAATAGAAAAATACTGCTCCAGTTCCATTTCATTGACATCAATGAAATGGAAATTGGAATAGACAGAATATACACGGACCTCCCACGGTCAGTGTACCTTTGGTCCATTCCAGGTGTCCATTTATTGAATGCATAAAATGAAAGCCAAACTGCAATATTTAATCTTCTAGCAGAAGGAAAAATTGAATATTGCAGTCAGATTTCAATATTCAATTTTCCCACAGAAATGAATATGGAATGTTGATGGCAGAATCCAATATTCAATTTGCCCCCAAAAATGAATATTGAATTTTGAAGTCAGAATTCAATATTCAATTTTCAATTTTTCTTCATGCAAAGATCGTAATGGAAAACGCGTAATGGCGTGAATGACGTAACAGGAAGTCATCTTCGGGTTGCGACATCGCGAGAGGGAGGGTACCACTCATCAAGCTGTGCGCTTCCTTCAGCACCTGGAGGGGATCAGGCTGGGTGCCGAGCCTGTACTTGGATCGTGTATCAGGCGTATCCTGCTTTTTGGGAGCCGAAGGAGAGGAAACAGATGGCACTGACGCCGGCGCGCTTTCATGTTACTGGAGACATGTCAGTGCTCAGCTGTGGACTTTCAGTCTGGTTCTCCGTACCGTCCTCTGACTGGAAGGCGCCCCTCCCCTGCGTGCACGTGTGCCCGACCGGTACAGTTTCCAGGTGTGTTTGTGTGTGCGTGCGTGTGTGTGTGTGTGTGCGTGTGTGTGTGCGTGTGTGACCGTGTGTGTGTGTGCGCGCGCGTGTGTGTGTGTGTGTGACCGTGTGTGTGTGTGTGTGTGTGCGTGTGTGTGCGTGCGCGCACGCGTGTGTATGACCGTGTGTGTGTGTGTGTGTGTGTGTGTGTGTGTGTGACCGTGTGTGTGTGATCGTGTGTGTGTGTGTGCGTGTGTGTGTGTGTGTGCATGTGTGCGTGTGTGCATGTGTGTGTGTGCATGTGTGTGTGTGTGTGTGTTTGTGTGTGTGACTGTTTTTGTGTGTGATGGTGTGCATTTTGTGAGTGCGTTGCACTGATGAGGGCCAACAGCCCGAAACAGTTGATGTCATTTTAGTAAGTGCCTTCACCTACTACTAGGATTACATCAACTGTCTGCAACTCTCTGCATACATGTGATGTCTGTGAATGTCTTGTTGGAATGTTTCAGTACATGTCTGTGTTTTCTGTGCCAATTACTGCTGCATTTGCATGCCTTTGACAGTGCACGTGACATACACAGAATGTATCAGCTACAACAGTGCATCTGTGACAATGCACTGAGCATGCTCATGCAGTGCGACCGGAAGTGATGTCTGGCCGGATGTGCCAACTAATAGTACTGCATCCGGCCAGACATCAATTCCAGTCATATACTGAGCATGCTCAGTGCAATGCCTCAGTCATGTGGTGAATGATGCAATAGCCACGTGTACATGGTGCTTACTGCTGTCAAGGGAATTCCAAAGTTGTATACAACTTTACCCTGCATGAAGTGAGTCTAATGTGTTATTATATAGTTGTGTATATATCATGCAGTGTATTTCAGTGTGTTTTCAGGCTGCTTCCAGTTTGGTGGCAATGAAGCTGCCTTGGAACACACAGTGCTCAACGCCATGCTGCACTGTTCAGGTGTCACTTCGCAGCCGTGTCTGCCACAATTAGTGAAAATTGCACTTGTTGCACTTATTTACCGTTACACTGTGCAAGAAACAGCTGCAAATGACCCAAACTTTGGACAGCTGTACATGTTATACATAAGACTTTAACGGTTTAGAGATCATGTTAAAGAGACACTTATACAGTAAAAATTACAATTGAATCACATGCAAGGCAAAATGTGTCAGCATATATTATTGAATCTAATGTGTCTACTGCTATTATGTAGAAAGAACTCAATTATACATAGTAAAACATTAATTCACATGCCTAAAAAGTGTGTGTATATAATTGAATCTAATGTGTTTGCTATCTAATTGTATAACAATCAGTGATGTGTATAATTGTTTAATTCAGCTTCATGTGCATGTGCTATTATGATTGTGTAAATAATTTACTTTTCTTTTGCTTTCTTTTTGGCCTCCTGCTTTTCCACCCTATCCTTTGCCTCCTGTACTAGGTTATGCAATTCTTGCATCCCTGATTCTGACAGTGGACGCTCGCAGAGAGCAAATTTCTCTTCATTTGGCCTTTTATTCCACTCGATCATTTTGTTCTGCAAAAATTAATATAATTATATGGGAAGTCAAGAGAAACCGTAATGTAATACATCTATAATATATATAGGGTCATATGGTCGCTACTTGCAAGAATGTTGCACCTAATATTCCTACATCCTTGAATGTAGGGCCGATGGTTAGTGCTCCACTGTGTAACAGCCTTTACTTGTTTCTTTGTTTTTTGCCATACCTACATCCTTTCTATTCATTTTTTTGTAGAAAATTTTTATAAATTCTAGTTTCTGTGCTTTTTGTGGTGTACAATTTGCACATGCTAAGTTGCAACCACAGGACATCCATGCAGGTATATGTAGGATCTTATTCCTGGAGCTAGTCAGCTTGCATCTTGTTCCAGCTCTGGATCCTTCGGATTCTCGGCCATTTTCCCAACTGGCTCCAAGTTATGTATTGACGCTGCTGTTGTCAGCATTTACTTTGTCATTAACCACTTACTTTAACCACATTAGGCACACAGTTTTGATTAATGGCTAAGTTGCTACAAGAGAAAATCGTTGGCTGCGTTAGAAAGTTGAGAGGGTACATATGTATAGGGTTAGGGTTAGCTAAGGAGTAAAACGGTAGGGCCTAAAGGAAAACTTTTAGTATATAGCTAGCCAATATTCATATAATATTGCACTGATCGTCACAAGGAGATTTGCGATTAATATTTCGTACCCCAGGACATGTTGGCGATCCTATAAGAAATGGACACCATCATTAGAGTTAACATCCAAAGCTACGCGCATGCGCAGAGTTGCTTGAGTTCCCGCGCGCGCAACAATATAGTCCACTGCGGTGCGCTGTACAGTCACTCGCTTTTCTGTCCGACACACTGAGGGTACAGTCACTCTGGAGAGCTTGTCAGCACCTTTTTCCAGGAGAATTAAGACGGAGAGGATGTCACGATCAGTTTATACAGAATCCAACGATGCCGTCAGGCTTATTCGAGAAGGCAGGGACCCTGTTGAAGTTCTTGTGACACAGGTATCCCCTCAAACTGTGGCAAGGATTTTTTCGGTTAGTTTCTATGATTTATGCTCTATAATAGTTACAGAGCTAATTATCTATAGCTGCATATAATATATGCTTGCGATGTTGCCCACGTAGTTACATTTTTGACTTCAATTGGTCTACACTTGTAGCTTGATCCGTCCACCATTTGGCTGAGGGCAGAATTTGGCAATAGAGCATACTTTCCAGACAGCAGTGGAAATTCGTTTGATCTTCCCATTGACGTAGGACTGATAGTGACATCTCTGGTTGTGGAAGGACAGTCGATACAAGCAGCAGCTGTGACAAATGTGCCAACAATTACAAAGCCTGCAGCTGGACCAAGTAATGGAGGCCTAGTGAAAACTCCTTTCACATCGTTGAGGAAGTCACCATCAGTGAATGTGAAGTTGGTTCAAGCAACCATGAACCTGTCGCCATCTGGAAAGCCCACCTTCAGCACACTTGGCCAGACTTTTGTAGAGGTAACAGAAGCGACAGCGAATGTCACATTTATCAAGCATGCAATCCAGCAGAAGTGGGGAAGTGAATACACTCTTGTGACTGCAGATGGACTTGAGCTGGAGGACTGTTCTGGCACCCAAGGTAAACACCATTCATTGATGCATGTGTTACAGTTAATTTAGCACATCCATTAGTGCAACTATCCTGGATGGGACTGTATTATCCTTTCATGCTTAATATACCTAATGATATTCCACATGCACTCACTGCATGCATGCATGTGTATTATGCTGTGAATGCAGTGCATGCTATGCTACAATGCAGGCATTAGATTTTGGAAGACTGGAAGTAGGAAGCTTTTTGTGGTGAAGGCAGAGGATGTACACCGGAAAGTGAAGGGAAAAGGCAGGAAGTTGCCAATTCTTCTCTACTCCGATGATGAGGATGATGACATTGTTGACTTTGGGCCGCCAAAGAGAAGAAAGTCATCAGATGTGCCACATGAATACTCCCATGAGGTATCCCATGATCTCTCTCTCCTACGCCAGAGTGTGGAAGACATGCAGAAGGATCTAAAGTCTGTGCTGACACTAACTCCAAAATGTTCAGTGCCACTTGCCCTGAAACGGATCCTGCGAGACACATTTCAGTGTGCTATTTGCATGTCGACACCAATGGCAGCACCAGTGATCTACACTCGGTGTTGCAAGAGAATTTTGGGCTGTCAGACCTGTGTTGATCGTTGGTATGCAGGTGAAGAAGGGAGGATGAAGAGTTGCCCAATCTGCAGGAGTGACCGTGCATATGCAGAGACATCAATTTTGAAGGGGATTGATGAATTCCTTCAAGCAATCACCCCGATTCTGAGTGGAGATCAGGAGCTCGAGGCTGCATCGGTGCGTTCACCTCTGACTAGTGCAATCAGTGCAGAGGTATTGAGCGGTCAAGGCACAAGCTAGGCAAGGAAAAGAGCATCTCATCTGACATTTGGAACTGTCTGCAGTTGTGTTTATTGTGCTTTGTTATGTTATCCTGTGCTTGTGTTAAAATTTTTATTATTTAACACAGTGCACACTTTGGTTTGCTTTAATTTTTACTCCACACACAAGACTGCCATTTTCACTGACCCCTTCTTGATTAAGATGCAAGACAGCCCCACTTATTACGTCACGTTATACCACTTGATTGCTATGCCAACTGTACTCAATAATTGAATGCGTATACAGCTATTTATAGTATAGCATGCAGTATATTATTGTCGCTATTTTGGCGGGAGAATTCGAATATGGAGAAGATTACACGGTTGTCCGAGCTCATTCACCGCGAGATTGTAGTAGCGAAGAAGACACATGCACAGGTAGCTGAAGAGCTGCAGGACGCTTTTCCGGGAGAACGGGGCTTCAGTACAAGGAGCGTCCGTCGCTTTTGTGACAGACACGACATCCACTCAAGATCGCAGCTCTCGGAGCAGCAAATAGACACAGCGGTAGCGTCTGCCATTTCTAAGGTGAGCGTATACCGTTGCTGCTCCTGATCATACCACTGCTTCCATGCTTGCTGCTCCTGATCGCATGTTACAGATCTACAACTCGTACAGCTAGTCAGGCGTAGCCGACCCTTTCCCGTCCCAGACTGGGGGAAAACGTCGGCTACGCCTGACTATTGTTAACTATTGCGTGCTGCATATTAAACCTTAATACCTATTTAATTATACCTATAGCTATCCCTATAGCTTGCATACACAGGAATATATGATTATACAGTAAAATCCATGCAACACACCTAGCTAACCTAACCCAACTGTCTGTTAACTGTATTCACTGTAGATCTGTCTTAGAACCTCAATAGGGAATACACAGTGGAGCATACCATGGTACTTACAATCAATAGCATAACTGTGCAGCACTCTTTGAAGGGGGCTTGGTATGCTCCACTTGTAATAGCCTTTCCTGCATGTTTCTGTGACTATAGGCTTACCCCTATACATTTTTTGTCATTTTTGTGGAAAATATTAAAATTATTGTTCATGGTATTCTGGCATCCCCCTCCACCTGAATGTGTGTGCTGCATGACCTGGGTTCAGGCGTCCCCCACATGCCATGTATATGTATGGTATATGCTTCAGTTGTTTAATGAAATTTGGCTGTGGCCCTAATCATTGTTTTCATACATACGCATAGCTAGTTGCGCTGCATAATGTCACTGTAGGTTGGCCCTAGCTACGGCAGAAAGATGATGACTGGGCTGCTAGCATCTCAAGGTGTCCATGCTTCTCAGCGGCGCATAGGCACTGCTCTTCAGAGAGTTAATCCCGGTCATCATGGCCTGCGCCAGACCACCACCCTCCAGCGAACAAACCCGATTCCTTACAGGGCCAACTACTTTGGAGAAAAGCTCCACATAGACCAAAACGAAAAGTTGGTTATGTTTGGGTGCACACACGTTTGTGCTATAGATGGATACAGTGGCAAAATAGTGGGGTTCGTGTCCATGCCCGTGAAGAATTGTGTCATCATTTATGAACATCTGTACAAGTAAGTATTGGCACATACACTAACACAATGTAATACAATCCCAATTAATTAAAGTTCATATTACTACAATGATCGTGCAAGCATGTGCAAACTACGTATACTTGCATAGTATAGAGTATAGAAGGTAGCTAATTGCATGTATTAAGATGTACTATCCAGAATACACTGTAGTGCAGTCCTCACCAGGCATTGGTTAATGTAGTCTTGTTAGCCAAATGACTAACTCCCCTCCATTTTCTATTTATGATGTAATCGGTCTAGGAGGTACCTCCCCAACTGATGATGTCATGAATGAACAATGGAGGGGAAGCAGCGATCTGGCTAGCCTGACTATGGTTGTTAAAGATTGTGATGACTGAATGCTTAAGAATGTCAAAACTGAGTGCATGTAAATTAAGGGAGTGCAATTATTATTAGTTTATATTATATGGGCTATGGGACTGTGACTTTGCCATGCCTATATGTATATGCAGAAGCATTGTTACTGAGTATGGGCTATGGGACCAACTAAGGATTGACAAAGGAACTGAATGGGTCCTCATGCTTCATGTACATGACTCCTTGGCGGGGTACAGGAATTGCACCAGCAAACCACCCTATGTGGCTACAAGTTCCAAGAAGGTATGCATGAATACCCACATGCATGAAATTGCATGCAGCTGCCCCATTTTGAAAAGTGCATGTTAATATCTTTGTATGTTGTATACTCTCTTTATACTATGGACCTTGTAGAACCACACTGTTGAGCGTATCTGGGTTGAGGTCAATCAACGGGTAAATTACCCATTGAAGGCCATTCTCGTACAGATGTTGGAATCGGGGAAGCTAAGAGATGACCCACTCCACCAATTCTGCTCTTCATGGCTTGTCCTTCAGGTGTCAAACATCGGACTAACTCAATTCATCGCTGCATGGAACAGCCATCGAATTCCAGGTGTGCAGGGGTGCTCCTCGGTGTACGTGCATGTCCTGTTGATGGTAGCATTATATATAGCAAGTTTTGTCAAATGTGCAGCAGATAAAACGAGAGTCTAAGGAGTCTTAGGTAAAGGCCATATATACCAATTGAAGAACAATGTCGTACTATAAGCAATTATACCATGGTATATGATACTATGCTATACTATACTGTGCCACACTATACTATTTGTCTTTGTTAGTGACACATCGTGTTTGCATACATTGTATACAGGTCACTGGGAAGGGATGCCACGAGGGATTCCAAATACACTGCATCTCCAAGATGATCGGGCCAAGAAGATCGATCAAACTTTATTGCCAACCCCTTCAATGGCAACGGCAAGTTATGAGCACGGTGGTGGTCACATTACTGCACCAAGGCCATATGGAGAGGACCCTCTTGCTGCCGATGGCTCCAAAAGAGACATAAGGGAGAAGGCATTTCATCAAAGATTCTCATTTGAGAACATTTTTGAATCAGCTGTTAATGGAAATAGCACGCCATTCGAAAACGCTTTCTTGTTCTATGTGGATGTGTCATTCAGACTATCTCACTCCAGTTAGGGTGTGCAGAGCATAATAATTATTACTAATTTTTCATTAGCCCAAGAGTGTGCCTGAAAACACACTGAAATACACTGCATGATATATACACAACTATATAATAACACATTAGACTCACTTCATGCAGGGTAAAGTTGTATACAACTTTGGAATTCCCTTGACAGCAGTAAGCACCATGTACACGTGGCTATTGCATCATTCACCACATGACTGAGGCATTGCACTGAGCATGCTCAGTATATGACTGGAATTGATGTCTGGCCGGATGCAGTACTATTAGTTGGCACATCCGGCCAGACATCACTTCCGGTCGCACTGCATGAGCATGCTCAGTGCATTGTCACAGATGCACTGTTGTAGCTGATACATTCTGTGTATGTCACGTGCACTGTCAAAGGCATGCAAATGCAGCAGTAATTGGCACAGAAAACACAGACATGTACTGAAACATTCCAACAAGACATTCACAGACATCACATGTATGCAGAGAGTTGCAGACAGTTGATGTAATCCTAGTAGTAGGTGAAGGCACTTACTAAAATGACATCAACTGTTTCGGGCTGTTGGCCCTCATCAGTGCAACGCACTCACAAAATGCACACCATCACACACAAAAACAGTCACACACACAAACACACACACACACACACATGCACACACACACATGCACACACGCACACATGCACACACACACACACACGCACACACACACACACGATCACACACACACGGTCACACACACACACACACACACACACACACACACACGGTCATACACACGCGTGCGCGCACGCACACACACGCACACACACACACACACACACGGTCACACACACACACACACGCGCGCGCACACACACACACGGTCACACACGCACACACACACGCACACACACACACACACGCACGCACACACAAACACACCTGGAAACTGTACCGGTCGGGCACACGTGCACGCAGGGGAGGGGCGCCTTCCAGTCAGAGGACGGTACGGAGAACCAGACTGAAAGTCCACAGCTGAGCACTGACATGTCTCCAGTAACATGAAAGCGCGCCGGCGTCAGTGCCATCTGTTTCCTCTCCTTCGGCTCCCAAAAAGCAGGATACGCCTGATACACGATCCAAGTACAGGCTCGGCACCCAGCCTGATCCCCTCCAGGTGCTGAAGGAAGCGCACAGCTTGATGAGTGGTACCCTCCCTCTCGCGATGTCGCAACCCGAAGATGACTTCCTGTTACGTCATTCACGCCATTACGCGTTTTCCGTTACGATCTTTGCATGAAGAAAAATTGAAAATTGAATATTGAATTCTGACTTCAAAATTCAATATTCATTTTTGGGGGCAAATTGAATATTGGATTCTGCCATCAACATTCCATATTCATTTCTGTGGGAAAATTGAATATTGAAATCTGACTGCAATATTCAATTTTTCCTTCTGCTAGAAGATTAAATATTGCAGTTTGGCTTTCATTTTATGCATTCAATAAATGGACACCTGGAATGGACCAAAGGTACACTGACCGAGGGTACCACTCATCAAGCTGTACGCTTCCTTCAGCACCTGGAGGGGGTCAGGCTGGGCCCCGAGCCTGTATGTGGACCGTTTATCAGTTGTATCCTGCTCTTCAGGAGCCGAAGGAGAGAAAACAGATGGCACTGATGCCGACGTGCTTTCATGTCACTGGAGACACTTCAGTGCTCAGCTGTAGACTTTCAGTCTGGTTGTCCGTACCGTCCTCTGACTCGAAGATTCCAGGTGTGTTTGTATGTGTGGACGTGCGTGCTTGTGTGCTTGCATGCGTGTGTTAGCAATGAATGGTGTTTACCTTGGGTGCAGCTCAAGTTCATCTGCAGTCACAAGAGTGTATTCACTCCCCACTTCTGCTGGATTACGTGCTTGATATATGTGACATTCACTGTTGCTTCTGTCACCTCTACAAATGTCTGGCCGAAGTGTGCTAAAGCTGGGCTTTCCAGATGGCGACAGGTTCACGGTTGCTTGAACCAACTTCACATTCACTGATGGTGACTTCCTCAACGATGTGAAAGGAGTTTTCACTAGGCCTCCATTACTTGGTCCACCTGCAGGCTTTGTAATTGTTGGCACATTTGTCACAGCTGCTGCGTGTATTGACTGTCCTTCCACAACCAGAGATGACACTATCAGTCCTACGTCAATGGGAAGATCAAACAAATTTCCACTGCTGTCTGGAAAGTATGCTATATTGCCAAATTCTGCCCTCAGCCAAATGGTGGACGGATCAAGCTACAAGTGTAGACGAGAGGGAGTAATTGAACTCAAACATGTAACTACGTGGGCAACAGCTCAGACATATTATACGCAGCTATAGTTACTAGCTGTAGTTAGCTCTGTAAATATATAGAGCAAAAATCATATAAACTAACCGAAAAAATCCTTGCCACAGTTTGAGGGGAGACCTGTGTCACAAGAACATCAACAAGGTCCCGGCCTTCTCAGATAAGCCTGGCGGTATCGTCGGATTCTGTACTATAAATTGATCTCGACATTCTCTCTGCCTTCTCCAAGCAAACAGGAGGTGCTGACAAGCTCTCCAGAGACAAAACATTGTGCTACTGTAACAGTGCACCACAGTGCCCTATAGCTAGTTGTGCGTGCGGGAACCCAAGCAACTCTGCGCATGCGCATAGTATAGAGTAATCAATTAGAATTCGGCCTCACTGAATGATTAATAATTCACAGCAAGTAAGATGGCCAAGACAGAGCCGCGATCATCTGATTGCATCGATACCAGTATCACTCCAGACGAGAAGGTACTGTACTTGCATGACAGCGTGTTTGTACTGCTATGAACACAACCTGTGCCACAGGAATGTATACACGGACCATGGCCATGAATGCAATTAGTTATAGTGTAAAGAAGCCACACAATTATATATAGTCAATCCTGGGCCACCATGCAAGTTGTTCTAATCTTATCTTTTTCATCTCCATTCAGAACAAGCTCCACCAGCTGAACACAACCTTAAGCCAGCAAGAGAAGCGCCAAATGTGTAGCAAAGGGCCCGGGGATTTGCCACTCTGGGCCCACAAAAAACTGGAAAACCTCACTAAGGCTAATTGCAAGCAGCTGCAAAAAGAGAAGAATAAATAGGCTAAGCTAACTGATTTACAGTTACATACATATTATACACACATTATTATTGGCATTAGATTAAATTAGAAGACAAAGTTTTTTATAGTGGCTAGTATTACATGCATGCACTGTTTCAGGTTTAATTAGTTGAGTTTTTGAAGCATACATTATAGCTAGCTGTAGGTTCTAGGTATTATACGCAGTAATGTTGTGTTGATATTGATTACTTGAACGGCAATAATGAAGGCATGAATAGCTAGCTATGCATGATAGATACATGTGCACACCACACTACATGATCAATGATTAGGCTCACTTGAAGTCGCCTGGCACTCTGCTGTTCATAATTGTATGTAACTGCAGTGCTGTCCACTATTGCATCACTCGCCAATGTATCCAGCATTGGACTGGGCATGCTCAGTTGCGCCTGAAGTGATGTTATCACTATGTGGCAGTATATAATTTGACAGTGATTACTTGACTGTTGTAGATATATATGTAGGTGCATTCTGAATGTATTCAAAAGGGTAGCTAGCTATGCACCCAAAAACAGAGAATCTCTCTCACCCACATGTGCATGAATTGGACATATACACACATACTCTCACGAATGCACAACACTCATGCATCATGCTTACAAGTGCATGTCCAATTGCAACACACACACACACACACACACACACACACACACACACACACGCACACACACACACACACACATGTACATACACTGCCCTGGCCAACCACACCCACATGTACACCCCATAAAGGCACACACAGTCAATCACAAGTGCACATGCGCAGAGCATGCACACAATACAATTTGCCACATCCTGCAGCAAATGTTGAATGAGGGCTGGCCAGCCCTCTCCCTTCCTACATATTCTACCTCCACGCATGCACATCTGCACATACAAACACACCGAATTTAGTGTGAGTGTAGGAAACTCAGTACACACAGTGTGTACTACTACTGTGTGCGTCTGCTACACTGTAGCTACATCCATGTTTGCAACTGTGCAATTGCATGTGTAGTTGTGAGTGTGGTTGGTGTATTTGTCACGGTAGTGTGCTGTGACCCTCTCTGCTATTATTGTCACTCTTGTAGGAACATGAAAGCTCAGTTTGACTCAACAGATACAACATGTCACAGTAGGCATCTATAACACTTAAAACCAACCAATCAGTGTCTGTGGGATTTAGGCCACTTGGCACTCATAGAACCCTTGTTCTTCATGATCTAAATTTCACAGATGCTTCTTGGTCAGCATTTAACTATTACATATTGGTGCGAAAATACTGTTTAGGGCAGTCAAAAGAACGATTTTTATGTCGTGGGATATACAAACACACCCAAAAACTGTACAGGTCGGGCACACATGCACACAGGGAAGGGGCGCCTTCAAGTCAGAGGATGGTACGAACAACCAGACTGAAAGTCCACAGCTGAGCACCAAAGTGTCTCCAGTGACATGAAAGCACGCCGGCGTCAGTGCCATCTGTTTCCTCTCCTTCGGATTCTGAAAAGCAGAATACAACTGATAAACGGACCAGGTACAGGCTTGGCGCCATGCCTGACCCCCTCCAGGTGCTGAAGGAAGTGTACAGCTTGATGTGAGTGGTACCTGTCACGAAGAAAATGGACCCCCCTTCAAAACGCACCCCCGGTCCAAAATCGGCAAAACCATTAAATGGGAAATGCACTCCCATGCCACTTTACAGACCCCAGTGTGCTAACCGTCCAGTGTACTGGTACTAGTGCTATTGGGCTAGAGCAATCTTTAGAGTGCATGCAATGGGTAGCATGTCATCATGGCTATTGATTCACACGCATGCTCCCCAGTTGATAGGGAAATAGTGGGAGTAGTGAGAACCGCATTCCGACAGCAGTTAACGGTTTAGCGTTAGCGGTTAACGGTTATGCGTTAACGGTTAACGGTTAAGCGTTAACGGTTAAGCGTTAATGATAACGGTTCAGCGTTAACGTAAGAGTACGTAAGAATATTCGGAAGGTGTTAAGTCGAAGTTCGCTCAGTTGTTGCAAGTCGCGCGCAGGTTCAGTGGCTTATGGAGAAAGATTTGGTCAGGTACGAGGGCAATGAATCGTCTCGCTACGACAGTAAAGAGTACCGTATTCGCTCTATTAGACGCCGCGGCTACTATTTATTTCGCTAGGCAATTTGGTGCAGCGTCTATTGGAGAGCGGCTACTAATAGAGAGCGCCGTTTATTAAACTCAGTGGGCATCCGTCGGTGACTCGGTCGGCAAAGTCTTTTGTGAAGTAGGGGCTTTGAGGAAAGCCGTTTCAGAATATCAGCATATAGTTAAGATGATTTGGTTTGGTTTTGAAGCATTTCTTTCAGCCTCTTGATCAGCCGTCGCTTTCCTACGAAGCGGTACATACATGGCACCTCCAATCCGTTTCCTCGTTTTCTTCTGCCAGTGACTTCACATGTTGATCTCCCTCCGTGCCCTAGAAAATGCTTTCTACAATCCTTAGACTGTAGCTACTGCATACTTTTTGCTTGTATTGCTATCTCTGCTATTGCCGTCGAGCGATCCCAAGGTTGTCTACTCGAATACTAGCCGCGGCTACTATTTCTTTCAGGACATCCGAAGGTGCGGCTACTATTAGAGAGCGGCGACTAATAGAGAGCGGCCTTTAATAGAGCAAATACGGTATTTGGAGTCTGTTTCCAAGCTCAAAAGGAACAAAAGCAGGAAAGGCCTCCTCACGATCGATGAACAAGTGACAATCAAGACGAAGTCTCATATTTGGAAAGCGGTCGTCGCTGACCCAGATCCTGCTGCACCTCCCAAGCCCAAGAAGCGGAAGAAGACAGCAGCACAGAAGAAGGCGACGGTGCAGATTTCTGATGTGGTGTTGGCATCTTTTCCAGCTTGTGTCACACCCATTTCACAACCATTCCCCCACACCCCTGCCACCCAACAATCACCCCACACCCCTGCCACCCAACCATCCTCCCGCACCCCTGCCACCCAACCATGCATCCTCCCACACCCCTGCCACCCAACCATCCCCCCACACCCCTGCCACCCAACCATCCTCCTGCACCCTTGCCACCCAACCATCCTCCAACACCCCTGCCACCCAACCATCCTCCCATACCCCTGTAACCCAACCGTCCTCCCACACCCCTGTAACCCAACCGTCCTCCCACACCCCTGTCACCCAACCATCTCCCCACACCCGTGTCACCCAACCATCCTCCCATACCCCTGTCCCACAACCATCTTATGACGCCCTGTACCACAACCATCTTATGACGCCCCAGTCCCGCAACCATCTTATGACGCCCCAGTCCTGCAACCATCTTATGATGCCCCTGTACCACAACCATCTTATGATGCCCCAGTCCTGCAACCATCTTATGATGCCCCTGCACCACAACCATCTTATGATGCCCCTGCACCACAACCATCTTATGACGCCCCAGTCCTGCAACCATCTTATGATGCCCCTGACCCACAACCATCTTATGACGCCCCAGTCCTGCAACCATCTTATGATGCCCCTGTCCCACAACCATCTTATGACGCCCCTGTACCACAACCATCTTATGACGCCCCTGTCATACCCGACCTGTTTGATGACTTTTACTCATTTGACGAGCCAAGCCCAGCTCAACAGTTGGACAGGATTCTGAACTTTCTAGAAACATTTCAGAAAGAAGTCTTTTCTCGATTAGCATGGAGGCAAGAAACGATCCCTCCCACACCCCTGTCTCACAACCATCCTCCCACACTCCTGTCTTGCAACCATCCTCCCGCACTCCCATCAACCCCGCATGTGCCATGTCAGCCGAGTGCCAGTTTGCCAATACAGCCACCTTTGGCCGACATCAATAACCATCAAGTTTCTGCTGCAACTGATGCGAAAATCCAGAGACTGCTCGTGAATCCACGGATTTCAGGGCCACAGCATCTTGCATCTGAGTTATCAAAGTTGCTTTTCACAGAAGAAGAGCTGGCAGCCTGCACGCTGACTGGCCGAAAGGTCAATGGCCAAAGCAGGAAGATACTCGACGCAGGCAAGTTATGCCTAATTGACAACCTTGTGCAGCAAAGGTGCGACCTGCACTGCACCAAAAGTGGAATTTCCTGACTTTCAATAATACAGGAAATGTACAGGAAATGTGAGCTTGATATTTCCTGTACATTTCCTGTACCTATCATACATACAGTACAGGTCATTCGACCTGCAACATTTCCTGATGTGCAGAAATTGTCACATTTTCTGTATATTTCCTGTACCTATCATACATACAGTACAGGTCATTCGACCTGGATTTCCTGATGTGCAGAAATTGTCACATTTTCTGTACATTTCCTGTACCTATCATACATACAGTACAGGTCATTCGACCTGGAGCATTTCCTGATTTGCAGAAATTGTCACATTTTCTGTACATTTCCTGTACCTATCATACATACATGCAGTCCGGTCATTCGACCTGGAGCATTTCGTGATGTGCACAATTTGTCGCATGTTCTGTACAATTTCTGTATGAATCCTATACTAAATCAGTGCAGGTCACAAGGAACAGTTTCTGATGAGTAGAAACTGTCACATGCACTATGTATTTAAATTTTCTGTACCAACCCGGCCCTGTGCACATGCAGTGCATGCCACATGCATGTACACACACAAAACTAACGTTAATGTTATAAGCATGCAGACTTCATTTTCTGATTGATGTGCATACCTGTACGTACAGCAATTTTACATGATCCATTATAGCTACAGTTACGTATATATATAATGCATGGACCTGTGGACATAGATGCTCAAATAATAATCACTCAAACGCATTGAACATGCTCTATATGAAATTACTACTTTACAATAATGTACATGCAAAACAGAAACACAATACATACAAACAGTGCATAGTTGAAAGGGGAGTTTCAAGGGCAAACCAGTTTCAATGACCATGTAATGAAAAGATGACTGGAGAAGAGTACATAAAGAATGTCTAAATGCAATGCTAGTCATTCCACCAAAGGCACAACTAAAAGAACAGATTCATCTGAAACAGTGGCTATAGAGGCAGCACAGCGGCACTTCAAATACTCTACAGGTACAAAGGAGTACAAATTACCAGCCTCGAACTTGTTGTGATGCCATATCTGAGTGGGCTTGCCAACAATATCCTTGTTTGGATGAGGTAAGTACCACAGTACTACTGCAAGCAATAGATGGTCATACCCATTTTCTTCAATAGCGATGGATGCCTTTATGAAGTACCTAATTTTCACCGGCCTAAATTTTGATTGTGGGTGCGCTGCATCCGGGAGAGGAGTTGGAGGAGAATCGAACAGTGTGGAATCCCATTCACACAAAGCGACAGATGATAATCCTCTGCTTGTAGCTTGTCTACAATCATAACGTTTCCCTCTACATGACATGGAAGTGTAACGCAGATAGATTGAGTTCACAGTGGCACCACGCATTTCTGGCTTCAGCTTTTGGTGTAGGGTTGCTACATAAGTACGATCTATGTTGTCAAAAGTGCATCTGACACAAGAAGAAGCAGGTTTGAGTGTGTCATCAGCATCACCATGAATAGTGTCAGCCAATGAACCAACAATCAGCTCACGATCACAACACACTGGGCTGAAGTCCTCATTAAACTGTGCTGGGAAATTAAACGAGTATGCAAAATTGTCTCTCATAAATCGACCCATGAGTTGTGGCTCAATACTTCGATTGTTATTAGGCTGACTTCCCAAAATACCATTATACCGTTCAAAAGAAAAACACCAAATTGCATAAACAGGGCCAAAGTCCTCCAAAACCTCTTTGAGATGACCATGCATGTGCATATTAGGTGTTATGCACATTTCGCGAAAGAGATCCTGTACACATGTACAAAACTGCAAAAGTAAGGCATCAGCCAGGCGTATATCAGCAGCACTTAGACTCTGTTTACAGAGGATTCTACAAGCCAAGACAAAGTGTTGCCAGCACTGTAAATGTTCTGATGGAAGAATACCATAAAGTGCTGGAATTGAATAAATTGTGGTCCAGTTTTTGAATTGGTCTGCTGTAAAACCAGAGAATGAAGAGGCAATCTTATGTGGAATGCGCCCAATGTCAGAAGGCACTACCATACGATTAACATTATCTTGAATACAATGGTACTGCGCTACACTGATTAGTTCTTTTTGAAGCCAAAGATGCAGCATATGCTTTGCAGTTCCAAGAAATAAATTATGCATAGGGTCTATAACCAACATACGAGGGGCATCAAAGTATGGCAATTTCAGTAAGCATGAATAGCGGCACCCTAGTTTTGATTCTAGGTCAGCTTGTTTACTTTTGCTTGTGAGTCGAAGAATCTTGCTTACATTATCTCTGTGTGTGTGATTCACTCTTGGTGGCCATTGTGCTCGATCAAATCCACTATAATTCATTGCTCCTAAACTGCCCGGAAATGATTTAAGACATTTGGAGCAGCCAAGCTTTGCTGAATGTCCTAGAAAACCACACAGTTTCCGTCCTGCTGGAAGATCACATGACACACAAAGAAGAGCACACCTGACGACTTTAGTAAGCACACCAGACACAGAATGCACTTCAAAGGTTACACCATGCCACAAATCAAGAAGTTCATTAACCAGTGGTTCAATGTATGCATTAATGTCGTGTTTGGGCTCAGATGGACCTGGCAATATGCCAACTAGTATCACATTCTGTCGTTTATACCGCAACGATCTGGGAAGGTTCATCACGGTGAGGTATATGGCACCGACTGAATAAGTGGTGTGCTTATACGGTTGAAACCAGTCAACATTTATCATCAATCCCAAAGAAAGGGTTTCTGTGCTGGCAAGGAAGTCTTTGCCTCCAACAACCTGAAACTCTTTCCATATTTTCCCATCATAGACGTCATCAAAAGTTGAATTCACATTTCTAGATTTCCAATGTTGGCATGAATCAGCAAACTCAGGTCTCACTAGTAGATCCTGCAGTGACGATACAACAGACTTATAGGGAAACACTTTAAAGGGATACAAAATGCGCCTTGTAGACGTAAACTGAACAGTTTTCATCAGAATTTGGCCACATTCGTGAGTACGTTGCCGTCTATGCGGATGATTAGGAAAGCGAATGTATGTGCAGGTTTTGCTACTGTGCTGCCCTCCAGAAACAATGACACAGTCGCCGAATGCATACAGCTGATGACACTTGGGGCATACAATGTATCTGGTAAAATTTCTAGAGTTCTTCGCAGTCTTTCTAAGCCGATAGACAGAATTTGGAATCGCTAGGGCTATCGAAGCCACTACTGAGGAAAGGCGACCTAACACTCTAAACAAGACACCAATAAACTTCAGCAGAGCATCCATAGCCGCATCAGGAATGAAGTGCCTAGCTTGTAACAGCAGAAGAAATCCAGTAAGCCACAAAACAATACTTTCAGTTAAACCAGTAGCTCCATCGGAGGTGGATTCACTCTGAGGGAAGGAAGGAGGCACATCATCTAAATCATCTTCACTATCTTCCTCATCTTCCCACAACTCTTCAGTGTCTTCAAAACCTGCACATTACAAACAGAAAGCAGACAGTGCTAAACTGAATGATGGAAAGTAGTATGCTGAATAAGAGACTCTGCTTACTTGATTCCATATTATCAGACGATGAAGACATGCTTGCAATCTCATCACCATCTTCACTGGAATCAGGTGGAATACTTGTGGCAGAGTCCAGAGGTATCTCAGGAGCATCCTCCACAAGATTGGATTCGTGTTCACTGAAGGTAGCTTCCATAGGCAATTCTGGTGGCATATTATCGATATCTGAGACAATGAAAACGATGCAAGAGAAGTGGATTTAAGCAAACTAATTTCACTTATTACAGTCACTTATGTTATTTCATGTCACACAAGTTATGTCGAACGTGATCTTTGCATTCCATGTTTATGCACAGCTGCAGGATAGAATGGCTGATTTAGCCAAATTGCCCTTTTCCGAAGAACGATAGCTGTCACGTTGGAAGGCTGCATTAATTAAAGACCTGATGTCCAGCGAAGAATGCGGAAATGAAGGTGACGAACAGGTTACTCACATGAAGCCACTTTTTATGGCGTTCAGTAGTAGTTAACAAAATGGTTACAAAGTTAGATGTAATGTGGATAGGTCTGCACAAGAAAAGTTCCAATTTAAGAAAAGGGTGCCATTGATGGAACAATCATCCCGGAAAAGCTTCAGGATGAGCTAGAGCCATCCTGCTAGTGCATGGCTCTTCAAGTCTTGCCTCTTGAACACTGCTTCTGTAAATCTACGAAACACTAGTCAACTTTGGTTATCATTTGCTTACTAGCTATTCACTTACTTAATCTTCAAACATTGTACTTAAATACTGTGCTGGCTGTCATACCTTCGGCATTGTTGGGCTTTAATGAGCCTTCAGGTGATATCCATTTTCCGGAGGTTTCATTGTAGAACAACCTGTAGTGCTTCTTGTACGTTTTCGTGCTCACAAATCTTTCACAGTGACCACAGACGATGTACTTGACCCTTTTGGCGAAGGTGGCTTACTTTGACACTTCTGAACTCGGGAGCAAAGCATAGGAGAGGACTGATCATAGATACGTGAATCTCGACCACCGACCACGTGCTCGTCAGCCATTTTCGCATACGTCATAGCCACGCCAGCGCGGGATTCTGAAGCTGCAATGGATGCTAAAAGCGATGATCTGTTCTCTGCCCAATCATCTGATTGCGAGTCCGAAGAGGAGCTTGACCCTATTTCTTACTCTAAGTATTTGGAGCTAAAGAAAAGTGGGCACACTAGTCAGCGTGGATACATCCTGCAGACTAGCGACGTTTATTCTTCAGACGAAGACGTTACTCCTCCCTCCCCGAAGAGATCGAAGGCAGCAAGGAAGACATCGACTCCCCAAAAGCACAAGAAGGGCAGAAAGAACACCCCACAACCCAGAAATGCACCCCAGAACGTAGATGGGCCTTCTCCAAAGCCCACTGGAGCCCCAACATCTCATCAAAGTAAGGATGAAGTAGTAAGAGATTCACTTGTATTGCGTATACTGCATGCTCAGTCCTCTGCAGTTCTTCATTTTGTCCTACACATGCGTATGCACTTCCTTTGCAGCTGAATCTCAGGGTTACTCTCTAGTGTTAGAGGAGCTGATGAAAATGAATGGGCATCTCTCGTCCCTCATGAAGGACATGAAGACCACTGTCCAAAGAGTGAAAGCTGTAGAGGATAGAATGGATGCCAGCACTACAACTAGTAACAACAGCGCTAGCTTGAAGGCAACATCACGGACAAGGACTGTCCCACTCACAGCTAGGGTAAGTCCCACTTACGTGTATCCCCAATGCAATACTCCTGTTTTCACCAGCAATATTCATGTCATTCTCCCTTTATCTTGTAGAGAGAAACCCGAAAAGTGTATGGGGCCCTCATGGAAGAGGATGATGACTTTGATGGGTGGTTGATTGCTCCGGGGTAAGAGTGCTGAATTAGTATAATGTAACAGTGTTTGTTAACTGAGTGCATCTATCTTTTTGCTCACTAGGGTTACTTTTAAAAGTGGGGCCAACCAGGCCATTGCCAACTGCCTGGTTAGAGAGGTGCAGGGCTTGAATGCTGACTTTTTAGGGCAGCAAATCCGTGGTAAGAGCTCAATAATTACTTTGTTTTCATCTTCATTATGATGCTCTATATACTTTGGAATGTTATGCTGCACTCTACTCAGATGCAGCATATCGATTTTATCAATCCTGCTGCGAACAAAGGTCTGCACAGCGTCGGGGTAAGGGTCCAATGCTGCAGGCACGAAGAAGAAAGCATGAAAGGCTGAACAGGGTTAGTTACTAATGTTGCTATGCACTTGTTTCATGTCACTCAAGTTATTTTAAATGTGATTTTTGCATTCTGTATTTATGCAGAAGCTGCAGGACAGAGTGGCTGCTTTAGCCAAATTGCCCTTTTCCGAAGAACGACAGCGGTCACGTTGGAAGGCTGCCTTAATCAAAGACCTGATGTCCAGCGAAGAAAGTGGAAATGAAGGTGATGAACAGGTTATTCATGTGAGGCCACTTCCATGGCGTTCAGAAGCAGTCAACGTAATGTTTGCAAAGTTGGATGAAAAGGCTCATTTAGACAGATCTGCACAAGCAAAGCGTCAGCGTAAGAGAAGGGTGCCATCGCTGGAACAATCATCCCGGGGCAAACCTCAGGATGAGAGCCATCCTGCATGGCTCTTTATATAGGTCTTGTAACTAATAATTGTTGTAGCTCTTGTTAACGAACGTTGCTAACTTCAGGTTATAGTTTACGTTTTCTTAACTGAAATGTACCTGGTTTCCACTTTTTGGAGCATTGTGTACTGTACTTTGAATTAATTGTGTTCCGTGCATATACATGGCTCTCAATTGCAATGTACGTATGAATGGGTCCAGTACATGTACAGTTTCAATGTACTATACTGTGCTGGAAACTCCATGTGCACTGTACTACTGGAAATGTGAAGGACACATCACATGATGTGCATACAGGAAATTGTACCTTATAGGTTGCCCTATCATGCATCAGGAAATGTACAGGAAACATGAACCTTTCCCAAGTCAGGAAATGTGATGTGAACTGGACATAAACTACACCTATACTGTATCAGGAAATGTGGATATTCTTCCAGTGATAAATGTAAGCATTGACGTACAACCGTAGGTTGGCGTATTATATATATATATATATATATATATATATATATATATATCCGTAACATGAAGCCATATGAAAATGTCAATTTGAAAACAATATAGGGGCTGCCTGCGGCAGCCCTTAAAAATTACCAAGGCTCACTTCATACAGGTAGAGTTGCATATATAACTTTGGTATTACTCTGACAGCAGTATGCACCATAAACTTGCTGCTATTGCATCATTCACCACATGACTGAGGCATCGCACTGAGCATGCTCAGTATATGACCGGAATTGACGTCTGACCAGATGCAGTACTATTAGTTGGCACATCCAGTCAGACATCACTTCCAGTTGCACTGTATGAGCATGCTTAGTGCATTGTCACAAATGCACTATTGTAGCTGATACATTATGTGTATGTCATTATTCACATGCACTGTCAAAGGCATGCAAATGCAGCAATTGGCACAGAAAACACAGACATGTACTGAAACATTCCAACAAGACATTCACAGACATCACATGTATGCAGAGGGTTGCAGACAGTTGATGTAATCCTAGTGGTAGGTGAAGGCACTTACTAAAATGATATGAACTGTTTTGGGCTGTTGGCCCTCATCAGTGCAATGCACTCACAAAATACACACCCTCACACACAAACACGGTCACACACACACACACACACACACATGTACGGTCACACACACGGTCACATACGGTCACACACGGTCACACACGCACACGGTCACACACACACACACGCATGCACGCATGCACGCACGCATGCACGCACGCACGCACATCTGCACATACAAACACACCAGATTTAGTGTGAGTGTAGGAAACTCAGTACACAGTGTGTACTACTGTGTGTGTCTACTACACTGTAGCTACATCCATGTTTGCAACTGTGCAGTGCTGTGCAATGGGTAGTTGTAGTTGTGAGTGTGGTTGGTGTATTTGTCACGGTAGTGTGCTGTGACCCTCTCTGCTATTATTGTCACTCTTGTAGGAACATGAAAGCTCAGTTTGACTCAACAGATACAACATGTCACAGTAGGCATCTATAACACTTAAAACCAACCAGTGTCTGTGGGATTTAGGCCACTTGGCACTCATAGAACCCTTGTTCTTCATGATCTAAATCTTGCAGATGCTTCTTGGTCAGCGAAAATACTGTTTAGGGCAGTCAAAAGAACGATTTTTATGTCGTGGAATATACAAACACACCCAAAAACTGTACAGGTTGGGCACACATGCATGCAGGGAAGGGGCGCCTTCGAGTCAGAGGACGGTACGGACAACCAGACTGAAAGTCCACAGCTGAGCACCGAAGTGTCTCCAGTGACATGAAAGCACGCCGGCATCAGTGCCATCTGTTTCCTCTCCTTTGGATTCTGAAAAGCAGAATACGACTGATAAACGGACCACATACAGGCTTGGCGCCATGCCTGACCCCCTCCAGGTGCTGAAGGAAGTGTACAGCTTGATGTGAGTGGTACCTGTCACGAAGAAAATGGACCCCCCTTCAAAACGCACACCCCGGTCCAAAAACGGCGAAACTGTTAAATGGGAAATGCACTTCCATGCCACTTTACAGACCCTAGTGTGCTAACTGTCCAGCATACTGGTACTAGTGCTATTGGGATAGAGCGATCTTTAGAGTGCATGCAATGGGTAGCATGTCATCATGGCTATTGATTCACATGCATGCTCCCCAGTTGATAGGGAAATAGTGGGAGTAGTTAGCCAGGTAGCTAGCTGCGTTGCTAGCTATCTGTAGCTGATAACGTGCTTAAACACATGCCTTTTAAAAGTTTCAATGCATGTTCAATGAATGAGAGCAGCAGCTGCCCAGCACCTGTGGCATGGTAAGAACGTGCATCATTACGTATGTGTTAGCTCCTTTTCCGTGGGAATCTGAAGCTTGCAACTGATCAGCGATAGTTGTACAGATTTGATAATGATATGATAATGATTATTTGAATAGGGAGTCACATCAGCAATTTGCTGGTCTTCCTGCGAGCCCTATAATACATACAACATACATAACACGTACACACACATGATCAGTCAGTAGCTAATCAGTTTATTTGTTCAGTGGGGAGTTTGTTGTTAGGGCAAGCATGACTCAGACACGACTAAATCATATCATGCTACTACATACACACAAAAACAAACTGACGAACTTGATATGCTACAGACAGCCACATCATTTATCAAAGTAAATGATAGGAGACAGCTCTACTTTGGCAGATTTTAGAATTGTAGCTGTTATCCCATCAGTTGCACTTTGTTTCTGTCCCTAATTATTGTATCCATTATTTTTCTGCATTACGTCAACATAATTATTATAATTATATGATGAGGTCACTATAGGTGCATGTGCATAAATGATATATATATGTGCCTGGACATTGGCTAGTATCGTGAGCCAAACCACCATTTGTTGCCTACAATGTAGGCATCCAAAAGACATTAGGGCACAAGGATTCTGGGGAGTAAGGAGGCAGGACGTGTCTTTTTGACGTAAGGGTTTTCAACCCACATGCGCCCAGTAACTGCCTTACTTCCCCAAGTGCTTGTTACAAGAAGCATGAGAAAGAGAAGCGAAGAGCCTATGATCAGAGAGTTGAAGAGATTGAGCAAGGCACATTCTATGGTGGCCGAGTGGGGTCACGTGGCCGCCTCGTACGCGGCCAAATGGCCGCCTCGTACGCAGCCCAAAATGGCCGCTTCGTACGCGGCCCATAATGGCCACTTCGTACACGGCCCATATACAGGGTGGCAAGATTTCCTACGCAGCCCAATTGCAGGGCGGCAAGATTTGATATACCAGCTGCGAGTTCTTTGTCCTTTGTTTGTCCTTTGTCTTTCCTTTCTTCCATTTTTCCACGTTTACGAATTAAAGGGCTGGAAGGAAGGAGCAACTGCTGGAGTTGAGTAGCCTCCTAAAGGAGGGAATTGAGGAGCTAGTGGATGACAGCAAGGAAGAAGATAGTTATGGTAGCTAAGAACTTGCTTAACTTTGGTCTTTAATTCTATTACTGCAGCATTTAGCTAGCTTAAATCTTACAATTGTGCATTGCAGTGGAGCTCTCATTGGCTACTGTACCCTGTTTCTTCCTGAATTGTAAATTTAATACAGAGCAAGCTAGTTCACCTGACCCGGAGTTGTCTAGTTCCCTCGATGTGGCTGTCAGTGAGTATGATTCGCTAGCTAGCTAGCTATAGGAAGCTAGCTACATGGTGTTTTCTTTCTGAATTCTGTAATCATCATCACCTTTATCATCACCATCATCATCATCATGATTGTCATCTTCATCGGTCATCATTTGGCCACATGAATGCTGTATCTGCATGGTAACATATGTTTTCTCCCTATGCCGGAGCAGTTGTGGCACATGCCAAACGACTTGCACAGGCAAGCAGGGGGAAGCAACCTGCAGCGAAGAAACCTAAGAAAAATGCAAGTGCATGCCCAAGCAGGAAGGCAGATGAGGACTATGTGATGGTAAATGTCTACAAATGTCTACATTTCTCATAAAGTTAACTCATAGTCATGTAATGGGCACCATATCCACATTAATTTACTGTTTGTATTACACTTGTGTAGCTATATGTTCTTTACACAACCGTGCGTGGGCGTTTCCTTTGATGTGGTTGGGACGATAAATAACATATCGACCCAACCACAGGTTGATAAGTCATTTTTCAACCTGGGGCTCTTATCACATTTGTGGACTCTTTTTGTTTAAAATGATAATAAGCTATACGTATACTTGTGCATGTTCTCTTCTTGTGATAAAGATATCAGTCATGGGCCATGTTGGTAAAAACAAGTATAGCCAGGTTTCTGGATACAAGGAAGTGCAGCTTTCATGCGATGACACGTACCCATCAGTTGTATCCACTGCAGCCATTGCCTTGAAATTGAGACCACAGGTCACTGTCCCTGTTTAAGCAGAATGGTACTGCCATTCTTAACACCTCCCTTGCTGTGAAGGAAGCCAGGAAGCCATGGACAATCGGCAGTTATCTGCTAGCAATAAAGAAATCAGCACGCCAAATTAAACTGGGTGTTGGCCACTCTACTGAAGACAAGGATTCACCAAGTAAGTGTACTGTCAAGATTGTGATGTGCATGTGCTGTGTAACCTAAAATGTCTGCATGCATAAGTGTAGGCCATACGCATCACATCGCTAGATCAAGGATGAGGCTTGCCAGGGGAAGTATCCCAAGTTGCCCTCTGCTATTCATGAATACCTCACAGTGAGGTTTCCACAAGAGAAGCCTTGATATAAACAGCACAATAAGTCATTTTTATGTCGTACTGTACAAACATCTAGCACAGGCTTTCTAATGTTATTTTGTAATTATTTATTACGGCAACAAATAGTTAATGCTAAACTAATGATTGCCCTTGTGCATTGCATCGGTATCTGTATATGTACGTACCTTTGCCGTGTCACGTTCCTAACCATAGATACAGGCTGCATAGGCTCACAGGCACCTAAATCAGCGCCTCGCCTTGAATAAACGGCATCGTGGACATAGAAACATCACTATCTCTTCAATTAGTGGTCTTGGTCCCAGCTTGATTGCGCAATATATTAAGGAGTTTTTGGCCAATGAGAACGTTGCTAAGTTTGTGACATCAACAAGGTGGGAAACTCAAAGTGCGAACTTCTACAAGTCGTTTGTAGGCAGCAATGTGGAGAGGAAGTTCTGCTCACCTTCGAAGGGAGAAAGCAAGTGGCCATGCTTCCACCTACAGTTATTGATAGCATCTCTGACTTGCCTGCCATTAAGGTATTGGTGAAGACCCTGTTTAACAGCCTTGCAGAGGAAGATTCTTCAAGTAACGTCATTCAAACATTTGATGAAGACTTTCAGGAGTGATTCGGTAGAGGCTCATAGCTGCGATTGTAGATTTAGCAAATAATTAGATGAGCAATACTGCAGCTTGAAGAAAGGAGTAAGCAGTTGACAAAGGCTCTCGAGCCCAAACGTCCTGTGACCCTCCTTTCTTCAAGCTGCAGTATTGCTCATCTAATTATTTGCTAAACTTTTAGGAGTGGCTGAAAGTGAGCAACTCTTTTGTCGCAGAACACAAGCAGAAGCTTCTAGTACTCCATTCTGTCACACAACCAGGAAGGGTATGTAACAAACCATATATGGCCAACGAACTATATAATAGCTATATGCAACTAGCTAGCTAGCTACCTAGACTAGTTATAGCTTTGGACTCACCAGTTAATCTTCTAACATATAGTTATGTGTCAGCTGGCATAGATAGTCTGGTTTCTGCTTCTTGCATCACGTTCATTTTCTGTTGCACTCTCTAGGAACCACTAGGCTCTTTGTGACCCACCACATAATGGGGAAGTCAAGTCTGAGATGTTTTATGTACACTATGGTGAATATTCAGTCCAGAAGCTGTATGTAGTCTACTTTGCACTGTATTATTATGAATTCTTATGTTGCAGCCAATGTACATATTGTCATTTTCTGTTGCACACTCTAGGAACCACTAGGCAACGACACAAGTCTTTGTAACCCACCACATAAAGGGTCTGAGGTATGTTTGGTAACAGACTCCTACAGTCTATAAACTCAGACATTCACAATTCCATCTACAGTGCAGGATGTAAAGCATTGGGCTCATAAATTAGCTAGTAACCAGCCCATTGTGGTGGCTACTAGAGTCAAATATGTCCATCACAGATATGAGTGATAATTATGTGTGTATGATAGAGAAGTTTGAGACCTGGCCAAGTGATGCATCCAATCTCCTACATTACAAAGATACACTGTTTGGCGATGATGCCATCTGACAACATCTCAATGTCACCGGCTACATAATCACTGTGGAGACTCTGGTAACCAAGGCAACCAGGACTGTGTATGTTGAGGGTAGCTCTCATGAGGCCAATGAGACTGGTGATGAGTCCCTTCATGAAGTACTCCTTCACAGTCAGAGCTAGGTACAGATATGGACCAGGACCATCGAGTGAGGCTATGGTTCAGTGGACCAGGGAACATGGCAAGTGACCAATTGCCCCTTCATAGTTACTGAGTGCCAGGAATTGTTAATGAAATCAATTGAAGTATTGGTTTGCCAGATGCTTGCAAATCACTTGGAAAGAGGAAGGTATCACAATGCAGACAGCACTCTACAAAAGGAGACCAAGTCTGTGCCAAAGACCAACACAATCAGTAAGAGAGAAGTTTGGCCGCTTGCTACACGAGAAGCCTAATGCAACCACCCTAGCCATAGAGGTCATGATCATATATTCCAACAACAAAACTAGTGATTGGCTCGGTCAAAGACAGATGATGAGAAGAAAGAAATATTTGATAACAGCAAGAAAGACACCTCCCTTTCACAGGAAACTTTTCAAACAGAGGCTGAAAGAAATCAAAGCTAACTGCAGATGGCAACTACAGATGAGGGAGGAGGAAATGGCAAGTAGGCAACAGAAAGAGCAATAGGAACAGGAAGATTTACGGAGTAGCATTCATGAGCTAGCTTTCTGGACAGTGAAAGCAACTACCACTGAGCAGCTGTCCAAAGTAAAAGCAATAGCACAGAAACAGGCAGCGCTGAAGGTGGAACTCAGGTAAAACTGAAAGATCCTGCAAAAGCAAGCAGACAAGGAGTTATTTCTGTTTTTCAAACAATCTAACAGTACTCAGTAGCAACATTGCTTTAAAATCGTGGCTCTGGACAGTACTTGAGTGTAATAGTGCATAGAGACTAGTGTACCTATGTTCCCATACTGTAGATTCGTCAGGTGCCGTGCTTCGCGACATACAAGCAGTGAAATGGGGGGGGGGGGGCAGAACTCATCCATCACAAATGCAAAGGCACTGAAACCTAAATCTGAAAACTATATAGGGGCGCCGAAGTGTCAAGATCTCTTTTCTGACATGCTCTGCTTCAACTTGTAGTTCATGAACAGTTTTCTTCGGACTTGACTCAAAGGCAGTATGAAGGTAAGGACGTTCGGAATGCACCTTATAACATTGCCACAGCTGGTGCTTCTTAGCAACTGTTATGGCCACATTTTTTAAATCACTAGAAGCCCAGCTTAGTTTTGACTCTTGATGCATTGTCCATGAGTGAATAAGTGGACCAAACATTTCAATCTGCAATGGATAATAGACCATGTAATGAAACTTTGGAATAATTCGGGACTCAGGATACAACTGCTTGAAATCAGCCCAACTTCTCTTCAATCAGCAGTCTGAGGTATGCAATGGTATTATTACATGTGCAAGTGGTAGACACTGCAATGCTGCATATTCTAAGAAGTAGTAGGAATGACTCCCTTCTTGTCACCCACTGGAACTTTATCGCCATCCCTTGCTCACAACAGAACGTCAAAGCTATAGCGTTTGACGGTTGTGAGGCAGTGCTGTGAGACAATGGAATGGGTGGGGGTACAAGAATTCGGTCACCCATGCAACGGATATATGCACGCGTGCAACTAATATCCCATGTCCAAATTTCAAATTTTGCAACTCATGGAGCAGTGAGACAGTTGTAGCTCTACTGTGGCTTGGTTGCCTTCAATCTGTGCTTTTCAAGCATTCCTTCTGGAGTTTCCACACCTTCTCCCCGGTATGTGGCATTCACGTCATGTTTTTATACAGCTACATGGCTCCTGGTCACACCTATGGGCACATGTTTACGCAATAGCTTGCACAATGCATACCACAGTTGCATAATTATACAGTGCAATACAATAGTACTATGCAAACAACCACTACAGTTTTGGACTTGGATAGCTACATTTGCACTGCATCTGTATACATAATAGACCTATGGTAAATCTCTCAACTGCAGAGATGGCGTCCCTGGTACCATTTGTACATGGCCAAAATCTGCCTTTACAGTCCCGTATCGCACGCTCCTCTGGCAGGAGACCTGATGTACCACCCTGCCTGCCATCCACTGGCTGTCCATCAACATATCGCAGCTATAGTGCCGAACAGATGGTGAGAGAACTTGAAGCAGTTCAACAAGATGGAATGAGCATTCACTGAATGGCAGAGGAGCATGGAGTGCCCAGGTCCACGCTTCAAGATAAGGCTGCAGGTAGATACGATGTAAATGCAAGGAGTGGACGGCTACTGCTAACTGCTGACGAAGAAAAACGCCTTGCCGATTCTTGGTTAGTTGCGTAGCAATTGGCTATGCTAAATAATGTACAGAGGTGCTGAGTATTGTGCAGCAGATCCTATACTCCCGAGGTGTGGTCGCTGAGGTGTCTATGGGGTAGTGGAATTCTTTCTGGACACCCAAAACTCACACTGAGGCATGCTGAGCCACTTTACTATGCAAGGGCTGTAGCCAACGACCCAAAAGTCATCAACCAATATTTTGATCTGCTAGAGAAGACAATCCACGAAAATGGCCTCACCAACCGTCCATCACAATATTCAATTGTGATGAGACAGAATTACCGCTCACACATCAACCACCAAATGTTGTTGTCCATGTTAGACAGAAGCACCCATACACTGTCACCAGCGATGACATTGGAATGACACACAGTCGACACCTCAAACTTAGAAGGTGATCTTTCTAACTCAGTGCTTTTCCCAAGCATTCATTTTAGTTGCGGCCCCCATTTTGCTTGTTTTTACTTGACAATTGCTAATAGCCACTGCTTCCTTCTTCCAGCAAAAAATTTGCAAACCCAGATGTACTTTTCTTCATTAGCGAGAGGGAAGCCACAACTGCATAAATTTTGGCGCACTTCACCTCTTGGTTCAATGCACTGTCGTCTTCTAACTCCTGGAACAATCGCTTTCTGCTACTAGCCATTCCTCCTGATTCAGGTATAATAGTCGGCTCAATCGCTTCAGAGGAACACCACATGGCAACACTGGCTGAATCACAGATACAATGTGTGAGACAGCGCATTGCTATAGCTACGCACCCTGGGGTGATTATTGAACCCACGTGTAAATTAGTAGGATCTTGGCATGCTGTGTAGAGGTTACCAACCTGCTGAGGACAAATCCACTTACTACTCAACATAGCTATTTCTTGCTATAAGCTTAGGGTGCTCTTCACTGTCAGTTTTTGGACGGTTCATTTCAAAGTTTAATACCTGACAACGCTATTCCGCCTTTTTCATGAAGTAATTTCTATAGCGTGGCCAAGGCCCCATACACAGCTCCAGTGGGTATTCGGCCCCCACTCTAATTACCACAGAGAGCGGCTAGCTGCTAATATTGCACCATTGGTGTATAATACTATGTTTCCTCTACATTCCTCCTTGTCAGCATACCTGTCTGCTGCCATCCAGTGCTTCGTGCTTTGCTATCCCTTCTTTCTGACAGCCAGTGAAAGCAAATTACAGTTCCATTGCCCAAAATGTACTGGCCTGGTCGAGTTACACTCATGCACTGTACTTTACTGAAATAGCTAGCTATATACATTTAAGCGAGGCTGGTTATGATATAATGTATGCCCTAGTATTACTGCATATCTCCAATCCTTGCAGAAATGGGAAATTAGTGTCACGGTGTTGCCAGATGCCTGGAAGGAGGTCCCTGGAGAATTGGATCGCAGTGAGAGATGATTCTGTCCCTCAGTCGCGATGATGTAGTGGCTTGTACTAAAAAGGAAATGGGTAAACTTGAAAAAGATGTAGTACTTGCCTCATTGTCACCAGTAAGCGAGCAGTCTTCCAGGAAGGTGTACATTCTGCAGTAGTGGTTGGAGAAATGGAACACCTACGTTGATGTCACAGATGTTGTAAAGATAGCGAACGGTGATAGGTTTACCATCACACCTCAACAGCCTAGTCCAAGGAAGCATTTGGTTCAGGTTTTGCTACTGCTTGAGGCAAATCAAGTGACACATTGTCAAGACTGAGAGTGACCATGCATCTTGAGTATTGCTCAGTGGTGCAGCAAGAGTGCTCAACGGAGTTGAGGGCTAAGCTGGAGAGAGTGCAAAACTACAGGATGCAATCTCTTGCTACAAGGTCTGTGCATGGAACACAGAAAGTAAGAAACACATTTCTGTTGCACTTTGTGCAAATGCTGATGGTACTGATAAACTCAGGCCTTTGGTAATCGGTAAGCAGCTAGGCCTAGATGCTTCCCAAAATCGTTTGATGTGCAGTCTGTTGTTCATTATTACAACCGAACACTACTGCACACATTCAGCCTATAGATGCAGGCATAATAAAGAATTTTGAACTGCAGTACAAGAAGAATCTACTACAACAGCATTATGTTACACAGGTGGACGAAAAGAGGGAGTTTGAGCACACTGATCTCAAGCAAGCAATATATTTTGTCAAGGATTCTTGAAATGTGGTTGAACAGCAAACAATTGCGAATTGTTTCGCCCATGTTCAAATCCTGCCTGTTGATAATCCTGGTCCATGCACTTTGCAGGAACAAGAAGATACACATGAATTGGAGATTTGACTCCATTTGTGCCCATTGAAAATCCACTGACTTTGCAAGAATATCTTGCCGTAGGTGATGAGGGCATTACATAAGAGCCATATATCATGGCTACTAATAGCTATAGCTTTTAAGCAAGTGTAATCTTCAGTGTCTGTGCTACGTCCTAGTAGTGTATGGCCATGCAGCCATTACAAATCATCAAGATACTGTGTGGGGTAAACTGGGAGGCAACAGGAGTAGAGGTGATGTTGGACTTGGGCTTGTCAGTGTCGCTGGTGCAGTAGCAGGCGTTGTCAAAGGCTGGAGGCATTGAGCAAGTCAAGAGTGAAAGACTCCTGCAATTAGCGACTGCATCTGGAGCTCTCCTACCAATTCTGGAACACATCCAAAGCTCCATCCAAATAGGTGAGATAGAATTGGTGCATTCATTTGTAGTTGTAAGGAGTTAGTGGCCCCTGTGATCCTGGGTGTAAACCTTTTACATGACAATGTGTTGGTGCTTGACTTCACTCAAACACCAGTCCAGGTGCGCAGAGCCACTCCAAGGTCATTCCATACAGGAGACAGTCTGGTTGTCTCTGGCTACAGCAGGCAAGCTAGAACCTAGATGGGAAGGAGAATGGAGAGTCAAGTCAGTGAAGAGCCCTTGTAAAATAGAAATTACAGATGGCCATACCAAGGTAGTTCATGTCAATCGTCTAAGACATCGAGTGCAGCCCACTGTCACAGCAGCTCAAAATAGGGCAGACACAAGTCAATGCTTGCAACAAGGCTGGCATCCTCAGCAAGTTGATCATCGACAGCCTTTTGTGTGCATTCACAGCGCAGTTCAGCCAAAATGAGCACCCGCTTGGCCCAGAAGCAGCTCAGTTAGTCTTCTTTTGTATGCATGCTAGCTGCTATGACTGTTGAACAACTTTTTGTCGACTCAATCAGTTATCTAAGTTTAATTTGAGTCTCACAGAGGATCATGTATTCGTGCACTGGCAGGAAGAGGACTCTGTCAGTGTTGTGCCACTGAAGAATATTGTAGATTCATGTCCTTCTGTGGTAGACCAGATTTGTACTGTCAAGACAGGCAAGAACGCTTACAAGGCTCTGGCAGTTGAAGTTGGTATGTATGCACTATGAATACACTGTAAACAATGGTCCAAGGGTGTGACAAACGTTAGTTCAGACTTGAAAGCCCCCTCCTTGTGGGTCCTTGAAGACGCTTCCCGGGCAACAGCTAATTGTGCACGCCCCTAACACCTTGTTATGACATATTTATGTAAACATTGCCAAAGGTCGAAGTACACTGCAGCACTAGTGCAGTGTTCTCTCTTTTTTGCTACTGGCTATGGGTAGCAGAGATTCCTTATGACTGAGAATCATAACATAGACAATTAAGTAGGCTGCAGCTAGCAGTTGGGTTTGATGTCACAGCTTCAGACAATAGTCCCACCCTTGCTAATTGCCTGAAGTATGGCTAGCTACATGACATTCTTAGAAATAGCTAAAACTTTACTAACTTGAAAGAGGAATTAAAGGAGGAAAGACAGTTTCTTTGCTAAAACTTAATGAAATCGGAATTCTTTCACCCTGCCAGGCTCAAGACAGCAGATGCTTGAGCTTGAGGACAGCTTTTTGGGAGATGAGTTTGAGATTCCTGGGCCTTGGAGAGCATTTTGTGACAGCTACGCTGCTGGAACAATCTCGTCTTTCATGACCCCCGTCTTGAAGCTCGCACCTCATTGTCCTTGACTGTCACCAACCAATGGCTGAAGACCCTCTGGAGCATCCTCCGTTGGAGTATCCCACCGCTGGCTCCATTTCAGCTGTGGCGATGAAGATACCTCCTTTTTGGCCCGCCGACCCGGTGGTTTGGTTTACCCAAGTTGAGGCCATGTTCATGTGCCGCGGTATCGTCCAGCAGAGGACACGCTTCAACCACTTCATTGCCGCTCTTGCACCTAATGCGGCCGCCAAGGTCAGGGATTTGATTCTGCGCCCGCCCCCGGACCATCCATACGATGAACTAAAGCAGGCCCTCATCAAGAGGACTAAAGCTTCCGAGCAACAACACCTGCAACAGCTATTGACAGCTGAGAAGCTGGGCGACCGGAAGCCATCCCAGTTGCTGCGACGAATGCAGCAACTGCTGGGCAACTCAGGACCAGCCCTGGACAGTGCCTTTGTCCGTGAGTTGTTCCTGTGGCATCTTCCCCCACCGCCAGAATGATCCTCGCATCATCCGCGTCCACCATCTCCCTGGCCCAGCTCGCCAAGATGGCCGATGGGATTGTCGAGGTGGCCAACCCCCCAGCAGTGGCATCTGTCGCTGCCACGTCAACGTCCCTTGACGAGGTACGCCAGCTTACAGAGACACTATCACGCCTGGTTGCTGCACTGGACTCGACTGAAGAGGACAGGAAGAAGTTTGACACTGTCATGGAGAAGCTAAATGGTTTCTTTCAGGTGCGCAAGAATGTAATTTTTGAGAGAGCGCGATTCAACCGTCGGGATCAGCGCGAAGGAGAATCGGTGGAAGAATACATTACCTGCCTCTACAACCTGGTGGACAACTGCCAATACGGAGATCTCAAGGGCGAGATGATCCGTGATCGGTTAGTCGTAGGGATCAGAGACAGCTCATTGTCGGAGCACTTACAGATGGATGCAGCACTGATGCTCGAGAAGGCAAAGACAGCCATTCGTCAGCAAGAAACGGTCCAAGAGCATCAGCTCATCTTATCTAACGGAGATAAGGTTGATCAGCAGTCAGCGATCAACTATGTGAAGGAAAAGCCTCACCGGAGACACGGAGGAACACCTCACCAGCCGCCAGCATCGAGGCCACACCATCAAGCATCTACACCGAATTTGTGCCCCTTAAGCAAGGGTACGCGGTGTGGAAAAGGCCCACACCAACAACAGCAGTGCCCAGCTAAAGATGTAGCTTGCTTCAACTGCAAGAAGAAGGTCACTTCAGTGGGCAATGTCTCAGCAAGAGCTCAAGAGAAGCCACAAAAGTCTCTGAGAGCACAGTAATTGACGATGCATCAGTAGCTTATCACCCTCCTTGCCAGAGAGGAGACATCCTGGCTAACAACGGTTACAGTCAACAGTGAAAAGCAGCACAGTTCCTGCCTTGAAGCAGCCCTCAACTGCATCCAGTCTGCCAAGATAACCCTGAACAATGAGAAGTGTCTTAGCCTTTTAGCCATTGTTTACATGCCTTTGATTAGTTTAATATTATGCACTGTAATTCATGCATGCTTTTTATTTTATCACTTGTAACTGCGCATGCGTGGTAGCAAAGGATTGCCTCGTGCTTTGTCCTGTCCAGTTGGACTGCATTCATTGTGTAGCAAGTTATTCGATTGCTACATTTCCTTCGCGAGTTGCGTTGCTCGTGTGGACCGTGACGATCACAACCACAAGTGCAATGCCAAAGCAGCGGAAGAGGAAAAGAGGTTTGTCCTACCTGACCAGTAATGCAAAGAGGAAGAAGGCAGCACGATCAGTTCCAGAGGATCTTGATATGGTGCAGGTTAGCCTTTGGCACAGCCATGAAGATACACAATGGTTAGGTATATACATCACTGCATGCTTCCAGTATTGCTAGCAAGCTACCAACCAAACATAAAAGAAGGTTCAGCTACCTACTGCTCACTCTATCCCCAGGCCCAGGTGACAATACAGAGCAGTGGCCCAGAACACTGCTCCGGATATTGCAGAAGGCCTTCTCTTGCATCCTGCTCATGAGCCTGCTCATGATCAGTGCACAGTCATCAGGGGCCAGGAACAAACTCCAACTCCTTTGCAGACAGGGCAAGCTGCAGAATGCAGTGTCCAGCAACCTTCTATTGCACAACCTGCACAGAGAAGACAAAATAATAGCCCTGCTCAGCAACCATCCCTCTCTGCCTGCAACTATGATTCTTCACGGCCAGCCTTCACAAGCATTGGTGCAATGCCTCACCAGTGAGCTTTCTGCCAAGCCAAGAGGTGGAGTGATGAGCCAGGGTTAATTGGGTCACCTGGGCGAACACCAGAGCCTTTGAGGACATTGTTCCTTTGGGAGACACATGCATCCAAGCACTTCTTGCTCAATTCCAAAAAGTACAACTGTGCATTCAGTCTCACAAGTTTTGGATGCCATGAAATGTGCGAGCCTGGATGGAATCCTACACTCACAATCCAAGGACAAGCGTGTCATCATATTGGAAGTCTACATCCATTGCCTAATGAACAACCACAGTTCACACAGATTTACTTTGTGGACGACTGCGATGCTCAGGTAACCTACCGATTACAGTTGACATCTGACCTCCAGAAACAGATTGTCCTTGATCTTCGACGTATGCTACATGCCAATCACAGTTACTGTGGTGACAGCTACCCCATCTCAATATAAGGTGGCAAACATGCTAAAATTTAAGCTGCTGTCGAGGAGTGCACCGCGAAAACCTATGATGAACCAACAGTTGGCCATGTTGGATCTGCAAAAACGTACAGGAACCTTCTACAGGATGCACTAGACCACTTTTCAGCTTACACTGGTCCCTCCTACAGGCTTGCCAAAGGTGGGGGCTTTGCAGCTAGTAAATAATATGAGAATGGACTGTCAGTTAGACACAGTTTAATTGCAATTCTTAGATACGACTCAATACTGAACAAACGTGTCAGGTGAGCTCTATAGGGAATTAGGGGTCATGAATAAGCACGCGAGAAGCCTATGATTTGAAAGTATAGTCGAGTGTGCATGCTTAGTGCTCTGTTTTTGTATGTAGCTAGCTGCACCTATCGTGACAATTTGCTGTAGGAGCTATGTTGCATTTGTTCGAAAACTTTGAAGAGGGTAGCAGGAAAGCCAAAGTGACATAGCTGATAGAGTGGAGGCTGATGCCAAAAGTAGGAGAAAAGCTGCATGCAAGGGTACAAGTTATTACTATGTGATTTGTATGCTATTGCACTAACTTCATCGTGCTGAAATACTAACTTTCTGCAGTTGTACATACGTTGCAGTAAGCACATTGCAACCGGAGAGGAAAGGAGACGTGGGCCGCAACTACATAACAATTACATGACAGATGAGTCATCTGATGGGGAAGATGGACTTCTGTTACATCATCCTGCCTGGCAATCTAGAGGTAGGTTTAGAGCAAATTGACACTGCAGAAGAGCTAATAGTGCATAACCATAACTTTTACCTTTATATTTTTGTCTTCATCTTTCAGAGTGAAATGACTTAGTGAAAGCTTTGGAGGAAAGGCGAGAAACCAGCTTACTCACATCACACCACCACCGCCCACCAGCTAAACAAAGAACTGAGTCGTCTCCCAGAAAAATGCTCCCACCAGCTAAACGAAGAACCAAGTCGTCTCCCAGAAGAATGCTCCCACCAGCTGGTGCCCCTGTTCAAAGTGTATGAAACCCTTTCCCACTGTATGTTTTGGAGACAAGCCTGACTTTTCAGGCTATGACAGGGACCAGTGGCCAAAACAAGACATTGCAACTCGCATACAGCTAGCCAATGAATATCTTCAACTCCCAAATCACTTTCAGGAAAGGACCTTTGAGTCACAGCATGGTCTTTGCTACTCCAAAATGCTGCAACTACCATAATTCAACTTTCTACGATATAGTGTAGTTGATCCTATGCACAATCCGTTTCTAGGCAATGCTTGTCATTTTATGGAGGTAGTTATGGACAGTGGTATTCTTACAAAAGAAAATATGGCTGTTGTAGAGGAGCGAGTCCAGGCTGTTAAATCACCATATGCTGTGGGGTATTTTCCCAGTAATGGACATCCAAGAGTCCCACGAGATATGTGAACATGCTAGCACCTCTACCATACCCCCTCTGACCCACACTAACCCGGAGGTATCTGCTTCATTGGAAACTGTGCCTTGTCAACTACAAACTCCACCACGGCAGCTAGCTGAGGAGTCTGATGTAGCCACACTCATTTTCTCTCCAATAACTCCAATGGCAGCTGCATGAGCTGTTTCCATTCTTACATAGTTTGTAACACAATTCACATGTATCAATACGTGGATAACCAAACCTAAATTAAGTTCTTCATTAAATATCCTTGGAAAGATGGACTAGCTGAGCACCAGCATAAAGCTAGTCAGAGATATCAGGTACTCTGAGAGGATACGGAGCTTTGCAAGTCTGAATCAGACCTTCGCGTTATTCCTTTGATCTGCAACAAAACCTACCTGATATAAAAAATCAGAAGTATGGACAAAACGTCAAGACTGTCATTACTTAAGGGACTGAATAGCTGCAACTGGAGTGCTCCAGTATTGTATAGCTGGATCGGAGACTGGCCATGCTCTGTCCTAATCCCATGACTGTTCCATCCTTCCTTTAATGCAGTGAGTGCACGGTTGACTCGAGGTATGTACACATAGTGTAGTGCATATACATGCACATCATTGGTTGGGTTCAGTACACCCTGCTCCTCAACAGTGAATGTCTCTCCAAAAACGTTCTATTTGTTGATTATGGACAGAACTCACAGCTATCATGCTTTGTCAATTAGTTCCATGACACTTGAGCATGTGCCAAGCCACTAAACAGTTTTCTCCTCCCTGATCTGATCTAACACAGAGGAAAATCCATACAGATGGACAGCCTCCAAGAAATGGTTGTTACATACAGTTGATGACATGTTGTTTGAACAGCTCATATACACAATCACTCGACGAAAATTATCAATGGCAACATGTGTGACCATTTATCAGCGAATTAGCTTAATGTGAATATGAGGCTACCTTAGGAGAGGCACTCAGGGATAGGTTGGTGTGTGGTTTGGGCAATGAGGCTCATTAGAAGAGGCTACTGTCTGAGCCTGATCTGACCCTAGACACAGCCTTAGTGCTAGCACAGAGTCTAGAAACTGCTGATGCTAATGCTAAGACTCTGCGTGGCCACGATCCAGCCAAGTGAAGCCTTTGTGCAGTACAAAATGGGTGGAGAAACATGATGCCCTCGAGGTCTTTATCCTGCAATCAACCTGTCTTTGGCCGGCATTGCAGAAAGAAGCAACACAACTGGAACAGGGATACAGTGAACAACGCATCTGGTCTGCTAATGGCTATAGAGAAGTTATCCTTCCTAATCACTTTAGTTGCAGTCCAAAATGTAATGAGCTACATCAAAAGCCTCACTAAACTATTGCAGAAACATTCCTTGGACCTAGTGCAGGGTATGGCTTCAGTGCAAGGTGTGCAAAACCAGCTGTCTGAAATCAGGGAAGATATTGCAAGTGGCACAGTGTGTGGTATACCATGGCTAAGACAATAGCGGAAGGAGAAGGAACTGAAGAGCCAGGTTTATCCAGATGATGTGGACAACTGAACAACAGTAGCTGAACAGAAGCCAGTACACAAATGTTTATAGTATATACTATCAGTGAGTTTACTCTCCCCCCCCCCCCCCCCCCTTTGAGCAATCCTGCATTCACCCTTGCATATAGCACCAAATGTTCAAGGAGTACAGTGATTGTAGTAATCTATGAAGTCTCTGAAGCTACAACAGTGAGCCCCTACAATGTCACAATCTTTGTGTTTTACGAATATGAGTCTTGAACTGCAAACATTGTAGCCCACAAATAATTTGGTGTATAAAGTACAAATGGTGGAAAATGTGTGCTGTTATTTAGGAGTAATGTTCAATAACAACATCCCTCTTTCACTATAAACCATTGTATTTCTGTGCTGTATTTGCAAACATTCCATTATGCAGCTAACGTTAAGTCATTGTTCAATGGAAGAGTGTTCTATTCAGAAGATGGGACAAATACAAAGGCTAAGGAGATGGCAGCATACATGTTCTTCGTGGTGCAAGGAACACCCTCAGCAGCTCAACTGATAGTATCCCTGCTGGAAGTCTCCTGAGTGAGGACCACCAGCAGCTTTCAAACTGGCTCTGCAAATTTTTGCAGAAGCGCAGAAGCAAAATGGCGAGCAATACCTCCCAAAGACAATCCAACATTACAGTTTTGTCTCCAAACTCACAAGTAGGGAATGCCAAAGCAGCGTACTAAGTACAGGAAGAAGTGCCCTCATGTTTTCATGATGTCTAATACAATTTCTGTGTCCAAGGGCACTTCTTTCGTGACAGTGAAGTCGAAAACGCCAACTGCTTTGAAGAAGAAGCTATCTCTCGCAACGCCTGAGCCTGCAGTACCTCTACAGGCTTCTGAACCCATGGATGTTGCAGACAGGCAGCTGCAGGGAATGAGATTGCTGGATTTGGCCAAGGTATCATCAGCCATTGCCAGTAATTTGTCGTGCAGTGCCTGCAAAACAGTCGCTGATGGTAGGAGAGAGCTTCGTTGGCCGCTGTGGCCGGGTTACAGATCTCTTCATTTCATGTGCCAATTGTGAAAGGAAGGTTTCCTTAAGCAGCCCTTACAATGCTGAGGCCAAAACAGTGAATAGACAAATTGTGCTGGCAATGAGAGTGGCTGGTTGTGAATTGGCATCACTTGAGAAGTTTTGTGGTGTCATGGGTTTACTCCCACCTCTCACTGATCCAGCCTTCCGTGCTCACAAAGCAGCTATTACAACTGCAGCAATCGATGAATCACAGGAAAGCAGAAAACAGCTGCACAGTATGCACAAAGCAAGTGATCATGAGATCATTGACATTACTGTCACTTTCGACGGCACTTGGGCAAAATGTGGCTTTACCTCACAATTTGGGATCGTTTTGGTTTTATCGTGGGAGACAGGGCAGGTACTTGATTGATTATGAAGTGTTATCGAAGTACTGCCCCGAATGCAAACTACATGATGTCATGCTTCTGGTGCCATGAACAGTGAAGGTGCGCTTATTATGTGGAAAAGGTCTGTGCAAGACCTTAAATTACAGTACTCATGCTACATTTCCAATGAAGATTCAAAGACACACAACCTCCTCACAGCCAACAATCCTTACACAGTACCAATTGAGAAGCATGACTGTGTTGGCCATGTGCAGAAGTGAATAGGAACTAGGCTGAGGAAACAACAACAAAGTAGAGCAGAAAGCAGATCGTATTCAAAACCACCTCTCAGCAAGATGTGACCTACTCCATCATTTTGGGTGGACATTTTGAGGATCCTTGACATGCAGGAATGGAGAGGGGATCTGTCATGGGCATAGAATAGCTGTACAAGCCAAGTGGGTACAAGAAGATGTAAGGTACCCCAAGGAAAGGCAAACGCTACTGCAGGCAAACCTGCAGGAAGGAACACTGCAACATACGACATGGAAAATCAAGATACACTTTATTGACTCAATGCCCATATAGTGAGAAAAGACTGCATTCCCTTAATTAAGCTAAGTGTACTTAAAGGCCACCAATGCTGAAAAATGGCAGTGTAGCCTTGAAGCTGCTATTCACTTACCATAGTCTTTAGATACTCTTTGCTAGGATGCTCTATGATCATCATCGAAACATTGTGCAAGACTGTGCAAGACCTGCCTTTTACAAATTAATCTGTAAGACTTGCACATACAAGTAGTCCTCAGATGATGTTAGCAGGTGATGTGCATCCCCATCCTCTCCAGAATGGACAGCCACGCACGTGATGAGTGCCAGATTACAGTGGAGTCCCCAGATGTGAGCTGAGTTGCAGGCCTCTACCACTTACCACTGACCAAGGCTAACTGTATCTCCTCTTCACTCCTACAGCAGTACTATCCGGACCAGGCAGGCAGAAGGGAGGGGATGGCATTGATTGTCCTCTGTGACAATGTCAGGGAGGGGTGCGAGTGGAGAAGGCCCTTAAGGAAGATGAGAGTGAGCCCTCTCCATACAGTGACACCTCTCGGCCTTCCCTCCAGGAACATCTAGAGCACAGCCATCACTCTACAGTCAACAGTAGCCTGTGTTGGGAGAGACTCCTGGCCCATACCCTCCACAAGTACAAGAAGGGTTGCCCTGCAATACCTGTAGTGTGCAGGTATTGTGGGGCAAGACTACTCCAATGGAACATAATCGTGAGTTTACAGTGCCACTGCTGTAGTTGCAACCAGTGTTGCAGCATGGGTGGAGGAGGTGAGGGGAAAGGAAGAGGACAATGTTGTCCTCTCTTATAAACCTTAAGGTGCCAGTGACGACAATACAGGACTACAAAGAGAAGATGTTCTCATAGTCCTGCAGACTCCAATCCAAGTGTGCTCAAGAGATTTAGAGGCAAAGTCATTTGTGTTGATGCAACACATGGTACAAATGCCTATGACTTCAAATTGATCACCCTGCTAGTCGTAGAAGAATATGGAGAGGGTTTCCCAGTAGCTTGTTGCCTAACAAATAGGGTGGACCGAGTAGTGCTAATTGAGTTTTTCACCTCTGTACGCATGAAATGTGGGATGGTGTACCCCTGTGGTTCATGTCAGACATGGCCGACCAGTAGTACCTGACCAGAGAGTGATGTATGGGTGCAGAGAGCACTAAAGTGGCTGAAGAGGGACAATTTCCTGTACGGTGATTTCTTAGTAAAGCTGCCATCAATCTACGACTACTGGCAAAAGGACTTGGTATATCACTATTCACCAATAGCGGATAGAATTAGCCGAAAACGGTTCTTCAACATACATCGCTTTATCCACTTCGCAAACAATGCAACCCTCTCTGCACCTGGTAGCTCTGACTATGACAAGCTTGGCAAAATACGCCCAATACTTACATCCCTCACAGACCGGTTTTCAGCTATATATGAGCCAGGAAAAGATCTCAGCATCGATGAAGCTATGATCCCATACAAGGGCAGATCTTCCTTAAAGCAGTACATGCCGAATAAGCCAGTCAAAAGAGGCATCAAGATATGGATGAGGGCAGAGGCAGTAAATGGTTATGTGTCTGCACTAAAGGTGTATACTGGGAAGACTGGGAAAGGAGTGGAACATGGCCTAGGAAGTTCTGTAGTAAAACACCTAAGTGAGGATTTGCACCATACATACCGGCACTTATACTTTGACAACTTCTTCTCTAGCGTTGACCTGCTGCTAGATCTCCTCCGTGTTGGCCTGTATGGGTGTGGCACTCTGAGGTCAAACCGCAAAGGATTTCCAAAAGATCTCGCAGCATATGTAAAGAAAGGATTGAAGAAAAGAGGGGATAGCGTGTCAAGGACAAATCAGGGGTCAAACATAGCAGTATCAATATGGCAGGACAATCGCCCAGTAGTACTGATCTCGAGCAATTCCGACCCTACATGCAGTGAAACTGTATTGCGAAAAAAGAGAGATGGTACACGAGACAAAGTACCTTGCCCTACATCCATTGCACTGTACAATAAATACATGGGAGGAGTGGACCGGAACGACCAACTGCGAGGGTACTACCATGTCCCAATCAAGTGTAGAAAATACTACAAATACATTTTCTGGTTTCTGTTGGATCTCGCCTCCACCAATGCATACATTCTAGCCAAGCAGTACACCACTCTAAAGATCAGCAACATGAAAATATTCAGACAAACCTTAGCAAAGGATTGATTGGTAGCTATGCTGGTAGAAAGAGACCAGGTCGACCATCCCTTCTTCCTGCCAGTAGCAAGCGCTTCTGCCTTGACCACTTTCCAACGAAGGGCGAGAAGCAGCAGCGCTGCCAATACTGTTCCTGGAAGAAGCAAAGAAGGTGCACTGTATGGCAATGTACAGATTGTAAAGCGTTTTTGTGTCACACAGGAAGAGATGACGACTGCTTTTTCCTCTTTCACAAGCAGCGGTGCATCTAACTAGTCTCGCATGTAACCCAACCGTATGCATACAGATTTCATTTACACATGTACATATACAGTTGTATTTCTTGTCAGAATCGTGGCATCTTATCGAACAACTTATTGTAGTGTAGTACAGTACGGTAGTAAAGCAAGCATCAAGCAGGTAAGCGTTCTGCATGTGCATTACATGGAGCATGTGTGCGATTACTTACCTCTTTTCGCGTCTGCTTCAAAATCCTTTCCTAGCCGCTCCCAAAATCTTCGTTGGAGATCACAAAAGCACTGTAGATCTTCCTTGGTGCCACACGCAGAGCAGCTGCCACCAATTTTCCCAGTTGTGCTGATCTCGAAGGCAACTAGCAAGCGAACATGACGCACGGAAGGCGCAACACGTGTCTGCGAAATTTTATTCGGTCATTACGGTCAATGTGCGCATAGTAAAAAATGGCGGCTAATGGGTTAAACACCTTGTCTAACCTATCCACTTGGCAGTTGCCAGTGGGCATGTTGGCATCGTTGAAGACCTTTTGCATAATGGTGAGTTGGCATGGCAGTGCCGCATCACTGTGCACAAACTCTGTCATAGTTACACATTTTGGGAATACACCTCTTTCTCTTACAAGGTACTTGCATTTCTCGACGTCAATACTTTATATATTGGTTGTGCGTGGCAGCAGATAATAGACCTGCTTCTGTTTTGCAAGTTGTGGAATACCTTGGACATGATCCGAAGAATCCATTGTTCTGGGAGGAAGAAGAGTTGATCTGCAGAATGCCTCCCTGTCAACATCGAGCCACTTGCATCTGATTGAAGAGCCAGGAAAATTGATGTACATTGTGAGAACCCTTTAATTGTGTTGTGCTACCCCCCACACACAGTCACATATACGTACACTGCAGTCAGACACAGTGGTGCCACTCTGCAGCCACACATCATCATTCACTGCAGTGACAACAGTCACACACAGCAGTCACACAGGGAAAAGAAACGGCACTAGCAGCATATACGTATTACATCTCCACACTGCTAATATAATGTTGGGAGCCATTATGGCAACCATACGTGTGAGTTACCTTAGTAACCATATCTGCAAAATACAGGCATTTCTCAACATGTATCTTGTTTGCAAAGTACAAAGTACATTGTGAGAACAACACAAGGGATGACTTTCTTTTACATGGTACTTGCATTACTATATACAGTAACAGTCTTTAAGAAACCCTTATACCTTCCCTCTGCATGACCAACTGATCATTAAAGCTGGCTGCATGACTGTGTAGGAATGCGCAGTGCTTAGACAGTTGGTACAGCGCACAAAAGTAGCCAATAATAGGTTTCAGGATAGCTTATGATACAAAGTCAATGGGTAGTTTGCCTTGTATGCCTGCATGCTTACAGTATACTCTATTCTTTGTCCTTCCAAATTATTCGACACTTGCTCCAATACGTTGTGGTTGGCCTCTGCTCGCATCTTTCATTCACAGCAGGAAGTGTTCTATGCTAATCAACTCCTCGGTTCAACTGCTGTTCCTCAATGCACATGATTCTTGCCATGATCGTTGCTCTATTGGTGACTGTCAAACTCTCCTCGAATTTCTGATTTCACTAAATGTTCTTCTAGATACATACATGACTCGTGTGTAGAACAGAGCCATATAACAATGTGTACAATTTGACTAGAACACACATTGTGGAAATGTCCAGTTAACAACAGCAGAGAGAGAGATGATGAAGCCAGGCAGCAAGTGGCTAAATGACAACATAATAATGCTGCAGAGGGAGCACTGTGATACAAGCATGGAAGAATTAAAGGACTGCAATCCTCATTGCTGGTCCCTATACATCAGTTCAGTGTGGTGTGAGGGGAGTTTGTGCAAATTCTACACAGTGAGGGAAGTCATTGGATAACTGTCAGTAACATCGGATAACTGTCAGTAACATCGGAATGCCAGAAGGAGAAGTTATGGTCTCAGATAGCCGTATGATAACTGCAGAGCAGGTGTGTGCCCCGGTGCACACATATGCATGAGAGCTCACAGTGTTGTTCATAAATGTGAAAGACAACAGGAGCGACTGAGGGACTGTACGCTATTGCATATGTCACTAGCCTTTGCCATGGAGTCAACCCAGTGACAACACAGTACACAGGGAAGAAGATGAGAGACCATCAGAGATGCTGCTTACTGTTGGGAGAATTTACACCATTTTCATCTAGGCACAAATTTCCTTTGGACACTTTTCAATCTTGCCCAATCATAGAAGTTGCATGCTATTGTTGCAATCAGCCTGAGCGACCCATGCTAGAGTGCTCTGCCTGTCAAGAGTTTACCATGAGCAGTGCAAGGATTTTCTGAAGACTTACAGTAACAACAAAGCAAAGACATGGAAATGCAGAACAAGCAGAACAGCAAAAAGTAATTTCACACTGCATATCCCAAAGGCTCTAGTTTGAACATTACAATTCAGAAGTTCTCACTATCGGGCGAACCTTGTTGGGTTGGTTGCAGATGAAGCACACTGCATTGACAAATGGTAAGTATAAGTAAGTGAGCATAATGTAAACTAAAATACGAAGATGCAATACTAGCCTATCTCACAGGCATCTGTCAATGCCCACCTGACCACTGAAGAATTGCAAGCCACGTTCGGTCACCTCAGTTCAGAACTTCTCATGAAATGGGTACAGCACTCTGCTCAGGAAACTGGAAACTCATGATTACATCATGCCAAAATGCTTCCAGAAAGCATTTGGCCACATCAGTACGGCTTTCCTTACAGTGTGCCGCAAGAGGTTGAAGAGCTTGATGAGGACACCAGCCGTTACTTGTATCCACAGCGACATGAAGAAACAAGATGATTGTACCACACAACTTGGAAATGCTTGTGACTTGGGGTGCAGGACACAACGTGCAGTGTGTGAGCCAGCATGGGTTTGAAATATGTATCCGGCCAAGTACATCTCAAAGCCTGAGCCTACGACAAAGAATGAGCTGCCAGACGATGTATCTGCTCCAGAGTGGTACCTGAAGTGTGGTAGTGCCTACCATGTATACATGTGTATGTGTCATGTATGTAGTGCTGAAATAACACCTTCCATATGAGGTCATTGATGTTGACAGAGATTGGACAAAGAATGTGTGAGAATGCATGTCCCTACATCAACTTCAACACTGATAACTTAGTGGTACCTGAAGACCAGGGTGATTGGTGCAATTGAGGCACTTGACGTCAGAAGTGAAACCATCTGTGAAAGTGCTCAATGGCAAGAAGCAACTTGAAGTGCTCCCTCAAGCTTCTCAGGATGTCTTCTACTTGAGCAAGTTTCAAATATACTTGTTGCGGCCTAAAGAGCTGAGAGACATCGCTTACCCTAACTTGTACAAGTGGTAGAGGCAGGTGTGCAGAAACTCAGAGGGCTGTTAGGTAAATGCAACAGCAGCAGCAGCTTGTAGAAGGAAGTGATGACTCAGATGCAGAATTGAATGAAACAGGTGATTTTGGCAAATATCTTTGTTATGCCACCGCCAGAAAGGGGCAGGTGTCTTAAGAAAAGGCTGCAAGTATATGTACACACAGTGTCAACTGATGGGCAATTCACTGCCATTTTGACCAAGCTTGAAAAGCTGAAGTGTCCAGTTGTAGTGTCTGACTACATTGATGCTTTCCATAAGACATCCCTGAAGAGAGATGACACGGTGACTGCCTCTGATTTGTGTACAGCTGATGAATTCGTCCAGTGTGTAAAAGTTGATCATTGTGTGAAAATTGTAAAGAATGCTCACTGGCTGTATGAGGACAGTATCTAACCAGGATATCTTTGGTACGGACTTATGGAAGACATTCAATGTCATCTTACTGTGAGGCTGTTCATACCTACAACATCAAGGGCTGGTTAATTGACACCTCTGGCTAGGGGAAACCCCACCAACACTTTGTTGACAGGCAAAAGGACAGCTTTGGAACAGCACCCAATTGAAGTGGCTTAATCCCCGGGTCTTCTTTGATAATGGCCACCGCCTCAGAGGCCTTCACTCCGCCACCTGAAGCACATGACAGGAGCAACGTAAAAACTGGTCAGCACCATGATTTGCACATGCTAACAGTTTTAACTATCTAAAGCATTGAACAGCCGTAGCGCGCACAGTTGCCCTTCTAAATGCTCTGGATGCAGAAGTGTGCGGATGTAGACGCTGTACGAGAGGTGATCACAATGGAGCAGCTACTGAATTTGATGCCAGTAGGGATCTGGATCTGGGTGAGGGAGAGGAAGCCCAAGACAGTAGCAGAGGCTAGCCTGTTAGCGGATGACTATACAGATGCAGGACAGCCAAAGGGTACAGGAAGCAGCAAGGGAGACTTCCAAGTGGGGGGCCCAGACAGTGCTACACCTGTGTTAAGCCCGGACATCTTTCTAGGGGTTGCCTGCAGAAGAGCTCTGGAGGTATTCAGCCCAAGGTTGAGCCGGTGACCAGGGACATGAAGCAGGGTGACCAAGACGGACCATGCTGCTTCCGATGCCACCAGAAGGGTCACTTTGCTAACTGGTGCCCCTCCCAACCAGCTCTTTTGTGCTAGCAGGTTCCCTCTCGGTGTGATGGTCCTGCCAGGACAGGTGCAGCAGAGGACACTCCACTTGAGAGTATCCTCTTGGATACTGGGGCTGCAAACACAATGATCCACAGAGATTTGCTGTCGGTGGAGAAGATCATGCAGGAGATGGTGGACATCAGATGTGCCCATGGTGACGTGGTCAGCTATCCTTTAGCTGAGGTGAGCATGAGGGTGGGGGATTATACTTTCTCCGTGCAGGCAGCTGTGTTGGATCGGTTGCCTGTTCCTGTGCTCTTGGGACGAGATGTACCGAGGTTTGACCAACTGCTTGGAGTGGAGCAGGGCGGCAGTAGTGCTGGAGTTACAAAGGTTGTGGCAGTGACTACTAGGAGTCAGAGGAGACAGGGTGAACTGTTGTAGCGGGAACAGCTGGCCCGTGACAGGGAGTCAGGTGCCATGCCAACCCACTGACAGAGGAAGAGGTGCCCTTCAGTGAGTTGGATGATGTAGTCACAGTGGTAACAGGTTTGTGTTGGTTGTGTGTGACTATGCTACTAGGTGGCCTGAAGCGGTGCTGCTGAAGTCTATCAATGAAGGGCACGTTGCTGGGGAGCTGATGGTCCTGTTCTCAAGGTTGGGCATACCTCCAAGGAGATCCTAACGGACCAGGGCAGTAACTTCTCTTCGCAGTTGTTTAAGAAGGTTTACTGGCTGCTCTCCATCAAGTAACACCTCTAGAGGTAGCCTTGATGCGAGTGATGACAACTGGGGACAGAGAGACAACCCGTTGTGGATGGATGCATGGAATGGAAGGTAACAACCAGTAACTGTGACCCTGGATATTATCCAATTTCCTGGTGAAGATGTGCTTGGGAGACTATGGAAGCATTCTTTCATCAGCTGTGCAGTGCTGTGCAGATGTAGCCATGAGGGCACCAACGCATACATCCTCTGCAAAAATACCCCCCACTCAAAGCAACTCACCCATCTAGAGTTCGTTCTTGCTGTTGCGCAGCGTCTGCTCGCCAGCCACAATTCGAGAAAGAGGCCTGCTGTCGCTCAGCCGCCTCCATCAAGCTGTCTTCAAAGGAGACACTTTCTATCAAAGAATGGTGGCAAACTGCAGTGCCGTGTGTGCACAGAGAGAGGCCAAGGGTCTTCGCATTGTAGTGCAAAGCACCACAGCCAGTCATACAAACCACACTGCCATCATCAGTACAATCAATGTACCAGAATAGGCAATGTGTCACACAAGTTGTGACTGCAAGTGTAAAGAAAGGCAAACTACATAGATGGAGAGTCATGTCGGCTGTACTCACGTTCAATGTTCATTGGGTCTCTTCCGTTCTGTCAGGTCGTTATTAACTAGGGCACCTTTTGTGTGCTGCCTGTTGGGAGGGGGACAGGCAGAAAGCTATGTCCCTTGTAAAAAAGAATGACCGGTTGATGCAAATGAAACTGTGTACTGTAGTCTTGTGCATGTATTTCTCTATTGTGTGCTATTCTTCTGAAAGGTAATCTTACACTGCTTTCACATGTATGTGTCTTATTGGTCACTTACAGGTGCACCCACTCACTTTAATAGAAGTTCCGACCAGTGAACTCTGCATCTAAATGCCTTGTCCAACCTATCCACTTGGCAGTTGCCAGTGGGCATGTTGGCATTGTTGAAGACCTTTTGCATAATAGTGAGTTGGCATGGCAGTGCCGCATCACTGTGCACAAACTCTGTCATAGATACACATTTTGGGAATACATCTCTTTCTCTTACAAGGTACTTGCATTTCTTGACGTCAATATTTCATTTCTTGGTTGCGCGTGGCAGCAGATAATAGACTTGCTTCTGTTTTGCAAGTTGTGGAATACCTTGGACATGATCTGAAGAATCCATTGTCCTGTGAGGAAGAAGAGTTGATCTGCAGAATGCCTCCCTGTCAACATCGAGCCACTTGCATCTGATTGAAGAGCCAGGAAAATTGATGTACATCGTGAGAACCCTTTAATTGTGTTGTGCTACCCCCCCACACACAGACAGTCACATATACGTACACTGCAGTCAGACACAGTGGTGCCACTCTGCAGCCACACGTCATCATTCACTGCAGTGACAACAGTCACACACAGCAGTCACACAGGGAAAAGAAACGGCTCTAGGAGCATATACGTATTACATCTCCACACTGCTAATATAATGTTGGCAGCCATTATGGGAACCATACGTGTGAGTTACCTTAGTAACCATATCTGCAAAATACAGGCATTTCTCAACATGTATCTTGTTTGCAAAGTACAAAGTACATTGTGAGAACAACACAAGGGATGACTTTCTTTTACATGGTACTTGCATTACTATATACAGTAACAGAAGAAACCCTTATACCTTCCCTTTGCGTGACCAACTGATCATTGAAGCTGGCTGCATGACTGTGTAGGAATGCACAGTGCTTAGACAGTTGGTACAGTGCACAAAAGTAGCCAATAATACGTTGAGGATAGCTTATGATACAAAGTCTATGGGTAGTTTGCCTTGTATGCCTGCATGCTTACAGTATACTCTATTCTTTGTCCTTCCAAATTATTCGACACTTGCTCCAATACGTTGTGGTTGGCCTCTGCTTGCATCTTTCATTCACAGCAGGAAGTGTTCTATGCTAATCAACTCCTCGGTTCAACTGCTGTTCCTCAATGCACATGATTCTTGCCATGATCGTTGCTCTATTGGTGACTGTCAAACTCTCCTCGAATTTCTGATTTCACTAAATGTTCTTCTAGATACATACATGACTTGTGTGTAGAACAGAGCCATATAACAATGTGTACAATTTGACTAGAACACGCATTGTGGAAATGTCCAGTTAACAACAGCAGAGAGAGAGATGATGAAGCCAGGCAGCAAGTGGCTAAATGACAAGATAATAATGCTGCAGAGGGAGCACTGTGATACAAGCATGGAAGAATTAAAGGACTGCAATCCTCATTGCTGGTCCCTATACATCAGTTCAGTGTGGTGTGAGGGGAGTTTGTGCAAATTCCACACAGTGAGGGAAGTCATTGGATAACTGTTAGTAACATCGGAATGCCAGAAGGAGAAGTTATGGTCTTGGATAGCCGTATGATAACTGCAGAGCAGGTGTGTGCCCTGGTGCACACATCTGCATGAGAGCTCACAGTGCTGTTCATAAACGTGAAAGACAACAGGAGCTATTGCATATGTCACTAGCCTTTGCCATGGAGTCAACCCAGTGACAACACAGTACACAGGGAAGAAGATGAGAGACCATCTGAGACACTGCTTACTGTTGGGAGAATTTACATCATTTTCATCTTAGGGACACATCTCCTTTGAACACTGTCCAATCTTGCCCGATCATAGAAGTTGCGTGCTATTGTTGCACTCAGCCTGAGCGACCCATGCTAGAGTGCTCTGCCTGTCAAGAGTTTACCATGAGCAGTGCAAGGATTTTCTGAAGACTTACAGTAACAACAAAGACATGGAAATGCAGAACAAGCATAACAGCAAAAAGCAATTTCACACTGCATATCCCAAAGGCTCTAGTTTGAACATTACATTTCCAATAATGCAACTGGTACTTTACAGCAGTTAGCTAGCAAGCTAATAGCAACATTTTTACAGCAAACTTACATACTGTATGAGGTTAGTTGCCATATAAATCTGATTGTTATGGCCCTGCGTTAATTCATACATTAATTCTAATAATATATATATATAGTTGATCATCAACTGCTATTTGTCAGCCCAGAAAATCTCCTTCACAACAGTCTTTTGCAGGATATGTTGAGAAGTTCTCACCATCATGCGAACCTTGTTGGGTTGGTTGTGGATAAAGCACACTGCATTGACAAATGATAAGTAAGCAAAATGTTAACTACAATATGAAGAAGCAACACAAGCCTATCTCACAGGCATCTGTCAACCTGACCACTGAAGAAATTGCAAGCCATGGTTGGTCGCCTCAGTTCGGAACTTCTCATGAAATGAGTACAGCACTACGCTGCCAGAATATTGGGTTTAAACCAATATTGGTTCCAACGCCACCAAGAGCTCCATGCCTTGCTGAACCAGAAAGACCCTGCATCTGATCCAGTGTGATCTCATTGCATAGTGTACACACCAGAGTAGACACATCTCATTTAGTTGGTGATCTTTGCATCTCTGTGCTCCTCCCCACAAGTACTTCTAGATTGGGGCCCGTTACTGGAGTCACCTTGCAGTTTGACAGAACAACTGCTTCCTTCTTCTCATGAAACAGTGCAAGCTTTTGCTGCTGTTGGGTGTCAAAGCCAAATAACCTCATGTTATTCTTTTCATCACTGAGTATGTTACTGTACATTTGGTCTCTTCCTTTCTGCCAGGTCGTTATGAACTAGGGCACCTTTTGTGTGCTGCCTGTTGGGAGGGGGACAGGCAGAAAGCTATGTCCCTTGTGAAAAAGAATGACCGGTTGATGCAAATGAAACCGTGTACTCTAGTCTTGTACATGTATTTCTCTATTGTGTGCTATTCTTCTGAAAGGTAATCTTACACTGCTTTCACATGTATGTGTCTTATTGGTCACTTACAGGTGCACCCACTCACTTTAATAGAAGTTCAGACCAGTGAACTCTGCATCTAAATGCCTTGTCCAACCTATCCACTTGGCAGTTGCCAGTGGGCATGTTGGCATCGTTGAAGACCTTTTGCATAATGGTGAGCTGACATGGCAGTGCTGCATCACTGTGCACAAACTCTGTCATAGATACACATTTTGGGAATACATCTCTTTCTCTTACAAGGTACTTGCATTTCTTGACGTCAATATTTTATTTATTGGTTGCGCGTGGCAGCATAATAGACCTGCTTCTGCTTTGCAAGTTGTGGAATACCTTGGACATGATCCGAAGAATCCATTGTCCTGTGAGGAAGAAGAGTTGATCTGCAGAATGCCTCCCTGTCAACATCGAGCCACTTGCATCTGATTGAAGAGCCAGGAAAATTGATGTACATTGTGAGAACCTTTTAATTGTGTTGTGCTACCCCACACACACAGACAGTCACATATACGTACACTGCAGTCAGACACAGTGGTGCCACTCTGCAGCCACACGCCATCATTGACTGCAGTGACAACAGTCACACACAGCAGTCACACAGGGAAAAGAAACGGCACTAGCAGCATATACGTATTACATCTCCACACTGCTAATATAATGTTGGCAGCCATTATGGGAACCATACGTGTGAGTTACCTTAGTAACCATATCTGCAAAATACAGGCATTTCTCAACATGTATCTTGTTTGCAAAGTACAAAGTACATTGTGAGAACAACACAAGGGATGACTTTCTTTTACATGGTACTTGCATTACTATATACAGTAACAGAAGAAACCCTTATACCTTCCCTTTGCGTGACCAACTGATCATTGAAGCTGGCTGCATGACTGTGTAGGAATGCACAGTGCTTAGACAGTTGGTACAGTGCACAAAAGTAGCCAATAATACGTTGAGGATAGCTTATGATACAAAGTCTATGGGTAGTTTGCCTTGTATGCCTGCATGCTTACAGTATACTCTATTCTTTGTCCTTCCAAATTATTCGACACTTGCTCCAATACGTTGTGGTTGGCCTCTGCTTGCATCTTTCATTCACAGCAGGAAGTGTTCTATGCTAATCAACTCCTCGGTTCAACTGCTGTTCCTCAATGCACATGATTCTTGCCATGATCGTTGCTCTATTGGTGACTGTCAAACTCTCCTCGAATTTCTGATTTCACTAAATGTTCTTCTAGATACATACATGACTTGTGTGTAGAACAGAGCCATATAACAATGTGTACAATTTGACTAGAACACGCATTGTGGAAATGTCCAGTTAACAACAGCAGAGAGAGAGATGATGAAGCCAGGCAGCAAGTGGCTAAATGACAAGATAATAATGCTGCAGAGGGAGCACTGTGATACAAGCATGGAAGAATTAAAGGACTGCAATCCTCATTGCTGGTCCCTATACATCAGTTCAGTGTGGTGTGAGGGGAGTTTGTGCAAATTCCACACAGTGAGGGAAGTCATTGGATAACTGTTAGTAACATCGGAATGCCAGAAGGAGAAGTTATGGTCTTGGATAGCCGTATGATAACTGCAGAGCAGGTGTGTGCCCTGGTGCACACATCTGCATGAGAGCTCACAGTGCTGTTCATAAACGTGAAAGACAACAGGAGCTATTGCATATGTCACTAGCCTTTGCCATGGAGTCAACCCAGTGACAACACAGTACACAGGGAAGAAGATGAGAGACCATCTGAGACACTGCTTACTGTTGGGAGAATTTACATCATTTTCATCTTAGGGACACATCTCCTTTGAACACTGTCCAATCTTGCCCGATCATAGAAGTTGCGTGCTATTGTTGCACTCAGCCTGAGCGACCCATGCTAGAGTGCTCTGCCTGTCAAGAGTTTACCATGAGCAGTGCAAGGATTTTCTGAAGACTTACAGTAACAACAAAGACATGGAAATGCAGAACAAGCATAACAGCAAAAAGCAATTTCACACTGCATATCCCAAAGGCTCTAGTTTGAACATTACATTTCTAATAATGCAACTGGTACTTTACAGCAGTTAGCTAGCAAGCTAATAGCAGCATGTTTACAGCAAACTTACATACTGTATGAGGTTAGTTGCCATATAAATCTGATTGTTATGGCCCTGAGTTAATTCATACATTAATTCTAATAATATATATATATAGTTGATCATCAACTGGTATTTGTCAGCCCAGAAAATCTCCTTCACAGCACTCTTTTGCGGGATATGTTGAGAAGTTCTCACCATCATGCGAACTTTGTTGGGTTGGTTGTGGATAAAGCATACTGCATTGACAAATGGTAAGTAAGCAAAATGTAAACTACAATATGAAGATGCAACACAAGCCTATCTCACAGGCATCCGTCAACCTGACCACTGAAAAAATTTCAAGCATGGTTGGTTGCCTCAGTTCGGAACTTTTCATGAAATGAGTACAGCACTACGCTGCCAGAATATTTGGTTTAAACCAATATTGGTTCCAACGCCACCTAGAGCTCCGTGCCTTGCTGAACCAGAAAGACCTTGCATCTGATCCAGTGTGATCTCATTGCATAGTGTACACACCAGAGTAGACACATCTCATTTAGTTGGTGATCATTGCATCTCTGTGCTCCTCCCCACAAGTACTTCTAGATCGGGGCCCCTGTTACTGGAGTTACCTTGCAGTTTGACAGAGCAACTGCTTCCTTCTTCTCATGAAACAGTGCAAGCTTTTGCTGCTGTTGGGTGTCAAAGCCAAATAACCGCTGTTATTCTTTTCATTACTGAGTATGTTACTGTACATTGGATCTCTTCCTTTCTGCCAGGTCGTTATGAACTAGGGCACCTTTTGTGAGCTGCCTGTTGGGAGGGGGACAGGCAGAAAGCTATGTCCCTTGTGAAAAAGAATGACCGGTTGATGCAAATGAAACCGTGTACTCTAGTCTTGTACATGTATTTTTCTATTGTGTGCTATTCTTCTGAAAGGTAATCTTACACTGCTTTCACATGTATGTGTCTTATTGATCACTTACAGGTGCACCCACTCATTTTAATAGAAGTTCAGACCAGTGAACTCTGCATTTAAACACCTTGTCCAACCTATCCACTTGGCAGTTGCCAGTGGGCATGTTGGCATCGTTGAAGACCTTTTGCATAATGGTGAGCTGACATGGCAGTGCTGCATCACTGTGCACAAACTCTGCCATAGATACACATTTTGGGAATACATCTCTTTCTCTTACAAGGTACTTGCATTTCTTGACGTTATCATTTTATTTCTTGGTTGTGCGTGGCAGCAGGTAATAGACCTGCTTCTGCTTTGCAAGTTGTGGAATACCTTGGACATGATCTGAAGAATCCATTGTCCCGTGAGGAAGAAGAGCTGATCTGTAGAACGCCTCTCTGTCAATATCGAGCCACTTGCATCTGATTGAAGAGCCAAGAAAATAGTATTTTTTCCATGATAAGAGCACTTTCAATGCAAGCAATGACCAGCCCACACAATGGGGGACCGAAGACATGAAAGCTGGTATGCTCAGACCAAAGAGCAAGGGAGCAGGGATCATGGTCTCAGACTTCATTGACAAGACTAACGACTATCACGTTTGGACGAGGAAGAGTACGAGATAGCCCTGGGATCTAATCCTAATCTCAAAAGATCAGCTAGGTCTTACCTTGAGTATGGAGATAATCGTGAAGGCTACTGGACATGGAATAATTGATGATTCAGCTGGCAGATGCAGCATTAATTGCTGAAGCCAAGTATACCAGAGAGAAGGGCTATAAGTTGTACTGGGTGTTTGACCACAGTTCGTGCCATGCTGCTATGGCAGATGATGCCCTCAATGCCAGCAAGATGAATAAAAAACCAGGAGGCAAGCAACCCAGAATGCGTGACACAGTATGGAATTGAAGAGCACAGAGAATGGTATTTCCAGATGGCACACCTAAGGGGCTGGACCAAGTACTAAGAGAAAGAGGGATTAATACAAGGAAGATGAAGCTAGATGACATGCGTGAGGAGCTCACAAGCTACAGTGATTTTAGGGATGAATAGTCACAGATACAATACTTCCTGAACAGTCGTGGCCATGGGTGCATCATGTTGTCCAAGTTTCATTGTGAGCTCAATTCCATTGAAAGGTGTTGGGCTCTGTTGATCTCTGAGTTAACTCTGTTAGCTCTGTATAACACAGAAAGTGATATATGTACTTTCAAAGTTGGCATTACAGTTTGTGAATAATGCACTATATGGGGCTTCAAACCAATTGCACAGATTCCATAATTTAAAATAATTTATTGAGAAGCTTTTACGTGTAGGCAGAAATACCCCAATTGCTGTACTATGACGAGACATGGGCTGGCATCCAGTGTCTGTAATAACACAAACCACCTGGGTCAGATTCTTCCTGAGGCTAAGCAAAGTGTCACCAAAGCAATTAATTCACATTTTTAAAGAATCATGTCTCAATCATGAATAATGTGGGCATACTCAACAAAAAAATTACTACAGAATATGCATGATGACAAAATTATTCTACACCAACTCATTGCATTGCATATATAGCTTAGTAAGCTACAAACATGCTTTGCTTTCTCTGTTCATAAAAGACTGGAGAGATGAAATTAATGAAATTAGAATGAATCGGAGTCAGGAGGAAGATTAAATCTCTATAGAACAATGAAGATACCCCACAGACAAAGAGATATGCGCTTAATATTAGAACAGTTGGGGGAGGAGGGTGATGCTGTCCTGCGTATGGGCTGTCTCCTCTTGGCAGTGGAAACCGGGTGGTATGTATTCCCACATCCCGTATAGGGAGAGGGTGTGCCAATTGTGCAGCAGGGGAGAGGTGGAAGAACAGTCACACTTTATAGCCATTTGGCCAGCTTTTAATGACCTTAGATATTATGTGTAACTATGATAACCACATTGTAAACCTCCTCATCTGCATTTAGATACTGTCGACACTGCACCGGGACTGCACATGATATACAGTCAAAGGTAATTGTACACTGAGCTGCTAAAATGTCTGCTCTGCTATGTATGTCTTGTATCTATTAGTTTGTACAGTCCCACTTTCGGCTTCAGACTGCGGATGAGCATGCACACCACTGCGACCTACTGGAAAGGCAGGATATGAATGCTCTAGACTGGCAGCACTTTTCCACAACATTTGGAGTCAACTGAAGGACAGTACTGAGCACCCTTAGATACTTTGATGTTACATACTTCTGGTGCATCAATACCAGACATCATGCATAAAGTTCTGGAGGGTGCACTTTCACTGCAATTGAAACTCATACCAAAGGTACAGTTTGGTGTCCAAACTACATCAAAGTGTTGCCATGTTTCATAGTGTCACTTGTTCCATGCACGTCTTTGTTAACGAGCAAAAGCTCTTTACCTTTGAGTTTAATTGGACAAGCAGTTCCAGAAACTGAACCTACGTCTTTTTCTTCAGACAGCACACAGGCTTTGCTCACTTGCTGAAGTGGTGCTGACTACAGCAGATTATAATCTTTGCTAACATGGTATTTACATGGTACTTGCATGTTACTTGCAGTCACATGCAAGTAACAGCCTATTATCGCTTATCCCATAGACACACAATCCAGATTCCTCCCCCCCCCAAACACCCACACCAATGCACTGCTCTCACACAATAGCAATGCACATGTGGACAATGGGAAGATTTTTGCCCTTTGTCATTGGCCACAAGGTGCCAGAAGGGGAAGAGCACTGGAACAATCACTTGGGGTCTATGAGCACTCAGTACAAAGGTGGCTACAGAAGTTTGACAGTGATGGAGAAATTGCACATGAAGGGTTTGTGGACTGAAATTGTAGCCATTTTCCTCTGCCTCTGCCAGACAAAGATATGTTTTTGTTCTTAAGAAGAGGCTGCAAGCCTATCTGCACGCTGCGTCGACTGATGGACTGGAGTGCATGAAGGCACTAGACACCACTCTACAGGCACCAGATGGTCAGAGGTCACCGATGTCCTTCGGTTCTTCAATGGCAACAAGGTGGCTCAGTGGACTGAGGGGGGCAATCAAGCCGAAAGGAAATACAAGTGTGGTTCTTGTGATTGATGCTGCACACTGCAACCAAGTTCCATACATGTCCCTTGCTGATGACCAAGCTGTGCTTGCTAGAGGCCACGGAGGCAAGAAGAGCTGCCTCAAGCCATTTGAAATCCTTCACACCAAGAGGTGAAGACAGAGCTGACAACCAGGAAGCTTAACTCAATGGGAGACAGCAAGGTTGTCAGACAACGTCTGGCAGAGCACCTAGGGGGGTTGCAGCGTGTTCCTCTTCTGCTCGTAAGCAATCCCCAAGAGGACATAAAGGCACTACATCTAGACCACTACAGCCTTAATGACTTTTAATCCCTTCGTGCCCTCAAGGGTCATCTCATCAACCTGTTCGCAGAGATACTATTCCTTCTTTCACCCACCCTCAAGCAGAAGGTAAACCAGGTTCTTGCCGTGTCTCTGGAAGCAGAAGATCACAGGAACTGACTTGTGTGTTACTGCTATTGTCCTCAGACAGTTTCTAGCTGGCAGGGTGCAGTATTTCAAAGACTAATAACAGACCGACAATATGAATGCAAGTGGTTCTAGGTAAGGAAGAGACCAACAACCTTTGTCATACTCCTGCGTACATATATACAGACCTTGTGGCACTCACTGGCTGTCTTGCATAACAAACAGCTGTTCCACATCCATTTTTATGCTACACGATAATAATTCACTGATGGGGCTTCACTCATGACGTCACGTGCCATACCCCTGACTACGTCATAAGCAACATTATCTAATATATCTTATAAACTGAACCATGAATTTAAAAATGAATTGCAATTCTGAAATCAGCTTAATACATCACAGGGCATTTTCTGCACCATGCACAGCATGGTGCAGAAAATGAAGCATTGAGGGCATGTTCATTAAACATTGCTCCGTCATGAAGGAAGATGGCATCCTCTTCTCAATGCACATCCACCACAGCTTCATACAGCACAGTCAGATCTTCTCAACCCAAAACTATTAGATGAGCAGCACATTGCATTGGAGGATCTCCTCCAGGAAAAGCAGTTGAAAATATCTTCCCTACCCAGACTATATTTGATCAGTTTCCTGCCATTCACAGTGTGCAGCAAGTGGCAGGAATCTAGCACCCGTGTGAAGATCATCAAAACATGATGGATCATGCTTTGGAGCAGTTGCAGCAAATGACTATGACAATGTATGGCGACAAATTCTTAGGGCCGAAGTTGTTTCCACATCTTCATCCATTTGGCTTTGGTGGATGGCATCCTGGTTGCACCATACAGTTCTCAGACCATGTGAAGATGAGGCAATATGACGCGAGAGGCTGGTTTTCAGAGACTGTCAGTACCCCTTCTACAAATTTGACCTCATGGGCAAGGAAAGATAGAAAGCCTATGCCACAAAGACTCTCACTGTTGCACTGCAGGTGGAGAAGGTGACAGCTGAGAAAGTGCTATCAGCTGAGAAGGGTGGTGACCCGTATTCTTCCTATGGGAAAGAGATGTATTCCTGGGTCACCTCAGTATTGGAAGGTTTTGGGCTTGACCTCATTGCCATGAGACAGACTCTTAGAGGCTGCTATGACGTCTTTGTCACAATATCAGTCAATGATGCCTGGCCTCACGTGTGCAAGCAACCATCAGAGATGGGTGGGGTACTACAGAGAAGGTGGAAAACATCAACTTGGATAAGCTTATCCCTAGTCGTCAGCCTTCAGGTGCATGCCATGATGTTTGTGTAATGGCTGGAAGAAAGAATATCAAAGGCGTGGTATGGGACATGCTCCTTTGGGTTGAAGGTGGGACCATTCCAGATGATTCTGTTGTCACTGAGATGCCACGACCAGCTGACACTGACAGCACTACTGGCAAGTACCTGAGAAAGCTGATGAGGAAGTTGGAATGCAGCCATGGTGGCAAGAAGAACTGCCTCGAGCCATTTGAGATCCTTTCACACCAAGAGGTAAAGAAAGAGCTGACAATCAGGAAGCTTAACTCAATGGGAGACAGCAAGGTTGTCAGACGTCTGGCAGAGCACCTAGGGGGGATGCAGCGTGTTCCTCTTCTGCTCGTGAGCAATCCCCAAGAACATAAAGGCACTACATCTAGACCACTACAGCCTTAATGACTTTGAGCCCCTTCGTATCCTCAAGGGTCATCTCATCAACCTGTTTGCAGAGATACCATTCCTTCTTTCACCCACTCTCAAGCAGGAGGTAGATCAGGTTCTTGCCAGGTGTCTCTGGAAGCAGAAGATCACAAGAACTGACTTGTGTGTTACTGCTATTGTCCTCAGTCAGCGTCTAGCTGGCAGGGGGGTGTCCATGGAGATTCAAGCTCTCATGGATACCATTGTGCGCATAGTCCAAGTCAGCTACCTTCCAGAGAACAAACACACTCCTCGAACTGTGCTGCAACTCTACAACTGCATGTGGTACAACCATGAGCTATTGCAGCACCTTGTTCCTCGTCCTAACGTCCTCACACACAAGAAACTCTTTGGCTTCAAACTGCATGATATTTCTTGTCACGAAGGTCTGCAATTCGAGCTTGTGTCTCTGTGATTGTGCAACACTGAATTTGAGGAATGTCTCTTTGAGCAAGCAAACAAAGTGGCTCAGTGCACGAATCGTCAGCCAGCCAACGTTGTGCAGCAAATGTTCATCAGTGTGCAGATCATCCTGGCACAAAGAAAGATGAGGGTTAAAGAGAGCACGGCTGCCCCAGCTGCAAGGGGGTAGCACAGTACAGAGGTACTATCATACCTAAGTCATTCATCTCGAAGAGGATGCACAGTTGGCAAGCTCACCTCCAGCGATCAAGGCAGTGAGTGGAATGACTACTTTTAGACGGAGCAAAGATAATTGTTGCAGAGGGCCTTCAAGAAGTTGAAGTGACCAAAATCACTTTATCCCAACTGTGTAATCAGGACATACAAGGTAAATAAGACGTTAGGCTAAGATGTTCACTCGCTCAACATGGTAGGGCCATATCAATATGCAGCGGACACCTTCCTAAAGTTTAAAATAGAGCCATTAAAGATGGGTGGGCTGATACTCATTAGCAAAGAGAGATTGAAAGCCTATGCCACAAAGACTCTCAATGTTTCCACTGCAGGTAGAGAAGGTGACAGCTGAGAAAACTGGCAGGGGGGTGTCCATGGAGATTCAGGCTCTCATGGATACCATTGTGCGCATAGTCAAAGTCAGCTACCTTCCGGAGAACACACGCACTCCTCGGACTGTGCTGCAACTCTACAACTGCACATGGTACCACCATGAGCTACTGCAGCACATTGTTCCTCGTCCTAAGGTCCTTACATACAAGAAACTCTTTGGCTCCAACGTGCATGATATTTCTTGTCATGCAGGTCCGCAATTCGAGCTTGTGTCTCTGTGATTGTGCAACACTGAATTTGAGGAATGTCTCTTTGGGCAATTATACAAAATGGCTCAGTGCACGAATCGTCAGCCAGCCGACAATCTGCTGCAAATGCTCATCGGGGTGCAGATCATCCTGGCACAAAGAAAGGTGAGGGTTAAGGAGAGCATGGCTGCCCAAGCTGCAAGCAGGCTAGCACAGTACAAAGGTACTATCATACCTAAGTCATTCATCTCGAAGAGGATGCACAGTTGGCAAGCTCACCTCCAGCGATCAAGGCAGTGAGTGGAATGAGTACTGTTAGATGGGACGAAGATAATTGTTGCCGAGGGCCTTCAGGAAGTCGAAGTGACCAAAATAACTTTATCCCAACTGCGTAATCAAGACATACAAAGTAAATAAGATGTTAGGCTTAGATGTTCACTCGCTCAACATGGTAGGGCCATATCAATATGCAGCAGACACCTTCCTAAAGTTTAAAATAGAACCATTAAAGATGGGTGGGCTGATACCCTTAACAAAGCAACTAGGGACACTGTAGAGAAAACTGCCGAAGCTTGCATGAGCATCTTCTCTCACAAAGAGGACTTCAGTGACGACCGCAAAGCTCTGGACATCAACTCAAGTGCACTACCTTTAGTATGAGGAAGATCAGAGAGTCTGGGAACACTTCTGCAGACCAACTGCAACCATGCGAAGAGGAGCTGGAAGCCTTGAAGAAACAGTATGAGGACTATCTACTCGCAGCAAAGGAGGCACGCACATTCCACTACATGGTTGCGCGCTGCAAAGAGCAGTGGAAACACCTGGCAATAAAGGACGGCGGAACCCACAGTGATCGCTGCACTTTCTAATTGATGTTGAGTGCTGATTATCAGTAAGCTACGTTGGTCCGGATTGGGGCAAGAAACCACAGCCAGCAAGGGTACAATGAAGCCTGTAACAGATTTGTTTGAGAGGCAAAGAAGGCATTACTGAGGGCTACTAAGTCATTGGTTGCTTAAGGGACTGTGTGATTGTCCACTTGTCCACTGTTTTACCTACTGGGATACAGCAAGTCAGCTCACACATTCGAAAGAACACTAATGAACCTCTCCTGATAATGTTTTCCATCTGCCTCTGTGCCATTCATTCCATTATGCACTCCTGGCCAGCCCCAGTGAAAATCACCTGAAGATGTCATTCTACCCAATAAACCACCGCAGTTCAGCAATCCATCAATCCAACTGCAGGTAGGCCAACAAACATACCATACATCGGTGTCATCTCTTCCATCTGGGCTACCATTTTCATCATCAGAAGTGAGACACTATAGGATACGACTAGAAGAAGGGTTTGACTTCCCCGGTAGAAGATATTCCCAATGGTTGTCCACCTTAAGCGAATGCAGCAGCAATGCTGTTAACACCAATGTGAACACTGGATCAGAGTGGGTACGTATCCACTCGCCCATCCACCTTGGAGAAAATCTTCCATGTGCCAAAACAGTGGAGAATTGGTTCGGTGGAATGGGGTTCCAGGCGTACAAAACGTTAAAAGTTCACCGTGTATGTTATTCGCGGAGGGTGTCTCATGATGATTTATGACGTCAACATTCACCGTAAACGTTGATCTTAACCTCTCTATTGTATTTTGCCAGAAGCCCAAGGACATGGGTTATAACAAATTTGTATCTTTGCCATGGCAGCAGGATAAGCGCTTCAGTCACACATCAATGGAGGATTTATCCTAACTATCTGAAAAGCAGAACCCAAAGAATAGCTATCAGAACATGAAATGGATGCTGAATACCTTTGCTGCTTGGAGAGAGTATTATAACAGGCACTTTGACAATAAGTGCCCTGAAGATCTGTTAGAAGTAGCTGATCCAAAGTTGTTGGACAAGTGGTTGTTGACTTTTATTGTGGAAATTAGGAGAGCAGATGGCCACCCAAATCCCCTGAAGACTCTGAACAACATTATGTCGTGGTTGCTGTGCTACATTCGATCTCTGTCTGGAGAACCCTCCCAACTTCTTAGCCAAAGACAATCCACAGTTCAGGAATTTGTTTGCTACATGCGACGTGTACAAGTTGCTCTGTTCTGCAGGCGTAGGTGCAGAGGGTTTGCCAGCTGCTATAATAAACAAAGAACAGTTGGATCGGCTGTGGGCATTTAGAATACTTGGAAATGACACTTTTAGGAGGCACCTAGGTTCTGTGTCAACCCACTGGAAGAATACAGAAGCCAACCATGCAATAATTAAAAATGGTGGGGAATGCATGATGGCGAATGTCAACGGCATGCAAGCTAACTTTGGCCAAGGCTAGCCACGTACACACTTCCAATTGGATATACGGTAGTACTGCTAGGCTACTGAATTAAATCTGAAGGAGGGTAGGTGAACGAATGTAGCCAAAGTGATCAATTACGTCATCGTATAATGGCGCCTCTCGCATAACAACGTCTCTCGAATGTCCGGAAACCCCCATCTGTGAAACCTTCCTGTGGAAGTTTCTTACCTACAAAGGAATACAGCCAGTTGGTGGGCATGTTAAACTGTGGTAAAAGCTTCCTTCTACTCATTATGGTTTGCTTGCTACTGCTGTCAGAGGAAAAGAATAATAATAAGACGACAAAACATGGAAAATGTCAAGGTCATTTTCTGCCAGAGTGAACACTGTTGCTGAAAAGTAAGGTTAGTCCAGCACTATATGCAACAGGTACTTCTCTTTGGGTAGCCCTTTTGTGTATTTTTTAGTCCTAAACGGTAATAGCGCTACTTCTCGTTTGTATAATAGCATACAAACAACCACCACCATCCCTACATAGACAGCACAGTAACCGTTAAAATGTTTTTAAAATCACAAAACATAAACCCTGCATACATTAAAGCACACACAGTAAGTCATACCAACGACCATTAGATGCAGATTCATGCCAACTGTTGATTCCGGATAAATCCACATCCTAAGTGCATTATAGATGCAGTATGAACACAGCTTACCGATGATACAGGATGGTCACATTAGACTTCAAGAATTACACACATGTACATGGGTTGCATGCAAGTATGGTATTACAAGGTGGTTACATAAACAAAATCACAGTCTAAAAGTTAGTTCACACTCCAGTCATGCTCATATCCCCTAAACATCTTATACCATGTATAACGGGATAATCCAAGTTAATATGCTCACACCATAAATAAAACCTGTTCACTGTGTATGACTTGAATTCAGTTCTTGCAAATACTTCAGCAACTTCACATGAGTTTGAATCATCATTCCACCCACTGCTTGGTCTATCACATATCTTGGAAGCCACCCCTGGAGAAAGAATACAGTAGCACACATATGAAGGCCTATAGAATGGACTGCTCATTATCACTACTGACCATCAAGGAAACTCTTACAGGATGCTAGTCCCCTTCCACCATTACATGTAACATTAACATTTTGTCCCATTCTGTTCATACAAAGAATATGTATATATTGTATAGTCTGCTGTACTGATGCAGAACAGGATGAGACACAAAACAAAACAGATGTGTACAACAATAACCATGCCAGTAGGGTTGCAGAACAGAACAGAACATTCTCATGGGCTTCGGAATGATCTAGGCACCGGCAAAATATTCATAGTGCCCGATAAGAGAGGGAAGGATATACAGCAGTTGCAATAGACAGTTCATACTAAATTTCAGTGTATAGGTCACAAGGGAGAGACTATCACTCATCTGTATTCATCCAACAAACCGTTAGGGAACCATTGTGCAATTACTGTTATTACTTGTCTGATGATGACACTTTTATTCCATTCCACAGTTTGTACAGCAGAGAAGGTTGCTTTATTGTACAAGCATTTCACATACATGAAACATTAATGTTACACTTGCACATACTTTACATGGAACAGTAACAATGGTACGGATACCTAGGTAGAAATGATGGCACTGCATACCTTCAGGTCTGTTTGCACAATCCAAAGGAATCTGGTAGCATTCTCACCCTCACTCATAAGTACATAAGCACTGGTTCCATTCTCTCCTCTACAGCAATATAAAGAACAGTAGTATGTACCAAAAGTATCAGCTAAGGCCTTAAATACTATCCTGAAACTACTATTAGTCACGGTGACTAGGAAACAAGCATTAAATTGCTGCGCCTGCATGCTCCTTAACATATGCACTGGGTATAATATGAATTTTTCTAAGAGATCAACTGTTGAGACATGAAACTTGGAGAATTTCTGCACAGCTGTGCAACTGCAGAATTACATTCTTAATGGCTGTTGATGCTTATAGGGTTTCCTAGGACTATACAAAATGATCCAAAGATTTAGGCAGTTTTCAATAGCAATATTACAGTCGAACAACACTGGAAAGAGATAAAATATATACCTTCACATTAAAGTGGACATCAGTGACAAATCACCTTCGAAAAATTTAGTTCCCAATAGAGGTCATACAGAAGACTATGGTGCTATTCTAAGCATAGTTGTTTCTTGTTCACTCTACAATATTTGATCATTGTACTGCTCTTCAAGAGAAATGCCAAATAAGCAGACAATACCAGCCAGCAAGAGTAACTAAAGCATGTTGCACACATGAAATGATTCAATCGCACAAAGCATTCAATCAAAACTACAAGCCCCTTCTCCCTCAAACTTACCTAACAATGCCAGGCTGAGGAGGTTTGGATTCATGCAAAACTGCTGTTCCAAGTGACATGTACTGACCAGGACGGGCTACCTTTACACGAAGGCTCACAAAATCTCTGTAAGGTGGCAGATAATTGTGTGATGATAATCATACGTATCAACCACCCTTCTCAAATGGACCCATTAACAGGTGAATATGGAAGCAAGTTGAACATGGGTAGAACCAGAATTAACACAGTCCCCCTTTTGACCCAGACACCACAACCTGGGTTCAACCTGGATTGACTTGATTTGACTTGGGAACAGTCACACTGGCAGCATTCCTGCGATTAATGATTATGCAAATAATGCATCACTACTGCACTTAGTGTGAAGTACAATTGTGGCTAAGGCAATTTCCTCTGCCTCTGTTTCAATCTGCTGTCTGAGAACAGTTGTGTCAGCCACATCTTTAATGGGTATACTGGGTCTCCAAGCACTATCAATGGGGTTCGCCAGAAAGCAACCACTTTCACACCTTACGTAAATCTTGGAACTACAAAGCACTCCAGCATCATGTACACTGCAACGTCATCCATCACCACTGTAGCATCATGGTATGGAAACCATATACTAATCTTAATACACCACTCCCTCTTAATCCTTCAACTTCTCCATTTCAGTTGACATAACCTGTAGCTGAGTGCTCTTAGCAGGTATTGCTCCAACAATGCCAGCTCAGTGAACAACTGTATGCCTGATGCAAATGGTGATATAATATAGTGGAGTTTCCCTTTACATGAATATGTATATATTTTCCGCATGTTCTTGCACTACCCTACTATTATGAGGGTCCTCATTCAAATCCAATCAGGCACAGTACCCTACAGGACTGCAGGTAACTAAGGAACTAACAAGCAAAACACAACACAGCACAGATTTCCATCACAACACACCTCGGTGATACCATCCCTCTCACAGCTGGTGCTGTCACTGTGTATACAATGTCCGTACATTCATCAATTGTATGTATAATCTGACAAAGGAAAAAGAAACATGTATTTTCAGACAGACGCTCCAGTACAGTTGTCACAACCTCGACTAGTTGCTCCCTTGAGAATAAAATTGACAATACGCATAGCACTAGGGATGTCACAGTAGTCAATGACTAGGAAGGAGTTGAAATAGTATTATGCTGAGGAAGCAAGAACAACAACGTATACAGTCTTAATGGTTGATGAAACAGCTGCAGCCACTGAGTCTCCATAGAAGAAGTAGAACAAGGAACTCAGTCAAACTCAACCATTTAGACAGTAGAAGATTCAACCTAAAAAGCACCTCTGTAGATGTGGACCAAAACCTCTCAATTACTGAAGTTCAAGGTTACCAATTATCCAATTCTTGGATATTAGCATGTAACATCTTTGAATTCGCACCAGCAGTTCCACTTTAGAACGTGTATTGAGCAAAACAGTAACACTGTATTACAGAAGCATAATTAAACCAGTGAAAATCAACTAGTGGCTATTTCAGTATGAAATTTGTGATGCCAAATATGCCAGATTTAGGTAAACAAAACTGCATACTTTTAAACATGTGCTGGCTTGCAATGTAACAATTTATTGTATACTTATACATTGCTATATTGTGTAAAATCATATTATTGGTACAAATACTACACATTGTGGAGCACTAGGAAAAATTGAAGTGTGCTATGGAAAACCTGACATATCTTAAAGCTGGAAAAGCCAAAATGTCATTGCAAACACGATGGATTACACAGTTTTCAATATTCCCTCAATCACTATTATCAGTAAGAGCCATCCTGGCTTTAAAGCTCAACTACATACTCATGCTGCACAGACCTAACTAACATTCTGAACTAACATTCAGGTATTGAGACAGATGATGCTTTCCTTACCTACCTTGTTACAGGTGATTTCAGTATTCCAATCAGTCTGCAGTTCCACATCATCATACATCACGTTCCAAACAAATTCCAATGGAAACGGATATAGTCGCTACAGCAAACAGAGATGAACATTCTAACATAGCACACTACATGTGCACTAGCCCAAAGCTTGATATAGACAGAGCCAATTATCCCTAATATGAAGTGATATCCACATCAGTTGAATGATATCATATTAGTGACCCTATTGAGCATGAGAAGTGCATGGACAAAAAATGTTCATTGATTCCCAAAAGGTATCTACTTAAACTCCCATTTTGTCTGGTGACATTTACTATCATTTGTGAGCGGATTTGAGAAAACGACCCACTTCGCGCAATATGTAAACAATAGATATGGGACAAAACAATCATGCGGGTGATATTTCACCGAAAAACGGATTTTGGTATCATTAATATTTATGGTACAGTCCCTATCTTGTGGCCAAGTTTGAATTTCTAATTCCTTCTCTAAAGCTCAAACGAAGACTTCGAATTTATGTGGTGGCCATCGGGCGCCACGTATACGAACATGTTACGTAGGCGTAAAAAGCTACGCACATTATTCAAGGCAACCAGGCCTTGCTCGAAGTCAACATACATACACTACTCCAGCATTCCCGCCGAGCGTGAAGACCTTCCCGTGCCGAGGATGAGGCAGATACACTTCCCACTACGACCAACCCAACTGTCCGCCATCTGTGCCGTGACCGGAAGTCCATGTTCTTAACGCCATTTTTCAGCCAAGCACCTAACGTAATTTCACATTTTAGGCAAGCGTATCTCGGGAACTGAAGCAGCTATCGAAGCGCAACAAAGGGTAATAGAGAGCCCAACCACTCTGCTTTAACACAGTGTCACTAACTCAAAATCGATAAACTGCGCGAAGTGGGTCGTTTCTCAAATCCATTCACATTTGATCCTGCATTGACTTATTCATATGACTTGTTTTGATGTCCATTATGAACATGAAGCCATACAAATACCTAAAAGCAAAATCAATATAGGGGCACCACCAGCTTCCCAAAACAATAGCAAACTTATACAAAAGTGCATATAATCAAATATCCATTTCCCCTGAGAACAGGCACGATGATGATTTCACAAATACAGCACTGCACAAGAAACTCACATCTGCCCTCCACAGTTTAACACCGTTTCTCATCAGTGAGTAGCAAGTTACCCCTTCCTAAGTAAGTAAGTGTAAAAGTCAATACTTAAACACTAGAAGAACCCATTGGAGCTTGTAGAGTAGCATGAACATACCTGCTCCTTCTCATATTTCCACGTGGCATCAGGGGAGAGCAGTTGATCCACTGCTGATAACAGATGCTCACCAGTTGCTTTGTACTCCATATCCTAACAAAATACAATAACAGTTTCAAAGCCTGGCAAGTTAGGTTGGGCAATACATGGACGTGGGCAATACATGGACGTGGTGTTCACAGATTCATCAAACATAGCAAGCACTTGCATAACACTTGCTGAGCTACTAAATCACTAGATAAAATCCCTAGATATATATGTACTTTATATCCTGCTACTGAAGTCATGCACTTGTAACAAATAATGGGTGGTATACCAGTTCTACGTTATTACCACAACATAATACTAAGTGATAATCATATCACAAGCATTCTGACCTATCATGATAATCAGGTCACTGTACAATAACCACATTGTCAGTTTCAGCCCACAAGTGTGCATAATGCCGTTCGTAAATTTCAAGATGGCTGAAAGTCACATGATAAATTTAGTGAAGAAGCCAAATACGAAGCTGCATTTGAACCCATTTAGGGTTGGAAGCAGATGATTCAGACAAGCCTTTGCATCACAAAACAGACAGTCCTGCTTGCAGAGGCTGGGGAACACTTTACACCTTTTAACTCACCTGTGTGATCATCATTCTGATGTGTACTCAGAGATCACCCCATCCAGTTCACAAGCAACAAATGCCAGCCAACTTTGCAGGAAGTTATCAAGAAGGGGAAATGCATGATCCAAAGTCACCTCATGCCCAGGAATGAAAGAGAGCAGTTGCCTACTTTATAGCTAAGGATATGTAGCTCAAGATAGTCTTGTTGCTACGTATATACCGCCATGGACAATGGCTCAAATTTTATTGCTGGTATGGACCTCATGGGATGGACAAGGCTGAGTTGTTTTGGTCATAACTTGGACCTTGCTATCAACCAGTCAATGGATGTTCCAACTATTCAGCAAGCTATCACACACTTGTTGCATTGTTTCATATGAGCTGGAAAAAGAGACCTTCAACAAAAGCAAAGTGAATTGAAACTAAAGCAGCACCAACTTCTATTTGATGTTCAGACAGGATGGGGCTCTCCACAAGATATGATTGCAAGAATACTGGACCAAGAACAGGCAATCTGCACAGTTCTTGCTGAAGATTGTAAACACTGGCACTACATGCCTTCAGATCATGAATTTTCTGTATGCATTAACTTTGCAATTTACTGTACTGAATAAAAGTAATAACCCGGCGAATCGCAGACAACATGCGAGTAAGAAAAGTACTCATGCGAGTAAAGAAATTACTCGTACGAGTGTGGAATGTACTCGCAATTTAGCACCCTATTACATACCTCTGAACGTGAGAAACTGCCTTCATCAGAACGTGCGAAAGAGTGTTTTGCAGAGAAGAAGAATCTGAGATGCCTCGCAAAGCGAACGAAATTGCCATAAAGTGGCTGGAATCGAGGGACGCTGGCAAGACGAACCGGGTGAACGTCAAGCACATCGTCGGGCAGCTCTCGGAGATCGTGGTGGGGACAGAAGTCGTGGTGAGGTTTAATTCAAAGCGATACCGCGCCACGGTGGACGATCTGCTCGACTGGGCTCCTCCTCCGAAGAAGACGAAGCCATCAAAAAAGCCGACGCTGGAGAAGGAAAACGAAAAGTCAACGAAGGAGAAGGCAGCGAAGGAGACGGAGATAGATAAGCCTGCGAAGAAGAAGGAGACGGAGAAGGATAAGCCAGCGAAGAAGAAGGATACGGAGAAGGAGAAGCCAGCGAAGAAGAAGGAGAAGCCAACGAAGGAGAAGGAATCAGCAAAGGTATACTCACTCTTTTAAATATACGTACGTATGAGCATAATAGGACGAATCTTCGAATTCGGTCACCCCATTTCTTCTTACCTTTCCTCTTACAAGAAGCCAGTATGGCTAGGATGCGGCTATCCTGCTTTAGATGCAAGTGACAGTGCCCTTTCAGATGAGGACAGCGATCAAGAGAATGTACCATTGCAGGACATAACCAATCAGCCTACCATCCCTCCCCCACGTCAGCCTACCATCCCTCCCTCACATCAGCCTACCATCCCTCCCCCACGTCAGCCTGCCATCACTCCCCCGCATCAGCCTACCATCCCTCCCCCTCCGCCACATCAGCCCATCATCCCTCCCCCTATCCCACATCAGCCCACCATCCCTCCCCCTACCCCACATCACCTGCCTTACCCTTACAATTCTATGCCACCGTTCTCTCCATATTCATCCTATTCACTGCCTCCCCACTCTTACCCTTTACACCCTGGCCTACCATACTCACCCCACATGTGCCCACAACTAAGTGGGCACTGTTCATGTTCCCTTCACTCACACCATCAGAGCTGTACCCCACACCGTCAGTGCCACACCCTACACCATCAGGGCTGTACCTCACACCAACAGAGCAGTATGCCCACGACTCATCAACAATGTGAAGATGCAGAGCCAGAAGATGATTGGGTTGACTTCGAGGAGGTGTTTGAAGATTATGAGCGTGGACCTCCACTAAAGATCCAAAAGGAGGTAGCTGAGGAGTGCTACAAGAAGGCAAGCTCAAGGCAAAATTTTGCAGTCCAGCTAGTCAAGCAAGCTTACTCCAAAGCAGAGAGATCAACATCAAACTGTAGTGGGGATCATCGGTACGGCAAGAAGAAGCTTTCACCAACCAGGATGAGGGCAGTGAAAGGTGCCCTCTATTCTATTTTCCCGGTTCGGCCGATGGAAAAGGAAGAAACAGTGTGGAAGGCATACAAAATAGCAATAGACAGTAGCTGTCGTCAGCTCAACAGGTCAAAGAAGACACATGTACATATTATGTAACAGAGTACTCTACGTATTACTCTTGTATATTATATTACAGGTATACTCTTGTACATTTTCCTTATTACATATTAACATTGCACATGTTTATGATATTATCATGATACTTCAGAAAATGGCATGTAGAAAACTCGCATCAATATTATAATGTCTATTACAGTACAAGTTGCAAAACGTGTTAATATATTGAGGTGATAATATACGATAGCAGTAAAAAGTAAAGCGTTGAACTTCATGCACTTCTTGGAAAGTTCTTTTCCATGTGCCTCATGTCATTCTCCCGTGATTCCTCCTTCTGCTTCTAGAATCTTTGGCAGTACAACATGTGTGTGGTCGATGTACTTTTTGCACTTTGCCACAGTCATTCTTTGTCCCCAGAAAAGGCAAATGCCATCTACCAGCTCCTTCTTTGTTAGTGGCTTCACCTGCCTGGCAATGAAATACTTCAGCTCTCTCCATACACGCTCTATTGGGTTAAAATCAGCGCTACTGGCTGGGGTGGGCCACCAATTTATTCCCCTCTCCTTGTAGAAGTTCTTAGCCAAACGACTTGTGTGTTTTGGGTCATTGTCCTGCATGAACCGATACTGTCGACCCTGAAGTGAATCCTCTAAGAAAGGGAGAAGGAAATCTTCTAAAATCTTCACATACAAGTAAGCATCCATTATCTGATCAAAAATGCAGATTTTGGTAGCTCCCATCTTTGAAATGCCTGCCCAAACATGTACTTTGACAGTGTGCTTGGCAGCGGGCTTCAAAATCCTTTCCTTTCCAACTTTCACTCTCATTATGTGGCTGTGTCTTCTTAATTGCACTGAAGACTCATCAGTCCAGATTACATTGTCAAATTCATCCTTTGTGTCAAGGCACATCTTGGCAAATGCCACTCTCTTCACCTTGTTCTGGTCTGATATTGGGCCATACCTAGTTCGAACCACTGACCACTGCAACGCTATCCTTAGGTACCTGCGTATGGTAGCAGAAGTGAGTTTCACATCAAACCTTCGAGTCACCAAGCGCTGTAGTTCCACCGAAGTGAGTTCATCATCCTCTTCAAGTTGTTGCTCCAAGAAAACGGCCATATCCAGGGTAATCTTGGAAGGGCGTCCGCTACGATGATCATCCTCCAGACCGCGACGTTCCTCCCAACGATAGATCCACTTTCGTACAGTTGCGCGAGTAGTTTCACCTCCTTCCGCGCGCAAGATCGTCACAATAGACGAGATGTTCTCTCCTTCCTTCCACAATCGAACGATTCTCTCTCTCAGATACGGCGACAAGCGGGTAGGCATTACTTCGCTGCTCAGCTCAACCGTTGGATCTTTCCGAGGTGCCAAAGAAATGTCACGAATTAACACGACCGCTCTTTGAAATGTTTCGTCCTGCATCAACAGTTTAGAGACGAAGCGATTCTGCTTTGATCGTCTGTGTAACGTTCAAAACGCCTTACGAGTCGCGATGTTACATAGCTAATTCCGGCGAGATTTACACCTGCCATTTTTTTACTCGTACGAGTACGTAAATTACTCGCACGAGTACACATTTACACGCATCACATCTGTGTGTTGTCTGGCAAGTTACTTTTAATCACTACTGTATGAATGCTGAATGATAATCATGATAATCGTACAAAATTTTCAATGACAATCTTGAGGTCAACATTTACATACCACCCAGCACTACTGGTAACACAATTCACACCATGCAGCAGCCCACCTGTCGAGAAAGGTGAATTCTCTCTTCCACCTCATTTAACCTAGCCACTGCTTGGCTATTTCCACTGGATGCACCCAAAGCAGGAATTAAAGGTGAGATTGATAGGTCTACAAAAGGAAGCACAAACTACCGATAACTAGCCTTCAATGGCAACAGTGAATTGTTGCTATGTGAAACACTGCATACTAAGCTGCTCAGCACACTCCATAACATATGCTGCCACTGCAGCATTCACTGTAATGCAATGCACACATGGTAGACCTGCACTTAAGTGGCCTGTATCATACACCCACCAGTCACAGAGCCTGCTGGAGTGAGGTATGGTGTGGCAGTCGCTCCATACTGCCTTCTAGGTCCGCCACTCTGATCAGGAATCAACAGTGGACTAGGGTTGGTACTTGACTCGACACTGCCGTTCCTCACACCAGACCTAAGCAGACAGTAGGTATAGCTATTAGTGCACTTGTACTAATGACAGCCAAAACAAGCTTGAACTCAAAGTAGCATGCCCAGGGACAGAATGGGAGAAATATACACACAGGAATATACGCACAAATGTTTATGAAAGACAGCAGGCCCCTTAATACTGATCTAAGTACAGTGTTAGATGCCTGTTGTCAGCATACTCCTAAATTGCTCTGAGGCTACTCAGTGTAGCAGGACAGTGGTGCATAGATGACAAGATGGGGCTGGAGTTAGTATCAATTAGGTCGGTTAGGCTTCCTGCATGCTACTTGTGATATGGCTTGTGAGACTATTCACTGACATGGAACCAATCCAAACAAATTACTGTTGATTTAATACACCTTACTTAAGGACCAGCTATCTCTACACAAAACATACAAAAGTTAGTACATTGGTCACAACTTTCAGACAAGTCAAAATATCCTTGCTGTCATTGGTGCAGAGAGTACATGGGGGCACTACACACGACTTACAGAAGTGCTCTGTTCTCAGCATTATCCCCGGAATAGCCACCATTTGTTTGTCCTTGATGTCTTCTTGTCAATCCCCTGGGCCAAATCCATGCCTTCCAGCTTTTCCAGTTAATTCTTTCATACTGTGAAATTTCTGCTGATAAATACTATAAATAAATAAAATACACAACACAGTTAAAGCACCGGCTTGGTAGTGAACTGATATGAACACAAAGAGTACAGTTGTTCATTGAACAGTAACAGCAGACTGACTGAGCTCAGAGCATACCTTAAACTCAAAGAAGAATGCTGTAAACCATGGCATAATGATGAACGACAGCAGAATGAAGAACAGAAGAACAATATGCAAAGGGTCTTTCACAGCGATTTCTGATTCATCAGAGTACTGCATAGGAGGATGAAGATGCAACTACATCACAACATACAACATCCACCTCAGTAGCCTACATAGTTGTCCATGGCACATATGGCTGAATACTGGCACCAACCTTGCACCATATGTCCCGGTCGTACTACAGCAGAAATGATGGTGATAGCGATGGTAACATTTACAGTGACAGCAAAAATTGTAGTGAATTGGTCATACTGCAAAAACACCTTTCAGTGAACCAAAGAAAACGACACCTGCCCTATTGTTTTGGGTCTATGTTTTCTTGCTGTTTCAGCATCGTGTTGCCCTTGGACATTGCAGGAATTGCTTTCATGGAGGTTAGTTGTTGTTCACTGTCAGCAGGCTTGCACAAGAGTCGTTATGCGCACTTGCGCTTGCAGTCCCTATCTGTGTTGGCCATCACACCAGGACACCGTGTGCTCTATTTAAGGCCCTCATCATATCTGGGCAGCACCAAGGTAGCAGAGCTTGTGAGAGAACGTTGCGTGCTTCCATGGCCATACCACTCTAATTTAGCTTGATCTGGGTCTGCTATGGCATCATTTTCCCATTGAAATCTCCCAAGATGCCAACCCATACATCAGTTAGCTTTCTCTCCGTCTCAGAATCCCACCTTGCTCTGGACTTCTTCCTCTTGGTAGCCATTGTTTGCTTGTTCTCTCACGCAGATCCAAAATCACCTCTTCAACTACTGTCACCATGACAGTTACCACAGCAGCAGTTGTCACGTCAATGTTCACATTACGTTAACTTGTTGCTTGACCAATACGTCACCGTACCCTTGCCATCATTTCCGCCATAGTGTGACGTAGTATAAACACATGCAAGCTATTAAACGAGATTAACAATACTTCACCAGAACAGGCTATTTTTATGAATGCTCATGACAGTGGAACTACCACCATTTGACATAATTCTTGATGTGCATTGTTATTGTGGTGTACTGTAAACCTTCTCCCATTCTCTTTGATGAGATCAACAATATTACTGTAATGCAAACTCAAAGAAACAGTACTCCAACATATTATATATATATCTAACTTACATTGTAGACAACTACTTTTCCAATGATATATGCAGTAGAGGCCACAGTCACTATCAGCATTGGCAAGCGAGATATCCATCTTAACAGACCGTAGCAGATGATGCCAACAAGGGAGCGCACGAGAGAAATTAACTGTAAGTGCAAAGAAACATTATAGAGATGTAAAACAGATGTTGTAGCTAAACAAGTGTTATGTTTAGAAGGTGGCACCCTAACACAAATACATGCATTAGTACAAGCGTCCACAGTGCATATGACAATTTTATATAAAGTACTGTATCTCTGGATGGAGAGGTAGTGGTGTGAATGTGAGTGCAAGCAAACATGCAAGCACTATGCCAGCACACATGCACACGTTCTACATACACAGTCCACACAATTGCAGTGGAAAATTACTGATTTAATATCACTTGAGTCACATGGCTGTCAGAGTGACAATAGGAGGAAGATCAATGCCCTTAAGGCAAGGACAAGGGAATGTGCCAGAAGGATGGCATATTGGTGGATCAAGATCTGCACCAGGACCTGGCAGCCACTGGAGGTGAATCCAGGCAAACTCTACCTAATGAGAGTGCTTGCAAATTCTATTGGGTACAAGCAGCTCAAAGCCCTGTGAAACAAAGACCCCCAGCAACAGAGATGGCACCCACTAGTCATCAAGTGGTGCGTCAATCTCAAGATGATGTTAAGCTCTGCTTATCGCAACATGAGGACATCAGGGATGCTATATAGTCTGCCTTCAGAAAGAACTCTCCATGACTATACTGTGGCGAATTCAAGTGACTTTGTATCTGCACCAACCATCTCTCCTAAGCGCTGACATAATCTAATTTTTTTGACTCCTGCCCTGTTTCCTCACACCACTAATGAACTGATCCTTCGTAGATCCCTTCGTAGATTATCACAGCAAGTAATCTGATGTGCATATCAGGAGACCATTTCATTGTGTGATCAGTCCCCCTTGCGTAGGTCATTTGAACCTGTTCATTGAATCTCGACTTGTGTGCCTGTTGGGCCAATGTCGCAACTAATACCATCAAAGCTGGAGAGTGTTTCAGCACTGATGTGATACGTACATCAGCTGTTCGATGAAGCAAGGAGTGGGAAGAATGAGATTCCGTATCATCACTGGTGAATGCATGCATGTACATATGTCACAGTTACAGTTGTGTCAGGTATATGCCAGAAGTTGTGATGAATTGATTATACATGCCGCTTGAACGGTTTCTCATATGCCTGTAGGTTCATTAACATTGCCTTGATGAGATCTACATCAGGGAGAACCGTGGATAAGCCTTCATTCAAGGTCATTGGCTTGTTAACCTGGGAGATGTTGACTGGCAGCTTCTGCCCTTGAAGTAGACAAATTCCAGAAACCAGGATATGGCAAAACCAAGAAAGGCATACAACCATTAGCTTCGACCCCAGACACACTAATAAAGACAGATGAGTAGGGCCACTTACGCATCCTCCTCAAAAGTGTGGTGAGAGCACACGTGGTTTTATGTAGCTTTGGGATGGTTATCTGTACATCTTGAAGCAAGGTTCCACCAGCTGAAGGCACTGTGGAAGTACAGCCAGAGCTTTCCTTAGATTTCCAGCTGCAGCAGTTAATTGTAAATGCTATTTCTCTGGTAAATAAGGATACTAGTATAACTGGTATTGCATGATGTATGAAAGTAAGTAGCACATCTCTGCTGCTTTAGCGGCTTATGTGGATGTCAGAACAATAGGCCAAACCTCTAATCAGCTTTAGAGTGAACTTCACTGTGGCAGAGTTACCAGCTCTCGATTTGGTGAGGTATTTCATAGGTTGAGTATTTCATAGGTTGAGTACGACGTGCACAGATACGTTGGTTTCTAGCATCTCGGGTTCTCCTTTGTGTGTCCTACTGCTGCAGTGCTTAGGGGATTAGCACGTCTACTGCTGCAATGTTTAGGGGATTAGCACGTGAACACAAAGCGAAGAACATTGCTTTGAAGAAAGGCAAGGGGCTTGTATCACTACACCAACAGCACTGTGTGCAGTTTTACCTTAATACAGGATTTTTGCAACTTGGGTGCAAGCAGTGACGAATTTATAACCGATGAATGAGAATTAATCAATCTTGACATTAAATGCCCCACTCAACTTGATGGAATTGATGTTATGCATATGACACCTCTAGATATTGGTCAGAATGCCAAGTTCTACTGCAGTGCATTCAAAAAACCATTGCATTTGAAGAAATGTAGCAATCACCACTGCCAAGTTCAAGGTAAAATGAGAGTGACTGGAGCCAAATGGTGTGATTTTGTTGTGTAGACAGAGGCAAAGATACCATTACTGTGGAGTGATAGAGGCTGACAAAGATTTCTGAGAAACTGAACTCCTTCCTAAGCTTAAGGCTGTTTACCTGGAAGCCATTGTCCCAGAGATAGTAACACAACAGCTACAAAAGCAGCAAATATAAAGTGGAGCACAGATAGAACAGTAAAGGCCCACAGTGATAGTAGGCAACATGTGGCCAAGCCATACTCTATACACTTTCACACACCGTGGTTATAACCGTTCACCTTGCACCAAAAACAACATGAAACAAACTGTGCCTTTTAAAGCTCAGCTTGTTCATGTGCAATTTGCGCTCAGCCATTATAGCCAACTTTAAGTACATGTTCTGTGTAAATTGCCCAATACCTAGTGCGATGCTTCTATACAGCTGCAAGGTGTCCATGTGACTCATACCTGGACAGAACGTGTGCCTCAATCTAGAAAGAGAAGTCCTGCTGTAGCAGTTAAGTACGAGTAACATAATACAATTCATTTATGACTTTCATTGATTAAAATGCAAATGCCTGTACAGTTAATACATTATGTTCCTTCTGTTGTGATAGTGTGTTGTGAGGTACCCAACAAGACTGAAGTCCAACTTCCTCTCACCATGGAGGAAGTCCATTGGCAAGAGCTTAGCTAGACGCCAAGGATTGTCTGTTGCCAAAGCAATCTGGCAGAATGAGCATTACAGGCAGTGTGTTCTGAGTCTCATCCAAGGAAGATAGCTGTTAAAGTCAACACTCTCTGTTCCCAGTAATAATGCTTGTAGTCTGAGGGAGAAGACAGTCAAGGCTTCCCCGACAAGCCTTGACTGGGATCAGCTTCACTGTAAACTGAGCAGCAGAGCCCAATTGATACTCTCCATTGTGGGAGCTATATTGCGAGATTCCATCAGCCAGCTGAGCCACAAGGTTGCAGTATGCACTAGTCCAGTGCACTAGACCTTCTCCGCCCCGGGGAGGGAAGAGGGCCTAGGAAACATTGCACAGCTATGAATACAATTGACAAGAATCGTGTCAATAGGATTCATAGTTCAATGTCATAATCTTCTGAGGTAGAGAGAGCCTTCGACGATTTCAGTGGCTATTGATCACAGTCTCCAGACATTAGGACATGCTTGTGCGAAGACAATCCAAGTGCAGGCAGTGCAAGCAACTCTCCAGGGACAAGATGCCTTCGTGAGCATACCGACTGGATACGAAAAGCTGTTGTTTTTCCAGATGCTGCCTTTCTTGTGCTAGTTTTAACTTGGAGTGACTCGGAAAAGCGGCTGCTGGAGTACCGAGTGTGTTACACTTGCTGTAACATCAGTCAGGGTTGGGTCCACTGTTGAGAAGAGCTCTTTCCTCGTAGCGCTGACCAAACAATAGGTACTCTTCACTGCTGGCGATACTCCAGTGTATTCTGCTGACGGCGAATGGAGGCAAAGCACTTGCTGTCTTTGTAGCTGCTGAGAAGCTTGTAACTGAATCTTCAGGTTACCCTTAACCTCTTCGTACCTCTTCTTCAACTTCTGGAAGCGTAACAGTTCGTATCTGCACTTGCGGCAGATGGTGCTAGGCGTGTTCTTGCACAGGGCCTCGTCAAGCAGGTTCACTATCACTGTACCTAGTTGTGCCGGCTTCACAAACCTTTCTCACACTTGATATGCTTCCTTGAGTGCACACCACACAAGGCTATGCCATTAAGGCTAAGAAAACTACAGTTGCATGGTTTAGATAAGGGATCCTGCTTAAATAACAATTGCAAGTGCCAAATGCATAGTAAGAAGCTCTGGAAGTGCAAAGTTATCTAGACCATCTTCGCTGTGCAAGGTAGCTACATACCTCCTGGCAGAGAGGGTCTAGCTTGCTAGACTAAGCAAGCTAGACTAAGTATGCACTTCCATTGTAGTTCTTCTGTTCCACTAGAACGGGAAAGTGCCCCTTATTCAAAGGGTCACTGCAATGATTCTGTATGCTGGGCACTCCTCCAAGAATGTGAGTTGGTCTTGATTAATGCGCCCTCGGGCCTGGCGCATATAAAATCCATATACACCTCAGAACCGTGGTATACGTAATATATACGCTGGCTTGGCTTTTAAGTCACACAGTGCAAATGGCACCATCATCATAGAACGATAGCTTTGCACTGCGCAGTGATAGGCCTATCCAGGTTATCGTGTTTAACGAACAAAAGTAGCGTCCGTCACAACCAAATCAGTCAATATGGTTCTTTTCTTGTGTCCCAATGACTTCCTGAACTGCTTGTGTGCCGACCATTCTAGTTATTGTGAGGGAGAAGACAACTCTGTGGCACTGAAGAATAAGTGTCTCCAACTTAATCACGGCGAAGGCGAAGGAGACAGAGAGCCGAGCTGTTGTTTGCTGTTCACTGCAATTCATTATGATAACTCTTACCCAAACTTCAGACGATAAGGTGCTGGCCACTATGAAAAATTCTGGCGCATGCGTTACTGCTTGTCTGAAATTCCTTCAAGTTTGTACCATACGCTTATGCCTGGAAGACGGCCTCTAATCCCTATACACCAGAAGAACTGCATTATTATGCATTATAATAGCATTCCATGATCTGATTGGTTGCACCAGGATTTAGGCACTGGTGCAGAAACAGTATGGTAATGTTACCAGACCCTTCCTCTAGTCTCGTGCGCCAGCCCCTAATATTGTGCAATCACGCATAGAATAGGGTCTGGTCAGACTTGACATGTTCTTGGGATCTCTACTGGAATTTGAGTAGACCAATCAGATTGCAGGAAAGGTGTTTGCGGTTGATGAACTCCTTTGATCTTGGACAAGGGAGCATGCTGCTCTTCAGAAAGGTTTTCCACCTCTTCAGGGAGTTGCCGCTTGCGTACTCTTGATTCTGGGTTCTGCGTGGCGGAGTGAGTCCATAAAGAGCGGTGAGACGGAAATAGGTACTTTAGTCCAGTGACAGAGCTGTGCATCGGCTAGAGAGTTAGTGGAACACCGCTCCAACGAGCTACAACTTTGACTATTTGCTCGTTGAGGACGCACTCCAGTATATTGTGACCCTTTGGCAGACGAGCAGCTCTCTCACTTATGTGTACCGTCCAGTTTGACTCCTCCAACGGCTGCACACAACAACTGACAACTTTGTGTACTGGCGAAATCGACAGTAATATCACCGAACACTTCTTCCATACAACGCTGAGTAGTTCGCAGCGTTCGCCATGGCTGCTTCTGGTCCTGCTGGCCGTATAACCTAAAGCTCTAAAGTGGCTATGATGACGTCACACATTCCGCACATTCCATGGCGCCCCAGGAACCGGTTAAGTCTGACCAGACCCTATTTCTTCGCGATTGCACAATAAGGGAATAGGGGCTGGCACACGAGACTACCCTTCCTCCGCTCCCCTTCTAACTAAAATGGCGGAACAAAGGAGGTGGGTCTGGGAACGAGACTGAACACAGGCATTCTTCTAGTAGTGTGATGAAATGTTATGACATCACAAAACCAACCCAATTTCCTTACCACTAAGTCGAAAGTGGACGTATGAATGTCAAAGTCAAAGGAATGGGCTGAAGCGTTAGCAGAGGGCGCAATGCTTGATCCGAGTGCCTTGTCTTGCTGTATGGGCAGAGTACAAGACAGTCATATCAATATAGAGGCTATAGCTTCCGTTAAAACAGTGTTACATGTACTTTGCTAACCTGTAATAGAACAATCCAAAGAAAAAGAATGATAATAAAATCAAAGGCTGTGATGATGGTAAATGCCAGCCACGCGCTTCGCTGCGGAGGTCGTTCCCCTGAAATTAGTGAATTAAAGCAGCTTATCTCTTTATCACAGATCAAAAAAGCCAGAGACAGCGTGCTAACCTGTTGACATCCGTGCCATTCTTCCACCCATCTTGATATCTTGCTGCCACGGAACAGAAAATGGCCTCACCCACAGTCCACGCGTCCACCACTTGGTCCACTTCCGTTTCGACTGCGCAATGTGTGCCTGGGAATGGAATTCGTTCGGAATGGGAACAACTGGGGGGCGTAAACCACGTGTAAACAGTGTCCTCCCACCGAATCTCGCTCTGTGTAACTAGTAGTTTACTGGTTTCGCGAAAGAGATAATATTCTGGATCACAGGCTGCTACTATTGGTGGATCTTTTATTGGGAGGCATACTAAGCTATCAAGCGCCTATCGCGATGAAAAGCAAGTTTATTGCGGAGCCCGCTGAGGTATGGATGGAAGCTCGACAATGGCTGGACTACTGCCTTCTGTCAATGGTGCTATGTTGGATAGAAGGACATGTGCGCTTACCACAGTTATCTTCCTACTGGTGTGCAATCAGATTAAAACAATTCGATGATGACGTTTTTGGAGAAGTAGATAGGCAGTTGTTGGCTACTTGCCCGTTGGGTGTGTACGCTCTTAATGTGACTGGTCTAATTTGAAGTAGAACAGTTCAACTCTTTTCGTTTGGGCTGAACTTACTTCAGACCCAACATTTTCTGTTCAGCAGCTGTTCTTGGCATTGCCCTGCACAGTAGGGGCATGTGAGGCGAAGTCCCAGGCATATAGCTTGATTTTGCTCATTCTCGCATGTGTTTGCTGATTCAACTGAACACACTCCTTCACATTGCTGGTATGAACCAATTTGGCACTGATGATGCACTGTTCACAGGCATTGTGATGCTCCCTGGTGCTTCAACTTGATGCCAACCAAGCAGTGTGGTTGCTGGCCCCATCCCAGTCTGACTTTGTCACAATTGAGCCACACTATGATTTGATGCTCATGATCCAAGTCTGTGCAGTACTTCTTGAATGTTTAGTAGGTAACTTCCGCATAGGTTCATCCTCTGCCACGTTGGACCTATCTTTATCATGCTCCAAGCATTAACAAGAGAGCAATGGGCAAAATGTCTAAGAAAGGTTTATACTTTCTCTATCACTAATGTTTAATGGTAGCTCTAGTATTTCAGACAAGATCACCAACTGCAGTCTAATTTATTCAAAGAATTATTGCATTAACATTAGCCAATGGTTATTTCAATACTGTGAGGTGCCGTCTGTTTGCTCTTTCCATCCTTGGAAGAACAGAAAATTGACTGCAATGCCCTCCTGGTCTTTTCTGCCTAGCACAGATTCTCCATTATGGAATTGCTCTCATTCATATACTGGAATGATGTCTAGCATGTGTTGCAGTGTAGAGTTGCTCTATGGCAAAGGAATCAACACATTTGATATTTCTTCCACTTACTTCTTCAATGAAAACTTCAAAACTTCACCTTCTTTCTTGAACATTGTGCCCAATTTCACTCTCAGTTTTGAAGACTAGGGAATCATAGGCCACTCCGACCATCACAGCAAGAATGTCATGTGATGCCAAAGTGGAGTGGTCATGCCAAATCCACATCGTTCGATTTCTTTCAAACTGAGTAAGAGCTGTTTTCAGCTCTCCCACTGCTGCATGTTCAAACTGACACATGGAGTACCTTGCTCCCAGTCGCGCTGGGAATGCTGAAATTTAGCTTAAGGGTCAGGAGCTTAATCTTGTGACTGCTATCAGACCCTTTAGCATTGTATTCCTTAGCTAACTACACGCCATGCCTATCACATTTATCAGGCCACAGTGGATACCTCTTCCTAGTCGAGCCATGTGCTTCAGATGGTGGATTGAAGTACTATGCTTGACGCATCTTCACATACTTTGAGAAGCTTTTGTCAGTTGTATAAACTGCTTGTGTGGCACTATCCTCTAGCTGCTTCTTGCATTCTGCAAGGCACTTTTGCTGTGTCTGTTCGACAATTTGTTCTACTTGAGACAGCAAACAGATTTGCTGAAAGCTCAATGAAAGGCTTACCAGTGGCCTCGTAGCAATTGGCATCAACCCTTTCTGTATTCACACATTCATTCTCATTCTCACTAGGGCACAAAGAAGACAGGTTTCAGTGGAAACATTGCTTGCAACTGTTTGAATTGTGTTGCACAAGCCACACAGTTTGACAGTGAATGGCCCAGCTTCTCAGCTTCAGGAAGTGTGGCACACTTTGCAGAGAAGAAGGTTTGCATGTACCTTCTAAGAGCATTTGAATGAAAACCACTACTAAAAGCTGTCCTCATCCTTTCAGCATGATGTATTAACAAGGACTGGGCTGAGGTGCTTACATCTAAGTAATTATCTCCCACAACAAATTGAGGACCACTGAAACACTCTAAGGTACTCTGCTACATCAGGCTGGGCCCATGCCTTGCTGCTTTCAGTTCTCTCACCTGATACCTCCTCAGATTGAAGGGTTTCTGCATTTTGAGACTTGGGTGGCACTGGACTCTTCAGTTTCCTTCTCATTAGGTGACTTCGCCTTCTTCACTTGACACTCGTAGATCGCTGTATGGCAAAAGCCACAGTTGAAAATTTGCCCAATACCACTGTTGAATAGCATAGAGCCTTCCTTCATCAGAAAACGTAGCGGTGTAACAACTGTGGAGGCAAGTGCAACAAAAGGTCTCAGCTGTTGAGTACACAAGCTAGAACGCATCATTGGAACTCACTTGAACACCGTAATAATGAAGCTTCAAGTCCAAATACTTCAGCCAAGAGAAGCACTTGTAACTGCGCAAGTGAAGAGCTTTCCAAAGATGTCAGTATGCAGCATCAACTCTCCTATGAACTAAGTGAATGCATTGCTACATGCTCTAACGAAGCAGTGAGATATAGAGCAGTACATGTTAGTAATGTAAGAACACATGCATGCATTAGCCTCTATGTGTACGCAGTATACTAAAGTGCTGACTGCTGATAGATGTACTAAGTTTGCACATGCATTCATCAGCTGACCTCCAAGTTAACTTCCTCATATATAATAACGCTGCCGTCATCTGGACCATCACTCTTTTCTGACATGTACCTTGGCCCCAACTCTGCCCACTTTTCATAGAAATTGTATTCAAATAGTGGGGACTACTATCATGATGGTGCATAGTATCGAGACTATCTCCCAGGCCTGGAGAGGTGCAGATAGAGTTGTGTTCAGTACATTAGCATACACTCCAAATATGCCACAAGACAGCAAGATTCAAATACTCTGTTCTTTTTGGTTACTCTTCTCTTTTTAGCGTTCTCTTTAACAGTTGCTTCTGACTCCGTAGATTTCACCTTAGTTCCTGTTATAGCCTCCTGATATAGGTTTGGAGTACCTGATTTGCTGCCATGAGGCTTCGGGACAGAAGGCAGTGGGCAAAAAGTGTCCCTGTCTTCGTCAGAGCAAAATGGCGAGATGGAATCATACATTTACCACTGCCGATCAGCGCTTAGCCCATGGGGTGGAATAACCAATGGTAACCTGTCTGCGTCCAAAGTTCATAAAGCAGTGGAAACCGGGCTTCAGCTGAGTTGCTTAGTTCCCTCACGAACACATTGTTGGGTGAAGGTTGCAGCCATTCAAGTAGAATTTCCAGCACAGCCTGAAGGGTGGTGACACCGGAGGTTGCAGATAGCTTTCGGCGATGTGCTCGAAGTGGCTTTTCGTAGTGCTGAAAGCCGCACAGGCTCGGCATGTTGTCCAGCCATTGCGAATCCCTATGTCGCTTTGTTCCCCTCTTCGGCTCGCTCACAGCTTGATAAACGTTCAGAGTACTTCCATTCACGTGGTAAGTGTTTGTGGCCATTGCAGTAAGTAACGGTGTTAGTTGATCCGCATGCAGTAAGCTTAGGTAAGGTACGGATGATGCTGGGGGTTGCTTTTTATATGATTGTGTGGCTGCCAAAACGATCACCTGAGGCACACCGGACATGAATCATGCAGTGGCTAGCCTAGTGTATCCAGTTAGATCTGAGTTCCCGGAATTCAGCTTCATTGATTTCATCCTGCCACTTCTCCCCGCACTTTGCACATCTCCATGTCCCCTTCTTTGCACCATACATGCTTCGGCCGGGAAATGTAAGGCACAAACTTGTGCTCTGCATGAGCAGGGAATATGTGTGCCTGTACAAATGTATGTCACTGTATGTGTGTATGCATGGTTATAGTTGTTGCAATGTACGTATATGTGTGGTGGTAGCTGTAGCCTAGTTTCAAAATCACGTGGTGGGGCTGTGGTGATTGTTTGTGGTAGTGATAGCTGTGGCAGGGTAGTGAACCTCACTAAGGAGAGTTAGTGATGTACCTCTGCAGGGAGTTTTGCCATCTGCATTTCCGAAAACTGATACATCAGCATCTCGCCCATTCTCATCAGTACCTTCTGTTTCTGTAGATGAGCCCGCCCTACTGGGTAGTCCAGACATAGACATGGGAGAAATTACTTCACCAAATTCCACACTTGTTTCCTGAAGCTAGGTTGTAGTTTCACTTTGAGTGAAATAGTTACTGAATTGTGGTGGGGACTGTATACTGGACTTTACATAGCTAAGATGTGGGGTCATACAAAAACCCCCCATTCCTCAAGATTGATATCTTGCAGGAGACTCTCTGTATATAGGAAGGAGCATTATTTTTATGGTGATATAGTAACTCATATATTATGCATCTTAGTAACTCACAGGGTCGTGCCCTCACTTCCAGCAAACATCCCTGAAAGGGAATTTGCAGAAGTAGCACCTACACAGTTAAAGAGAATGGGAATATACACGGTAAGAGAATTGTACTTCAGAAATCCGGGAGGAGGATTTGCCAATTGCATGTCATTTAGGTAGCATTGTAATGCAAGTGATAGTATATAATGTATTTTGCAATGCAGAATTATGTCATGCAAAAATAAGGCGTATACATCACCTTGCGCACTTCCAGGTGTGGTTGTGCCCTCCAGGCCGTCCTGTACAACCGCGACCATGACCATGACCATGGCTGAGCCCTCCCCGGCCCACTTCCTGCCTGTCATGGCACGCCTCCCCTCCCCTCTCTTATACTGCACCAGAGTTGTTTTGGTTATTCACTATAACTAGAATGCAATTTAGTAAGCCTTTAGAGTTTTTAGTTAATTATGACTATAACTAGCTATAATTATCAAATGCTAAAGAAACTAATTGTAAACTATAACTGAAAAGAATGCTACTGTGCCTAACTATGCTATAACTAAATCCACTTACAGTCCACTGACATGAAATTGCATGGATTCGATCTACTGTACTTGCAGATATAAGTATGTTTCGTTCTTCAGAAGGATTGCTCTTTATAAATGAGTATCAACCGATTCCGCTTGCCAGATGTAACTAGTCCAGCTGTTGAGAAAACCCTCTCAATAGCTGCGCTAGATGCAGGAGTGGTAAGAAGGTCGCAAGCCAGGGGGCTTAACATTGGATAGGACTTCTCATTCTCAATCTAGAATTCCATGCAGGGGGTCAAAGTCTTCATCCAAATGTGGGGAGCTTTCCAGGTAGTGCACAATCATCGGCTCCTCATTTTCAATAGGGCATACAGGACTGCTGGCTTGGCTGCTTCGTCATTGTTTTCATTTCCTCTTGATTATTGACGATAATTAATGAAAAATCTTTGACTTCTTTGCAGGTGGCTCTGCTTCTTGCTATGTTTTTGTCTCAGAGTCCATGTTTGCACACATGTACTGTAGCTATAGTATTAGAAACTATAACTTATGCTGTAACTGTAACTATAACTGTTAGACAGACTTTCAAGTTAGGCAGACTTTAACTGTAACCAAAATTAGAATTCAGCATGGTGCTGTAACTAATACTAAAATATCAAGTCATTACTGCTCTGCGTGTTGCTGACTATAACTATACCATAAAGGAATGTGCTTACTAAAACAACACTATACTGCACTTCATCTTTCCTCTCTTCTCCTGCCTCCTCCCTCCTCTCTCTTATGGCTTCCTGTCCCTCGTGTTGCACCTGTCCCTGGCCTCCTGGTTGACTGGGTGCACACTCTCCTCAATGACGGCCCCTTCCGTGTCGACTGTGCCAGCCTCCATGCCCTCCCCGCTGCCCACTCCCTCTACCCTGCTGACCACTCTCTCCTCCCTGCTGACCACTCTCTCCTCCCCGCTGTCCACTCCCTCTTCCAGACTGCCTGTCTATCCGCTGACCACTACCTCCTTCCTGCTGCACATCAGCGATCTGGTCTACAACCTCCATCAATTCCTGATTCAACATACTATTCATGATAAATTGTAGTTTGCTATTACTGATGAAGGGTTTTGGGGTTTGCATTTATATATGCTGGTGGCAGGCACAGCCACTGAGGCTGCTATAATGTAATGGTTGACGAAGGAAAGCATATTCATGCCTCAGATCTTTTACATGGGAGCATCCTTTTCCGGACACTTGGCTCTGTCCCAAAGGATTCCTTTAAGAGGAAAGTGTATTCATGTGAGAGCCTTCCTTTGAGGAAGGTTCCACTAACCAAATTTCCTTTCTTGGTATTCATTGCAGCTTCACCTTACTATTCAGTGCTGTGTAGCCAGTAGTATTCAGCTACTATTGTTATTATCAATGTACCCATTGTACCCCAGCTAGAGATTTCTGTCAACAACACTTAGTAGGGTGCATGGCTGGCATAGAATAAATTTTGTGTCTAACTCACTATAGGCTCAGTTGTAAGGACTGAGTTTAATTTTCATGCTTCAGATATCAAGAAGCTCATGTTAATCAGGAGAGAGAATGAACAAGGCATGGAAGTATGCACCAGCAGATGTTTTGCCTAACAGCTTACAGTGTAGCTGGTGCAGAACAAATGTACAATTGTACAACTGCAGACACTGCTTTGGACTTCGATCTGAAGCCTTCGAGTAAAGGATTTCTGATACCTGTACTAGGCAAATGTCTGCAGAGTGACCTGCAAAGTTTGCAGCAGATATGTGGGCAATTTGCACTAGAGCATTTCGCAAATCACAACCATACATATGTGATTTCTTCCACAATGCATCTGTACACTCACTGAGGCTTTCAGTGAGAAGTGTAAAATGAACGGCAACTTCTTCAGCACTCCCAAGTACCCTATCAAGTCATGCAGTGCATCAGGCAGCAATACAATCATTGTAAAAATAGGGGGGTGTTGGCACAACACAAGGTCAAATAAATAATGTCTGTTCTATAGTCCGCACTTATGAGAGGTCCATATCTTCTGCCTCCCCCTCCACCGGCATGTCTGGTGCCGGCTGCTCTGGCCAGGGAGAGAAGGCCCAGGCTAGGAGGTTGGTGCTGTCCTGGCCTTCAACTAGCTGGAGGTGCAGCTGTCCTTCTGTTATGGTCAGTACAATGTGAACTCTGCGGGGCAATAGCACAGGATGTCAGTTAGGGGTCTATTTCAGCACCTGCAGTGCGTACAGCTTACTCTCTTGCTGCCATGATCCCAAAGTGCCCAAATTGTTGTCTGCAGGAAGTAGGGCCTTGGCCACATGACCCGTGTTGCCATGCCAATGGCCCCTGAGGCATACTTGGGCCGCTCTTGGCATGGGGCAGCCTTGGCGCCAGCATTGGACACGGCCTTGTACTTCTGGACCGCGCATGCAATTCTAATGCCTGCAAGCAGACCCTATGCCCGACCTAAAGGAAAGGGTAAGTGCTACTGGGGTTGTCATGCAGTGGCACATCTCTAGGATTGTGTTGCATGAATGAAGCACAAGTGGCATTTCTGTAGGTGTGACACAGTACAGTGAGCTAGACCTTTCTCAAGCAGCTACCTGAGCAGGAGATAATTGACTATTATAGAAAGATGGTGCCATTTTAAATGTATAGCCTGCAATGTTTCAGTATTGCATGTGTTAGTGCCATTCCAGCTACCTACTCATTATCATCATCGGGATTCCAGTGTATGTACCAGCAGCCGTTCTTTTGACATTCGTAGTAGGAAAAGTAATCCCAGCAGAGCCGGTAAGGCTTCTGTACCAGATGCTGGAGGAAATTGGGGTGCAAGTGTTTGAATGTGCATCTCGCCATCTTGCAGGCCTCTTGATACCTGCACAGCACAGGTAGCTGGTCAGGAGAGGATACAGTTCGGGCTCGTTGCTGACCCTGCTTTTCTTTGGATCCTCCTGCATTAAAGTTCTGCTTGCTCTTGATTGTAATTTTGTATGTAGCCATCTCTGTAAGAGTGATAACAGGTTGAGTAATTGGTATTTATATGCCTATAGGATCGCCAAGTAGGTATGCCATGTCATTGAGTCAGGAGGTACATGTTATACATTCATTAACTGTACATATGTTCATGTACAGTGTGCTGCTTTTAGCTAACAGTTTAAAAATAGGGGGAGGTAGTAACAACACAATGTAAACCAAAGACAGTCTATTCTGGACTTGGGCCTTTAGACAGGTCCATGTCTTCAGGGGCCTCCCCGTCCACCGGCATGTCTGGCTGGTGGGGGCCGTGCTGGCCAGGGGGTGAAGGCCCAGGCTAGGAAGTGGTTGCTGTCCAGGCCTTCAACTAGCACTAGGTGCAGCTGCCCTTCTGTTGTGGTCAGTACGATGTGAACTCTCATGCTGCCATGATCCCAAAATGCCCTAATTGTTGACTTACCTCCTATCTACTACTAGGCAGGGTGCTGGAATGTAGTTATTTGTGTGTGTGTGTGTGTGGGGGGGGGGGGGGGGGGGGCTTGTGTGTGTGTGGGTCTGTGCTGGCTATGCAAAGGAGGCTGCACCGTTTCTAGACAGGAGCCTTTCTGGAGGATGTCTGCAGGAAGTGGGGCCTTGGCCACGTGACTCGTGTTGCCATGCCAACGGCCTGGCAACATGGCCCCTAAGGCATACTCTTCGTAGTCATGCAGTGGCACATCTCCATTGTAAAAAAAATGCAGTGGAGCATCTAATTGACATTGCACCCAATAGTATACAAGGTTTGTTTGTTGTTGTTTATACCCAATGGTAAACAAGATTTTTTGCTGTATTTGTATTGAGTGGTTGTTTGTTTGATCTGGATCCAGTGATAGCCATGATGGCCACAAATTCAACACTCAGCACTATAGCTCATAACTATCACTAGCACACCTTGAAAGATATAATATATTATAAATAGACCGACGTACAGAAACATAAGAACATGCTCATATGCATATATATCCATGTGGGTGAGGTATGAATCAGTATTTTCTGTACGTATATATGTATGTACGATCCCTGTTTCCATTCCAGAGTGTTCCTCTCAACTGGAACTGTGGATGATCACTGATTACCACTCCAATGGCTCACTCTTGGACTATCTCACCACCCATAACCTCAAACTAGCAGACGTGGTCCAGTTTGCCAGGACCACAGCCAGTGGGCTAGCCTACCTCCACTCCAAGCTGCGGACCAACCAGACACAAAAGCCGTCCAAGACAAAGTTCAGACCCAGCCTGAAGCTTTGATGGCACTTTGTCAAGCATAATAACATTGAAGCTGGCTAACCTGGAACCATGCCACAAGTATGAGCCACCCAATGAAGTATTGAAGTCAGCAAAGAAAGCTACTATGACATACAATCGATATATCGTGCACACAGCAGCAAATCTTAAGTCTAATATAGCTACATAATCAGTACATATAACTGGCTATAACCATTATGCAAAGATAAGTCACTTCTTAATTTTGCTAAATTATCAGTAACTAACTTCTTTCATTGCTTAGCTATAGTTAATACAATATGAGTGATTCAAAAAATGTTTTGCTAATAACATACATGCATGTCTCACTCATGAACATGCCAATCTCACTCATACTGGCTACAGCTCTCACTCATATTTATGCCAACGGGTTGAGAGCTCTGTAAGGGGGGTTAACTTTGGGACAACACAAGGCAAAATAAATAGTATCTGTTCTACAGTCGGGCCATTAGGCAGTACAATTGTTGTAAAATAAGGGGGGATAACATTGGGGCAAAACAAGGCAAAATAAATAGTCTCTGTTCTACAGTTGGGCCATTAGGCAGTACAATTGTTGTAAAAAGAAGGGGGATTAAGGTTGCGACAACACAAGGCAAAATAAATGGTATCTGTTCTACAGGTGGTACTTAAGCTTGGTCCATCTCTTCTACTTCCTGTTGCAGGGGAATGTCTGGTGCCGCCGGCTGCCCTGGCCAGGGGGTGCAGGCCCAGGTAAGGGTGATAGAGCCGTCCGCATGCTCTGCTACCGCAAGGTGCAGCTGCCCTTGGCTTGTGTCGAATACAATGCACACTCTGCAGGGCAGTAGCATAGGAGATCAGTTAGGGGCCTATTTCAGGGCCTGCTCAAAATCTGCTGGGATCTTAGGGCTATGTCGAGGAACATCCTGCCCTAGAGCTAGGGCATGTTGGAACTTGCACCAGCTGTCAGCTCCCTCAGGACAACAGTGGTGCTGTGGCTTCTCATCAGTTGAGATGGAGTGGTAAAATACAGCCCAACAAGCCTTCATCATCCCCTCCAAATCATTACTATGCCCACGGATAGCATTCCCATAGTAAGTTTGGAGGAGATCCACAGTCTTCTCATTCAAGACCCCCTTGACAAACTGACAGCATCAATCTCAGCTTGGACACTTTTGGCCGCTTCATCTTTTTTCCCTTGCTTTTCCTTGCCTTTCCCTATCTTACCTTTCCCCTTAGTCTTCACCTTCAATTCCTTCAATTCATCCTTCAGTGCTGACAACTTATCCCGAGCTATCTTCTTGTCGTGGTTGATGGTCTTTTTGACAGCACGTAGTCAGGTGCCCACCCTCTTCTGGACATGTCCAATGCACTCATGCTTAGTGATTGTCACTTCTTCACCGTAAGGTTTTAGATCATTGAGATGGGTGATTCTCTTTGAATCACCATCACAAATGATCTCTGTGTACCTTAGGTGAAGTCTTTCTTCTGATCGCTTCCAGAGCTCTGCTGCTGCATCGCACTCCATCGCCAGTGATGACCCTGCATGATTTCTCAAACTAGCAGACGTGGTCCAGTTTGCCGCTGGGTGTCAGCAGGCAGCTGCTGGTGCTGATATGGCAGTTGATAGGCAAAAGGGAAAGGCTGTGGCTGACTTAACCCATTAGCCGCCATTTTTTACTATGCGCACGTTGACCGTAATGACCGAATAAAATTTCGCAGACACGTGTTGCGCCTTCCGTGCGTCGTGTTCGCTTGCTAGTTGCCTTCGAGATCAGCGCAACTGGGAAAATTGGTGGCAGCTGCTCTGCGTGTGGCACCAAGGAAGATCTACAGTGCTTTTGTGATCTCCAACGAAGATTTGGGAGCCGCTAGGAAAGGATTTTGAAGCAGACGCGAAAAGAGGTAAGTAATCGCACACATGCTCCATGTAATGCACATGCAGAACGCTTACCTGCTTGATGCTTGCTTTACTACCGTACTGTACTACACTGCAATAAGTTGTTCGATAAGATGCCATGATTCTGACAAGAAATACAACTGTATATGTACATGTGTAAATGAAATCTGTATGCATACGGTTGGGTTACATGCGAGACTAGTTAGATGCACCGCTGCTTGTGAAAGAGGAAAAAGCAGTCGTCATCTCTTCCTGTGTGACACAGAAACGCTTTACAATCTGTACATTGCCATACAGTGCACCTTCTTTGCTTCTTCCAGGAACAGTATTGGCAGCGCTGCTGCTTCTCGCCCTTCGTTGGAAAGTGGTCAAGGCAGAAGCGCTTGCTACTGGCAGGAAGAAGGGATGGTCGACCTGGTCTCTTTCTACCAGCATAGCTACCAATCAACTCCTTTGCTAAGATTTGTCTGAATGTTTTCATGTTGCTGATCTTTAGAGTGGTGTACTGCTTGGCTAGAATGTATGCATTGGTGGAGGCGAGATCCAACAGAAACCAGAAAATGTATTTGTAGTATTTTCTACACTTGATTGGGACATGGTAGTACCCTCGCAGTTGGTCGTTCCGGTCCACTCCTCCCATGTATTTATTGTACAATGCAATGGATGTAGGGCAAGGTACTTTGTCTCGTGTACCATCTCTCTTTTTTCGCAATACAGTTTCACTGCATGTAGGGTCGGAATTGCTCGAGATCAGTACTACTGGGCGATTGTCCTGCCATATTGATACTGCTATGTTTGACCCCTGATTTGTCCTTGACACGCTATCACCTCTTTTCTTCAATCCTTTCTTTACATATGCTGCGAGATCTTTTGGAAATCCTTTGCGGTTTGACCTCAGAGTGCCACACCCATACAGGCCAACACGGAGGAGATCTAGCAGCAGGTCAACGCTAGAGAAGAAGTTGTCAAAGTATAAGTGCCGGTATGTATGGTGCAAATCCTCACTTAGGTGTTTTACTACAGAACTTCCTAGGCCATGTTCCACTCCTTTCCCAGTCTTCCCAGTATACACCTTTAGTGCAGACACATAACCATTTACTGCCTCTGCCCTCATCCATATCTTGATGCCTCTTTTGACTGGCTTATTCGGCATGTACTGCTTTTAGGAAGATCTGCCCTTGTATGGGATCATAGCTTCATCGATGCTGAGATCTTTTCCTGGCTCATATATAGCTGAAAACCGGTCTGTGAGGGATGTAAGTATTGGGCGTATTTTGCCAAGCTTGTCATAGTCAGAGCTACCAGGTGCAGAGAGGGTTGCATTGTTTGCGAAGTGGATAAAGCGATGTATGTCGAAGAACCGTTTCCAGCTAATTCTATCCGCTATTGGTGAATAGTGATATACCAAGTCCTTTTGCCAGTAGTCATAGATTGAGGGCAGCTTTACTAACCCCATTAGCATCATGAACCCAAAATAGGCACACAGCTCCTCCGGTGTGATTGGTTCCCAACTATCCCCGATGCATGTAGTGGCGTACCTGTTTGTTTCGACCACTATTAGATCCATAATAGTGGACGTAAAAAACAGAAAGAAGATCTCCTTGATGGAGGCAGGGATGGTTATGCGTGGACCACCATCGACTGTGCATGGAACTGTGTGGACGGGTGGGCATTCCTTTAGAGCTGTAAATACGTACATGAGAGAGAGAGATACAGCTGCCCGTTAGGAGGTGCCACGGTGACTTGGTTGATACGTATACTTACACACCTCAGGCTGCTTATGTTGACCTGTGCCATTGGTTCCTCTTCCCTGTCAGTAAATTGAATGTGCATGTTTACATACAGTAGTTGTAAATGAGAGCATATGTACTGAAATGCTAACCCATCTTCATTGTCATCAGACATGTTGCCTTCCTCTTCCTTTTCCATTTCCTCCTCATTCTCCTCTTTCTTTTCCCCTTCCTCCTCATCTTCCTCTGTCTTTTCCTCTTCCTTCTCATCTTCCTCTTTCTTTTCGTCTTCCTCCTCCTCTTCCTCATAGAATCCGAGTTCCTCGTCACTGCCGGGAAAGAAGACTTCATCAACATCTCCTCCTTCTTCAACACCGTCTTCAGCCTCCAGAAGAGCCAAAACTTCCTCTCTAGAAAGCCTGCTTCCTGCACTGCTTGTCATTTTGTGCCTGCATGTGGTTTATTTACTAATATGCAACGTGTTTGCGAAGTTCATGCGACTTTCTATACGCTTTTTGTATCGAACTTTGCTTACCTTGGCGCCAAATGCGTAGAACGTACGACAGATGACGTTGGGTGAGTGTCATAGAGCGTTCGATTGCTCGGGAATAGCAGTAGGAACAGGGAACGCCGACGAGTAAATGTTATGCTTTATGACGGTGTTGAAAAATGGCGTAGCTATAAATCGCTTAAAATCGGCGTCACCGAAGACGACACTACAGTTGATTTGGTGCAGTTAGAACACTGAAATCGTTGTCTCAGCATGCTGTTCTTTAAATGACAGAAATACTATTATATACAGCAGTAGGAGCCTTTGTTGCGGGTCCTGTCATTTTGTCGTGAAAAGATGACAACGGTCGTAAACGCATTGCGTAATATTGTCGTCTAAAGACGACTACGGCGGCTAATGGGTTAATGAGTACCAAGCTAGCTATGGTGAACGCGTATGCATATGCATTTCCATGGCCACTTGTCTGTTGGGTGGCAATGGCAGACAGCTTGGCACCGTTTGGCTGCCAGATGCCTCACTGGCCATAAGTGGCTCATTACCAAGTAGAGGTGTGCTTTTGGTGGCTGTCAATGGATCCTGTATATATGACAATGATAAAGAACCTCAGTAACAAATGTCATGAGACTGTGCAATGCATATATATGACTAACCAGATGCAGGAATCTGCATTGGTTGCCCTTACGGCAACCCTTGGGTGTGCAGTGAAACCTGCACACCTTTTGGCCAAGTGGTTCCGTACACAAGGAGATTTGAATTAATCTTGATAATAAACAACTCTTAAGCTTCTTGCTGTATACAACACTTCTGTTCTCAATTATTTTATGTACGGTTTTCAACTCACTCTTTTTAGCCTTGTTCCGCTTCCTATCTGGTTTAGAATTTCCTTCATCCACTACGATCTGGTATTTAGGCATCCTGTTAAGAATATACAAAATAGTACTTACTAAAAGTATAATTATATATACAAGTGACCTAGAGTAAAGAGTTATACACCCTGTACAGATACAGCTATGGTTGCATTTATCTATTCACTCTCCGAGTGGAGGTCTGTGGAGGAGGCAAGGCAGGCACAGTGAATGAACTCTCAAAAGATATGTCAGCTTCAGTCACATGACTGCAGTCTTCTGTGGCTACAATAGCTGTTGCATCACCATGGTCATCGTAACACCGAACCACATCAATAGGGAGGGATACCCTTCTGTCAATGGCATCTTGCCAACAGGCACTTGAGCACCTGGTGGCATCCATTACTTCAGAATTTCTGAAGTGCAGCAACTGTGGACCTGCATCAAGGAACTGAGGGTCATCACTGCTATCATGAAAGTGCACACTGCCATCTGATATCCTATAACACCAAGCACCTTCACCCTGAACCAAAAAGTGGCCAATTCTCTGCAAATGTGCCCAGTTGCTAAGAAGCCCTTCAAGTCATGGAGTGGCTCCAAGGAAGCACATAGTAACTGTCCAAGTGGGCACCTAAGTACATGGGAGTGCAAACAGTCTTCTAGTGCAAACCGCCCCATCCACTCCACTACTAAAGTTCACTCAACACCAAACCGTTCACTGAGCGCTGTACCGGTCGTGTGTTAGGTGGCCATAGTGTGCTCACCTCTCTGTAAAGCCATCTAACTCTGCCAGCCTCTAAGGAATCAAAACTGCCTCATCAAGTGTGGAGGAGCAATGTGCAAGCATGTGAATAGCACCTTCTTCAATGTACTCCTGCACACTATGACCAACTTCAGTCTCAGTTTTGAAGACCAGTGTATCATACACCACTCCAACCATCACAGCAAGAACGCCATGTGATCCCAAACTGGAGTGGTCATGCCAAATCCAGATTGATCGATTTCGCTCAAACCTGGTTAGGCAAACTTTCAGGTCTTCCATGGGGACATCTGCGAACTGATGCATTGAGTACCCTGCACCCAGTTGCAAAATACACAAAACATCGTCCCTGCTCATGCTAGCAATTTCACAGTCGCTGTGTAGCCTCATGAACTGCTCACTTGCATCGAGCAATGAAGATGCGACAAACGCCACAGTTGAACAGTAGAGCAAAGTTGCTCGTGAATGACATTTTTGCATGGAATATAAGTACTTGAAGTAGTACCGGCTACTTCCAAAGAAATACAAGGTTTCTGAATGCATACTATGCTACTCTAAGGTATGGATGCCTGCAACTGTCTAGATCTGTTACTTAGCTCACCTTCATGGACAGAATCAAGTGCAGATTACCACTTGAACGCCCTTTTCCTGCCATTTACGTATTATTGTGACGTATGCTAACGTAGCATGAAGAAAACTTCTATTTTGAGCACCTAATATGGGAGGTCACAAGATCGTCATGGGTTCAGGCCATGAGGGAAGACTGGAACGTGTGCCTTCACTAGAACACCGTGTGGCATTCAGTTAGAAGCACTTTGAAGGATGATTTCGAGAGTTAAGGAAACTATCTAGGATTTCACCGCGTGCATAGTGTGGATGTTTACATATGGACATGTCCCACATGCGCACGCTTCAGAGCATGTGCTCAGTATACAGCTACACGAACAAGAATACAGATGCATCTCACTAGAACACCGTGTGGCATTCAGTTAGAAGCACTTTGAAGGATGATTTCGAGAGTTAAGGAAACTATCTAGGATTTCACCGCGTGCATAGTGTGGATGTTTACATATGGACATGTCCCACATGCGCACGCTTCAGAGCATGTGCTCAGTATACAGCTACACGAACAAGAATACAGATGCATCTCAATCCAATGACCTGAAAAACAGTGGCAATATGTATTTACTCGTTTCTTCCTATTAGCACTGGAAGAGTTCAAGTGATTTCTCTAAGCTGCACTTGACCGATGTACTGCAGCTGCAAATAATACATGAAACCAGCAAAAACATGTAGAACCGCTGCGTAGTTGGTGCTAATGGTTTGCTAACACTCACCATATACTTCTTGCTGTGAAAAGTGGTCCCTAAAATAGCTGTGCACCTGCTCAAAAACAGATCTAGCTACCTGATACTTGTGGACTGACTTGTAACTACATGTAAATGAAACACATAGTAGCCACCACTATTGATCAATTCATTCGCAAAGGCACATTCAGACAACAGTGGTGTGGGCAACTTGATGAATACAAAGATTGGTCCAAAGCGTATCCAGACAGCCTGCACAAGAGGAGATCCACTGGAGGGAAGGAAGCACACCTCACCTTCTAGTACGAAGCTTTCAGAGGAACAAAATTTGCTACAAGACGGTTTTCACACATAAGTAGCACACTAATCCGTATGCACGCACACACACACACACACCACCTGTTGGCTCACCTGCTGTAGTGCAACCATGGAAATTGCTAGAAATTGCTTGATGGTTGAAATTGGCGAAATGATCTTGACTCAGACTGACGAGTATGGGGGTACTCAGATGTAGCCATAGGAGGCTCATAAGTCAGAATGGCATAGGTTTATTCTCTCCATAGGTTGCTTGATTTTGCATTGGAAACGATCAGTTTACCAAAGTGCCAATCGTGTATAAGCACATCACCAGTACTAGTATTCATTTCTTCTTCGGATCTTCCCAGTAGTGTGTCCTTGTGTTCACCTACTGTTTTTTGATTGATTGATTGATTAATTATTATTTGTCAACAGGGAGCTGCATCCACAAGAGTGCATACATGACATCATTACTGGTCCGTTCTTTTCACTTGATCCTGGACCCTATGCCCGACCTAAAGGAAAGGGTAAGTGCTACTGGGGTAGTAATGCAGTGGCACAGCTCCATTGTAAAAAAAAAAAGCGGGCCATCAGGCAGCAGTACAATCAGTGTAAATATAGGGGAGGTAGTCACAACACAACACGCCAATCAAAGATAGTGTGCTCTGCACGCCGGGCTTAGGACAGGTCCATGTCTTCAGGGGCCTCCCCCTCCACTGGCATGTCTGGTGCCAGCTGCTCTGGCCAGGGGGTGAAGGACCAGGCTAGGAGGTTGGTGCTGTCGGGCAGTTAACTAGCTGGAGGTGCAGCTGTCCTTGTGTAGTCGTGAGTACAATGTGAACTCTGCAGGGCAGTGGCACAGGATGTCAGTTAGGGGCCTATTTCTGAACCTGCTGTGCATACAGCTTACTCTCTTGCTGCCATGATCCCAAAATGCCCCAATTGTTGACTTACCTCCTATCCCAGGCGGTCTTATATATGTGCTTAGCATGTGCTATAGGGACATGCACATGTAGATGCTGCTTGGGGTGTGTGTGTGTGTGCACATCACGTGTTTGTACTATATGGGCACATGCTTGGTGCCGTATGCAGGCATGCTGCACACTGCATATACTTTAGCTATGCCTGCACTGTCTCAGGTGTCAGAATGCCCAAACCATTGTAATCACCCTGTTGCCCAGAGCAGGCACTAAATGTGCTTGGGCTATCCCAGCTTGCATGCAGTCACACGAACCAACAGCTCACTCGAGACCATAATCATCATTATTAATTGCTGCCACTGTATACACAGGTTACAAGGTGTTTGGAAAGTATAAGGTGATCCCTATTATCCCTAACACTACATGGTCAGACTGGTCTCTGAATTAGTCAAGGGTAAGGTCTATATAGTGCGTAGCTTGGTCTTCGTCCCCGATGAGATCAATTATGTTGTCTGCCTCGACAGCTTTGGTATCCTGCCTGCGGGCTCTTTTAGCGGGCCGGGGTCCACCCTCGCTATCACCCCCTTCCACAGGCTGCAGCAGCTCCCCCTGGTGGCTTGCAACAGCACCTTCCGGTTCCAGGGCCTTGTTACAGTCATCTTCAGGCGGGCAGTCTTGCATTGTGGTGTCGGCCTCTCCCTTCTGTGTACTTTGGGCTTGGCTGGGGCCAAGCTGCGAGTAGCAATACAGCTCCGCGAACAAGGAGTCCACAGAGCTGGAGTCTTCCTCGAGTTCTTTGTCATTAGGCTGCCTAGCCACCCTAGTGTCAGCCGAGCTCATGCTGCTTCCTTCCTCTGCTAGCAGAAGTGCAGAATGCAAGCCATGCTGGATGCCGATTCATATAAAATTGCAGGCCTTGATCAGGACCTGACACCTTATGCTGCCACATGCAGTAAGCCTGCACTCTGGTAGTCTCGCGGGGCCAAACTCTTTCCGGTTACGCAAGACCGGAAGAATCGGGGCTGGCCCTGTGAGACTAGCACTAGGGCCCATATCCTGGAACAGGTCATAAAGCCACATTACACAGAGGCTTGCACAGAGGCAAATAAGCAGCCGTAGGTTGATAGGACTTAGGAATGGGAAGCCGAAAGATGCACATGGATGCAGTTACTGCAACGAGAGTAAAAGGAACCTTTGTGTTGTAATCGTATTCATGGCCGGGCGGTACATTCCGGGCAGCCATTGTGGCCCCACGGGGCCGGGAAGAGCGATGGCGTGTGCTTGAGGGACCCATACAGCATCTGCACACCTGTTGGTACTTGGGGGACATAGGTAAGAGCCTCTCCGCTGCAGGCATATGGTGCCTAGCCTTGTGGTAGGGTACAGCTAGCGTACTAATGGGTGCGCAAGTGGGCAGCTGCACTGCCAAGAAGGCAATGCCCCGTTTCTGGCCAGGGGCCATTCGGATAGATGGCTGTAGAAAGCGGGGCCCGTGGCCACGTGCCCGTGTTGCCATGCCAACGCCCTGGAAACATGGCCCCTGAGGCACACTTTGGCCGCTCTTGCCATGGGGCTGCCGTGGTGCCCAATGGACATGGCCTTGTCTTTCTTGGGTGCCATTCTAATGCCTACTCCCAGGTCCTATGGCCGATGTCAATGACAGGGTAAGTGCTACTGGGGTAGTCATGCAGTGACGATGCTATTGTAAAGAATGGGGGCCATTAGGCAGATGTACAAATAAGGGCAGACCGCTCAACTCTCACGCATTGCGCGTGAGACACACGCATTCCACGCAAATGTCACGCTCACACGCACAAAGCCAAAAATCTCACACATTTTGGCTGAATCCTAAGATACTGCAAAAAATTCTCACCCAAAGCACTGGTGATGTGGTTCAGATGCCCTCCAAGGCATATCGTTCACAAACAGGCTGGCAACAGCGCTACATTAGCCTGAAATAAAGACTGCCGACTACCCGACTGATAGCGGCCATTTTATCTTGACGTAATACTCATGATTAATTTTGGCCGCTGACAATGAGGGATCCTAATGGTGCCCTTAAATTTCAAAGGCTGGCTACAGTGGCACTCCTGGTCCTGACGCTGCCACATTCAAATGCTGAGGAGGAGCGTGTTTTTAGTCTCGTGACTAAAAATAAGACAAAGTTCAGACCCAGCCTTGGTGGCTGTCTTCCTGGGTGCCCTTGTATGTATGTAGTCCTGGAAGGTGTCTCCAAGTGTTCTGCACCTTTGGTAGCCAGCACATGTCCATTGTGCTCAGCATACGTAGTGAGCTGCGCAGGAAAGGGAGTGAGTATCTATATGTGGTGGTCTCTGCTGGGTAGGAGGGCCCAGATAATGTGGTATGTCCATGTGTGCGTGTGCTTGTGTGTGTATGCGGCACGCCGCTGTGTAGTTGTCTGTGCATAGGCATGTCAGAACCATCAGGCGTAGAAATGTACAATTGTACAACTGCAGACACTGCTTTGGACTTCGATCTGAAGCCTTTGAGTAAAGGATTTCTGATACCTGTACTAGGCAAATGTCTGCAGAGTGGCCTACTGCAGAGTTTGCAGCAAAGATGTGGGCAATTTGCACTAGAGCATTTCGCAAATCACAACCATACATATGTGATTTCTTCCACAATGCATCTGTACACTCACCGAGGTTTTCAGTGAGGAGTGTAAAATGGACGGTAACTTTTAAGCACGGCTCCCAAGTACCCTACGCATGTGGGACATGACCACCTAAAGTTGACATAGCTGTTTACACAGCTATGAACACTGCGGTTGCGCACTGTATCCGAGTTGCCGTGGTTATGCATGCTTCACTGCCTTAGAGTGCGTGGTGTGCGCGTGACTGAAGAACTAACCGGATGCGCAGAGCAAAACGTCACGTAGAACGTCACATCCGTAGGCCGTGTACATGCGAAGGGAACGTTGTCCTTGATGGAAGATCTAGAGAGTAAGTCCTGCGTAGAACCCAAGAATCTGATCTTCGGGCTAAGCTTGAAGGTAACCAGGAGCCGAGTTCGCGTGTAGGTGATCGCGAAGGCGAAGCAAGGCACGCTCACAGCCAAGGTATTGAGGTAAGCTACATAGCTTCACACATCGTGTCTCTACGTGTCTGCTAACCTAGTACTTCGTACTGCGTATCCCTGGCAAGTTTGTCTGTGTTTATGTGTCTGTGCCATCGTTTGCGTACGAATTTGCGTGTCTGTGACGGTGTGTACTGTGTGCAGTAGAGCCTGTCTAGGACAACCACCTGTGGGCCAGTTATAGCCAACTTGCATAGAGAGGTGGGTGCTTTACACAGCGTTTTTGTGCTATTTGGGGCCAGGGAGGCTGGCTGTTTTATGGAGAGGTGGATGCCTTATACAGTGATCATGTTAGACAGGTTTCACAGTACAGTGTGTGTCTCAATGCAGCATGCACCTGGCTGATAGTGTCTGAGCTGTGATTTAATTTGCCCTGTATGTCTTGTCTTACAAGCATTTTATGGCATGTGTTTGTACCAGAGTGTGCTGTATTGCATACTGTGTGTTTCTGTGTATGCACTGTTAACAGTGTGTCCTCCATAATATTATGTAAGCTGTGGTATGCCATGTGGCACTACCATATATAATAGTTGATTTTGTTCACTCTTTTAATACTTTAATGAGCCCCTAGTATGTTACCGTATTACCTTGCAAATATTTAGTAGTGTTTACATTCACAAACTCCCAGCAAACCTGATGATGGCCTGGTATTGGCCGAAACACACACTGTGTGTCGTTTGCACTGGAGTACCATGGTATATTTAATGGCCACTAATATATGACAAAAATTACGTACTTTGCAATTGACTATAGCAAGGAGTTGTAGTGGAATTACTATACACATATGCATCGCACACATGCACAAATGATCTAAAATATATCAGCTAAATCCAGCCCCTTTCATGCAGACGTCTCAGACAGATGTCATGCTGCAGCTCTTTGCACACTCTTGCGATATAATTATTACAAGCATTTTAATTTCCTAATTAAGATGCTCTGTACCATGGTGACACGAATGAAAGACAACGTTTGAAACTACACATGGTAAGGAATGAAGGGGGGAAGGGAAAATACTAATCACTTTTTGGATGGTGGGATGCCTACTGGCTGTGAAGTTCATGGGTATCTCAGTCACGTGGATTTTGGTTTTCTAACCATTTCCAGATCAGGGATACTGGGATTAGTCTCTCAAGCTAACTGCCTGATCTTAGTACTGACATCTGTGCTCATCTTAGCATTGAACTCTTTTGCTAATTCAATTGCCACCAATGGTTTCGCAGGATCCCAGTTGACCAAGGCTTGCTTCAATTCACTGAACCTGGCACACTCATGTGGTTGCAGTGAGTAGCGCTTTTTCACAGAAATTATTCTAGGTTCAGCATAGTATTGTATCTTACGAAGTTTCTCATATTTAGAGAAACTGACATCCGTTGCATAGAGAGCCTGAATGGTACTACCATCAAGCTGACTACTACACTTGGCAGCACATTTTCGCTGTGTTTCGCGAATGTATTTCTTTTCAGCCTTGCGTACAATTTCTTCCACTTGGGCAGCTGATTTGTAGCCATGACTAACTACTTCGTGAATGCATTGTTCTTTGGTATTCTGCACAATTTGTTTCACTTCAGTAGCAGACTTGTAACCCTGATCAGCTACTTCGTGAAGGGATTGCTCTTTGGTATTCTGCACAATTTGCTTCACTTCATCAGCAGACTTGTAACCTTGACTAACAACTTCACGAATGCATTGCTTTTTGGTATCATGCACAATTTGCTTCACTTCAGCAGCATACTTGTAACCCTGCTCAGCCACAAGCTCAGCAAATGACTTACCAAGGACCTGGTGCACAGCATCGCTTGCACTAGGTTGCAAATTTTCGATTGCCCTTAAAGGAGCATGGAAGACAGGCTTTAGAGGGAATAATTCTTGCAATTGCTCAAATTGTGTGGCACAACCAACACAGTTTGACAGTGAATGATTTGCTTTCTGAGATGCAGGTAATGCCTTCCATTTTGCAGAAGAGAATGCATTTACATACATCTCTTTATGGGCTGAGGAATAAAACCTATACAAGAAAGCTTCCTTCATCTTGTCAAAGTGACGCCCAAAAAGGGACTGCCTGTAGCCAATAGCTTCAAAGTATGCACTCCCCAATGCAAACTGTGGGCCTTCAAACAAGGTTTTAAATCGGTCACTCACATTGAGGCCTACCATGTCATTGCTGCTCATACCATTCAAAACTGGTAGGCTTTGGCCTTCCTTGGGCTGTGAGGCATCGTCTTCCTTTGAAATCTGGTCTGTTGACTCGTCCTTCGCCTTCTTACCTACCTTTGGTGGCACCCTGTCGATGTTTTCGTGCACGAAAGTGCGGCAAAAGCCACAGTTAAACAGATGAGCAAAGCCCGACTTAAATGGCATTCTACGAGGGAGACATAGGTCAAAAGTATGCACAAGCACGGATACATAAGCCCCATAGTCCCTCATACCAACATTGGTCGTAGTATGAGTGGTTTGCAGTTTACCTTCGTGCAGCAGATCCAACTCCTTGCTGAGACTCAATATCCTGCCACACTGCGCGTCGATGTATTATGACGATTTACTTCCGTTGAGTACCTCAGGTGAAATGTCACGAGCCAGTCACGAGACACGGGCTCTCGGGTGAGTGCTCTTACAAGAACGCCAATCAGGTGCAGGGAAAGAAAGAATACGGTGCGACAAAGGCTGCTTTACCTTGGCAAAGACATTATCTAGGATCTCCATTTGGGGGGTTTTTATTCCTTGTTCTCAAAAGAAGTTAGCTTGACCGAAAGTTGTCCTTGATCGCAGCGAATTTAGTTTTCTTTATGTAACTTACTAGCAGAATGTTTTAGTAAAACCCCCCACATGGAAAAGTTAGAGTGCATGAAGGTGCATCATACTGCGTTCTCTGTTCCTCGCTCAGCCTTTACCTCTAGACCTGAATCACCATTTAATAATAATTTTCATACTTCGTGCACAGCGACATTTCTCGTAATGAAAGACATTTATTTGTAGGTACCGTACGTAAGATGCTAATAATATAGTTCAACTTTAAGCTCACGCTTGGAGTGTTCTGATTTGATGTTATCTGCAGGAAGAATAAGAGGAAATAACAACATGAAGTAAATGTACGGCCATTCAACAGCAGCTTGCACATCTATGATGTCCCCTGTGAGTGCTGTGTATTCAGCATCGGTATAATGTGTAGCACTATCTATTATACACTTCCTTGAGTGTCATCAGTGTGTACCCACAACCACACACAGTTGCGTGGTCATGCCACAGAGCAAAGTGACGAAGGGCCAGATGCCTCTCCACGTACTTACGGAGCTCACAGTCCGACATGTGATTTTCTACACTTCCAACCAATTCCTCCAGCTTTCCCCTTTCTGCAGCTAAGATGCTGTCTTTGTGAGACAGCCGCACGAACGGGAAATGGTCCTTCAGTGCCTGCCTGCGTATATCCAGTAGTGGTATCTTGCGGCCTGTAATGGTCTCTCTCACCTGCTCTGTACCATGCCTCACCTGAGTAATGGCGTACGGAGCACAGGGTTCACCAATCTGCAATTCACCTATAGTATGCATTGAGAGGGTATGCATATGAATTGCAGAGTGAATTGTTAAGTTAGTTACATTTGTGCATATGTGGAGTACAAGTACATGTGTTGCTATGACTGTGCATGCCTTTGCACATGTGCTGTGTCTTGCAGTGATGATGCATATTAAATCTAACCTGACTGTATCGTTTCTGCCCAAATGCTCTTCACTGCTTTCTTGCATGGACCACATCCCACACTGATGTCACTCCCGGGCAGCCTCCGTTTCCTAGCTCATACACGCCGTCCTGACCTTCCATCTAAGGCCACAATGTTGATGCCATTTAATGGCAATCTCTTTAAGAACTTGGCCCCTGTTTGCACCTGGTATACTAAGCTTCTCAGCTTCAGCAGACCAATTGATCTTTATGTCTGTTGGCCAGGATTTTAGCACATCCATGGCTGCTGGACTATCCCAGCCCAAGTTCCTGTCCGCTGGTGAGTGTGATTTCACCTTGCCACACTGTGCAGGTCTTACCATGTGTTGGTCTTTCCTCCTTTTTAGGTAAGACGAGACTGATGAGTTGCTGTCGCCCAGAATTTGTCTGGGAATAATAGAGGCGAGTACGGCTTTCTCCGCATCACGAATCTGCCTGTCACGTTTCCTCCTAGTGGCCCGCACTTCACTCCTCATGTCACACCAATCACTGCACAGGATGGCTTCTGCTAGCTGCAGCTGGTCCTGCCATGCCAGGTCTATGGGTAACTCGCATGTCTGCATGTATTCATGCACCATAGCAAGAAGTGTGCTGCTAAATTTCTCCCATGGGTCAGCGGCCCTGAGGCGAGGCAGGTGGGCACAGCAGAAAGCCTGCACTTCCAATGGTGCTGTTGCCAGCTGCTGGTACAGGGCTAATGCTGCTGCAATGAGTGGCGGCTGTGCCGAAGGGCCTTTCTGCAGTGACAAGCTGTGCAGCAATGCATCCAAACTTGCACTGTGGTCTATGTCGGGTTGTATGGAAGAGGATAGGGTATCGCTGACTAACTCGAGAAAAGGAAAACGGTGAAAACCCATGGTGCTTGTGCTGGACAGTGCTGTGATATGTGCATAGGTGTACTCATATGCAAGAGCACGCGCGGCAAAGGCAGCAGCCTCCTGGGTGAAGTCACTGTGGTCTGCGCTGCTGACTGGGTTGTGGGGCACCGTCCTCTGCTGCAGCAGGTGCATTGTGCCAGCCATCAAGCAAGGTGTGGATTTGCGCCACAGGGTCAATATAGCCTGTTCGTGGCAGTGACTTGGCTGCGGAAGCTTTGCGAGGGTGCTCATGCACCAGACCGAACTCATCTGTGCAGCTGATAGCCGGGCAGGTGAGTGCATATTCTGAGCTTGACGGGGTATAAATGGTATCTGTTCTACTGTGGGGCCATTAGGCAGTACAATTGGTTTAAAAATAAAGGGGATTCAGGGTGCGACAACACAAGGCACAAGAAACGGTCTATGTTTTACATGTGGTGCTTAAGATAGGTCCATGTCCTCGACTTGTTGGTGCTGCGAAAGGTTTGGCCCTGCCCGCTGCCCTGGCCAGGGGGTGCAGGCCCAGGCAAGTGAGATGGCCCCGTCAGCCTGCTCTGTTATTGCAAGGTGCAGCTGACCTTGCGTGGTGTCCACAACAATGCGCACTCTGCAGGGAAGTAGCATAGGAGAAGAGTTAGAGGCCCATTTCAGGGCCTGCAGTGTACAGCTTACTCTCTAGCTGCCATAATCTTGCACTGGCATGCATAATTGTTTACTTTCCTCCTATCTACCACTAGGCTGGGTGCTGGAATGTAGTTGTGTGTGTGTGTGTGTGTTGGCTGCAAGGGATGTGTAGTGCTGATGAGATGCGCCACACCTGGTTGTTGCCATGGTATCCATGGCAGTGGATGATTACAGTAGTTATGGAGGTGACACCTGGGAATGCGACCTGTTGCTGGTGGCACACAGCCTAGAAATTGTGGTTTGTGCCAGCATCAAGAATACAATGTGCCTACAGAGCAGCGAACTGGCTTCACTACTGGCAAGCCGTGCCCAAGTAATGCGCTGAAAGCACAGTGGCTATAATGTACAAGTATTTGTAAGCATGTATATTATGATATACATGCAGCATTCCGATTAGTGGGTGTTGTCAATGTACATGCAGGTACATCTTACCTGACCTCCAGTTGGGAATTTAAACTTCTACCTTCTGCACACTCACTAGTAGAGTGGATCATTTGTTTCACAAGGTGTGTTGCCACTCAGACTTCCATAGTATTTGGTGTTTTGTTGAGTGGTGCATTGAGCACATTTCTGAGGCTTACTGCCGAGGGTGTGGTAGGCAACAAAGAGGATTGGAAAGTAGATGGTAAAGGGGATGTTGGAGGAAAAGGAGGCAAAGCTAGAGGTACAGAGGGTTTGTTGTGAACCCTGAACTATAGTAGTCTCTTGAAAAGAAGAAGGCAAGGAACGGTGTTGAGAATCAGGAGACAATAAGATGTTTTGAGATTCAAGGGCAAAAGTGGTGTTGAGAATCAGGAGGCAAAGAGGGGTGATGGAGAATCAGGGCAAAGAGGGGTGTTGAGAATTACTGGGTAAACTGGGTTGTTTTGAAAGATCTTGCACTGGATTGTAGCAACCTGAGCTGTACGATCCATTGCTGATGTTGGTCTTTTTCGTTGCCCCGCTTTCAGCTGAGCTGCTGAAAGCCTAAATCAGAAGGATATATGAATTGCCAATATTGTTATTAGGTGTGAATTGCAGACGATGTGGTGGGTGAACAGCCAATGTTGTTGTGCACATATTACATAGTCAGTGTGTAGTTGTGTACTTGTAGTGCTTCATACTCAATAGCTTCCTCGCCACTGTCTACCGTTATTACATCTACATCAGAGTCCGTGGAAACTGATGCTTCATCGCCACTGTCTATTACTATCATGTCCAGATCTGGATCTGATTCATCAGTGCTCACAGATTCTTGAGCGTTAGGTTTGATGATGGCACAAGGCACTATCTTGTCTTCATTTCCAGGCCCCACATGCCATGGCCAGCGAATCATCTGCAAATCGTGCAATGACATAAAGGAATAACTTAAATGTATAGCTATATGTGGATACCTGCACAGATAAGAAGATATTATACTGTATCTACTATCTTACATATTATAATAATCAGTCTGTGTGTAGTTGTGTACTTGTAGTTCTCTTTGACTAGTCTTGCTATACGCAGTAGTTCAACTTGATTCAGCAGATATACTCCTAGGTCTGGTGTGATGCTAGTTATAGTGTTGCAGGCATTGGTATATAGCAACAGTACTTTTTCCCCTGGCAGGGCGTCTGTTTCTAGTAGGCCGAATTCTGTTTCAACTACAGATGTTATCAGGAAGTATTCCAGTGAGGTCTGGGTTCCTGTGCGCATGACCAACTTTTCAGCGGCAAGAAAATCAGCTGCCTTTCGTTTCTATGTGAAGCACCAGGTCACTAGGCGAGCACCATTTACGGCGTGAAGTGGGCTTGTTTCGAGGCTATAGGTGATGTTCATGGTTATTTAGGTAGTGGAACAAAGTCCCAACGGACAGAGGTAACCTGTGTGGGTGAGAGGAACAGGCGCACTGCTATGTAGTGTGGGTGCAGTGCACATGGTATTCCTGTCCTGTCTAGTGGAATGCTTCTAGGTGTACAATGTGCACCCAGTCACTCCATGCATCTTCATTCTCTTCAAGTACACTCTTTACTTTACTGAAAGACTATACGGAGGCAGAAAATGAACCAAAGCACCTGCACCTTCTGTCAGACTTAAAACATCACCTGCATGGTGTATTCCAGCATTGTCGAGCACAACAATACTACATGGTTTATCCCATTAAATGGCTGCAAGTATGGCAACAAAGTATCTGTTACAAAGTGGTCAAAATTCTCAGTTGTTACACCACCTATGACAGTGGGAAAATCTAATATTCTGTCACAAGTCATTGCAGTAATTGCTGAGACATGGTCCCCTCGAAAGAGAGATTCTTTAACAACAGGAGGCCTACCCTTCAAATTATATGCAAATTTATGCATGCGATACCTTTTGTCTGACCCCATTTTGTCTACAAATATGAAAATTTTGGATGGCCTTGATATACTGACATATCTAAGATATACTGTGATCTTAGCTATTCGCTTCTTTGTCTGGCGGCCAACTTAATTTTTTGTCTAGTAACTAATTGCTCATTGTGTCCAGTTTCATTCTCTTCTTCCTCTGCCCCAACGTGCACCACTTCCTGATCATCTGATTTCACATGCAGGTCTTTCTCATCCTCATTGTCATCGTCTTTTTTAATTCTTCTTTTACAATCAGAGGAATCCAAATTTTTGGCAGGATGCTTTCTGGAACCCTGTATTGAAAAGGTAATACATATTTATTGCATGAGAACAATAGCATTATGTAGTTACATAAATATGTATATGTACATAATAAATACAATATAAATTATGTAAGGTAGGCATGTATGCATGTACACATACATATGTTACATACATAACTCTGATTTCACATCTGTCTATCTATAATATTTAGTTTAAAAGCTAATGAAAATTATTATGAAAGACTATCATTGGTATAATTGCATGCAGATATCACCTATATAGTTATGCAATTCGGTTGTCACAAGCCTATAGAGACTGCAAAATTGCCTTTAGCTTTAAACTCACCATTTAATTTCTTATTCCACTGGAACCATGCATATTTTGGAACTAGATCCATGTGGGCAGTATAGCGTATGCACAAGTTAACGAATCTAACAGCAGATATATACTAGTACAGTAGGAACAGCTGATTAGTCACGTGGAACTTCATAATAAGGTCTGTTATGCAACCACATGTATGTACGGTATATACGGAGCACATTACAAGTTCACCTTCGTGTACAACTACAGTCAATTCATGCCAAGCCATTGCGGGAGAGGGGAACAAGATATTATCACGCAGACTGTGAAAGGTTAAAACTCTTCTTACTAATAGCCACGTGTAGCTGTAAGGTACAATACTAATTGCTTTAAGTAGAAATTATCGGCCATGGGAGTGTGTGTCGCAAGCTCATTGAGAAATATCCACGGCTACAAGATGTGATTGGCAATGGATATGTGAGTGCTTATAGCTGTGACTGCAACGTAGCAACTTATATAATTATGCAAACTGTGTATTGTAGCAAAGTCTAACAAGGTTGTAGAAAGGTTGTAGCAAGATTGTAGCAAAGTTGTAACAAGATTGTAACAAGGTTACCGTAAGCTTGTAACAAGGTTGTAACAAGGTTGCCTATACATAGCAACTTATATAATTATACAATATATGTATTAGTTTACATCATCTTTTCACATCATACTCATGCAAAAATGGAAATGTACACTAACTCTATAAGCTCAAACTTTAAAATTGGCGCCATGCACTCAGTACGCAAAGTTAAAATGGCGGCACACGGAGACTAAATTACTTGAGCCACGTGCACGCCCTTTGTGCCAGAGAAGCGAAGATGATGTGAGGATAGTTCGACGCTGTCTGCAAGAATACCGAGGGCTTATATACATACAGACAGTGGTGACATCCTGCAAGTGCACCCCATAAAGGTGGCACCAGCCACCATTTTCTGCTTTACATGGTTCAAAGTGATTTCTTCACAGTAATACTTCAGGTTATTGGTAACACTAAGAAGTACAACATTTCACCAAATGGCCATGCATAGTGCAGTGCTACTTTGACATGTCTCAAGGAGAGGAGTTCAATCCGTTGGTTGCCAGCTGCGCTTAAGGTATTTTAGTACATTTGAAATTGAGAAAGCCACTCTCTTTGATGTTTTGTAGGGTTGTACAGTTGTAGCTAAATGGCTTTTTTTTTTAAAGCCAGCACTGGCAACTGATTATCATGCATATTCTGATAGTTCACATTGTGCAATACAGTTACTGATGCAACTGTACGGTGTGGCAATCCTCTGCCACACTAGCAGTTGCTAATGGCTAACTACTAATAGCACATGGAACTGGATGGTCATTATTTCAAAAAGTGGTGATAAATACATCATATCAAGTGAGACGAAAAATAGTTAGCTATAAGCAAGTGAAATGATAGAATTAGACAGGGTACCGCTGTGCTATGTCCTCGATGTCCTCGATTATACTGGAGAAAGCTTCACTTGCAGTTTTGCTCTGGGGCTCACGCCACAATAATTCAAGATAGCTGGGAAGCATGTCTGCAAGGCACTCCTTCATAGCCTTGAAACGCATCTTGCTTCTGTTCCAGTATGACTCTACATTCTGAGTGTGTGTGCCAGTTGTTGAATTGACAAACTCAATTGAATGACTGCGTCATACCCTGACACATTTGGCAGTGATGCAACACACTGGTAGGCTGCCCACTCGTCAGAATGAATAATCGTGCCTGGGAGTATGTGAGCCTGAACTATTGGAAGAAGGGTGGCGGCGGTCTGATCAGGCACAACCTCCATGTATCCCAGAGCCGGTGTCTGGGATGTATCTACCATCCCAACACCCAGATCTCATTTTGGGGAGCCCTTCCACAATGATACTGTAGGAAAATAATATAGTTGCAGTTTAGTAAATAATGGAAAGACAGATAGTGTGTCCTTTTTATGTTTCTTGCCTTTGGTTTGTGGCAATAAAGAGACTCGTTGATCTGCACTACTAACCTTCTCCCACCTAGATTGATTGGTGTCTGCAGCAGTTGTGTGGAGCATACATCCTGAAACCACTGGTAAATGTGGATGGTGACCCTTTTGGAAACCTGTGCCTCCTGATAGGCATCAGTAGCAAGAAATTGCCGCACCCACCGTACAAAAGTATAAGCCACTTTTGTAAAGTCAGGTGGGACTTGGCAAAAAAGCTCCCTGTCGAATGGATTTGCTCAGGTGACACTGGGGACATCGCCATCTTCAAAGGAAGAAATTTTATCTGTTAATAATTTTCAGTGTTTTTTGGGCATTGTGTATTTAATTGATCTTATGTAAACAGTTAAATAATGTATGTAAGCATAGCCTTTATACTTTCAATGTATAATGCTTGGCTTCTAAATTGATTATGCTCACTTTTTGTTCACACTAGTTAAAATTGAGCATGGATACCTTTCCTAGCCACTCAGGCCTTTACAAAATAAATTATGGTTAATGTACGTACAATATTATAACAATTGGTATTGTTTTATTGCTAAAATCATGTATTGAGACTGTACCTGCAACTGTCACTGATGTCAGCTCTCACACTTAAGTTCATGGGTACATTGCAGGCAGAGCATGTATATGGTGGTTGCTAGGAGGTGCTTATTCTGCATCCATGTGATGATGCCACTAACTGGCTGAAAAAATGACTGATCCAAGGTTGAGGATAGACATCACTACAATCGCACAGAGACCCGCCTAAACAGCATGCCAATTATTGCATCGATGCATTTCCGCACATGAGCTGGAAATAATTTTCATTACAATATTCATACCAGCATAATGGCTGCACTGTTTTGGGGATAGCTAACAGGCCTAGGTGAGTAGGTAATCGCTGTATTTTTTAATCTTTTGTTCTATTTGAAAAGATTTTCATTGTTGTACTAACTGTGATCCCGTCCTTCCCTTTAACTGCACACAGGATGGCCGTGCTGGGTCATAACGGCCTGTGCATTTGGAGAGGAACAGCTAGCAGATGAGTAACTCATTATCTCACTTTTATTCCTTTGTTTTTAGCTAAATTACTTTTTTTATTCCTGTTTTATTTTGAAGATTGGTATACCTAACTTTAACCCCTTCCTCCCCTTTAATTGCATGATTTATACACTCATTTTCACACTGGGTTCGTTCACTTCAAAAAAAGCAGTACTGTCAAGGTCATCACTAGTACAGTCGATTTCAGAATGTTTGACCAAAATGGCAAATGGTCGTAGGGCCAAAATGGCATAATGTCACTATATTAGCAATGCTTTGTCATTGTGTCATACTTATTGTTCAGCAGTGGTGATCCTGAGTTGACAGGGCACAGGCCCACAGACCCCACACCCCCTAGGGGGGTCTGGGGGCATGCCCCTCCAGGAAATTTTGCAGTATTAGTGTGTTTAGAGGTGCATTTGGGAGCCTCTGGAGGCATCTTTTAGTACTCTCATATAGCTGTTATTATTCATACAGCTGTTGCAGTGGATTGTATACACTACATAGCAGCTAACGTAAAATGGCGTTCAGTATATAAATTGAGCAAAATGGGGAGGAAACAGAGAATGATGATTAAATAGACTTTGCTAGTAAGCAAGTGCATGCACAAGCTCCATGTTTACACAAATAAAGATACTGACCAATTTTTTTCTACTGGAATACTTATTACGCTAACACAATTCTCGTATTAGTGTCCTTAGCTGCAAACTCTGTGACGATGGCATCCAATGATAGTTCATTCGTGAGTCCCTTCTCAGTAGCAGTATCTGTGAGCTGTTACTCAGCCATAGTGTGTCTTGATACGTTTCAGTGCTGAGAAAGATCTCTCACATTCTCTTCGCCTCACAGTCAAACAAGGTTAGCTGTCCACAGTTCCCAGAAGCAGAGGTTGAGGGTTTAGTGTGCCGTTTCGCCATGTTTACGTAGCGTCGGTTAAATTGACCCATAAATTATACAAAAACGGCCATTTTCCCATTGCAAAAATTAGAAAAATGGCGGTCGACAAAATGGCAGAAGGAGTAAATGGTCAAAGAAGACGTTTCTGTTATTCCCTAGGCTGGGCTGCCTTGATACTTCCCTCAATAGGTGCAATCTGAGGTAAGTCTACTTCCAAGTACCAGTGTTCTATATTCACTTTTGATTTGAGTGGAGAGGGGCTTCATCCCCTCCTTTGAATCAAGCTTTAGGATGCCAGGGCACAGAGTCAAGTTGCCCAGGCTTAGCTACGCCATTGTTGTTCAGTATTGCGATTTGCTATGATGCCACGCCATTTGGCCCTTCAGCCATTTGCCCCTTCGGCCATTTGCCATTTGCCATTTTGGCAAACCATTCTGAAATTGGCTATACACAACACAAGGACATTCATTGTTCTATGTGTGTGTGCGTGCATGTGTGCATGCATGTGTGTGTGTACAGGACATACATACATCCACTTCTCTGTGTGCCATTTCTAATTCAAATTTTGCTTTGGCATTAATGTTGGCGAATGGCAGTGATTACTATATATTGAACAATGGCACTGTGATTATTTAATAATGCCAATAATAACAAAATAATGACACATAACATACAACTACTAACAGACAAATTAGACTATATGTATATGACTCTTATCATAACATAAATAACATTACATAAACAAATTATTACCAGCTACATTTAACAAATGTTGTTCGTAAGTTGCAGATTTGCACACAGCCCACTTCAGGACAACTGCCGCCAGTTGGTTTGGGGCATTGTCTCTGTCACCTGCAATCAGACTGTAAGCAGGAAGGTATACAGTGTCCAATGTGTGTGATAAATTGCTAATGAGAAACTCTAGATGGGATGCCAATTGGCTAGCTAGGAATGCAATTAGCTAGCTATCCACGTTAACGCCTAACCTGTAACCGCAGCCACAAGTTACATGCTCACGCAAAGTTATTGCAAGTGCGCTTAAGATATACAAACGTGTAACTGATCACGTGTAAGATGCGGTTGGATAATGGCTGTCGCAAAAAGGAAAGCAGACCAACAACAGCTCATTTAACTTGGCTCACAAGACTATTGGTGGATTATCGTTTGCAGGCATGATGTATCAGATATATTGCAAGTTCTTTTGTATGATGACACCCTGGTGAGCTATTAAAGACATAGTTTTTGCATATGTGGCAGATAAATTGTTCTGTTTCTTTCGGTAGCCTTTGGAACCCAGCGCATCTAAAGTGAAACCATCTGTAGCACTTGTCACATCCAACCCATTCACCTGCATCTGCTTTGCGGTATACACCACCGCACTTGAAGCAGTGGCTGGTGTCTTGTTCACTGATGTCAGGTGATTGGGCCGTTTCGTTGTTTTTGCTGGAGTCTTCTTCTTTTTTCTTTTATCACGAATCTTGCTCTTCTTGCTGGCTTTCTTCTCCTACTCTTACTTCCTCAGCATCCCTATTACTTCTTCATTTGTCAGGGCCTCTCCCTCTATGTGCAGTTGCAGCTTCTTCCTCTTTGCCTTGGGTGCATCCTCAGTTGGCTGAAGACGTTTTGCAAGGAAGTGGTGCAGCTCTGTGCACAAAGGAGTTTCCTTTGTCACTTTTGAGGAACTTCCAACAATGGCAACAGATGGAGCAAGTTTGTACGCAGCAATGGCTGAGGGCTTTAGTGGGTACAGGCCACTTTCTCTAAAGCCTGCTCGGATGTGCTCTGGGCAGAACAATTGAGGATGTCAGCAGCTGCTTAAGGAGAGAAGCAAAACATCTTTAGTGACATTAGTGGCTAGTCTTGTACTCTTTCAGCGCCCTTTTCTAGGTTGCCTTCATTGGCCCAAAGACTCCAACATCAAGTGGTTGGAGTATGTGGGAAGTGTGGACTGGAAGGCAAACAAGGTGGACATTTATTGCTCTGGCTAGCTCTAGCAACTTGATGCTGATGTGGGAGTGATGGCCATCAAATGTAAGCACAACTGGACCGAGTCCAGAAGTGCTTGGTAGAAACATTTTCTCAAACCAGCTCAGGAAAATTTTCTTCTCCATCCAGCCACTCTCACTCGCGCTATACCGCCTCTGGTTTCATGTACCGCAGGCCCGCTAGGTATTGCTACAGCACTTGAGCCTGGGGGCACGCCCCCAGCCCCCACACAGGCCGTGTAGGTATGTAAGTGTGTGTGTGTGTGCAAAGACATGCATGTGTATGTGTGGTATGTGCAGTGCATATATGCATAGCCAGTGGGTGGCGGGCTGCACCTACACACACTCCTGACGTGCAAGCTTGTATATAGTACATGTATGCAGGTGTCTGTCTGTGTGCTGATGTGTGTGTGTTTTCCTGTATGGGTGTGCTGGTGAAGTTGCTAGCCATGCAGCCAGTGAGCTGCTTACAGGAGGGAGGGGACTGGATAAGTATTGTGGCTGTGTTTGTATGTGAGTATAGGTGCATAAGTATGCGCATTGGCGTGGGCACAACACAGCTGGATGCACTAAATGGTGCCATCCTTTCCTAAGCTATACTGCATGTTGTCCGATCTCTTCTAGCGAGAGCAGTCGCCTAGAATGTAGAGTCGTGCTCTTAGTAAGCAGCATAAAGGGTGCAATGGTACAGCTATTGTGCCAAGTGCCCCGGTGAAAACTGCTACGGCCTAAGCATGTGCTATTTGTGCGTGTGTGTGTGTGTGTGTGTGTGTGTGTGTGTGTGTGTGTGTGTGTGTGTGTGTGTGTGTGTGTGTGTGTGTGTGTGTGTGTGTGTGTGTGTGTGTGTGTGTGTGTGTGTGTGTGTGTGTGTGTGTGTGTGTGTGTGTGTGTGTGTGTGTGTGTGCAGAGGTGCCGCTGTGGCACGCCCAGCACACCTGATGATGGCCTGGTATTGGCTGAACAGGCCTGAGGCCTGTCGTGTGCATTGGAGTGCAGTGCACATAGCTGAGACTGAACACATGCACTTGCTGAGCATGCCTATACAGGGTCTAGTAGCATTTAGGGGAAGTAGGCACCTAGTGAATATAATCCTGGCTGTGGTACTCAGTGATATCTCGGCATTTCCCATGGTGCAGCATCTGTGCAGTGCTACACTGACCCACGATGTGTCCTAGTGCCTATTGGCATGGTCCATGCTGATAATGCATAGCATTAAATATACCCTCTCTTTATGGCTTTATAGAACGGTGTGCCATTTGAGTTGGTAGCTATGCAGGTGCCTTATGTGCTAGGCATGTGCGCCTTTCAAGCTATACAAGGGTACTGGCCATCTTCACTGTACAGCATGCAGCTTGAGCGCCAATCGGTAACAGCACGACTCCCAGCACACCTGATGATGGCCTGGTATTGGCCGAAACAGGCAAAGGCCTGTTGTGTGCATTGGAGTCATCACCAGCACTGCCAGCTGTATAGGGTGCTCCCCTTTCATTCTGAGGAAGAGGAGCAATTAAAATGCAAGTGTTCGTGGGGGGTGTACTATGTATGTGTGGGGGTGTACTGACCAGGAAGAAAGTCGTAGTGTTGGCCGGGCCGACCAAAGCTGGTCGGTGAGTGTTTAGGTGCAGCGCCAGGTGCTGCAGCAGCTGCCCCTCCCGAAGTGTCTGGAAATGATCTCCATAGGACTTGTGGGTCTTATAGTCGCCTAGCAGGATGTAGGCCTGCCTACCATCATCGGTTATGTGCAGGCAGTTGGCCTGCGCAGGGTCCACAGCAGGTTGGGCAAGGTGTCATGGATCCGGTAGTGCAGGGTCTGAAACTCTTTCGAGCGGCCGGGGGGAAGGGCAGTGTAGAACAGGAGAAGGAATCGCTGTGACTCCATGGCCTTCCTCCTACTCCCAGTTGCATCACTAAATGCTCTTTGTTGCTGCTTCACAGCCTGAAGAATGCCATCCCTGGATGCAGAGCAAAGGGTTATCAAAGTTTCACAAAGGGTTTTTACTAAGGGTTACAAAGATTTCACAAAGGGTTACAAAGGCTTGCAAAGGGTTACATTGGGGTGACAAAGGATGAAGGGCTCTTTTGTGTAACCCTTTGGTGTGGGGTGTGGGGAAGTGCAAACAAGTGGGGTGAGGTTGGGGTTACAAGGGGTTAAGTTACTGGGGGCCCGGGTTTAGGGTTAGGGTTAGTTAGGGTTAGGAAGGATGGCTGCAGGAAGCGGAGCCATGGCCACGTGCCTGTGTTGCCATGGCCACGTGCCTGTGTTGCCATGCCAACGCCCTGGAAACATGGCCCCTGAGGCACACTTTGGCCGCTCTTGCCATGGGGCTGCCGTGGCGCTGGCAATGGACACGGCCTTGTCCTTCTTGTGTGCCATTCTATTGCCTACTCCCAGGTCCTATGGCCGATATCGACGACAGGGTAAGTGCTACTGGGGTAGTCATGCAGTGACAGCGCTATTGTAAAGAATGGGGGCCATTTGGCAGATGTACAAATGAGGGGGTTAACTTTGGGACAACACAAGGCAAAATATATAGTATCTGTTCTACAGTCGGGCCACTAGGCAGTACAATTGTTGTAAAAATAAGGGGGTTAACATTGGGGCAAAACAAGGCAAAATAAATAGTCTCTGTTCTACAGTCGGGCCATTAGGCAGTACAATTGTTGTAAAAGAAGGGGGATTAAGGTTGCGACAACACAAGGCAAAATAAATAGTATCTGTTCTACAGGTGGTACTTAAGGTAGCAGCACTGGCTCACGTGTCGAAATCAAACCTGTATAATTTTTGGTGGAGAGGTAGAGTTATGGATCTGAATTACGTATCAGAAGTTTTGTCAATTACTGCTAGCATGCGTGAGTTATGGAAGAAAGGAAAAAGCAAAAATCGCGTCAAACTCCAAGTGTTACCTGATTAATTAATGGTGCGAAAAGTAATTGCTTACTAAGACAGGGGAATGGCTGCCATGTTGTCTTTTGAGGAAAGCCTGGCCGTTCTAGAGGCTAAATTTGTAGACAATGGGTGAGCGTTTCTTGCAGAACTTGTAGTACGGTGTAATCGAATGGTTTCTCGTATTATTTGCAGCCATGAGAGCGCACCAAGGAGCCTAGTAGCCTTGCTACAGATGGATTACGGAGCCGAGAGTGGCAGGGCAGGACGGGCGAAGATGTAACGCCGCATATATGGCATTCTCTGGGTTAGTGATGCACGATTCGCGATGAGTTTTGCACACAACTACTGCGCGCAATCATGTTTCCCCTTCAGTATGGCGCACACGTCGGATCTGGCCATTTTGAAGGGAGTGCGCCAAGCTACATCTATCCGGACACACTGAAAGCAGTGATTAGAGTGCGCTTCTCCGACGAACAAGCCACAGAGTCGAAACCCGATCTTGAAGGAAGTTCGGTATGTGCACCTACGTACGTATACACACACACACGCGTATAAAATGGATACCATGCCACTTATTTGTGTATAAATTAAAAGAAGTATAATGGTCTCTGTTCATACACATTCAGGTATACGTTGTAACCTATCAAGACCTCTTTCAGGCCAAGTGGCCTGCTATAAAGAGCTCCCATAGCTCTAGATCTGCTGCTCGTAAGCAGCCATCTGGGCGTGGACGACAGCATTAGGGCACTGGAACTTTTCACTATAGCTACTTAGCTAGACATTCTCTATTGTTTGTTGTGTCACCTTCACAGATTTTCATTATTGCATTTTTATTCTGATTTATGAACTAAACACAAAACATGTCACATGCATACTCCTTCAGGTACATTGCACATACTAATTTACATAATTATCAGAGAAATGGTTAAAGATTGTGATGATATGGAAAATATGGTGAAAAGAACGCAATTATTATGAAGGTAATTGTGTATGTTGACAGATGTCAAGAATGCTTGTTCAACGGGCAACCATGAAAAGATACCCGGCTATGCGTCCGTGACCCACACTTGCACGGCTTTCTATCTTTCCCCTTCCCTGATGCCTGTGATGTAGCCATTTTGTTGCCTGTTCCCTGAGTGTGGGGCCCTGTAACAAGAAGGATCCCTTCACTCTCACCCTCCATACTGTGAACACCACCAATATGTGAGTAAATAGTAGAGACTCGCTGTCTACCATTTCACCCTGTTCTATGTCCAGCTCATCTTCCTGTATTTTATAACTATGAATAATCTGCTGTCTTTTCACCCACTGCTTCCGCTCTTGCTGCTCTGCTACACGTGCACTCTTCATTTCATTCCGATACTTCACTTCATCTTTCTTCTTCTTCCCAAGGTACTTCAACCTTGCCTCCATGTCCTCCTGCCAAATCTCTTCCATGCCATCCAGTATGGGCAGACCCATGCGCTCAAATAAGGAGACGTAAGGTGAAGTATCAGGACTGCAGCTCATGATGAGTCCCCAGTTAGAGAGAGTGATGTATGACAGGCGGTGGATGGCAAGGCTCTTTGAGCGAAATCGTGGTAGCACATTGAACGCCGCCTCACAGAGGTTTGAATGCCCTCGGCCCATTATGGGGTGGATGACACTCCCTGCATTGGATGCTCTCTTCTCACACTCAACCTCATAACCGAGGGAGTGGAGCTCACATGACAGAGTGAACCTGCTTTCGTAGGGCTTGCCTTCACACAGAAGGTTATCCTCGTCATCGCAGTTCCCACATGAACAAACTGTTGACAGGTGAAAAGAGCACTTCCCTCCTTCCCACTGGTGAATCCCCCTAGCATGATACTTGCCAAGTTCTCGCATACGTGTGGCATAGAGCTGTGCATCCTTGCCGGATTGGATGCATACCAGGAAGTGGTTTACACGGGCACTACGAATGAAATCTTCCGTGATACAGCCACATCCAGCCCGATGCTTAGAGTTAGCACAGCAGCAGGTGACTGAATCGACAGAGGGATGCTTGGCACGGTGGTTGTCCTTGTATGTCTTCGTGAAGGCCTTCTTCGCTTTGAGGTTGACCAGCTGATGGGCATGTGCCCGCCCAACATGCCCTGAGCAATACATGATGGATACCAATGGGTACACTGTTGTGATGGCTTTGGCTGATGAGGAGTCACTGTCCTGCCAATTCACTGACACCTGGCAACCTTCTTCCTTTGCCTGCTGGAAAAGCTTCCCGGCCAGGTGTCCCTCTGCTGACTTTGCTGTGCCAGGATACAGTGGCTCCTCAACCACATCATCACTCCCACACATACAGAGGTGGCCATACCATAGAATGATATTCTTTTGGAGTTTTTAATGATGAATGTAAAGTTCTGACTGAAGTGACCCCTAGTCAGCCAGCACCCATCTGCTGTTGTCACTGCATTCTTCCAGCCCCCAAGCTCTTCTGCCCCCATTGCCTTCATCTCTTCCTTTGCACATTCACACATACTTTGCAGCATCCTCTGGATATGTGGATAGGCTTCTTTCTCGACCATGTAAAATGTATTGCGATGAAGGGCTGGGATTCCAATGCCACGACCTAGTGTCTTGTGGTATCCAGAATGGACATGGCCAGTAAGTAGGAAGGCAAGTGCAATGGACAAGGATGCAACGTGTCGCCGTGAGTCCTGGACATAGGTGGAGGTATTGAAGACGAGGTTGCTCGATGTGCATCCATCACAGGCTAACTGAATGCGAGCTCCTCCACCAAGACCTGTTCTGTCCACAGATATAGGCACAAGAGTGCCTAGGCAACCTTCAGTAGAGCACTTCCTCTGAGCAGATATCCCTTCCAAAAGCGTTGTGAAAGCTCTTAGCTCTGTGAAGAAGAGGCAGTTTTCAGGCTGCTCTTGCTGAGCTATGCTGGTGGTAGATTCTTCAAGAATGGCTTGCAGTCTTCGACCTTTTCTCGGCGTTGGGAAGTATTCCGAACCAGATTCGTCCATTGATGGACTGTCCGCAGTATCTGCCTCGATCGCTGTCATTCTAGGGCCAGCAAGGAATTCCTGAACAGCCGTCCTGCTTGTGAAGCAGCGTCCAGCGGGAGAGTGATACGTAATACGAAATTCTGACCCAACTCGTCATTCTTCAGTGATCCAATCTGACGGGAGTAAGAAGTCCTTCGAGAGCCTGCTGGCTATTCCTACTCCGCGCATAGCGTGCCCTCGGGTACTTATGTCCGTAAGGTGAGCGCATTTCTTCCCCGACTTCACTTTTGGCATCGCGCACTGTTACCGTAGCTACTACTGGTGCAGACGGGTGTTTCCCAACTTTCAGAAGCTATCGCGGTTAGCTGATGAAGTTTGGGATACGCCTGCCTGAAGCACCGAACTGTAACGATCAGCTCTGTCGCACACAAGAAGAATGTAAATGAATTCTGCAAGTTTGTAAATACACGTTGCGTAACATGCACAGGTGTGGGATTAGGTGTGAAAACCGCGACTAATTGGTACTCGACATTCTGAAGAAGGATCTGAGCCTCTCCTGGGTGCTGGCTCTGGTCGTGAAGCGCAGACCACGCTTATATCTGCGTCATACACATAGTTCCTAGCGCTGGTCACAGGAATTAGGTAGGAAGTATTCAAATGCGGTAGTTCTGGCAAGTTAGTGTGTGGGCAAAGGTGTTGCTGACCTATCTAGTCTGGCGCATTTCAATCGATCCAGACGCGTTATCTCTTGCCGTGAAGCACACGCCCATATGCAGAGAACTATGGCAGCAATCTCGGAAAATCGTCTCCGCGAGCGAGTTATCGCGAATTTTGCAATTTGGAAAGTAACAGGGAATAACTCTGTAATAAAATGGAAAATGCTAGATCGCTGCCATAGATTTGTGCACACATGTTTGTAGATTGTATATCCCAGGTTTGATCCAATTCAGCCTTTTGGAACAGAAGAAGATAGAATTTTCCTGAAGCTGCTTGACCTCACCTGAGGTGATAAATTTTCACTTCCAATTAGATTATTTCATGAAAGGAAGTACTAATCAATTAATTAATATCACCAAATTGTGGGGCATTTCCATGTCAATTACATTTGCAATGGTCAAGATTGTTGCTTGTATGGTTTGAGAGATACATACACAAATGTAATGTACCCTAAAGGAAGCTTTTAGCCAGTGCTGCTACCTTAAGCTTGGTCCATCTCTTCTACTTCCTGTTGCAGGGGAATGTCTGGTGCCGCCGGCTGCCCTGGCCAGGGGGTGCAGGCCCAGGTAAGGGTGATAGAGCCGTCCGCGTGCTCTGCTACCGCAAGGTGCAGCTGCCTTTGGCTTGTGTCGAATACAATGCGCACTCTGCAGGGCAGTAGCATAGGATATCAGTTTGGGGCCTATTTCAGGGCCTGCAGTGCATGCAGCTTACTCTCTAGCTGCCATTAGAGACCTTTAGATTTCCATTTTTGCCCGAACGCGTAACGCGTAACATGTGGGATAATCACGTGTGTGACGTCAAACCGCAAGTTACAGGTTCTGCTAACGCGCACCGAACCTGTAAAACCTTGTCTACGCGTAAGGAATCTCCCTGTGGTGTTTTCGATCAATCATTTCCACTTGTCCACGTTTGGTGAGTACTTTCAAGTCCCCTAACGTCTAAAGCACACTGGTAGAACTTCAAGTTACCTTCTTTTGCCTCATTCTGTTCGAAATAGTCGGTTTTGTATGCCTTGGTGTGTACAATTTTGCACTCAGGTAGGGTATGCCCCAGTTTCACTGGCCTAACATCTCACACGATCTTAGCTTAGCAAAAGAGGTGGTTTCTGTCCGACCCAGTAAGCCTAGTGACTGGGAAGAAATTGCGGGAAAGCTCAGCGTAGCCTTCTCCACTGAAGATAGACCTGTCGATTTAAAGGGTAGAGGGTGCAGGGAGCGAACAGACAGACTGATGGAAAAGTTTAAAGCAGAGGACAACAAGGCTCTGAAACGGTAAGCCTGCATGTTTTCTATACCTGTAGTTCAGGAACAGAGGAGTCAGGGAACTAACTGAATTACTGGAAGACATCTTCACATATAACAGAGATGTTCAAGTGAAGTTGTCAAACGAAAAGAGGCTAAGAAGAAGAAAGAATTAGATGACAAAGCAAGTGGTGAAGAGATGCATCACGCTGCTATGGAAAGATTGAGCAGTAAGTTGAGCAGATGCAGACTTGTTTTCTAAACTTGACCACACATTATAATGTTGTTTATAATTGTGCTCACAGAAAGGAAAAGACATAGTGACGGTGGATCGGAGAATTCCTCCAATGCACCCATACACGTTGACTTTGATTCAGATGATGATAATGACAGCACAACAGCAAAAGGTACACCTCGAAGTAATTATAGTTGTGCATGTTCTTAATTCTTAATCAAATTACATCAATTTATCCTTTTTCTCCCGCTGTAGAAAGCAAGCAAAGACAGGTTTCAAAATTAAATTTAATTGAAATGCTGGACAGCAAAGAAAGAAGGAAGACAGCATTGAAAGAGAAAGAACTGGAACTGAGAAGCAAAGAGCTGCAGTTGAAGAGGGACAAGTTCGATGCTGAAGAAAGAGTCAATAAGCAACATGAAGAAGAGCAAAAATTACGTTTGGAGATGGAGTTTGAAGAAAGGAAACTGACTCTAGAACTTTTAAAGAAACTAGTAAACAAAGATTAAACATTTGTCAGTGTATAACTGTAACCTGCCATGTATATTATATATTCTGCATTGCATACATAATGATCAATTCAACATTTAGTTACTTAAATACATCTCCAAAGAAGGTGGATCTAATTGAAAAAATGTGCTGGTCAGTGACCCATGCAGGCAAGTGGGACAGTTAGTAGAGCAGCCACTAGGTAATACTTTCTGACTGGATGCTCCCAAACAACGGAACTAGCTCACACCACCTGTTTGGGAAACTCGACGTACGGAGCATGATCATTAGAGCCTCTAGCCCAGAAGCCTTTGTTCCCTGGCTACAGATATAGTGTTCTGGGAGATTCAAAGCAGCTTGCAGTCTGGGGAGATCATCCTTATGAAATCTAGTGACACAACAGCAGGTTGTCTATGATCATCAAAGAATTAAATAGGCTGAGGTCTTAAAAGACATACCTAAACAGTTGTTCATACTCCAAATCACTCAGTTCCTCTAAATGGACTCGGGGATGTCGCACAGGAGTTGGAGGAAACAACAGCAGTATCACAAGGATGTCCATGTCATCGTCGCTACTGGAGGAGTTGGTGCTATCCAAGTCGTCGTATTGCAGAACATCAAAGAGGTCCTTGAGGTCATTTCTATCGATTGAGTACTTCGATGAACACTTTCGTTGGAAAATAATGGCAAAAATACATTCTTTCAACATGCCTAGATCCTTGAGATGCCGCCATTTTCTCATCGTTGTTACTCCAGAAACGTGACATCTAAATGCGCATGAAAATCGGTGAACGTCAAACCACAAACGCGTGCTTCCGGTTACACGTCACACGTTTGCCGTAATCGAAAATCTAAACGTCTCTATTGTGCCAAGTGCCCCGGTAGGAAAACTGTTACAGCCTAAGCATGTGCTATGTGTGTGTGTGTGTGTGCACGGGTGTGTGCCAAGATTTCAGTGGTTTCTTACAAGGACAACGGCAAGTGTGTGTGTGTGTGTGTGTGTGTGTGTGTGTGTGTGTGTGTGTGTGTGTGTGTGTGTGTGTGTGTGTGTGTGTGTGAAGAACAAGATGGCCGACACTGCAGTCGAACAAAGCCCAGCAAGCACTGACGTGATGCCAAAGGTACAGAGATTGTGCGTGCATGCGTGCCAAGAAGACTTCTGAAGAAGATCGTGCAGTATGGCAAGTCAACAGAGGTGCGAAGACTGATCGTTGGCCAAGCCGGTTATCTGAAGGGGGGATGCGCCCTCGGAGGCTACCGGAACTGGCAACCACCACACCAATCGGGTCGTCCGGGCCACCCTAAGGCCTGGATCGGGGCGGGCAGGACCCCGACAGGCGGAAGAGGGTCGCGTCCCCCCAACGGCTGATGGGCGGAAGAGGGAAGACACGGTCGCTTCCCCAACGGCCTCCTGCTACCCTCTGAGGGAATTTCAGACTCGTTCCCGTCGGCGAGGGACAGCGACGGGGCCCGGCGTGAGGCCAGCCACCTCACCTACGAAGGGTTCGGCTACAAGAACAGGATCTAGGCGCGATGTTACACGCCAAGGCAGGGAGAGGCTCGGAGATGAAGACAACGGCTCAGCTCATGCTAGAACATCGACCAACGTGGAACAGCAGCCAATAACCAGTGCGGAAGTACTCACGGTATGTCTAGGAGAACCAACGAAGTGTCCTCTATGCACAGCTTGCTACTCCAATTCTAACTCTATGCGGACATATCTCAGACGGACACACGGTGACTTCAGAAAGGTGTCCAGAGGTACAGGCAACAGCACAGGACAGCAGTTCAGTGGCACAGACAACACAGTGGGGCAGAATAGCACTCAACACCAGCACCAGTCAAGGCCCAAGTGAAGATCAGTACCTAGCAGGCTACTCAGCGCGCGTGAGGTGCAGAGAGGTGGGACATGGAATGTAAGGTCACTGAGAGGTCTAGGAAAGGCAGAGCAGCTGGCAGGTGAGATGGAGCGGTTCAGACTGTCATTTCTTGCTGTCACGGAAACACATTTACCAGGTGAGGAGGGGGAGGTGATGTTAGATGAGAGTACTGGTCACTGTATGTTGTTCTCAGGTAGACAGGACGGTAGTTCAAGGGAGGGAGTAGGGCTTGCCTTGTCCCAACGTGCACAGAATGCCATGAGACATTACCAGGCAGTGTCATCTCGAGTCCTTGCAGTGGAACTTCTTACGGTAACAGGCCCAATTTCAGTTGTCGTGTCCTATGCCCCCACGGAACAGAGTAGTGTGGAAGAGAAAGATCAGTTCTACTCAGAGCTCGACTATGCAATGGGCTCTGCAAATGGACTCGTTATGGTGATGGGGGACTTCAATGCAGTGATCAGTGAGAGTGTTCAAGGAGTTGTAGGACCCCATGGCCTGAGCAGACAAACCAATGACAATGGTGAGAGACTTGTGTCATTTGCCTGTGCAAATGGAATGTGCATCACGAACACCCTGTTTCCACACAAGCACATTCATCAAGCTACTTGGTATCCACCCAACTCAAGAGCCAGCCCGAGCCTCAAGGATAGTGAAGAAGGGAGGAGAGACAATGGTTAACTGGTTGCTGGAGTTGATCCAAGAGGTGTGGAGGACAGGACGAGTGCCGCAGGAGTGGAAAGATTCCACACTTGTACCCCTTCACAAGAAGAAGGACAGAAAGGAGTGTACAAACTACAGAGGAATATCACTGCTCAGCGTACTGGGAAAGGTATTCGCTCTAGTTTTGCTGGAGAGGTTGCAAGCAGTGATTGACCCCCAGTTATCAGAGACTCAGTGTGGTTTTCGAAAAGGCCGTGGGACTATTGACCAGATATGGGTGACTCGGCAGGTACTGGAGAAGGCAGTGGAGTACAAGGTTCCCGTTCACCTCTGTTTTGTCGACCTATCCACAGCATACGACTCAGTGAACCGTACTGCCATGCTGGCTGTCTTGAGATCATATGGAGTGCCACAGCAGTTAGTGGAAATCATCCAAGACCTCTACACAGGAACACAGTGTCAGGTGAGGACAGAAGATGGTGAATCCCAGGTCTTTGAGGTTAAGACTGGGGTTAGACAGGGCTGTGTCTTGTCTCCTCTCCTGTTCAACTGTTTTATGGACAGAGCCGTCAAGGACATGGATGAGACACTTGGAGGACTGCATGTGGAATACACCACCAGTGGTGGGCTGTTTCTATCCTATCAAGACAAGACTAAGGCTTCAGCAGTCATCCAGGACATTATGTATGCAGATGACCTGGCTCTGGCTGCAGAAACAAGGAGTGAACTCCAGCACATGCTGAATGTGTTAGACAATGCATGCGATGGGTTGACCTACTGAACAGAGACCTAGCATCTATACCCAACTGGCAACAAGTAGTACAAGACCAAGATGAGTGGAGGTCTCTCATTTACCGGACTTAGACTGCCATAGTGTTATAACGTTGTGTCTTGGATCCTGCCCAACGTCCTCGAATGGACAAGGTGTACAGAGGAGGAGGTGTGTGTGTGTGTGTGTGTGTGTGTGTGTGTGTGTGTGTGTGTGTGTGTGTGTGTGTGTATGTGTGTGCGCGCAGAGGTGCCGCTGTGGCTCACCCAGCACACCTGATGATGGCCTGGTATTGGCTGAACAGGCCTGAGGCCTGTCGTGTGCATTGGAGTGCAGTGCACATAGCTGAGACTGAACACATGCACTTGCTGAGCATGCCTATACAGGGTCTAGTAGCATTTAGGGGAAGTAGGCCCCTCCCTCTCCACTAGCACCTAGTGAATATAATCCTGGCTGTGGTATTCAGTGATATCTCGGCATTTCCCATGGTGCGGCATCTGTGCAGTGCTACACTGGCCTACGATGTGTCCTAGTGCCTATTGGCATGGTCCATGCCGATAATGCGTACCATTAAATATACCCTCTCTTTATGGCTTTATAGAACGGTGTGCCATTTGAGTTGGTAGCTATGCAGGTGCCTTATGTGCTAGGCATGTGCGCCTTTCAAGCTATACAAGGGTGCTGGCCGTCTTCACTGTACAGCATGCAGCTTGAGCGCCAATTGGTAACAGCACATGACTCCCAGCACACCTGATGATGGCCTGGTATTGGCCGAAACAGGCAAAGGCCTGTTGTGTGCATTGGAGTCATCACCAGCGCATAAGGACTGGATGTATATATAATAGCGTGCCTGCTATATGTGCCAAGAAGGCGACGCCCCGTTTCCGGCCAATGCCTACTCCCAGGTCCTATGGCCGATGTCGACGACAGGGTAAGTGCTACTGGGGTAGTCATGCAGTGACAGCACTATTGTAAAGAATGGGGGCCATTAGGCAGATGTACAAATAAGGGGGGTTAACTTTGGGACAACACAAGGCAAAATAAATAGTATCTGTTCTACAGTCGGGCCATTAGGCAGTACAATTGTTGTAAAAAGAAGGGGGATTAAGGTTGCGCCAACACAAGGCAAAATAAATAGTATCTGTTCTACAGGTGGTACTTAAGCTTGGTCCATCTCTTCTACTTCCTGTTGCAGGGGAATGTCTGGTGCCGCCGGCTGCCCTGGCCAGGGGGTGCAGGCCCAGGTAAGGGTGATAGAGCCATCTGCGTGCTCTGCTACCGCAAGGTGCAGTTGCCCTTGGCTTGTATTGAATACAATGCGCACTCTGCAGGGCAGTAGCATAGGAGATCAGTTAGGGGCCTATTTCAGGGCCTGCAGTGCATACAGCTTACTCTCTAGCTGCCATTATCTCGAACTGGCCTGCATAATTGTTTACTTTCCTCCTATCTACCACTAGGCTGGGTGCTGGAATGTGTGTGTGTGTGTGTGTGTGTGTGTGTGTGTGTGTGTGTGTGTGTGTGTGTGTGTGTGTGTGTGTGTGTGTGTGTGTGTGTGTGTGTGTGTGTGTGTGTGTGTGTGTGTGTGGTGTGTGTGTGTGTGTGTGTGTGGCGTGTGTGTACGTACACAGCTACATAAAATGCTACAGTCTACCACGGGTAAAGAGAATTTACATAGCTAAGATGTGGGGTTGTACAAACCCCCCCCCCCATTCCTCAAGATTGATATCTTGCAGGAGACTCTCTGTATATAGAAAGGAGCATTATTTTTATGGTGATATAGTAACTCATATATTATGCATCTTAGTAACTTACAGGGTCATGCCCTCACTTCCAGCAAACATCCCTGAAAGGGAATTTGCAGAAGTAGCACCTACACAGTTAAAGAGAATGGGAATATACACGGTAAGAGAATTGTACTTCAGAAATCCGGGAGGAGGATTTGCCAATTGCATGTCATTTAGGTAGCATTGTAATGCAAGTGATAGTATATAATGTATTTTGCAATGCAGAATTATGTCATGCAAAAGCAAAGCATATACATCACCTTGCGCACTTTCAGGTGTGGTTGTGCCCTCCAGGCCGTCCTGTACAACCCGACCATGACCACGACCATGGCTGAGCCCTCCCCGGCCCACTTCCTGCCTGTCATGGCACGCCTCCCCTCCCCTCTCTTATACTGTACTTCATCTTGCCTCTCTTCTCCTGCCTCCTCCCTCCTCTCCTCTCTTATGGCTTCCTGTCCCTTGTGTTGCACCTGTCCCTGGCCTCCTGGCTGACTGGGTGCACACTCTCCCCAATGACAGCCCCTTCTGTGTCGACTGACAGCCTCCATGCCCTCCCCACTGCCCACTCCCTCTACCCTACTGACCACTCTCTCCTCCCTGCTGACCACTCTCTCCTCCCTGCTGACCACTCTCTCCTCCCTGCTGACCACTCTCTCCTCCCCGCTGTCCACTCCCTCCTCCCCGCTGTCCACTCCCTCTTCCAGACTGCCTGTCCTTCCGCTGACCACTACCTCCTTGCTGCACATCAGCGATCTGGTCTACAAACTCCATCAATTCCTGATTTGACATACTATTCATGATAAATTGTAGTTTGCTATTACTGATGGAGGATTTTGCATTTATATATGCTGGTGGCAGGCACAGCCACTGAGGCTGCTATAATGTAATGGTTGACGAAGGAAAGTATATTCATGCCTCAGATCTTTGCATGGGAGCATCCTTTTCCAGCCACTTGGCTCTGTCCCAAAGGATTCCTTTAAGAGGAAAGTGTATTCATGTGAGAGCCTTCCTTTGAAGAAAGTTCAACTAACCAAATTCCCTTTTTGTGAATGTATTCATTGCAGCACATTGCAGAGCCATCAGCACTTTTGAAAATGCTTTCTTCACTCTCCACATTTGTAGACGTACTACAAGATGCTCATGTTGAACAGGAGAGTGAATGAACAAGGCATGGAAGTATGCACCAGCAGATGTTTTGCCTAACAGCTCACAGTGTAGCTGGTGTAGAACAAATGTACAATTGTACAACTGCAGACACTGCTTTGGAGTTTGATCTGAAGCCTTTGAGCAAAGGATTTCTGATACCTGTACTAGGCAAGTGTCTGCAGAGTGGCCTACTGCAGAGTTTGCAGCAAAGATGTGGGCAATTTGCATTAGAGCATTTCACAAATCACAACCATACATATGTGATTTCTTCCACAATGCATCTGTACACTCACTGAGGCTTTCAGTGAGAAGTGTAAAATGAACGGCAACTTCTTCAGCACTCCCAAGTACCCTATCAAGTCATGCAGTGGTTCACATGAAAGCACACAATAGCTACCTAAGTGCTAGTCAGCTAGTGTTGCTTTTGGGGGCAAGCAGCAACACCGAGAGCACCCTCTGGACTCCACATAGGATGTCCTTTAATGTTGCTAACCTTCCAATCTTATCTGCAGGGTAGTCTTTCACTGCTCTCTTCTCCGGTTCCATCCTCTGCTGATCATTGCTGAGTGGTTCATAGAACCTCATATGGGGCCAAACTGGAAGTAGCATTGTGACTCGTTGAAGAAGGCACACCTGGATGTGTATAGTGTGCCGGCTATGCAAAGGAGGCTGCCTAGTTTCCAGACAGGGGCCCTTCTGGAGGATGTCTGCAGGAAGTAGGGCCTAGGCCACGTGACCCATGTTGCCATGCCAACAGCCTGGCAACATGGCCCCTGAGGCATACTTGGGCCGCTCTTGGCATGGAGCAGCCTTGGCACCGGCATTGGACACGGCCTTGTACTTCTGGACTGCGCATGCAATTCTAATGCCTGCAAGCAGACCTTATGCCCGACCTAAAGGAAAGGGTAAGTGCTACTGGGGTTGTTATGTAGTGGCACATCTCTAGGATCGTGTTGCATGAATGAAGCACAAGTGGCATTTCTGTAGGTGTGAGACACAGTACAGTAAGCTAGACCTTCTCAAGCAGCTACCTGAGCAGGAGATAATTGACTATTATAGAAAGATGGTGCCATTTTAAATGTATAGCCTGCAATGTTTCAGTATTGCATGTGTTAGTGCCATTCCAGCTACCTCCTCATTATCATCATCGGGGTTCCAGTGTATGTACCAGCAGCCGTTCTTTTGACATACATAGTAGGAAAAGTAACCCCAGCAGAGCCGGTAAGGCTTCCGTGCCAGATGCTGGAGGAAATCGGGGTGCAAGTGTTTGAGTGTGTATCTCGCCGCCTTGCAGGCCTCTTGATACCTGCACAGCACAGGTAGCTGGTCAGGAGAGGATACGGTTCGGGTTCGTTGCTGACCCTGCTTTTCTTTGGATCCTCCTGCATTAAAGTTCTGCTTGCTGTTGATTGTAAGTTTGTATGTAGCCATCTCTTTTAAGAGTGATAACAGGTTGAGTAATTGCTATTTACATGCCTATAGGATCGGCAAGTACATTGCGATGTACAGGTATGCCATGTCAGGAGGTACATGTTATACATTCATTAACTGTACATATGTGCATGTACAGTGTGCTGCTTTTAGCTAACAGTTAAAAAATAGAGTGAGGTAGTAACAACGCAATGTAAACCAAAGACAGTCTATTCTGGACTTAAGCCTTTAGACAGGTCCTTGTCTTCAGGGGCCTCCCCGTCCACCGGCATGTCTGGCTGGTGGGGGCCGTGCTGGCCAAGGGGGTGAAGGCCCAGGCTAGGAAGTGGTTGTCGTCCAGGCTTTCTGCTAGCACTAGGTGCAGATGCCCTTCTGTTGTGGTCAGTACGATGTGAACTCTCTTGCTGCCATGATCCCCAAATGCCCTAATTGTTGACTTACCTCCTATCTACTACTAGGCAGGGTGCTGGAATGTAGTTATTTGTGTGTGTGTGTGTGGGTCTGTGCTGGCTATGCAAAGGAGGCTGCATCGTTTCTGGACAGGAGCCTTTCTGGAGGATGTCTGCAGGAAGTGGGGCCTTGGCCATGTGACTCGTGTTGCCATGCCAATGGCCTGGCAACATGGCCCCTAAGGCATACTTGGGCCGCTCTTCGTAGTCATGCAGTGGCACATCTCCATTGTAAAAAAAGGGGGGGCCATCAGGCAGCTGTACAATCATTGTAAAAATAAGGGGGTGTTGGCACAACACAAGGTCAAATAAATAATGTCTGTTCTACAGTCCGCACGTATGACAGGTCCATGTCTTCTACCTCCCCCTCCACTGGCATGTCTGGTGCTGGCTGCTTTGGCCAGGGGGTAAAGGGGGTGAAGGACCAGGCTAGGAGGTTGGTGCTGTCCGGGCAGTCTACTAGCAGGAGGTGCAGCTGCCCTTGCATAGTCGCGAGTACAATGTGAACTCTGCAGGGCAGAAGCACAGGATGTCAGTTAGGGGCCTATTTCAGCACCTGCAGTGCGTACAGCTTACTCTCTTGCTGCCATGATCCCAAAATGCCCAAATTGTTGTCTGCAGGAAGTAGGGCCTTGGCCACGTGACCCATGTTGCCATGCCAACGGCCTGGCAACATGGCCCCTGAGGCAACTGGAACTGTGGATGATCACTGATAACATCTTGGTTAAGGCTGACATGACATGCTGCATAGCTGACTTTGGTTTGGCCGTGTGGCATGATGCAGTGGAGCATCTAATTGACATTGCACCCAATAGTATACAAGGTTTGTTTGTTGTTGTTTATACCCAATAGTAAACAAGATTTTTTCTGTATCAGACAGCACGGTAGTGCTGTCTATGTAGGGATGGCAGTGGTTTTTTGTATGCTGTAATACAAACGAAAAGTCGTGCTACTCCTGAACACGACCGAAAACCGGCGAACGAAGCTTACCATGACGAAGTGGGGACTAAACAGTGCACATATATAACCTTACTTCACAGCGAAGGTGCGCCTACACGTAGATAGCGCCCTCGACATTTCCCATGTTTCGTCTTCTTCTTCTTCTTTGACAGCCGTAGCGCACGAACCAGAGGGACCAGAAGAATACTTCACACACCATATTGCACCATTTTTGGCTGGCTGCATTCCTTTGTAGGTTAGAAGACGGTGCGAGTTAGTGTGGAATACGGCGTTTGCCACGACTCCTGCTGTGTTGCTTGGGCAAGCGGGACGGACGCCATTTTCAAATTATGTAATTAAACCGGATGAAACTGGAGTGACTGGTGCCATTATTAGCAGCTGCAGCAGTTAGCTTGCGCGCCTTTTGAAGGACTTTCGCGGTCGTGCGTGCATTTCCCAGCCACGGTTGGCTTCCGGTCGCCGTTCCTCGCTGGGTTAACACAGAACCTAGGTGCTAGCCCACACTTTGAGTTCTAGGATTACAGAAATGAGGTATAATGCCTGCACCAATGCCCTATGGTTGCGATTAAGTGACTGTGTGTTGCTTAAGCTTAGCTGCCCACTATAAAAAGTACAGAAACTAGAAATAATAAACATTTTCTACAAAAATTGTAAGGATGTAGGGATGCCATACAAAGGACAGAAACAAGTAAAGGCTGTTGTTACACAGTGGAGCATTAACCATCGTCCCTATATTCAAGAATGTAGGACTATAAGGTGCAACATTCTTGCATGTAGGGACCATGGTTAATGCTCCACTGTGTAACAGCCTTTACTTGTTCCTGTCCTTTGTATGCCATCCCTACATCCTTACAATTTTTGTAGAAAATTTTTATTATTTCTATACATAATGTAAATGTTAGAGTGCCCAAGTGCATTCTGCATCATTCCAAGGGATACAGTCACTTCAGAGTAGTTTCTTGTCTAATTTCCATCAGCACCATGCATTTAATCACATTAATATAGTACCTATTCGGAACACTGCACAGTGCATTATCTGGGCAGGATGACCTCAGTCGTATATACTATGAGGAACATGTGTGAAGTTTCAAATCTGTATTCAGATGATCAACTGCGGGATACTTTATATAGCAGTCAAGAGACAAGAAGCCTTGAAACTGACTGCATAACGCTGAAGAGCCAGAGTGCTAGGTGGCAATTCAGCCCAGCGCATGGCACCTATACCCCCTTTTCACATGGACACCACGAACCAGTTCAGCACATTCTTATGTACAATTTATCCAGTCTGGACCCAGTTTAATGGTTTCAACCTGGTTCCAGAACCGGTTCAAAAACCTCATACTCAACTGGATCTTGAGCCGGTTTAGTGGCACACAACCCTAGTTGTGGTGCGAACAATATGGAGGATTGTGGAAAGCTTCGGTTCAGTAGGGTGGTTATGTGGTTGCTTGTATACTGTGTGTACTAGTGGTATCATCTGTGACTGACACCCACTCGAACCCACCTACCAATATGTACACATGCATGACACACCCCTGCCAACACCAGGCAACAAGTTGTCACTGGGTGCTATATCCAACATAGTGAACTTTGTACCTGAGAAAGCCCGTTTACATTAAGCATCAATGCTGCAATCGTAATCTAACGCTATCGATAGATGAAGCAAGATGAGGAAAGATGAGGCGATATGTGGCAAGATGAGGCAAGTTCAAGAAAGATGAGGGAAGATGAGGCAAGATGTGGCAAGATGAAGAAAGATGAGGCAAGATGAAGAGAGATGAGGCAAGATGAAGCTAGATGAGGAAAGATGAGGAAAGATGAGGCAAGATGAAGCAAGATGAGGAAAGATGAGGCGATATGAGACAAGATGAAGCAAGATGAAGCAAGATGGGGCAAGATGAAGCAAGATGAAGAAAGATGAGGCGAGATGAAGAAAGATGAGGCAAGACGAAGCAGGTTGAGTCAAGATGAGGCAAGATGAAGCAGGATGAGGCAAGATGAGGCAAGATGAGGCGATATGAGGTAAGATGAAGCAAGATGAGGTAAGATGAGGCAAAATGAAGAAAGATGAGGCAAGATGAAGCAAGATGAGGCAAGATGAGGAAAGATGAAGCAAGATGAGGCAAGATGAGGCAAGATGAAGCAAGATGAAGAAAGATGAGGCAAGACGAAGCAAGATGAGGTGAGATGAAGCAAGATGAGGCTAAATGAAGCAAGATGAGGTAAGATGAGGCAAAATTGATGAGGTGATATGAGGCAAGATGAGGAAAGATGAAGAAATATGAGGCAAGATGAGGCAACATGAATCAGGATGAGGAAAGATGAGGCGATATGAGACAAGATGAAGCAAGATGAAGCAAGATCAAGAAAGATGAGGCAAGATGAAGCAAGATGAGGCAAGATGAAGCAAGATGAGGCAAGATAAGGAAAGATGAGGCAAGATGAAGCAGGATAAGGCAAGATGAGGCAATATGAAGCAGGATGAGGCAAGATGAGGCGAAATGAGGCAAGATGAAGCTAGATGAGGTAAGTTGAGGCAAAATGAAGCAAGATGAAGAAAGATGAAGCAAGATGAGGAAAGATGAGGCGATATGAGGCAAGATGAAGAAAGATGAAGAAATATGAGACAAGATGAAGCAAGATGAGGCAAGATGAGGCAAGATGAGGCACGATCAGGCAAGATGAGGCAAGATGAAGCAAGATGAGGCAAGATAAGGAAAGATGAGGCAGGATGAACCAGGATAGGGCAAGATGAGGCAAGATGAGGCAAGATAAGGAAAGATGAGGCAGGATGAAGCAGGATAAGGCAAGATGAGGCAAGATGAGGCAAGATGAGGCGAAATGAGGCAAGATGAAGCAAGATGAGGTAAGTTGAGGCAAAATGAAGCAAGATGAGGTAAGTTGAGGCAAAATGAAGCAAGATGAGGTAAGATGAAGCAAGATTTGCCTCAACTTACCTCATCTTGCCTCATCTTGCCTTATCCTGCTTCATCCTGCCTCATCTTTCCTTATCTTGCCTCATCTTGCCTCATCTTGCCCTATCCTGGTTCATCCTGCCTCATCTTTCCTTATCTTACCTCATCTTGCTTCATTTTGCCTCAACTTACCTCATCTTGCTTCATTTTGCCTCAACTTACCTCATCTTGCTTCATCTTGCCTCATTTCGCCTCATCTTGCCTTATCCTGCTTCATCCTGCCTCATCTTTTATTATCTTGCCTCATCTTGCCTCATCTTGCCCTATCCTGGTTCATCCTGCCTCATCTTTCCTTATCTTGCCTCATCTTGCTTCATCTTGCCTCATCTTGCCTGATCGTGCCTCATCTTGCCTCATCTTGCCTCATCTTGCTTCATCTTGTCTCATATTTCTTCATCTTTCTTCATCTTGCCTCATATCGCCTCATCTTGCCTCATCTTGCTTCATTTTTCCTCATCTTGCTTCATCTTTCTTCATCTTGCTTCATTTTGCCTCAACTTACCTCATCTAGCTTCATCTTGCCTCATTTCGCCTCATCTTGCCTCATCCTGCTTCATATTGCCTCATCTTGCCTTATCCTGCTTCATCTTGCCTCATCTTTCCTTATCTTGCCTCATCTTGCTTCATCTTGCCTCATCTTGCTTCATCTTGCCTCATCTTTCTTGATCTTGCTTCATCTTGCTTCATCTTGTCTCATATCGCCTCATCTTTCCTCATCCTGATTCATGTTGCCTCATCTTGCCTCATATTTCTTCATCTTTCCTCATCTTGCCTCATATCACCTCATCAATTTTGCCTCATCTTACCTCATCTTGCTTCATCTTACCTCATATCGCCTCATCTTGCCTCATCTTGCCTCATCCTGCTTCATCTTGCCTCATCTTGACTCAACCTGCTTCGTCTTGCCTCATCTTTCTTCATCTCGCCTCATCTTTCTTCATCTTGCTTCATCTTGCCCCATCTTGCTTCATCTTGCTTCATCTTGTCTCATATCGCCTCATCTTTCCTCATCTTGCTTCATCTTGCCTCATCTTTCCTCATCTTTCCTCATCTAGCTTCATCTTGCCTCATCTCTCTTCATCTTGCCTCATCTTTCTTCATCTTGCCACATCTTGCCTCATCTTCCCTCATCTTTCTTGAACTTGCCTCATCTTGCCACATATCGCCTCATCTTTCCTCATCTTGCTTCATCTATCGATAGCGTTAGATTATGATTGCAGCATTGATGCTTAATGTAAACGGGCTTTCTCATGTACAAAGTTCACTATGTTGGATATAGCACCCAGTGACAACTTGTTGCCTGGTGTTGGCAGGGGTGTGTCATGCATGTGTACATATTGGTAGGTGGGTTCGAGTGGGTGTCAGTCACAGATGATACCACTAGTACACACAGTATACAAGCAACCACATAACCACCCTACTGAACCGAAGCTTTCCACAATCCTCCATATTGTTCGCACCACAACTAGGGTTGTGTGCCACTAAACCGGCTCAAGATCCAGTTGAGTATGAGGTTTTTGAACCGGTTCTGGAACCAGGTTGAAACCATTAAACTGGGTCCAGACTGGATAAATTGTACATAAGAATGTGCTGAACTGGTTCGTGGTGTCCATGTGAAAAGGGGGTATAGGTGCCATGCGCTGGGCTGAATTGCCACCTAGCACTCTGGCTCTTCAGCGTTATGCAGTCAGTTTCAAGGCTTCTTGTCTCTTGACTGCTATATAAAGTATCCCGCAGTTGATCATCTGAATACAGATTTGAAACTTCACACATGTTCCTCATAGTATATACGACTGAGGTCATCCTGCCCAGAGAATGCACTGTGCAGTGTTCCGAATAGGTACTATATTAATGTGATTAAATGCATGGTGCTGATGGAAATTAGACAAGAAACTACTCTGAAGTGACTGTATCCCTTGGAATGATGCAGAATGCACTTGGGCACTCTAACATTTACATTATGTATAGAAATAATAAAAATTTTCTACAAAAATTGTAAGGATGTAGGGATGGCATACAAAGGACAGGAACAAGTAAAGGCTGTTACACAGTGGAGCATTAACCATGGTCCCTACATGCAAGAATGTTGCACCTTATAGTCCTACATTCTTGAATATAGGGACGATGGTTAATGCTCCACTGTGTAACAACAGCCTTTACTTGTTTCTGTCCTTTGTATGGCATCCCTACATCCTTACAATTTTTGTAGAAAATGTTTATTATTTCTAGTTTCTGTACTTTTTATAGTGGGCAGCTAAGCTTAAGCAACACACAGTCACTTAATCGCAACCATAGGGCATTGGTGCAGGCATTATACCTCATTTCTGTAATCCTAGAACTCAAAGTGTGGGCTAGCACCTAGGTTCTGTGTTAACCCAGCGAGGAACGGCGACCGGAAGCCAACCGTGGCTGGGAAATGCACGCACGACCGCGAAAGTCCTTCAAAAGGCGCGCAAGCTAACTGCTGCAGCTGCTAATAATGGCACCAGTCACTCCAGTTTCATCCGGTTTAATTACATAATTTGAAAATGGCGTCCGTCCCGCTTGCCCAAGCAACACAGCAGGAGTCGTGGCAAACGCCGTATTCCACACTAACTCGCACCGTCTTCTAACCTACAAAGGAATGCAGCCAGCCAAAAATGGTGCAATATGGTGTGTGAAGTATTCTTCTGGTCCCTCTGGTTCGTGCGCTACGGCTGTCAAAGAAGAAGAAGAAGACGAAACATGGGAAATGTCGAGGGCGCTATCTACGTGTAGGCGCACCTTCGCTGTGAAGTAAGGTTATATATGTGCACTGTTTAGTCCCCACTTCGTCATGGTAAGCTTCGTTCGCCGGTTTTCGGTCGTGTTCAGGAGTAGCACGACTTTTCGTTTGTATTACAGCATACAAAAAACCACTGCCATCCCTACATAGACAGCACTACCGTGCTGTCTGATACAGAAAAAATCTTGTTTACTATTGGGTATAAACAACAACAAACAAACCTTGTATACTATTGGGTGCAATGTCAATTAGATGCTCCACTGCATCATGCCACACGGCCAAACCAAAGTCAGCTATGCAGCATGTCATGTCAGCCTTAACCAAGATGTTATCAGTGATCATCCACAGTTCCAGTTGCCTCAGGGGCCATGTTGCCAGGCCGTTGGCATGGCAACACGGGTCACGTGGCCAAGGCCCTACTTCCTGCAGACAACAATTTGGGCATTTTGGGATCATGGCAGCAAGAGAGTAAGCTGTACGCACTGCAGGTGCTGAAATAGGCCCCTAACTGACATCCTGTGCTTCTGCCCTGCAGAGTTCACATTGTACTCGCGACTATGCAAGGGCAGCTGCACCTCCTGCTAGTAGACTGCCCGGACAGCACCAACCTCCTAGCCTGGTCCTTCACCCCCTTTACCCCCTGGCCAAAGCAGCCAGCACCAGACATGCCAGTGGAGGGGGAGGTAGAAGACATGGACCTGTCATACGTGCGGACTGTAGAACAGACATTATTTATTTGACCTTGTGTTGTGCCAACACCCCCTTATTTTTACAATGATTGTACAGCTGCCTGATGGCCCCCCCTTTTTTTACAATGGAGATGTGCCACTGCATGACTACGAAGAGCGGCCCAAGTATGCCTTAGGGGCCATGTTGCCAGGCCATTGGCATGGCAACACGAGTCACATGGCCAAGGCCCCACTTCCTGCAGACATCCTCCAGAAAGGCTCCTGTCCAGAAACGATGCAGCCTCCTTTGCATAGCCAGCACAGACCCACACACACACACACAAATAACTACATTCCAGCACCCTGCCTAGTAGTAGATAGGAGGTAAGTCAACAATTAGGGCATTTGGGGATCATGGCAGCAAGAGAGTTCACATCGTACTGACCACAACAGAAGGGCATCTGCACCTAGTGCTAGCAGAAAGCCTGGACGACAACCACTTCCTAGCCTGGGCCTTCACCCCCTTGGCCAGCACGGCCCCCACCAGCCAGACATGCCGGTGGACGGGGAGGCCCCTGAAGACAAGGACCTGTCTAAAGGCTTAAGTCCAGAATAGACTGTCTTTGGTTTACATTGCGTTGTTACTACCTCACTCTATTTTTTAACTGTTAGCTAAAAGCAGCACACTGTACATGCACATATGTACAGTTAATGAATGTATAACATGTACCTCCTGACATGGCATACCTGTACATCGCAATGTACTTGCCGATCCTATAGGCATGTAAATAGCAATTACTCAACCTGTTATCACTCTTAAAAGAGATGGCTACATACAAACTTACAATCAACAGCAAGCAGAACTTTAATGCAGGAGGATCCAAAGAAAAGCAGGGTCAGCAACGAACCCGAACCGTATCCTCTCCTGACCAGCTACCTGTGCTGTGCAGGTATCAAGAGGCCTGCAAGGCGGCGAGATACACACTCAAACACTTGCACCCCGATTTCCTCCAGCATCTGGCACGGAAGCCTTACCGGCTCTGCTGGGGTTACTTTTCCTACTATGTATGTCAAAAGAACGGCTGCTGGTACATACACTGGAACCCCGATGATGATAATGAGGAGGTAGCTGGAATGGCACTAACACATGCAATACTGAAACATTGCAGGCTATACATTTAAAATGGCACCATCTTTCTATAATAGTCAATTATCTCCTGCTCAGGTAGCTGCTTGAGAAGGTCTAGCTTACTGTACTGTGTCTCACACCTACAGAAATGCCACTTGTGCTTCATTCATGCAACACGATCCTAGAGATGTGCCACTACATGACAACCCCAGTAGCACTTACCCTTTCCTTTAGGTCGGGCATAAGGTCTGCTTGCAGGCATTAGAATTGCATGCGCAGTCCAGAAGTACAAGGCCGTGTCCAATGCCGGTGCCAAGGCTGCTCCATGCCAAGAGAGGCCCAAGTATGCCTCAGGGTGTGTGTGTGTGTGTGTGTGTGTGTGTGTGTTGGCTGCAAGGGATGTGTAGTGCTGATGAGATGCACCACACCTGGTTGCCATGGTATCCATGGTCAGGAGAATCAGCATGTGGCGCTTGATAGCAGTGGATGATTACAGTAGTTATGGAGGTGACACCTGGGAATGTGACCTGTTGCTGGTGGCACACAGCCTAGAAATTGTGGTTTGTGCCAGCATCAAGAATACAATGTGCCTACAGAGCAGCGAACTGGCTTCACTACTGGCAAGCCGTGCCCAAGTAATGCGCTGAAAGCACAGTGGCTATAATGTACAAGTATTTATAAGCATGTATATTATGATATACATGCAGCATTCCGATTAGTGGGTGTAGTCAATGTACATGCAGGTACATCTTACCTGACCTCCAGTTGGTAATTTAAACTGCTACCTTCTGCACACTCACTAGTAGAGTGGATCATTAGTTTCACAAGGTGTGTTGCCACTCAGACTTCCATAGTATTTGGTGTTTTGTTGAGTGGTGCATTGAGCACATTTCTGAGGCTTACTGCTGAGGGTGTGGTAGGCAACAAAGAGGATTGGAAAGTAGATGATAAAGGGGATGTTGGAGGAGAAGGAGGCGAAGCTAGAGGTACAGAGGGTTTGTTGTGAACCCTGAACTAAAGTAGTCTCTTGGAAAGAAGAAGGCAAGGAACGGTGTTGAGAATCGGGAGACAAAGAGATGTTTTGAGATTCAAGGGCAAAAGTGGTGTTGAGAATCAGGATGCAAAGAGAGGTGATGGAGAATCAGGGCAGAGGGGTGTTGAGAATTACTGGGTAAACTGGGTTGTTTTGATCTTGCACTGGATTGTAGCAACCTGAGCTGTACGATCCATTGCTGATGTTGGTCTTTTCGTTGCCCCGCTTTCAGCTGAGCTGCTGAAAGCCTAAATCAGGATATATGATTACCGTTTTACCATTTATATACAGAATGAGCATGCACAATGTTTGGGTTAATGCATAGATAGTAAAAACCACAGGGATTGGCAACTCTGCAATTGCACAATATTCATGTGTGTTGCGGCAACAATATGCGTGACATCATCGCCCAATCTTTTTTTGTAGGCGTTGCATAAGTGCCTGCAGACAGTAAAAGCCACATAGTGTTTAAAATGGTGAGTGTGACCGGTGAATCAGAGGATCCTTACGTTTCATTTTTCAAAGCCCTGGAGTATGTTCAGCACGACAAAATTTATGGCTTCAGCACACAAAGGCATGAAGGTGTTCACAAAGGAGGAGAACTACTGTTGCATGCCAAGAAGAATGATGCGCTCCGTGACAAACTCACTAAACCTATCTGTGAGATGGTGGAGGGAATTCGAGCTATTGTCTGGCAACAGACCATCAGGAGGACTGTCTGCGGGCATAAAGTGTGGCCACAGTTTCATTCTTATCATTTGGGAAGACTGAGGGAGCACTAGGATGAAATTGGAGACACTGTTTCTATTGAGTTTGATAGCATATTGATGCAGACAATTGCGGAGAAGATCCTACTGGATGTCGTTAACAAAGCATCAGAACAAACTGCTGGTGCCACACGTGAGGCAAGTGAGAGGACAGTTTCAAGAACTTTCAGTCAGGCAGAGGAATGTGCAATCATGTATTGTGGAGGTTATGTTGTTCGAAGACTGCTGAAAAAGTTAGAACAGCTTGAGGGAGACAAGGCAGCATATTTTGATGAAGCTTTAAATAGCATGACCACTACTGATGTGCATGTGGATGGCTTTGTTGATGGCAATGAATTTGAGGACTACGTTAAGAAATGGACGTCAGATGCGAACAGAGGGGGGTTAAAGATATTGACAGACTCAGCAAATGATTTCTTCAAACAAATTTAAGAACTTGTTTATGTCGACATTGAAAGACAGGCGGGATATTCAAACCACAACAATCAATCAGCAATAATAACTGACAGACACCAGACAGAAGACTTACTATACTTTTCTTTCTTCCCATTTCCACAGAATGATGGCATCCAGAGAGGCACTAGATTCTTTACCCCTTAAAACCTCTGCTTTGTGGTTGAAGTAGCTAACAGCTGCTGCACTAGTCTACGTTTATCCACTTCTCATATATAATTATGCATACTTTTGTTGTGCCAAGTGCCCCGGTGAAAACTGTTACGGCCTAAGCATGTGCTATTTGTGCGTGTGTGTGTGTGTGTGTGTGTTTGTGCACGGGTGTATGCCAAGATTTCGGTGGTTTCTTATAAGGACAACGGCAAGCGCGCGTGCGCGCGCGTGTGTGTGTGTGTGTGTGCAGAGGTGCCGCTGTGGCACGCCCAGCACACCTGATGATGGCCTGGTATTGGCTGAACAGGCCTGAGGCCTGTCGTGTGCATTGGAGTGCAGTGCACATAGCTGAGACTGAACACATGCACTTGCTGAGCATGCCTATACAGGGTCTAGTAGCATTTAGGGAAGTAGGCCCCTCCCTCTCCACTAGCACCTAGTGAATATAATCCCGTGGTACTCAGCGATATCTCGGCATTTCCCATGGTGCAGCATCTGTGCAGTGCTACACTGACCCACGATGTGTCCTAGTGCCTATTGGCATGGTCCATGCTGATAATGTGTAGCATTAAATATACCCTCTCTTTATGGCTTTATAGAACGGTGTGCCATTTGAGTTGGTAGCTATGCAGGTGCCTTATGTGCTGGGCATGTGCGCCTTTCAAGCTATACAAGGGTACTGGCCGTCTTCACTGTACAGCATGCAGCTTAAGCGCCAATCGGTAACAGCACATGACTCCCAGCACACCTGATGATGGCCTGGTATTGGCCGAAACAGGCAAAGACCTGTTGTGTGCATTGGAGTCATCACCAGCGCTGCCAGCTGTATAGGGTGCTCCCCTTTCATTCTGAGGAAGAGGAGCAATTAAAATGCAAGTGTTCGTGGGGGGTGTACTATGTATGTGTGGGGGTGTACTGACCAGGAAGAGAGTCGTAGTGCTGGCCGGGTCGACCAAAGCTGGTCAGTGAGTGTTTAGGTGCAGCGCCAGGTGCTGCAGCAGCTGCCCCTCCCGAAGTGGCTGGAAATGATCTCCATAGGACTTGTGGGTCTTATAGTCGCCTAGCAGGATGTAGGCCTGCCTACCATCATCGGTTATGTGCAGGCAGTTGGCCTGCACAGGGTCCACAGCAGGTTGGGGCAAGGTGTCATGGATCCGGTAGTGCAGGGTCTGAAACTCTTTCGAGCGGCCGGGGGGAAGGGCAGTGTAGAACAGGAGAAGGAATCACTGTGACTCCATGGCCTTCCTCCTACTCCCAGTTGCATCACTAAATGCTCTTTGTTGCTGCTTCACAGCCTGAAGAATGTCATCCCTGGTACAGGTGGTACTTAAGCTTGGTCCATATCTTCTACTTCCTGTTGCAGGGGAATGTCTGGTGCCGCCGGCTGCCCTGGCCAGGGGGTGCAGGCCCAGGTAAGGGTGATAGAGCCGTCTGCGTGCTCTGCTACCGCAAGGTGCAGCTGCCCTTGGCTTGTGTCAAATACAATGCGCACTCTGCAGGGCAGTAGCATAGGAGATCAGTTAGGGGCCTATTTCAGGGCCTGCAGTGCGTACAGCTTACTCTCTAGCTGCCATTATCTCGAACTGGCCTGCATAATTGTTTACTTTCCTCCTATCTACCACTAGGCTGGGTGCTGGAATGTAGTTGTGTGTGTGTGTGCGTGCGTGTGTGTGCGTGTGTGTGTGTGTGTGTTTGCGTGTGTGTACATACACAGCTACATAAAATGCTACAGTCTACCATGGGTAAAGAGTCAACTGGTTGACTGTGCTAACATGTACTTGTTGTGCGGCAAGAGCCGCTGTGTATGGGTTGGTTCATTGTGGAACTGTGTCCCAAAGGCCAGAGGTCACCTGTGTGGGTGGGCGGCGCAGTCACACTGCAGTGTCAGGCGTGTAGTGCACCTGCCTTTTCTGTCCATTGTGATTGTGCTCTTTCTAGGTGTTACATGTGAACATGATTTGCATATGCAGATGCACATAGGGCTGTGTGTGTGTGTGTGTGTGTGTGTGTCCGTGTGTGTGTGTGATGTGTGGTGTGTGTGTGGTGTGTGTGGTGTGTGTGGGGCAGCCTTCTCTCGGAGTGAATGCTGTAGCAGGCCCAGCCGGTGTGCAGACACCAGTCGTGCAGCCGATAGAGATGTCAGTGTGTATCATGGGTGCTGTGCAGTCTTATTACTAGCCCTACGTATAGATGGATGTGGCTGTGCTTGTATGCATGGGCGTGGATCTGCCTGTGCAGGTGTACGTGCTGCATGGGTATATGCTTGGGAAGGCTTCTCTGTGTCGGGGGACTGGTGTGTGGGTGCCACCTTGTTGCAGTGGCCCAGCTTAATGAGATGCATGACCCCTGTGATTGTTTATTTGTGTAGGGCAGCAAGGTCACAGCCAGCGGGGTTTGTTGTTGCTCTACCTCTGGGACACCTTGTGGTGGTGGGCTCTGGAATTAGCAGCAATGTAATAGATAGGCACCTCAGCTGGAGCCCCATTGCCAAGTAGCAGGTACATTCTATGCATGTGCTCAGGTTGCATGCGCATATACTGGCATCTACTGGAAGCCATGCATGTAGGTGCACGCATGGCCTAAACAGTACACGGCTCTTCTATAGGCAATGTGAGTTAGACGCAGCTCCTATCTGGCCCTTGATTTAGGCTGACCAAGAGAAGCCCGGCATAACTAGTGCACATGCACCTTGCCATGGTTAACACAGCCATGTGAGGCTGCCAACTGTGACTGTTGTGCTTGCTTACGTATGTATGCATAGGAGCTGGAATATAGATGAGCATATGCTAGCTGGTGTATGCATATGGACATTGTGTGCTGGCATATGCAGGTGATGTGGATGCATATGATGGGTGGGTGGTGTGTGCGCAGAATTTGAGACAATGTATGTAGATGGTTTTGCCTAGCTGAGGTGTATGTAGGGCCATAAGATTGTGTTAACCCAAGTTAATTAACAGGCTGTAACATGTTGGCTCCATATTACAGCCTGTTCCCCATATAGGCTCCTCAATGACTGGCAAACCAGCCAGGGCACCCAAGGCAAATACAGTATCCCCCATTAGTTGGGTTCTTGGCCACCTAGGGTTCAAGCAACACATGCAGAGAAACATGACAATGCACCCCAATACACAGGGATCTTCTTGAGTCAGAAGAATACAAGGAGTACGTAGAATGGAAAGAATAAGGAGTGAACACATTAGACAGCATCTTGGGCAGGAAAGTGTATTAGATGTGATAAAGAGAAGGCAGGAAAATTGGAAGGGCAAGTTGAATGGGATGAACAGCGACAGAGCGACAAAGAAGGTGTATGTAGGAGAGATGGAAGGGAGAAGGCCGAGAAGTAGACCAAGGATGAGATGGAGTGATAATTTTAAGTGATATATGTACTGGTATGTAATGTTCAGAGTGATATAATATATGTTGCCTTAAGACAGCTTGTTTTAGAGATGACCTCCAGAAACTGGAGATATGTATCCTTCATTGATTGAGTGATTGATTGCTTAGTTTGGACTTAACCATTGTACGCAAGCGAGTGGTGATGCAAGAGCTATCAGGCGTTGCAACATGAGCATGCATGACATGTGCGTTATATGTGCGAGAAAGGGAGTACAATGGCACGAGACTGGTCATTGTGCAAATGATGCCACGTGCCCTTCAAGCAACTGTACTTAGCAAGATACAGGTGAAGATGTCTTCACATCCCCAGAATTCCACTGATTCCTACAGATATGCCATTCAGTTTAAGCGCCTGCAGTTTCCTGTACATACATGCTACTCTATGTCAATTAATAAATCCCAGGGGACAGTCTATGAAAGTAGTGGGACTGAACTTATCACAACCATGCTTCTCACATGGTCAGTTCTATGTGGGTTGTTAGCGAGTAGGCCAACCAAACAGCCTTTACATACATGTACCTCAGGGCAAAACCAAAAATGCTGTATATCCTACAGCACTACAATGACACTCATAATCAACTGTAATCCCTTACTGTTAAGTTGAAAGTTAATCTGTTATGGGAGGCCCACTGCAAGTCAGCCTTGTCTTTAGAGCATGTGACATCAGGCCATGAAGGAACTAACTCAACAAGGTAGGTTTGTTTTCCTAGATGTGGAGATAACCCAAAAACAATACAGATGATCCACATTTACTATAGTAACCACGTTTGCAACAACATTATTGTTGTCTGGTAGTCTGATGCTGTCATTCGCTGAGACTGGGATAACAATGCTATGATATGCTTTTTAATGTTAGCCCAATTGATGGAATACTGCCCATTGTGAACTCTATTTTATTGTTTTCACTTTTAGGTATTTGTATGGCTTCATGTTCGTATATATATATATATGTATTTCTGTCATTGCAAATGGCGGCCCTCATGTCGTTCTTTACAGAACTTTAAATCATCTATAGTGGTCTTTTGCTGTCTTTGAATTGAACAAAATGTGGTCATGAACATGTGTTAACAGAGTGATACTAATAAAAAGCCTAAGGAACATCTCTTCTACGAGATACAGCTTCAATTATCACCGACGACATTGTAAAATGGCCGCGCGCTCGATGCTCTCTGTTTGCTAGGCTCAAAATCAACTTTCTTTTATTTCGCCGTGTATCCAAAGAACGCAAAGTGTTTAAGTAATATTATTGTAGTAGAAAGCTTACCTAACTGTTCTCCTGCGAGCTACAGCACCAAATACAACAGAAATCTAATGACCCGTTGGCCAATAATGACAGACCAGCGAATCATGGCATATATAGCTAGCCATGATTCGCTCATAGGGTCGTCATTGGGTAGCCTTTCAGCCAGCACACTCCTCCAGGCATAAAGTAACAATTACATTCTCATTCAGAATGTCATATAGAACAAAATCAGCTAGCAAAACATTTGACAGTTTGGTAGGGGTGCTTTCACTGGATGACTGGTTGCTCTGGAGACTTGAAACTCTCGCAAACCCAACAGTCTAGTGTATCTTGATGTATCTTTCAGGCCAATAACAATGCTGTACCCCCAACTATCTGATTTACTGAACATACATGGGGAAATTGCTAGCAAGTAGTTAGAGTTTTGGGGCGCCCCGGTGCCCCATGAGTTTTTTTAACTCGAAATACTTGTCCTTAAGTGAGATTCATCTTATACGTGTGTACTTCTTCCTATATACCCCTACAGCTTGTCTACACCTACACTCCCTATGGGACTGACGTCTCCAACACCTACACTCCCTGCTATACCAACATCTCCAACATCTACACTCCCTGTCGCACCAACATCTCCAACAGCTACACTCACTGCCACACTGATGTCTGCAACACCTTCACTCCCTGTTGTACATTACCTCTTCTGATTTTCTTATTGCATTGGTTGAATTGGTTGAAATATTTTATTTCCTTGAAGGCTAATTGAAGTGTACACAGCATTTGCCTCAGGGCTGCGAAAAGAGATTGCCGATGGTTTCCATGCTGAAGATAGTGTGGTGCGAGTGATTGTGGCGACAGTGGCTTTTGGCATGGGAATTGACTGCATGGGAGTTCGGCAAGTTATTCATGTGACCTGCCCCGAAACTCCAGAAGCTATGCCCAAGAAACTGGTAGATGTGGACGGGATGGTCAATATTCTGAAGCAACTCTGTTTGGGAAGTTGGCCCCTACCACAGGTCCAGCCATGCAGAAGTATTGTGGGGATCAGCACTGTCACCGAAGTACACTCTTTAATGACTTCATTGACTTCGATGCAGTAGAAGCTGCAATCAGCCGAAAATGATGTTGTGATGTGTGCAGCAGGTTATGTGATTGTGACCCTACGAACCTATCTAGAGACAGTACTACATTTCTGTATTAGTTGTGAATCTGTTCAATGAACTTAAGTATAATGTGTGTCAACAATGCATGACACAATTAGATAAATGCATAATGCATGCTTTCGCAGGCATGCATATACGTGCACACAGCCAGTTTTCTCTGTCGTGCATGTTCAGCTAAAATGGCATTGATTTGGACTTGCAGCCATTGCTCATATGACTTTGCATTGTACCGATAGGTACAATTGTGGGAAAGGTACCATGCTTCTTGTGTGATTGGTACAGTTTCATAAGGAAACTCATCATCCGGTCTTTGGAGATGTCCACTAATTGTCACTACATAGTAAAGATTCCAGAGCAGTTTAATATCACTTACGCAGTCAGCAAGAAATCGGCAGAAGGTGCAAAGTCTTTTACAACACCTTTAGTACAAGAGTTGATGGCAGGCGGCAGGAATACTGCAAAGACAATAGTATATTGTCGTTCATATCCTGAGATCGTTGATGTTTTCCAAGATTTGGTATCAACTTGGAGATTTTCTGATAGTCAAGGATGAAAATGGCAAAGTAATTGGAAGATTTGTCGAGAAGTACGATGCGTGTACAGAACCCAACATAAGGTCTAAAATTGTCAGTAGATTTACCTTTCCAGATGGACTCCCTAGGGTGGTAGTGGCTACAACTGCCTCTTTGGAATGGGAGTTGATAGTCCAAATGTACGCCATGTAATTCACTGGGGATCTCCTAATAGCATAGCTATGTATGTGCAAGAGGTCAGCCGATGTGGAAGAGATAAAAAGCAGATCAACTGCCATGTTGTACGTAGGCAGTTACTACCGGAATGTGGACGAGGACATGATAAACTACTGTCAACAGAATGACACATGTCGACGAGAGCTGCTGATGAGGCCATTTGTGGAGCAGCAGGCAACATATTCCAAGCCAGTAACAATGCATCTGTGTTGTGATCTCTGTGTACGGCAATGTCATTGTACGACATGCAGTGCCAATATGGCCCAGGGTGCTGTTCAACGAGTGTCGCCAATTGCAAAGTCAGTGGTTTGCAGGCCTGCCTTGGATAAGCACAATCTTTGCAGGCTGCATAAGGAACTGCTTCAGTATTGGGCCTCTAAAGTAAGCCAGTGCACTATTGCTGCGCAGCTGAGCACTATCAAGCTACTTACAGGCATAACAGATCACATGCTTGCCCTAATTGCTGAACAGCACAATTGGCTCTTTTCAAATAATGATGTGATCAAACTTTGTCCATCTTTATCACGTGCTGACACTGTTAACATTAGTGACATTATTGACACATACTATATTTTGTGATAATCATACTTGTCATGCTTGCCTGTAATACATCATTTAGTTTCAGAGTATTTTCATTTGACACAGATAGTGCATTGTTGAGCTGGCTGCTGAACCTATAACCATTTTTTAATCAATTATAATGAAATTCCTTATGGCAATAAGGTGGATAGAAGAGGTGTAGAGGAGTTCTGCATGCACCATTCAAACCATCCTCCCAACACAGACCAGACGATTAATCTCGAATCTCCTATTCGAATTAAGCAAGATCGCAGTAGCATGCTCAGCCCACATCTTCCAAGCAAGATGTAGTACCGATTGGAACCCAAACACACCTCTAATCCATCCTTTCACATCAGCGTCCACTTAACAGTCATTTATTTCTGTCACCAAACTATTTGTTAATTAACTCATATCTTATTTCATAAGCTATTCATCTCTACCTTGTATTTACTCACCAGCTTGCCAGGCATCCCTTCCCAGCTGAATGCTGGTCTGGGTATATGCATGCGTCCGGGTTTTTCCATGCCCCATGTGTATGTGTATGCATGGTGTATGTTTCAGTCATAATTATGACGTTTTCAACAAAAAATGCATGGATGGCTACCAATGATGTTAGCTAAACTGGCAGCAGTTAGTACTTACAAGAACGGGAGGTGAGGTGCTGCCTGTACTCACGTTGGGGAGTTCCAGAAGTCACCATTTCGCACTTGGAGCCGTTCCAGGGAGTGCTGAAGCACAGCGTCTACAACAAAGCATTGCTTCCCTTGCACAGAACTGGCACTTCTGGATGAATGTGACAAAAATAGTATAGACCTCTATAATTACACTCTGGTATGGATTGCAAACAGTATAGTGCATGTGTGCTCACTGCATTACTGGGCATGTGAGAGTCGGACATCATTCATTCATAAAGTAGGGGCTGGTGAGCTCCCATCTCATGCAGAGTCTCAGGGAGGAGGTTACTCAGCTCAACGAGCCTGCCTTCCTTGATCACCTTAACAAGGTGTCCTGGGATTGGTGGCAGTCCAGATGCTGGTAACACTAAGTCTAGCTGACTCTCAGCCTTCGTTCCTGCCTCCCCCCTAGTCTCATCTGCGGTTTGGGAGAAGCCTTCTGCCCCGTCCAGGCCCTGCCCCACTGGTGCTGGGGGTTTGCTGTGCCAGAACTGCTGGGGTGGTAATAAAGAGACTGATTGCTGCTCTCCGCAGCTACAATGCCTACATCCACCGGGACAGCCAAAGATTAAGAAGGCAGAGGTAGAAGAGGAAGTACCCCGCTTCCTGAGCTTGAGTCACCCTGATTCAAAAATGCGGGGACTTCAGCTGCTGCTCCCGAGAGGGTGCCCACATTGCCTGCATGCGACAAATATGGGACAGCACTGACATAGCACAGGGCCTTTCATCCCCGGTGGCACCTAGGCCATATAAACTGTCAGCGCAAGCCCCTCTACTGCCCTTGTAGCTGCAGCAGTGGCTGGGGAAACCTGCTGGGCTGCTTGTACCTGACTGGGCCACCTTCTGCTTGTCCCGCTGGGGATTGTTTCTACACTGCACCTGGGTCCTTCTCCCACTAAGGAGATGTATGTACCAGCTGTCTGCTTTGCTGTGGGTTCAGGACGGCCCGCTCGCATGCAATTGACAAATCTAGGGCATAGCTACATATGTACGTACCTCAAGGCTCTGGGTCTTCTAGGCTCTGGGTCTTCTACTAGGTCTTCTGTTACTTCATTCACAGACTCAACCTCACAAGCTGAGTTAACCAAGCCACTGTTTCAGCTATTGTGCTTCATCCTAATCTGGCAAACTGCGTTCAAGATCTTGACTGCTGCAATTTGTGCGTTACTTTGTTTCCTGAAGTATTTTCCCTCACTCTGGGCACTGCTGTACAGTCTGCTATTGTCATAGCTTTGTCAAAGTTCATTCTACTGACTAAAGCAAGTCTGTGAAAAGCCATCCTTCTAGGAAAAGATGTGTTTACGGAGTACTGTACGCATCATAAAAAAGGTAACGGTAACCGAAAATCGCTAGTAGAAGGGCTAACGATTATCCGATAACCGTCAACTGTTAACCGTTCACTGTTAACGGTTAACCGTCAGCAGTTAATGGTTAACGGTTACCCCAGCGATTCGCTAATATAGATCGAATGTACGACTTGAGGTGTGATCCGTTCGGAGATTTCAGTAGAAGATGGTTTTATCAGTGTATTTGAAGCAGCGAATTGTACAGCTCTACTTCCAGAGGCGAGTTTCTTACGGCGTGTTGGCCCAAGTACTCGCCGCGGAAGGCTTCCGGGTATCGAAGAAAGCAGTCTGGGCAACGATCAAGAAGTTTAAAGAACATGGGACGATTTCTCGCCCCCCAGGGAATGGAAGACCTTTCAAGTTGACGCGCGCGATGTTGGACATCATTGAAGCACAAATGGAGCTAGACGACGAGACCACAGCGACCCAGTTGGTCAGAATCCTGGAGGAGCGGGGGTACAAAGTGTCAAAGAGTACCATAGAACGAGCAAGAAGAATACTGGGGTGGACCTTCCACGGTAGTCACTACTGCCAACTAATACGGAACGCGAACAAAGAAAAAAGAGTGCAGTGGGCTCTGAAACATCGCGGTAACGATTTTGAAGACGTAGTGTGGACGGATGAGTCCACAATCCAGCTAGAAAACCATCGGACATTTTCATTTAGGAAAGTTGGCACTGCTCCGAAGCCGAAACCAAGGGCGAAGCATCCCTATAAAGTGATGGTGTGGGCAGGCATCTCGTGCAAGGGAGCAACGAACATCTGCCTCTTGAACTGCTCCGTAAACAGCGCGGTTTACCAAGAGGTGTTGCGCACTCATCTCTTGCCTTTCCTTCGAAGACAGCTACCAGGGGGAAAGCTCCAGCAAGACAACGCTCCTTGCCACACCTCAAAAGCAACTCGAAAGTTCTTGAATACCAAGAAAGTTCAATTACTAAAAACTCCGTCTGAAAGCCCTGATCTCAATCCAATAGAGAATGTCTGGCACGAGATGAAACACTACATCCGGACGACAGCCAAGCCAAAGACCAAAGAGGAACTGCTGCTAGCAATTCAAGTGTTCTGGGCGACTGTGACACCAGAGAAATGCAGCAGATACATCAATCACTTAAGGAAGGTTATTCCTAAGGTTATTGAACTCAATGGAGAACCTACAGGTTACTAAGAAAACTTCATATTATCGAACCTCTCTTTTATGTTTGTACCATTTCGTTCATGCTTGGCTATTCATATGCTGTGAAACTTGCATGGTCAGATCGATTGCTAGCGAATTCCTTTGATCTTTCTTATGCATAAACATTGCGGTTTGCTGAGTCAGCATTTTCCCAGGACAGCGAAATTTGTGTGGGCAATGTAGGCTTTGATGTAAACACTGCATAATAATAACAACCAAAGATAACAGCAAGAATAGTATAACAGTAATAAAACAGAGTTATTGAAACAGTACAATATAAAAAAACAAGAGATACAGCCATACCAGTAATTAATGGAGATGGTGAACATCAATCTCTGTACTATTAGATAATGCTGATGTCTCTGGGAGCTAACATCCGTCTCAGGTATCTGCAGCGATTGGCTAGTGAGTCACGGATCTCACTACGTATGATTGCAAATTCTGCTTCTCCCAGGTTACACCTTTGCTGCACAAGGTTGTCAATTAGGCATAACTTGCCTGCGTTGGCCATTGACCTTTCGGCCAGTCAGCGTGCAGGCTGCCAGCTCTTCTTCTGTGAAAAGCAACTTTGATAACTCAGATGCAAGATGCTGTGGCCCTGAAATCCGTGGACTCGTGAGCAGTCTCTGGATTTTCGCATCAGTTGCAGCAGAAACTTGGTGGTTATTGATGTCGGCCAAAGGCGGCCACCTTTGGCCGCCTTTGGCAAACTGGCACTCGGCTGACATGGCACATGTGGGGTTGATGGGAGTGTGGGAGGATGGTTGCAAGACAGGAGTGTGGGAGGATGGTTGCAAGACAGGAGTGTGGGAGGATGGTTGTGAGACAGGGGTGTGGGAGGGGTCGTTTCTTGCCTCCATGTCTGTGTTATGGCTTCCAACTTGTCTAATCGAGAAAAGACTTCTTTCTGAAATGTTTCTAGAAAGTTTAGAATCCTGTCCAACTGTTGAACTGGGCTTGGCTCATCAAATGAGTAAAAGTCGTCAAACAGGTCGGGTATGACAGGGTCGTCATAAGTCGGTTGTGGTGCAGGGGCATCATAAGATGGTTGTAGGACTGGGACATCATAAGATGGTTGCAGGACTGGGCCATCATAAGATGGTTGCAGGACCGGGGCGTCATAAGATGGTTGCAGGACTGGGGCGTCATAAGATGGTTGTAGGACAGGGGTATGGGAGGATGGTTGGGTGACATGGGTGTGGGGAGATGGTTGGGTGACATGGGTGTGGGGAGATGGTTGGGTGACAGGGGTGTGGGAGGACGGTTGGGTTACAGGGGTATGGGAGGATGGTTGGGTGGCAGGGGTGTTGGAGGATGGTTGGGTGACAGGGGTGTGGGAGGACGGTTGGGTTACAGGGGTATGGGAGGATGGTTGGGTGGCAGAGGTGTTGGAGGATGGTTGGGTGGCAGGGGTGTTGGAGGATGGTTGGGTGACAGGGGTGTTGGAGGATGGTTGGGTGACAGGGGTGTGGGAGGATGGTTGGGTGACAGAGGTGTGGGAGGATGGTTGGGTGGCAGGGGTGTGGGAGGATGGTTGGGTGACAGGGGTGTGGGAGGATGGTTGGGTGACAGGGGTGTGGGGGGATGGTTGGGTGACAGGGGTGTGGAAGGATGGTTGGGTGACAGGGGTGTGGGGGGATGGTTGGGTGGCAGGGGTGTGGGGGAATGGTTGTGAAATTGGTGTGACACAAGCTGGAAAAGATGCCAACACCACATCAGAAATCTGCACCGTCGCCTTCTTCTGTGCTGCTGTCTTCTTCCGCTTCTTGGGCTTGGGAGGTGCAGCAGGATCCGGGTCAACGACGACCGCTTTCCAAATACGAGACTTCGTCTTGATTGTCACTTGTTCGTCGATCTTGAGGAGGCCTTTCCTGCTTTTGTCCCTTTTGAGCTTGGAAACAGACTCCAAATACTCTTTACCGTCGTAGCGAGACGATCCATTGCCCTCGTACCTGACCAAAACTTTCTCCATAATCCACTGAACCTGCGCGCGACTTGCAACAACTGAGCGATCGACTTAGCACCTTCCGAATATTCTTACGTACTCTTAACCGTTATCGTTAACACTTAACCGTTAACGCTTAACCATTAACCGTTAACGCATAACCGTTAACCGCTAACGGTAAACCGTTAACTGCTGTCGGAATGCGGTTCTCATTTGTCGTTACCTTTTTTATGACGCGTACTGTATATTGTATGGCTGAAATGTGATTGCATATATAGCCCTGAGCTATGCAAGATTGCTGGAAAGTTTGTGGCACAAACATGTCATTTCAAAGCATATCCAAACCACCCAATCAAGTCAAAGCATAAGGAATTCGGAATGCAGCTAATGAAGAAAGTAAGAGGAAAATCTGGCTTTTCCTTTAAACCTAAGAAAATCTTTCCCTATCAAAGTCTGGGCAGAGCCATGCACAGATTAGTTCAAAGACCTGGTTTTATGCAGTGTTGCAAACTCTGGCATACCAGGCAGAACCTTCGTCCTTTGGCTACATGTTAGTCTCGTACCCAGACCCACTTCCGGCCACCATTTTATTGCGGAGGAAGGTGAGGAAGGTGGGTCTGGTACCTATGCGACAAAACCTTGGATCAAAGGTGAATTTTGTTATGCAATGACACGTGACAGTCACTGGCTGGACAGTTCGTACGAACAGACAACAGCAGGTGGTAGTTTGTTCACAGCTGAAGTGCTGCTATGACTTGGATTAAAGCAGTTGAAGCCGAAGCGAGATCCATGAAGAGATGCCCGAAGATTGCTCTGTTTGTTGCCAGCAAGCAAAGGAGAAGCGATGCAGTCTCAACACAATCTTTTAACATGAAGCTAATCCAGCTATTCTAATGTTGCTGACGGTGATCTGGCCTGCCTTGAGCTCAAAGCTAAGGCAGGAATCTCAGCAGTGTAGCCTGTTTGGCGGCCGTACATGCTTTCAGCTTCTGCAAACGGCATCGAATTGCTTGGGAAAACTGAAAGAGTCTGTGGACCAGGTAGAGGATGTTTTGCAGCAGTCTGGAAGATTTGAGTAGGGCTTGATACGCAATGTCATCTTCAGAACTGAAGCAAACCCAGGGGCAAGAATTATCAGGTATAGTTATAATGTTGCACATGTAGGAATCAAGTATGTTTGGCTATATATTATTTCTGCAACTGCACTAATAATGTTGCTTATCACTGAGACATCGCATGCAGGGGTATCATTTCTCTACATACTTAATTTCCTATAGGGAATCAGCATGCCTTGTCACCACGACCACGATCTGATTTGGAGGAACCATATCTAAAGAGCGGGCTATCACTTTCCTTGTCGCACTTGTGGCAGTTGCCGTGAGAGCCATGACTCAGATGTGCTTCGGCAATACTGATCATACCTCTCCAATGCAAAGAAACTCTTCCCTGCACGGCAATATGAATATTACAGTCAAAAGTAAACTATATTAACATCACAAAACACCAGAACAATGCCATGCACACCTACAGCTAACAGCAACCTCACCATTCTTTGGTGCAGTGAGCTTCGTCAACAGCAATGCCAATCAGCTGAGTTTGGGGAACTTCCTCATTTAGGTAGCCCTTATGAAGAATGCCAGTTAATGTCTCGGGGCTTAAGAAAATAACCTGGCTGTTGCAGCTCCAGAAGTAACCTTCGAATTGATCAGTGGCGCAGACTAACCGAATTCCTCTAGCTGTGAGGCTGGCGACTTGGTCTTCCATCAAACTGACCAGTGGGGAGACAACTAGAGTGCAGCTCGGGGTAGATACTTCCATCTGTAATTCCTTTCGAAGGTTGTCCACAACTACGGGGAGGGCTGTGTAGCACACTCGCTTTCCACTACCCGTGGGAAGGGCAATGAACACATCTCTTCCTCCAAGGAAGGCCTTGACTGTTTCTGTCTGTTCCTCACGGAGACTTTGATAGCCACGGTTATGAGCAGAAGCTTCCACAATCCTGTCAAACAAACGAATACAAATAGAGCGGCCGGGACAGGGAACGAGGACAGTCATTGCTTCATGAATCCAGAAAAGCTAAGGAAAGTTGCCACCATTGTTCTGAAGCCTTGTGACCACATGTGACTACTTCATTAATATTCTCAAATGCGCAATTCGATTGGTCTGCAGATCCACAGATTCTGATCCAAGGTTTTGTCGCATAGGTACCAGACCCACCTTCCCCGCCTGCAATAAAATGTCAGCTGGAAGTGGGTCTGGGTACGAGACTAGCTACATGTGTGACATTCCTGATGATTGATTTTGAAGGAACATGAAGACATTTTGAGTGTGCCATTCAACTACTTACTGGCTTCAAATATTGACTGGTTTAGTCCATTTAAACATGGACACGTTACTCAGTAATTGCGGCATTTCATCATTTAATAGCTATATTAAAGCGTGCACGTGTCTGCTACAGTTAGGAGACCAAACGGTGCCTTTTAAATGGTCTTTAGAACAGTGTGTGCGTAATTTACTAGTACTACGCAGAGTAGCTTTGTATACCTTGCATTGGGGTTAACCATAAGTGTGTGTATTTGTGCTGCAAGCAATTGTGTGTCTCAGTTCCCTTCCTCACCCTTTCCATCTCCCTCCCCCTCCATCCCACCCTCCTTTCACTCTTCCACCATGTCTATGGTGTGTGTTTGTATTGTGCATGTGCATGTGTGTGAGTGACTAAGTGTATGTGTGGTGTTTGTGGGTGTGCACTGTTTGTATAATGAAATAGCTGCTGCATGTGTCTGCAACACCTTTTTGAGAATGCTGTGGCTATTTATTGGTCCAGCAACCGGACAGCAATTTCCTGGCTATTGTTCCGGCAATTGGTCATGTGAATCACAAGGACCAATTAGATGCATGGTTGCACATGGTGTCATACTGAAGGTGGTGGTAAGTTGATTACTTTCTAGAGACTGGGACAATCTAGCTAAGGGCTCTAGTTAGAGCCTTGAGAGCAAAGCGGCCGAAGTAGCCAATACTTCGAACATAAAGTGTGATATGTAGCTTCAATTTCAACTTCCAGTGCTACTAGGAACAGGATCACCAGTGCAGTTGTTATTACTTGTATTCCTTGTTCAATCGTGCAGCTACGTGTCAAGGATATTCACGGTGTCCTTCAAAATCAGTTTAACCCGGAGCAAGGGTAGGTTTTGCAACCTCTGTTCAAATTACAAATAATATCCTTCAGCCAATTACCAACTACACATATTTTCATATGTACTTTATATTGTATGTAGGTTCAAATCAGTTTACAATCAAGAAGTTGCCAGTGCAATCCGAGCGCAACTTGTACAGAACCGTGAATTTAGGCAAGAAGATGGCAAAGGTTCTTGATGTGAACTTAGAAGTTAGTGCATGACACATTTTCATTCAGTGCTGTCCTTACCCATGCAGCTGCAATCTACCAGTACTATGAGTCTCGGAGACGGAAGCACAGAGATGAACAGGCATCAGTTGCTTGCAATCAAGCTGCAACTAAGAAGTATTGTCGGAAACGAAGGGTGAGTGCTGTGCAAATGGCAAACCATGAGCTGTGTGATTTGGGAACTACGTACATAACACTGACATCCAACATTTTATTGTCCTTGCAGTTGTATGACAGGCGGAAACGGTTGTGTAAGTATCCAAGTGAACATAATGCCTGGGATAGCATCACTCCACACTACATGTCATTGGAAGAGAGTGACAATGACAGCTTTATAGTCCACAAACCATGGTGGAGATCTACAAGTAAGTACATGGGACTATTCACATACTAGTCTTGTGTGTATACATGCATAATTTGGAAAGTTAACTATGACAGTCATATGCACATGAATGGCAACTAGAGAACATCTGCAATACGATTCAAGGCTATATTTATGTATACTGCATTGCACTTACAAATGTTATCTTCCTTACATAGCCCTTCAGAACCTAACCACAAAACTGGACAGGAGGGGAGCACGGTTGGTGGGGGCCAGAAGTGGCTTCCAAGCAAGACCCCGCCAGCCAGGAGCCATCTCCAACAGTGCTATTCCCAAAGAAGCTAGGCGATGGGCCTTGACTAAGGAAGCGGTGCAACTATCCATCTGTGTGAGAGCCAATGGATCAGGAATTGATCGTGAGCCTGAAGATGATGAGAATGATGAACTGGCTGCCATAGACTTCATGGCCTAACTAGCTATAATATTGGCCATATACTGTTATGCATGTATGGTATAATTTTTGTTCTGTACATGCATATATTATGCTTGTGCTTCATTAAATTGTATTTACAGGAGTGATATGGAGTCAGTTGCAAGTTATTATAAAATTGTATATGTATAGGCCCATCTATAAGCGGCCCGCGCCAAACCCGCGCAGGCGTATATATATACACGTACGTACGGATCAATCCCCCAGGCCCCGGCCCCTCCACGCGCGTGCACACAATATAACCAAGCAACATACCTGCAGCAGACAGTGCGCGGACGACCAGGTCTTCCAGAAAGACCGTTTTCGCAAAGCAACCGTAATACACGCGGTCTCACGCATATGAGGAATACCCGAAGATGACGGAAACGGTATTCTCACGCAGACAAATCCGGTCTTTGTACAGTATTCTTTGCAATACCGCGTGCAAGACTGCCCAGTGTTCTAAGTGCGAATCTCCTGTGTCGTGCAAGACCATCCAGAGAGTTAAAAGATACTGAAATGGTCGGGACGGTGATGACAAAACTTCCTGTTACGAATCTCAGGAAGGTGCACAGCTGATCAACCGTCATGTTGCCAATAAAATGCCGTGGGTAGTGCCACACCTCTTCTTCAGATTGATTTTGTATGGTAGGCTCTTGGAGCATACTCAGAACCTTGGTGGCTGGTTTTCTGCCAAAGAATGCAGTTGCCTGCACACAAGACACCTGTGGCACCAACATCGCAACTCTGCTTTGGCGGCGAATGCCACTTTTGTCGCAACATTCAGTCCTGAGACCATCGCAGCTTGGCGAAGCTTGTAACGGCCCTACACCGTCAACACCATCCTGCCACCACACCCCCTGGGGTCCTTTGGGCTGGCTGTGAGCCATTACGGCCACTGGTGGCTACGGTGTCCTGTCGATTCGGATTTATGAACTAAACACAACACATGTCACATGCATACTCCTTCAGATACATTGCACATACTAATTTACATAATTGTCAAAGAAACGGTTAAAGATTGTGCTGATATGCAAAATATGGTGAAAAGAATTCAATTATTATGAAGATAATTGTGTATGTTGACAGATGTCAAGAACGCTTGTTCAACGGGCAACCACGGAAAGATACCTATCCTGTGCGTCCGTGACCCACACTTGCATGGCTTTCTATCTTTCCCCTTCCCTGATGCCTGTGATGTAGCCATTTTGTTGCCTGTTCCCTGAGTGTGGGGCCCTGTAACAAGAAGGATCCCTTCACTCTCACCCTCCATACTGTGAACACCACCAATATGTGAGTAAATAGTAGACTCGCTGTCTACCATTTCACCCTGTTCTATGTCCAGCTCATCTTCCTGTGTTCCATAACTATGAATAATCTGCTGTCTTTTCACCCACTGCTTCCGCTCTTGCTGCTCTGCCACACGTGCACTCTTCATTTCATTCCAATACTTCTTCACTTCATCTTTCTTCTTCTTCCCAAGGTACTTCAACCTTGCCTCCATGTCCTCCTGCCAAATCTCTTCCATGCCATCCAGTATGGGCAGACCCATGCGCTCAAATAAGGAGACGTAAGGTGAAGTATCAGGACTGCAGCTCATGATGAGTCCCCAGTTAGAGAGGGTGATGTATGACAGGCGGTGGATGGCAAGGCTCTTTGAGCAAAATCGTGGTAGCACATTGAACGCCACTTCATAGAGGTGTGAATGCCCTCGGCCCATTATGGGGTGGATGATGCACTCTGCATTGGATGCTCTCTTCTCACACTCAACCTCATAACTGAGGGAGTGGAGCTCACATGACAGAGTGAACCTGCTTTTGTAGGGCTTGCCTTCACACAGAAGATTATCCTCGTCATCGCAGTTCCCACACGAACAAACTGTTGACGGGTGAAAAGAGTACTTCCCTCCTTCCCACTGGTGAATCCCCCTAGCATGATACTTGCCAAGTTCTCGCATAATAGTTGCATAGACCTGTGCATCCTTGCCGGATTGGATGCATACCAGGAAGTGGTTTACACGGGCACTACGAATGAAATCTTTTGTGATACAGCCACATCCAGCCCGATGCTTAGAGTTAGCACAGCAGCAGGTGACCGAATTGACAGAGGGATGCTTGGCATGGTGGTTGTCCTTGTACATCTTCGTGAGGCCTTCTTCACTTTGAAGTCGACCAGCCGATGGGCAAGTGCCCGCCCAACATGCCCTGAGCAATACATGATGGATACCAATGGGTACACTGTTGTGATGGCCTTGTCTGACGAGGAGTCACTGTTCTGCCAATTCACTAATACCTGGCAACCTTCTTCCTTTGCCTGCTGGACAAGCTTCCCGGCCAGGCGTCCCTCAGCTGACTTTGCTGTGCCAGGGTACAGTGGCTCCTCAACCACATCATCACTCCCACGCATACAGAGGTGGCCATACCATAAAATGGTATTCTTTTGGTAGTTCTTAATGATAGATGTAAAGTTCTGACTGAAGTGACCCCTAGTCAGCCAGCACCCATCTGCTGTTGTCACAGCATTCTTCCAGCTCCCAAGCTCTTCTGCCACCATTGCCTTCATCTCTTCTTTTGCACATTCACACATACTTTGCAGCATCCTGTGGATATGTGGATAGGCTTCTTTCTCGACCGTGTAAAATTTATTGTGATGTAGGGCTGGGATTCCAATGCCACTACCGAGTGTCTTGTGGTATCCAGAATGGACATGGCCAGTAAGTAGGAAGGCAAGTGCAACGGACAAGGATGCAACGTGTCACTGTGAGTCCTAGACATAGGTGGAGGTATTGAAGACGAGGTTGCTCGATGTGCATCTATCACAGGCTAACTGGATGCGAGCTCCTCCACCAAGATCTGTTCTGTCCACAGATATAGGCGCAAGAGTGCCTAGGCAACCTTCAGTAGAGCACTTCCTCTGAGCAGATATCCCTTCCAAAAGCGTTGTGAAAGCTCTTAGCTCTGTGAAGAAGAGGCAGTTTTTGGGCTGCTCTTGCTGAGCTATGCTGGCGGAAGATTCTTCAAGAATGGCTTGCAGTCTTTGACATTTTCTCAGTGATGGGAAGTATTCTGAACCAGATCCATCCATTGATGGACAGTCCGCAGTATCTGCCTCAATCGCTGTCATTCTAGGGCCAGCAAGGAATTCCTGAACAGCCGTCCTGCTTGTGAAGCAGCGTCCAGTGGGAGAGCGATACGTAATACGAACTTCTGACCCAATTCGTCGTTCTTTAGTGATCCAATCTAATGGGAGTAAGAAGTCCTCCGAGAGCCTTCTGGCTATTCCTACTCAGCGCATAGCGTGCCCTCGGGTACTTATGTCTGTAAGGTGAGCGTGTTTCTTCCTCGACTTTACTTTTGGCATTGCGCACTGTTACCGTAGCTACTACTGGTGCAGGCAGGTGTTTCCCAACTTTCAGAAGCTATCGTGGTTAGCTGATGAAGTTTGGGGTACGCCTGCCTGAAGCACTGAACTGTAACGATCAGCTCCGTCGCACACAAGAAGAATGTAAATGAATTCTGCCAGTTTGTAAACACACATTGCGTAACATGCACAGGTGTGGGATTAGGTGTGAAAATTGCGACTAAATGGAACTTGACATTCCGAAGAAGGATCTGAGCCTCTCGTGGGTGTTCGCTCTGGTCGTGAAGCGCAGATTACACTTATATCTGCGTCATACACATAGTTCCTAGTGCTGGTCACAGGAATTAGGTAGGAAGTAGTTGTGGCAAGTTAGCGAGTGGGCAAAGGTGTTGCTGACCTATCTAGTCTGGTGCATTTCAATCAATCCAGACGTGCTATCTCTTACCGTGAAGCACACGCCCATATGCAGAGAACTATGGCAGCGATCTCGGAAAATTGTCTCTGCGAGCGAGTTATTGCGAATTTTGCAATTTGGAAAGGAACAGGGAATAACTCAGTAATAAATTGGAAAATGCTAGATTGCTGCCATAGATTTGTGTACACTTGTTTGTAGATTGTATATCCCAGGTTTGATTCAATTCAGCCTTTTTGAACAGAAGATAGAATTTTTCTGAAGCTGCTTGAACTCACCTGAGGTGATAAATGTTCACTTCCAATTAGATTATCTCATGAAGGGAAGTACTGATCAATTAATTAATATCACTAAATTGTGGGGAATTTCCATGTCAATTACATTTGCAATGGTCAAGATCGTTGCTTGCATGGTTTGAGAGATACATACACAAATGTAATGTACCCTAAAGGAAGCTTTTAGCCAGTGCTGCTACCTTAATTGTGCAAGTGCAGTAAAAGTGTCTATAAAGATGTTTCAAGCTGTGTCTCTGTGGCCATCTCCTGAGTCGCCCTGCTGCCCAACCATTTGGCTACTGATAGTGCAGCTTGATGTACAGGCTCTGTTCCTATACCTAAATATGGTAAGACAGAAGATTCGTACACTATAGGGCTGAAATGGCAGTAACAAATATACATAATGGACTCGACATTTGCAAAACTCACAACTCGCTTCTTACTGTCCTATCCCAGTACCTCAGGGAACACAGCTTGTAGGATAGTGCAATGACTGCCATTGCAGCACATAACACGAATATACTGACAGCAATAAAGGCACTATATACCAGGAATACCCATACCACGGATGCATATGCGGAAGATTAATGCATGCATGACTACAGTGAACCCTTGGTTATCCGAACCCCTTTGGTCAAATGCCACAAACTTTTTGTTCGGATAAGTGAAAAGTTTGGATAAGTGAAATACAATGCAAACTACTACAACATTGTACAAATACACATGCATTTGTTCATACATACATTTATTTTTGTAGCAACTAGTAAGGTCCTCTGCTTTAGGGACTCTGCTCATTTACGGACTGCAAGGGCATGGAGTTCTCTCAACGTGCATGTGTTGTATTGATTTACTTCAGGCTAGTATTCAAGCCATGTGAGACATTTCTCAAACATATGAGCTGCCATAGAGTTGGAGACAGGACACACATTCAATTCTCCTTCCTCTGGTTCAGGCTCATCTTCCTGGTCAGGCACTTGCTCTAAAAGAACATGGTCACAGATTTCGTCATCTGTCATTAGCTGAAAGCCAGGATCATTGGAATCACTGTTCAGCCAGGTACTGATCTCATTTTCATTGGTACTGTAACCCCCAACTCCTGAAATTCATGTATGGTTTCTCACTCACCTTCATCTCCATCTTCCTGTCCTTCAGTCTGATCTTCGCTCTCCTTTGGTTCTTGAATGGGCACGATCTTTCTCCACGACTTGCATAGCATGGATTCCTTGATTTTACCCCATGACTCTGCAATTAGCTCTGTGACAATCTTCATATTTACTGACTTCAGGAAGTCGATGAGAGATGTGCCATTCTCATCCTCTATCAAAAGCCTTTGTAACAATTTCTTCTTGTAGTGGCACTTGAGTGCCACAAGCACCCCTTGATCCATTGGTTGGATCAAGGAAGTGACATTTGGTGGCAAGTAAAGGGCGGTGATGTTTCCATCATCACTGATGAGGTCTTCTTCATTGGGGTGGGCTGGGCAATTATCCAGTACCAGAACAGCTTTTTGCTCCAAGCCAAGAGAAGAGAGCTCTTTGCGTACCATAGGAATGAATGGGTTGTGAAACCAGGCCTGAGAAATCTCGGAGCTCATCCATGCATTTTCTGGCCACAGTACTCCACAGGTAGGAGGTCCATTCTCAAACCTCTAAAACATCTTGGATGTTTTGCTTTGCCAATAACCTGGAGAGGTAACTTGATGGTGCCTGTAGCATTTGCACAGGCATTGATTGTGACTCTCTCTTTGCTCAGCTTTCTTCCATCAGTGCTCAAAGGAAGCAGCTAGTGTCTTGTCTGCCAACAGGCGAAAGTTAAGTCCAGTCTCATCACAATTGAAAATTTGATTCAGAGTAAGCTGGTGCTCCTCAACAAATTAATTGAAAGATGTGATGAAAGTTGCACTTGCTTCTGTATCAGCAGATAACTTCTCACCTGCCAGGGATAAGTTGCGTATTCCATGCCTCTTGCAGAACCTCCATTGCCATCCTGTACTTCCAGAGAAACTTGACTCTTAACCATACATCTTGTGCACCTGAACAGCTTCTTCACACAATATCGGGCCTGAGATGGGTATGCCCTCCATTTGCTTTTGTTGAACCACAAGTACACGGCCTTGTCGTGCTGTTTGTCATCTCCGACCTTCATTGCTTTCGCCTTCTTACTCATGCCCATGTCGCGCATCTCCTGGTTGAAGCAAAGGATTTTATCGCGATTCTTCTTGATATTGGACACTGAGCTCTTTCCAACTCCATAGCATCCAGGAATAGGGTTGCATTTGAGCTTATGGAGTGGATTTCAGATGTTGCGTCCAGATAAATGGTTGCCTCTGTGCTTAGTGCATAAGCATCACTAGGGCAAACAGAGTCATCCAAATACTGCATCTTCACCGAACCTGTATATATATGTTACAACCCGTTGTGCAACTTGACCCATTTCTAAACCGGACGCCTGCTTTAAAACCGGTCGACCCGTTTTGAAACCGGTCGACCCGATTTGAAACCGGTCAATACGTTACGACCCAATTCTCAACCTGACCCGTTTTGAAACGGGTCAGAGAAAATGGGCCGGGACTACTTCATGGAACGGAGCGGATGAAATCCTTCCTGTGGGTATTACTAAGGGGTGGGTAGTGGAGTATTACTAAGCTGTGTAGCCATAGACTACTATGTGTATGTACGTACGTAGCTAGCTAGCTGGATGGCGGCATGGACCTATGATACGGCGGGACACAGTCAGGTGCAGCTTCATGTCTCCTTTGAAGGCATGGACTCTCGGTACTGCTTTACTGACTGATTTATTCTTCATTAACAGATGATGTTTACAATGATTCCAGCAATAGAACTAACTGCATGTACGTCTGTATGTACTGTTAAGAGTGTTGCTACTGGTAAATGTTACAGTTGGGTAGTACAGGTGGTACACACCCACTTCATGTTTGTTTTCCAGAATTGTTTTCCACTATTAGGAAGACAATTGTCATGATACCATTCCTTGCAGGTATGGCATTGTATCATTTTACTTTGGGTATGTGGTTGCCTGCACAAACAATATACAGGCACCGTAACTGTAGTACAGACTTGTTGCCTCTTCTTCCTTGGGGCAGTTGTGTGTGTGGGAAAAAGTTGCATCCTCCCCTCCTCATAGCAATTCTGGAGGTGCTGCCTCATCTGGCTCTGGTCGTATCTTATTTGATGAGGATCTTGGCGAAAACACAGTGCTGTGCTGTTTGCAATTGCAAACAACGCACAATCAGCACTCCCACACTGCTGCTGCACATTAATGAACCGAAGTTCAAAGCACTTCTTTTGAGTGCATAGCATGGCTGCAATTTGTTTGTGCAGAGATTTTGAGCCTACTGAATATGCAGGCAAGCTGTCATAGATGTTGACAGTGTTGTCTGGGCAGCCAATGTGTGCCGCACACACCCTGTGCAAGTTGTCTAAGTTGATAATTTGAACAAAGTTCGCTGTTTCAGAGTGTCTTGTAATCTGCTATTAAAAGTGGGGTCATACAGACCATTTTGCATCGGACACTGCTTTTTTAGCAGCTTGTTGAATGCATTGATATGTTTGTCAGTGAGTCAGTTGCCCCCTGTGAGCAGTTCTTTATCGTGTTCACGAAGCTCAAGATGCTGGATCCAATATGGTTTTGGTGGTAGTTTGCAAGTGTGCATGTCTGCATCAATAACCTCAGCATCCTTGTTTACTGCTGTTGCTGTTTGTAGTAGCTGTTGCTGTGGTTGACCAAGAGCCACTACATCATCTCTGTCTCTGCTTGTTGCTGCCGGTAGTAGCTGTCCCATTTGTTCATCAAGATCAGTAGTGCCGGTGGTGTCACTGTCCCTGCCTGTTGTTTCTGCCGTTGGTAGTAGCTGTCCCATTGGTTTATCAAGATCAATAGTGCCGGCGATGTCACTCTCCCTGCCTGTTGTTTCTGCCGTCTGCAAAAAGAAACTAAAAAACTATAATAAGCACTACGAGAAGCAGTTACTGTAGTTTTAAAGCACATGATATCAGGAATTGAGTACCTTCTGTCTCTTGAGTGGTATCTCCAGCTTGACTGGTTTCTCCAGCTTGTCTGGTTTCTCTGGTTTGACTGGCAAAGGTGGATGATTAGAAAGCGATGGGCCACTATCAGAAATGGTGATGTCCCTTCTTCCACAGGCTCTGGTGTCTACAACCCATTGGCAGAGGCAGTCTACCTCTGAGTAGTGAAGCTCAAGGTACTGCTTGCCAAACATGGTGATTGGGATGCCAGGTGATGGCCTCACAAAGGTATTCCAATATTGGAGTAGGGGACCAATTTCCAAATGGCTGCATTCCATATGAGGCAAGGCAGATTTGAACTTGTCAAACTCCTCCTGCAGAGTCTCAGTCACTATTACGGAGCCAGACACCTCAGGCAGGCAAGGCAGCTTCTTGTGTGCACGTGAGTCTAGCCATAGAGCGACATGTGTGTCCACAAAAAGTGCATACTCTCCAGGTGACTGGAAGTGTTCACAGAGCTGAAAGGAAGGATGACACATCATTACTTTATACCTTACAATGAACATTTATATGAAACTGTTGATGAAACCGAAAATGTTGAGCTTCACACTGTTAATCCTGCAGACATCTGTTAGTTGGCATTTGACTATTACTTGCACACTGGTTATGTATATAGGGCAAAATATAGGATGTTGAAATGCACATGCAATAATATGTACATTGTATTTGTGTATGCACAGTCACATGCATATGTACCTACATCCATATTCATTACATAAAACTGCAATGCCATGCATACTTACCTTATCAAACGTCTTCTTGTAACCTGCATGCAAGAGATCCTTTTCATGAACATCGTGGATAATGGAGTAAAATTCATCCACATATGCCACCCTATGATACTGTCCCAGGACAGAGTTGTCCTCCACTTTCTTTGTGAATGGAAGAAATAATAAGACAGTTATATGTAGTTATCAGGATGAATAGTATATATGCATCTAGGTGAAATATTATTTAGCTGGATCTTCATGAAGTTACATAGCTATTCTATTGTAGCTATAGTTAGCTAGCTGTGACTGCACTATACACTAGCTACTCTACAAGCACTTATTGTTAGCTAGCTGACACACCTGCTCCTTTGCTGGCACAACTAGCACATCACGTGCACCTAGACTTGGGAGGTCTAGCAGTTGTAATCTGGTCTTCTTGACAAAGAACCTCAAGCTCTTATCTGCACAAGAGGGATCTTTGATTCCTGCTCTGACTCTGTCACCAAAATCCCTGTGGTAAACTCCACTAGTTCCCCTTTTGCTGTCTGGGGGAAACTTCTGCAGTGTGAACTCCTCAAAGTCCCTTCTGTGGCTGGCTGCCGTGTTCATGGTGCCCAATCGACTTCCAAACACAGCTGCACACAATTTCGCACCGATTGCAGCTGTGCGCGCATGTGCTACTCGATTTTGCTGCTGTTGCAGCGACCTGTTTCAAAACCGGTAGACCCGTTTCGAAACGGGTCGGTGGTTGCAAAACGGGTCGTAACATATATATATATATATATATATATATATATAGTGAAAAACGACCAATATTATAATTATGTAGATTACATGTGAGATTTCTATCTTTCACAATACATGTTTTCTTTTATATCTTCCTACAGGCTTAAGAAGTTAGCTACAATAATTATTTGTTTCCTATGCATGATATGACTATTGATATTTAATATGCTCACCGAGTTCCAATTCGGTGCTATTGCAAATTTCTCGGCGCTTAGCACCTTCACAAGATAGCAGCAAAGAATGCAGAGGGGAATTCTGGAGCTCCAGCTCACGTGCACTTGTAACAAATGGCACAGTACGTCCACTTCGAATTCTCGCTCGAGAGCTTCTGCCATTGCATGTGCCACACAGAAGCAGACCAATACACACAAAGTCTAACAAATTCTAAGCAGGCTGCAACAAAAACAGCTGAACTACCTGTTCTGCGCGTGGGAGCTTTGCACGTATGCACATAGACCAATGGGATGCACTAAACTGGCTGTATAGCACCAATAGGCGCTGCAGCTGGGTTTAATATCTTGCTGAAGCTGGAAGACGTTCTCCTGTTCTGCTAAGCTTGTTTTATAAGTCCCGTATGCCTGACACCAAGCTCTGGTTTCTGGCCCTTCATAACGGGTTCATTACAACCTGTTACCGTAGTGGTGACAGCATGTCTTACGAAGGGCTGCCCATTATTGTTACTAGTGCTGTCGACCCAGAGGATAGTAGCAAGAAGGCAGACTGTGTGAAGGTAACGTTGACTTGTACAGATAATTATACGCATGCATGTAGCATACCATGTGTATTATACGTACGCGTATGTAGAAAACTGAAGCCATAATAATTATACAGTCATGCAAGTCATTATAGGGTGTACAACCATGCATAAGCATGTAAGCCTACAGACCAGTAATACTCGTATGTCACGGAATACAACAATTGTAACAATGTAATTTAAAGTCAGAATTCAGTATTGCAATATGTACTCTCTGTCACACTAAAGATTACATACAGAGGAGGGAACAAGTCCGTGTTGAAACTCAAGTATCTGGACACAACCGCCAGCAGCTTCAGCGATGTCTTTCGAGGTGCCACGGACATCACGGACTTCCTGGACATATGGGAGGCACAAACAAGTTATATCCCCGGGAAGGCCATTAAGCTACATTTGTATCATAAGTATAGCTGCTACATACATAATACACAATTCACTTTCACGTACTGTGCCACATGCCTGTCTGTACTTGTATAAATTATGCCAGTTAGCATGTACCATGCATGAATGTATGTACAAGCCTGTGTGTTACACATATCTATGCAGGCCTAGGCGGTATGGACCTGGGAAGCTGGGAATCGCATTAGAAGTGTTATAAATGTATTGAGAAGCTAACAAAGCTAAGAAAGAACAGAAAGATATTCAATTTGTGCTACTTACATGGAAAACCTGTGTAACTAGATGACCTTTCGGTATCCAGTATTCATAAAATAACACCACGATACACCTACATATATACTGGTATACCACCAAGGCCTATATCTACTGTATGTATATGCATAAACGTACTTCTTATAGTACATATTCCCTGTACTTGTATGTCCATGTATGAAGTACATTACGTATACATAGATACATGGAACACATGGCCTTCTACACAAATATGTGCACAGTACACACTAACTAGCACACACACATCCAGTATTTCTCTTTCACAAACACCATAGCTGAAGATGCCGTGATGCCAAAAGAGTACAAGTACTTAGGTGTGAGCAGCCCACCCTCACCAGTTTTGGGAAAGCGCCCCACACAGCCACTAGTTAGTGCTATACCCGCCAAGGAAAGAAAGGAAGAAGACCTCCTTTCAAACCCCATTGACAAAGCTATTGAGGCAAAGCGTGTAGGTAAGAGCATAGCAGTGCAATTGCAGTGCACCTCAAATGTTCACATGTGAACCCGGTGATACATTCTGTTGCTCACATGAAACACTTTTGGGCCACAATCAGCAGTAACAAGTTGCAAAAGGTCACTATGTACATAATACTGACACACTAGCGAGACAATATTTTATACAACTGAATTGAAACTTCTGCAAGCTACAAATACCTACGTAACAGCGACTTTAACAAATAATGGTACACTGTATACCATGATTAATCTTTTATGAACCCAGTATATATACATTCTGTTTTACAAAATAGATGATGCAGTGATGCTGATTCCCATTACACAATGTTTTGAGCCTGATGAATCAAGGCTGCTCAGAAAAGTGGATACTCACTTTGTAAAGTTGCTCAAAGAGAGGATGTTGCAGGACCCAACTGCTCCTGGAGTTCCTCCTCTGGTATTACTCTGCAAGAACAGCAGCAACAAAGAAGTGGTATGTATTATACATATAGCTAAGTTCTAAATCAAGTGAAACATTTACCCTTCTTCAACTGGTTTTATATGTATATAATTATGCACATATGTCCCAACAGAGAAAAGAGAACTTCCTACCTCAGCTGGCCCAAGAGTACCACTATGAGGTGCTAGGTGGATTACACTCGCTAAAGGCTAAGCAAGAGCTTATCCACGAACATCCGGGTCAGCACTGAATGAACTATATTAAGCACTGTCTACATTGGGCCAACAAGTCATATGTCCCATTTACACTAATATACTAACTTTGTACAGAGCATCCATCTTTCTCAAGCTGCATGGCCACCATCTACTGTGGATTAACAGACGAAGAAGCCCTTCGTCTGGCTACCAGGCACAATACTAATGGCCATTTCAACCACTCAATGACCCACCAGGACTACGTAAGTACTTTGCTTGCATACAGCAAAGGAGGAAACATACACACCTATACCTCAATTGCAGGTGGAGGCAAGCAGATCCCGCCTGTACAAAATGGCAAACAAACCAAGGTCGGACCCCACACCACCCCCTACACTGGTGTGGAAGAATTCATGTTGGGAAGGCTTGCTTCCTTCTATGAGTGACAGCCAAATACAAAAGGGACATACATTTATGACATTGCATACAACAACTGACAATATAAACTTAAGCACTATGGTTTTCCACGCATACACATGTAAACAAGTGACAATATTATACTTAACTATTCCTTTCCATATCAGGATATCAGCAGCACAAGGGCTGACAACATCTTCAGTCAAGCGGCTATGGATAGGGAGGTCTTCAGTCTTGCTTCCAAAGCAATGCTACTTCACAGAGAGGGGAAGCTAAAGGACCAGAAGAAGGGTGAGCAAATATACCAACATGTATGTAAATGACACAGCCTTGGTTTACATTTCAGCTTAATACGTTAATGGCTCTATAGGACAGAGGCAGCCTGAATTCAAACAGCACTATTTGGAGTGCCTGCAGAATTTAGACCACCCTTTTCAGTTAGAGGTTCTGCAGGACGTCTGTAGTGGCACCATGTCACTGACCAAGATGAAGGGGGCATGCAAACAGCACCAAGACATGCTACAAGCAAAGAAAGTCTTCATGAAGTAAGTATGCCGGTCTAGGTTAAAGTCCCCTAGCATGTAGCAAATGGCATTTCAATTGTTACTGTTTCAGATGTGTCAACAAGAGGTCCTGGGAAGAAGCACAGAAAAGCTTTCCTCACTATGCTAGTGAGCAGGGGCTGAAGGCCTTCACATTCCTGAATCTGAAGGGGAAAATTGTTCCCCAAGAATTTCGGGACTACTGCCAGGCAGCCCTAGATGCCAATCAAACCACAAACAGTGGCCACAAGGTCACTAGGAATGGGCAAAGTGCGCATTTCATTCAAGGTGGCTACAGAACAACCCCAGTATAGAGCCTCCTTAAACAGGTGGACACATTTCAGGGAGCTCACCTGTTTTTAGCTCACTTAACTGAGGTTAGACAAACTGCATTGTCTGTAACAGATTCTTACATCATAGACATAGTAAAGTGCACCTATGCTTTTATGTAGTCTCAGTAAGCTAAACAATTGATATAGTCATGCTGTGCAGATGTGTATACTGCACATACGTAAGTACATAAAATCAAACAGCCTCTTATGTATGCATAGAGTGATAGGTCTTATATATATTATTACAAATTGTTTATTTGTAGGAGCTGAGCGAGGAAGACACAACAACAATGGTGCTGTCAGCTAAGGCTTACAATTCCTGGACAACAGCACTACAAAGCTACAATTTTGTAGCTTTGTGCCCAGGATTGGACGTCATTGCTGCCACCACAATGGCAAACACCATTGCTGCCAACCTGGGCCAAGCACACCTTCTACATTTGTGCCTTCAAGACAAGGAAACCAGTAAGTGTGTACACATATGTGATGATTTGCTGATTGTGAGGATCAGCAAATCGACACAAAGCCAACATGGATTGACAAAGAGTGCCTTGATTTCACAGAGGAACAGCTGAAGTTGGAGACAGAGAAGTGTCATAAAGCGGAATCTGAAGCCAAGAGGTTCAGAGGAATGGCCAGTATATACTGTACTGTACTGTACTGTACTGTACATCTACTAAGGGGTTGGACTTCAGTGAGAGGCTGTGTCAGTCTATCTTTAGAGAGGAGGCTGCATGGGCCTTGGAGAAAGTGAATAGGGATGCTGCACCTGGAAAAGATGGAGTTATGGTCGACATGATGTCAGCAGAGGTGCTGTTTGATGTTTGGTGTGCTTTGTTTGAGGTGTGTTGGGAGTATGGGTTGGTACCTTCAGTGTGGAAGGAGAGCCTAGTTGTTCCTGTTCCAAAGAAACAGTCCAGGGGTACGTGTGCCACAAACACATACCATGGGATATCGCTGATGTCTACAGTGAGCAAGGTGCTATGTATGATCCTGAATGCTAGGCTATCTGATGTGGCTGAAGGAGAAGGGCTTATCACAGTAGAGCAAGGTGGTTTTGCAAGCAGAGGGTGTGTAGAGATCAGGTTTTGGCATTGGTGCTGTTGGGGCAAACTGAGTAAGTTAGAGCTGATAGAGGTATGCTGGTGGCATTCATTGACTTCGCAAAAGCATATGACAAAGTGGACCAAGGGAATAGATGGAGAGGTGATTCCAATGGTGTCCAGCTATAGGTATCTGGGGTGTGTTATTGATGAGCATCTGCAGCTGAAAGAGATGGTGGAGAAGGCTGCTGCTGGGAGAAGGGCACTAGGTGCTTGGATGAACAGGTGTAAAACAGAAGTTGGTGATGTTGGGGTAGGTACTTTCAAGAAATTGATGAGTGCTCTGGTAGACTCGGTGATGTTGTACAGTGCTGAAATCTGGGGGTGCTCAAGATGGCTGGAAGCACTTGAACGAGTCCAGTTGCATGCTTTCCGCATGTTCTTTGGGGTGGGTACCTTACACCCAAAGTTGTTGTTGATGATGGAGATGGAGTGTTTACCAGTAGTATGGGAGGCAAGAGTGAGGTGTGTCCAATTTTGGTACAAGGTGCTGACAAGTATGGTGTATGAAGGCAGGCTGTTGAGGAAGGTGGCGTCTGAGGCTGTGGAGTGTAGTAAGGGAAGCTGGATGAGAAGTATTAGTAAGTGTGTGGAGAAATTTGGGTGGCAGGATGTGAATATTGGTGTGATCAGGGAGTTGTCTGAGGTGGATATGAAAGATATGTTGCTGAGTGTTGCTTGGAGGAATGTAAGAGATGAATGGAGGAAGGAAATGTACGAGAAGCCCAAGTTATCAATGATGAAGCTGATATCGGATTGCAAGGTTAAGTCAAGTTGTACATTACTGAAGTCAAAGGCGGAAAGGAGGCTGATGTTGAAGTTGAGAGGTGGAACTGCTGCTTTTCAGATTGAGATGGGAAGATGGCATGGGGTGAAGAGGGAGGACAGGATATGCAAGGAGTGTGACAGTGGGGAGGTTGAGGATGTGTGTCATTGGCTATTGCAGTGCTCTGCATGGGATCATCACAGACAGCCTCTCTTGAAAGCCATGGACGAAGCAAAAGAAGACCTCTCAGGAAAGAGCAATGGAGATGTAGCAGCCCTGGTGTTATCACTTGCATGTAGGAACTATCATATTTTGTCTATCATTAACTCTATGTGGTCAGTTAGGTTCTATTAGTCCCCCTGTACATTCTAACTAGCCTATCTCTTTCACTATGATGCCACTTACTATTATTATCCCTATTCTTTTTAATTAGTGCAGTGCTGCATTGGACCACGTGGTGTCCTAGTACCTATGGGTACGGTGCACTTAAATATTTATTAATATTGGTATTGATATTTATACTTTGATCGCTTCTGCTGGGAGTTACAATGGAAGAGGGGCATCTTAGATGAATAAAGGCGGGCAACACAAGACAAAGGTCCTCAATTGAAAAAGGAAATTGTACACTGTTTAGAAACTTGAGTTGGTGTGAGGATCACACTGATTATTGGTGTGAATGGGTTGCATCTGTGAGCACACCAAATTTTGGTATGAAGGTCACCACATTGCAAATAGAGTGATCATCACACTCAGAATTGGTGTGAGCTTCACACTTAACAGATGCATTTTTAAGAGTGATCCTCACACTGTAGATCCACATAATTATACCTGTTCCAAATTAAAAATCTGAAAATAGAACTTTTCCACTCCTGCATGTCATGCAATACGCATGCACCTTGAATAGTATAGTTGCAGCAATAGTCAATGATTATGCAGAAACCAGAAACACTGGCTATACGTACAATAATATAACAAAAAAGGAGAATACGGGAAAAGGGGAACTAAATGTTTAGCTTTGCTGCCAGTCTGGCCAAAGCCTGTTTCTTTGGTAGCTTTACCTTGAGAAAAGCATGTTCCAAAAACTGAAAAAACGAGTTAGCCCCAATGGGGAAGTTAAGGTGGAAAACAAAAAAGGCTGCAAATAAAATGACAGCACAGTGGGTGGCTTTGACAGCAAACAGGATCTTCTTCTCCAGAACTAGGAAGACTTCTTACACCTTTATTCCTCCAGTGCACAATTGGCAGCCCTGGGTTGTGGCCATGTTTCCTGTCTCCTTGGCAATGTCTGCATTGTGACATACATATTTTATGATATTGTGTGCAATTATATGTGCAAGTACAGTATGCATAGGACACTGCATGCATAATACGATCACATCAATGAATGCAGAATAACTCACAGGTACTAGTCGGATGATTTGTGTGTGTGCCAGTGTACTTGCATGCAAAGTGCAAATTTAAAGCAATGAAGCAGTAAAATTACTAAATTACTGTACATAATATGCATCAAAATGAACAACTTACAACTATACATAGCCTTGCATGCATATGTATGCAACCATGCATGGAAAGATAGTCACATAATATTATAACATACCTTCATCTGTTTCCTCACTACAGTAACTAATCCACAACTGTAAAGTTAGGTTGTCCCGCTCTGACTCAGCTACTTCCAATATTCGAGGCTGAAGTTACAGCCACTTGAGTTTGCAAGCCAGAAAAAAAGAATGCAGCCCTTCCACAACCAGAACTTATTCTTAAACTGTTTGTAAAAGAAAATTATTATACAGTGCATTATCATTGGAACCAGGACTCATTGGAACCAGGTCAACCAACATAAAAATTTGTTAGCTCATGCATGATGAAATTTCTTAACAGTGCAATGTGTATATATTACTTCATGCGTTAAAGGTACAGTCGTAATGTTATTCAAGTCTACCCAAGAAGGGGTAGGATTTCGTAAAGGAATGAATAGTGTATAGCTGAGTCAGGTCCTGCAGTCGGCTACGACGAAAGTGAAAGGTCCTGTCCATCAAATCCTTTATAATTAGAGGGTCAGGGTGTTGCTGCAAAAGAGAGAATGAATTAATGTTATATTTAATATACAATGAAGCAAAGTACAGTGTGAATCCTCGGTTATCCAAACCTCGATTATCCGAATCCTCGATTATCCGGATCCCAAAGTTACCTTGCACGTGACATGTGGATTATGCAATTATTATACCAACGTGACACGTTTCAGTCGCACCTGCGTTTTCTTTGCTTGAAGATGGTGGACTCTACTAGTGCTGCGGAGCCTAAGCGGAAGAGAATAGTTTTAAGCATTGAAGACAAAGTGGCCATCATAAAGCAGCTAGAGAGCAGCTCTGCTAATGTTATTGGCGAACGGTGAGGACATGTATACATAACAGTGACATTATCACACAAACTAGCACAACACAAAGTACACTACCTTCGCGTATGTACACACTAAGAACACTACCTGAATGAACAAATTATGCAACAGGAACAGGAAAGGGGGTAAACTTGGGATGTTTCGACCTTGGGATGTTTTGCCTGCAGTTGCTTTTAAATTAGTGAATTTCATTAAAAGCAACTACAGGAACAAATTATTAGAAATTAGAATAACAGTGTATATTCATGAATCTGAACTGCATTTTATTTCAATAACGTGCAGATTGGAGAGAAAAAGGACTACAGCCACAGAGAAAAGGTAAGACGTGAACCTGACAAATACACCACCATCATTCTAGATGGAATGGATCAGGCAAAGACAAATTTACCCTATTTGGTCCAAACCACGAAATCTACACAGAATCTGTGGCAAATTAAGACCCACATTACAGGTAAAATGAGGTATATACTTGATCTATGAGTGCTCATGCAATCATGAGGCTAATTCCTTTTTGTAGGTGCACTTGTTTACACACGTGGAGAAAATGGAATGCACCCCATTGTATTCGTAGACATAATGGAGTGGCCACATAACAGCAATTTAACCACAACCCTATTACTCTGAATACTCAACAAATTGGAAAAGTTACCTGAAGTGCTATATCTACAACTAGACAACTGCTTTAGAGAAAACAAAAATAAATACATTCTATCCCTCTGTGCCCTGCTGGTAGAAAAGAAAATATTTCGCAAGGTAAGAAGAGATATTGTCTTACAATGTAATTTACATAATTATATTTAACAGCATATATTATATTACCCAGGTGAAGGTGAGCTTCCCGCCAGTGGGTCATACCCACGAGGATATTGATCAGTTATTCTCTAAGATATCCATGGCTCTAAGAAGACAAGTAGCAGAGTCCATTTCAGGTGTGTACTTTATAAAGCTACACATGTTACGGTATATTAATGGATATCAGCTAACTGATTTAGAGTGCACCATAGCCTCAATTACTGATTTTACATTTTGGCTTTTATAACAAGGTGGTTCAATCTAAAATCAACATAATTATTAGGCCTATGCCTATGGTATAAGGCCACTTTATCAGTCATAATAGTCCTGTTAGAATGTATTCCTTTGACTAGCTGGTTTTAAAATGTTAAATATTTCCATGGTTTGCTAAAAGTAGTGAATTCAAAGCTTTTTACTAGTTTTACTAAATCTGCTACAGTTTTGAAACAAATTCTTTTTGGTTATGCATGACCCCTGTAAAAATGCCTTTGAAATTTATTAGGATTGATGACTACCATTGCTGGGAGCTACAGTCCCAGTCCTGATGTAGAAAAGGTTGGCCATATTTTGGACATAAAGTCATGGATGGGAGACCAGATTGAGGGTATTCATGGCCATACCCAACCCCTGCACTTCAAATTTTACTGCCAAGAAGATGGCAAAGCTGCCATGAGGTACAAGCTCTGGGTCACAGACCCTTGGTCAACAGGAGCTGTCATACTCATAAAGGTATTGTTTCTAACAGCCACATACAGCTATACTCCCTACATACTAAAGTTCCTATATGTCCACAACAAACTGATGTATAGCCAATAGAGTACATATATACTTACTCCACATGTATATGTAGGAATGAGCTGCAACACATCTTACTATAATGCGCAGAATGTCGGTTTGTTCATTTGTTTGCACGGGACCTATATGCAAATCTGCACCGCTGGGAGGATCGCCGCCAAATATACTCCATGCAAGTTCAGGGAGTGGGGACATGTCCTTAAGGGGTTGCCATTCACATAGCTTCCTTGTGGTTAAAGAGTGCGAATCATTTCTCTCTGCAGGCTGAGATGTAGCCTCGCACGCCAGCCCCTATTGCTACGGGAGCTTATTCTATGTGCAATTGCACAATAATAGGGCTGGTGCTCGAGACTAGGTGGGCCGCCGTAGGTGGGCTTTTCTGCTAGTACATATATGGATAACCATTAACATTCAGTTTGTCACTTATGACTGCATTTTACATAGCCATTCAATCCACACCTTGTTTAATGAAAAGTTAAAAGATAATACTTAGAAAGTAACAAGGAGAAAATATTCTTTGTTATGCACTGTTTCCATTACCTTCTGTTTCAAAACAGAGCTTTCCACAAGGAGAGCCAGAAACAATTGAACCTTGCTTTGACAAGCTGGACATTCCAGCCTTCACCAGGAACCTAATGAAGTGGACTCCTTGGTTGGAAGCTGCAGCAGGGGCAGAGTGGGAGCACTTCATCGAGCATCATTCGGACCCCTCAGACAGGGCACTGTGTTATGTAGACTCCCTCTTGGAGAAGAGAATTCTGTGTGAGGAGGATGAAGAAGAGGAGTCTGAACTGCAGTTTTTCGTGCAAGAGAAAGTTAGCACACTCGTAGTTAAAAGAGCTTAGACCGAAAATCTTCGGTGTCTACAGGATTTAGAACACATTGGTAAACGATATAGAAGCCATTGTGCTTTGCGCGCGGGCTTCTATAGATAATTGGTTCTGCAATGTTCACCCTGGAACCCGATAGCTAGCTATCTACAGATTATCGGTTTCCGCGGAGTTCTAAATCCCGTAGACACCTCGGTTCTCAGTCTAACATATGTATATTAGTGAACAACTTACTAAGAAAGATCGATCCTTCCATGTTCTGGCAAGCTGGTCGTGCCCCTCACCAGCTCGCGAACGATCGCTTACTCCCCCTCTTGACGAGCTTGCCAATCAGTTTACAGCTGCCTGAGTGCACATGGGTGAACAATTTCCGGTCACTTGACTTCTTGTCACGTGTCAGGCTTGGTGCTACTCCCCAAATTTGTGATACTTGCAACTCCCCAACTTTGTGATACTTGCAACTTCCCTAATTTGTGATGCTTGCAACTCCCCAAATTTGTGATACTTGCAACTCCCCAAATTTGTGATGCTTGCAACTCCCCAAATTTGTGACACTTGCTTCTCCCCAATTTTGTGGCACTTGCTTCTCCCCAAATTTGTGATAGCTACTAGCTATACAAGTTAAGTACCTCCTACATCATGCTATCTTCATTCCATCTATTACTACTGCAGGTATACACAGGCAGGTATAGGTCAAAACAAAATGCAGTAACGACTGTCAAGGACCTGTCCTGCCTGGAGATTGGCCACACTGTGGCAGTCCGAGTTGAGGATGCCAACACGGAGCCAGGAGTGGTGAAGGCCATTTCTGGAGAAATGATCACAGTTCACTGGCTGAAAGGCACATACACCTCCTCATGAAAGCCCTGGCAACTCTGCCAGGGCAAAAAAACTGGTCCCTTGGGAGGATAACATACCAAGAAACAGCATATTCATTTCTGACTTTAGCCTGGGCAAGAATGGACATTTAAGAAAAGCAACAATTGCACATCTAAAGGACATGTATGCAACATATTCAACAGAACATGTAAACTAGCATCATTCCAACAATACTAACCTCACATTTTGTCAATTATATTATGGCTCAGTGTAATATGCACAACATAATTGTCAAATTACCAATTTCCTCAAAAATGCTAATCATACAAATAGTACTTACATCTTGGCTCAGTATATTGCTAGCACTATAATTACAGCATAACACAAAATTTTGAAATATTCATTTATGCATAAAAATGGCCAATATTATGTGTGAGCATGAAAAAGACCCTAAGAATATATCTATAAAATAGAGAAAATAAGAGCATTTCCCATAGGATTTGCATAAAAGCCATAGAAATTTGCAAATCAGACATTAACGATTTACTTCGAAACATGTTTATTATAGAATTTGCACCCTTTCCAATAGATACCCCTTCGTCTATCAGGTAATTGGCTTGAATTAGGCTTCCCTTGCAACAAATACCAAAGATTTCACACTTTCGTGCAGTCTTGAAGTACATTGGTCCTGGCTGAAGAGAATTAGATGGATAGTGCACACCTTGGACATGATCAAAACTGTATAGCATAGAGATAGGTAATCTGCAATGTGAGACTCCGTGCTTGCGTTCATCCTCAGGTAAGTCATCCCAATTCTTCTTGCTTGATTCTACCTTAATTCTGTAAGTACACACACGCACACACACACAGCTTTGCTCTTATCAATGTGAGTCGTAGGACTCCCAGCTGACATTTGATTCAATCCCATTTCACTTTCTCATCAGTTCACACATGAAGCTACCACAAAATGCAATTAACTATATGTGTATTAACTGTGAAACTGTTGTATCTTCATTGAACAGACCAAGCAGCGGGTAATGGAAGCAAAGCAAGAACTGTTATAGGCAGGAGATGGTCAGACCCAAAGTACATTTGAAGCATACAAGGAGATTCAGAGTGTTGCTAAAAGTACGTTGGCCATAGCTCCTGTTGAAAGCATGTCAATGCATGCATGTTTACTTATCACATAATTGCTTAGGGGAAGTCAGCCCAGCTGCTGACCCATTTGACATTATTCATCTTGAGTGCCGAGGAATGAGTGCCAAGGAAGTAGCCAATTCTGGTGGACAGGGGAGCATTTATATCTGGGCACAGAACTTTGCAGTTGAAGCTTCTGCACTTCTGGTACAATACCATCTGCTGCTGCCACCTTACCTTGTAGAGCAGTTGAAATGGTCTTGATTTATCGATGTTCATGGCCATGGGCTTCCAGGACATAACATTAAATGTGATCTGCACTTAGAGCATTTAAATCAATTGGTCAAGACTGCAATTGAAGGCCTTCGGACTAATAAATGACATCTCAAGATTTCTACTGAAAACCATTAAATGTGCCCTGAATGCCTTTGAGCAAAAGTAGCAGTATAATTTCTGTCGGCTTGAACACAGTGTTGACCATGTGTGCTTCTTAAACGATTGTACCTGAACATATCTGGCTTGCTCACTTTTCCCCTGGCCCTGAATTCGCTTTGTCTTCTGAAGAATTTCTTTTTTGAGTCTGGCTGGTAAGGCTCATTTTGATCTTCCCTACAACAATCAGCTGTACAAACATCAACTTCAAGTATCGCTGAACTTTCTTCTTCCCCAAAGGTACTTGAACTTGGCATCGGCTCATTAGTGTGCTCTATAGAAGAATGGTCTTGTACTTCTTTATTGTCATCACTTTCACTAATGTCTTCACTAATGTTCTTGCTCTTCTTCGCAATACTGAAATAATTTGACAAACTCTGCTGACCCTGCTTGGCAGCCATTTTAAACACATGGTGTGTTGACACATGGTAATGGTTTTGATCACATGACCATGTCACAACTAAAAATGGCAGTTTCACATTGATTTAGATTGCCTTCATTTTAACTTCTTTTGGCAACTTGAATGGGTGAGTAGGACAGTTATATTGAGAAATAAGTTAACTGTAATAATATAGACATATGTGAGCGCAATTGAGAAAAGGGACCACTTCGCGCTATGTATAAAGTGTCACAACGGAAATACGCAAACAAGTGATGTTTCCAGTAAAGTCGGATTACCACATTATACGCACCTGTGGTATAGTCCCAACATCCTGGCCAAGTTTGAAACCCCTAGTCCTTTCCGGCACTTCAGACCAGGAAGATTAGTTATGCCGCCGCCATGTTTACGGATATTATAACGAAAGGGTTACAGGCCGTTTTCTCATAATTGCACCGAGCGTATTTTTGTACTTTAAGCGAGCGTATCTCGGGAACAGGAGCAGCTTTTGAAGCACAACAAAGTGCAACAGAGAGCCCATTACCACTGTGACTTGGTACCACTAACTCTAACTCAAAATCGACCTTTAGCGTGAAGTGGTCCCTTTTCTCAGATCTTCTCACATATATGTGTTTTCAAATTAGGGAAGCTCTACCTAGCTTCGTATGACTGAGCCTATTTCTATTTCTAGGCAGCAGGCTGAAAACGTGGGGGTGCTACATCACCCTCAGCACCCCTTGTTCCTACGCCTATGCTTGAAAGATTGTGAGTTTGCTGATTCTAGCTAACATGAGATAGCTACTCTATTGACTCTAATGTTGTTCTGTTTTGTTTGTTCTTAGGCCCTTTTGGGGCCAAAACGTTTTTCATGTCAGTAAAAAAAGTGTGCCACGTGTTTAACACTCAACCAACCCTCCCTAACGAATATCCGGACGTGGTAATGAACCTCTATTCTAACATTACTCTAATGAAGTTGATTGTGCAAGCTAGCTAGCTGTTAAGAATTTAAATGGTTATCTGTATGCCTGGGGTTGGGAAGATGGAGCCTAGATCAACTCCTTCTGAATCTCAAACGAAAACACTAGTTGGCAAGAAACTGATCTGTTTAGATATATTAACTGATCTGTTTATGAAACGTCTAAATGGATCAGTTTCTTGCCAGCAAGTGTTTTGTTCAAGATTCACCAGTTACGTAAGGTTTATGCACTGCCGTCTGACACAGGCCTTCCGAAGCTGGGGTCTGAGTCAAATCTGCAATTGCCACAACTCTGGCTAAGGCAGCCAACACAAGTGTGGCAACGCTTTCGCCATTGTAGTCAGTGAGATGGAATTGCACATGTGTGGAAGGGTAGCTCTGTAGTTGCTGTAGACATTGCAGCAGATATAGGCAGAGTTGCAAATGAAAGCTGCTCAGCAGTTGCTAGAGGTAGAGTCATAGATGAGACAGGCGGAGCAGGCACTAGGGGTAGAGTCGTAGATGAGACAAGCAGAGCAGGCGCTAGAGATAAACACTAGGATGAAAGGCAAATTTCCTGCTTCAGGACATCTGTAGGAAATGTACCAGGAATGTCATGTCTCAGGATTGATTCCCTTCATCTGTTTTTGAGAATCGCAGATGTTCTCATTAATCTGTTAATTTGAGAATCTTGGATGGAAGTGAGAAGGCTACAAGCAGCAACCCCAATGCAACAGACATGAAAGCTTACAAGACTTTCCTCAACAAGGTGTGCAACATTTGTTTAGTGTTGGAAGTGAAGTACATGGTCATTGCAGCAGTGTCATGGTTTTGTCCCCTCAACAAGGTGTGCAACATTTGTTTAGTGTTGGAAGTGAAGTACATGGTCATTGCAGCAGTGTCATGGTTTTGTCCCCATCCTAATCAACTTTTACAGTGCTGATTAAAATTACTTTACCATTAAACCGTGCAAAACATGAGTTTGGACTGGGCCATCCGCGTGTACTCTCCCAAGTCTCGCAATTATTAATGGCTGCGAGGGTGCAAACAGTGATGTAGCATGTAAATCTTATTGTGTGAGTCCTGTTGTACACTGTAAAAATGGTGGTGGGTTCAACCCACAAAAAGTGGTGGGTTCAGCTCGTCCCTGAGAAACCACCACTTTGTGGTGGGTTAAGCCCACCGCCGCTGCATGGTGGGTTGAAAACACCACTTTTTGGTGGATTAAATCCACCACATATATTGACCAATTTTTCGGTACAGCTTGGCACATAGCAATAATGACAGTTTCAAAACAATACAGATTAAGCATGAATAGCAGAAAAGAAACAGCTGAATACAACACCCTGTTTGAAAGGTTTTCTGTTCAAATATATAAATTCCAAAAAGGTGAACACAGATTCTAAGCCAACAGGGTACTGAATGTTAAAAATAAAATGAGCGGCCAGTAAGGCAAGTGGGCCTTCATTGACAGCCACTTCCATGACAGGAACTTTGTCAATAGCCAGGAAAATCTGCTTCTTTCCTTTTAGGAGCAAGCAAGCCGTATTCTTCTTGGGCAGAGATGCGGCCTCCTTGATAGGAATGGCATCCTACAGTGGAGATAGACATGCATGAACAGACATACATTATAGCATGCATTCATGGACTTACCGGGACGTCCATGCACAATACATCAACTATGTTGGCTGCCTTGGCTTTTCCTGTTTGCCAGCAGAAGCACTAACGCTTTCAGCGCCTTCACTCCATCTGTGTGTGTGGAAGCATGCATGCATAGTCCAGTCATTGGTGCATGAAAATGCAAATACTATACTTTGCATGCATGCAGCTATGAAAGTTATATACATTGCACCATTATACTGGCACATAAATGACATAGAAGATCTAATGTATCCAAAAACAATGATGGTTACATTATCCAGTTAGCTACCTAGCTGTGGAATATTGGCTAACTCTGTAGATTGTGATACATACCCATGCTGGTTGCTTGAGATAACTTGAGAGAAAGACTACTTTGAGCTTCTGTTTGTGCTAAGCGACAAAGGAGTCTTTCACATCCAACCACTCCTCGAAGTCCTCATCAAATCCTTGAATGACGATATTCAAAAAGTCTTCCTCCTGAAGGGTATCAAGCAACGTCTTACCAATGTGTTGGTGAGACGTTGCTTGATACCCTTCAGGAGGAAGACAGAAGATGGGTTGATCCCTACTGGTTGTACAGGTAGTGAGAACAACTGCTGTTATGTATTTGAGAAGTCCTTTGGGAAACCATTACTGGAGTATGAGTTCAACAGCAGTTGCAGTTTGCCAGTATGGCCACACACACGCACGCACGCATGCACGCACACACACACACTTTCATGTTGTTGTCTTCCAATAGAAAAATCCAGGATCATGAATTCAAGTCCCTGAGTATGTTGGTGTGGTGGCCTGGCGAAACGTGAGTGGTTATGGTCCCCTACAGCTACTTGCACACCATCTACCACTCCCACTCCCCCCAATGCAGGATGCTCCCGTCTTTTTAGCAGGCAACAGCCAAGGCCAGATTAAGGTGTGTGCTTGCTAGCTATGCCTGCTTCAATATAGGAGCCCATGTGTGTGTGCATGTGTGTGTACACAATATAAATGGCTGGGTTACGGCAGACTAGAGGGGAGACACAAACACTTTGAATTCAGTGTCAAACATGCCTCCCTCCCCCCTCAGATACTGGAGATGGTCTGACACTTGGCTCTTATATTATTATCATTATATGATTTCCACTGTTATTATTCTTTTCCTATTGTATTATTGCTCTGATTTTCTATGAAGGGGCCTACATGAGTGGCTAGAAAGTTCACTAAGAATCATGCATGGTATATAATTCTTGTTTCTCCTTGATGGGGCTTAAATTGTATGGGGGACTAAAGAGACTCACATGCTGATTTAGCCATTCCTCTCAATTTAGTTTTGGTTTGTAAGAATGTCCGGAGAAGAAATGAAATTGCAGTGGAGTGGCTGGTGTCCAAGGACAAGGGGAAGATTAATAGAGTGGATGCGACGCACGTCTTGGGAGACCTTAACAGCGCTGTGGAAGGCATAGACGTTTGCGTCAAGTTTTGTTCTCATTGTTATCGGGCAAAGATTATCCATTTGTTGGAGTGGCACTGCTATTGATGCATCTCATGGCTGTGACTAACTTGTACTGGTTGCAAGTATAGCTTCTTTATGGCTGATGCACTTGCTGTCATGACAAGACAATGACCCAGACTTTCCTGTTGCATGCTTCCAGTCTCAAAACCATTGCATGTGAAAGCTTTCTCTGGTGAACTGACACCAAAAAAGCGGCATGGAAAGCAAAAAGCAGCATCACGTTCAATGAAATATTCGATTCATGGAAAGGCACTGTACCAAGCCTGCTGGAATAATCTGACCCCACTTGTGCCAAATGGTCTAGCAGGTAAACTGATGTGTTTGAACTGCAGATTTTGATTTATCCTGAGCTAAATCGGATGGTACTGCTTGACACTCAACCACTTAGATAGATAGATAGATAGATAGATAGATAATTATTTCAACAGGAGGCCCCATCAGTCTGAGACTGGTATTAATGGGGGTCCTGCATAGCATGTAACATACATACACAGCAGCATACAATAAACTTGTGATGGAATGTAAAATCTAAGTGGTGATGACTAATCAGGTGAAATGTGTTACAATAAATGTAATAAGAAAAAGGAGAAAGATCATTGCACAAGCAAATGAATGTTTCATTATTTGAAAAGAATAACAAATACAATTTCACAACCAATTAACAATAAATAATGCAATAAATAGGGTGTAATTAAAATTGAAGTTACAGATCCATTGCAGCAAAAATTTGAGATACATGCATTACAAGGCAACTGAGAAATAGTTGTACACACAGATCAAAAGGTCATGTAACTGAGGACTCGTGCATGCGTACGTGGATCAAATCAGGTACAATCGATGGAGAAGCCTTTTAAAGGCCCGTGAGAAGTGGGTCTGTCTGGTCGCTCTAGGCAGGAGATTCCATACCCATGTCCCCCTGGCTGCAAATGACATTCAGTCTGGTTTGTGAAGATGTGGAGCTTCTTAGCCCCTCGTGTTGTTGTACCCCATCTCCTTGTTCCTTACAAGACCCAGCTGTTGTTGCTGAGCAGAAAGGGTAAAGCCAATGAACTGGAAAAAGTCAAAGTGGCCCTCCAAGGACAGCATTCATAGATGTGCAAGTGTAAGTGTCTGGGGGTAATCATCGATGATGGTCTCACATGGAAAGAACATATCAGGTCAGTGAGAAGGAAGTGCTTTGGACAGTTAGCCAGACTTAGGAAGCTCAGGGACGACTTGCAACTGACTCTAAGCTTATGCCTTCAGTCGTTCCCATTCTCTTGTCAGCACAGGTAGCAGTAGCATCTTCTGTAGAAGAATCTACGTTAGTACCAATGTTCTGGCCACATTCTTCACTGTCATCATCAGACCTGGGACATTCTGTGGCATTGCCACTAGTACTTTCTGATGACTCAGAAGCTATTAAGTGAGAACTGTGAGATGGATAAAGGCTTTAATTTATTGAGTAACACTAATTGTAACAGAAAGTTAAATGAGGGGTATTTGCCTTCATTTTGAGTTGGTCTGCTTCTCTTGGAAACAAAGGATAGCAGTGAAGTCTCTACGCTTTGCCATTGATTTTTCATAATCAAAACCACCATGTGTAATCTGAACTATGACCTTGATGTCATCTATGATGTCATAAGTCTAGATTAGAAAATGGCGCCCTGTGGGAAAGTTATCCCAAACATCTTTCTGGTTTCAAACCAACAGAAGGAAGATAATAAATGTAAGTGTAAGGTAGGTGGTCTAGACTATTCATTAGTTACTGTGTACCCTGTAGCTAACTTGCCCAGGTAGAGGAGGTAACTGGAGACATTGTAGCTAGCTAGTTAGCTATAAAGCTAAACATAAATTTACAAGGTCCTACAGGTATAGCCCAGGCATGCCAGGGCCTACAGCTGCCTCTGCATCCACCCAGACCATCTCTCAATTCCTGTCATTGTTTCATCCCGAGGACACACTCTTCCAAACACTTGTACCCATCTGAACACCTACTTGCCGTACCCATTCACCCCTTGTGTGCCTCACCCATGGAGACCACATCTCTCCAACGATGCTGAGCTCACATCGGATGAATGTGTTGAGTTGACCAGGTTTTTCAAAACTATGGCTCCTCATCACCATCACCGCTATTGTTCAAGCAGGAGGCCATTACTGAGGCATACAAAGAAGCCAACTCCCAAGAGAATTTTGCCGTACAGCTAGTCAGAAGGGCCTACTTCAGGAAAGAGAGGGCTAGGTCCAACTGTTCAGGCAAGGCAAATAAGAGGTTGCTGTCCCCAAGAAGGCTAGCTGCCATCAAAGAGGCAGTATACTCCACTTACCCAGTACACCCAGGACAGCAGGAGAAGGATGCCTGGATACCATATAGACTGGCTATTGACAGTAGCTGTCACCAGCTAAATAGGCCAACACTTAGCTCTATGTTTTTCCTCTATTAGCAACCTCCATACGCAAACAAGTTTTCATGGTTCCTTTACTTGATGTACTGTGCTTTTGTTCTTGCATTTATCTTGATGTGCCTTTCACTGAATAATCAATTGACATAGTGCAAGTTGAAAGTTGAAACCACACAGAAATCGTAAAAATAATACACAAGGCATAATAACCAGTATGTTGTGGTTACTGTCTGCAATGACTGTTATTCTCCGGTGATGCCTCCTTCTTTGGCCACAATCTTAAAACCTTGAAGGTGTGATCAATGTACTTGCTGCACTACTCTGGTGTCATCCTCTGCCCCCAAAACAGCCAAATTCATTCGATCAGCTCCTTTTTGCTTTAAGGTTTAACTATTCTAGCGATAAAATGCTTTAGCTCCCTTCATACCCACTCAGTGGGGTTGAAGTCTGCACTGCTGGCAGGTGTTGGCCAGTAGCTGTGGCAGTCAATGCCATGATGTTGACTAATGATGGAATTAAACTTCTAATCTTGCCCAGTGTTGAGAAGGCAACTCTAAATTCATCTCCCCTGTACTTCGAGATAATCAATCATGCTCACTACATAAGCTACCAAAATGCATAGCTACACTTAGCACATCAACATGAATGTGATTGGACAAGCTTACCATGACTTTACACAATGTGCCACGTCGACCACAATTGCACATAAATGCTCCTTGTAGACTGACGAAGTGAGCATGCCCTGAAAACCTAGGGAGGATCTATCTGCTGTTCCCTGGTGTGTGATGGATGCCTTTGATGACCCAGATGACTTGAAGCATTCAACCTTCTATTCTCAGACGTTTAGGATCAGCATGCCCCGGTTAAGACAGTTAGAGTACAGAAGAAACCATCTCCGTGGATCACCAAGTCAGTACGTAAGGAGATGGACAGAAGAAACAGGCTCTTTCGGTTCTACCGACGCAACCCCACTACCGCTGCCTGGGAGATATACAAGGCTCAGCGGAACCGTGTGGTTCAGCTACAGTGCAATGCTAAGTCTGCGTATTTCCATCATCTGTTGCTCAAGAAGTCTCATCCATCGGCTCTGTGGAATACACTCAAGTTGGCTACCCGCACTTCAGTACACACAAATAACTCATTTTCCACTGGCTCAGATCCTACATCTGTTGCTGACAACCTTAACAGCCACTTTGCTTCAGTCAGTTGCAACACCATTGCTCCTGCCTCCCTTTCTACTGTTTCCTCTCCAGCCACTCCCACTTCTACTTCCATGCCCGTCCTCTCTCTGACTTTAACTACTCCTGAATGGTGTGATCAAGCTCTCTCCAAGCTGAAACCCAGATGTGCCACAGGCCTTGATCAACTACCTCCATCTGCACTTATTGCTGGTCGTTCCATGATCTGCTTTCCGCTCTCATCCATCATAAATTAATCCATCTCTTATTCCAACTTTCCCTGTCAATGGAAATGTGCCTCAATCCGTCCACTCCACAAGGGGGGTGACCGCGAGAAGGCAACAAACTACAGACCCATCTCCATTCTTCCAGCTACTAGCAAACTCATGGAAAAACACGTCCAGCTTCAGCTGTTTTCACACCTGAACTCCAACAGCCTTCTCTTTCCTCTTCAGTCTGGTTTTCGCCCTTCCCACTCCACACAAACTCTACTTCTTCATTGCTTAGACAGGGCTCTTGATCAGAAGAAATTAGTTGGAGTTGTCTTTCTCGACATATCCAAGGCCTTTGACACTGTCAGCCACGAACTTATGTTGTCTAAGCTTTCTAGCCTTGGCTTCTCTGCTTCTGCTGTTTCCTGGTTTTGTTCTTATCTTTCAAATCGTTGCCATGTCACTCGTGTTGCCGACTCTTACTCTTTCCCTGGCTTCCCTTCCTCTGGTGTTCCTCAAGGCTCGGTACTTGGTCCTACTCTTTTCTCTGTTTTTATCAATGATCTTCCTTCTGTGCTTCCTCCTGACTCCACAGTACTGTTTGCAGATGACACCACCATCTACATCGTCAGTGACAATCTTTCCTCCATTCAATCCTCATTGCAGCTTTGCCTGGACCTTGCCAACCTATGGCTACAGAGAAATGGCTTGAAGATCAATGTGTCAAAGACCAAGTCAATGTTGATTCATTCCAGCAGAAAGATTGTGGATGGCAACTTAACACTGAAGATTGAGGAAAGTATTGTGGAGCAGGTTCGGTGCAACAAATTCCTCGGAGTAGTAGTCAACGACACCCTCACATGGGTTGATCACATTGACATGGTTTGTAAGAAGGTCTCTCGTAGTCTAAATTTGCTTCGTCTTCTCTCTTGGTTTCTTCCCCAGCCTCTCCTGGTTCTTTTTCTCAAGTCCTACATACTCCCCCACTTTGACTACTGTGATGTTGTGTGGTTTGACTGTACCAAATCTGAGTCCCATTGTCTTGAGTCTGTTAAACTTTGCTTGCCGTACTGTTCTTTGTAGATGTAAACACTCTTCTGCTTCTGCTGCTCGCCACGATCTTGGTCTATCAACACTGTCCTCCAGAAGGAAACTTCATCTTTCCCAGACTGTCTTCAAGTGCCTCTCTTCCCATTGTCCATGAGACACACACTCGCACACACACACACACACACACACACACAACACACATGCACAGAGAAATCTCCAGCAAAGACAAACACATGACTGCTTATAGCACATGCATTTACAGTGAGTATTTACACAAATATAATGTACCAAGGAGCCCAGAGAGTACGCGAAAGTACTTAGTGGTCTGTACGGTGGCTGAGTGGGGTCATGTGGCCACAAGCGGTGCGGCCCACAATGGCCACCTCATACATGGCCCATGTGGTGGCTGCTTCGTAGGCGGCCGTGGCCGCTTCATAGGTGGTCCGTGGCAGCTTCATAGGCGGCCCATGTTATGGCCGCATCTTAGGCGGCCCATGGTCGCATCTTAGACGGCAAGATGGTCACCCAACATGTCCATTATTGCCATGTGGCAGCCAAGGAAGATGGCAGCACAGGCTAATATTGATGATGGTATGTCTATAGACTCTGAGTATTTAATGCAAGCAGCTGCAATTGGCTGGATGAAGTCCCTTGTAGCTAGCTAGGTAGCTGTCCAACCCTATAAATCAATCAAATCAATCAATCAATCAATGAAGAATACATATCTCCACTTTCTGGAGGTCATCCCTAAAACAAGCTGTCTTAAGACAACATATATTATTATATCAGTCTGAACATTACATTATCACTCCATCTCATCCTTAATTGGTCTACCTCTCAGCCTTCTCCCTTCCATCTCTCCTACATACACCTTCTTTGTCACTCTGTCGCTGTTCATCTCATTCAACCTGCCCTTCCAATTTTCCTGCCTTCTCCTTATAACATCTAATACATTTTCCTGCCCAAGATGCTGTCTAATATGTTCACTCCTTATTCTCTCCATTCTACTTACTCCTTGTATTCTTCTTAAAACATTCATTTGCGTTGCCTGCACTTTCGCCTTCTGCTGCTTTGTCAAGCTCCATGCCTCACAATCATACAACAAAGACAGCATCATTGTGGCCATGACTACTTTCAACTTTGTGCCTTCACGTAACTCTCTCTTCCTCAATACTGCCTCACTCATTCCTCCAATCATTCTCGTAGCACTCTCAATTCTTGCCTCCATTTCCTTCTGCATCCTACCATCACTACTTAACATCACCCCCAAATATTTCATTACATCTACCTGCTCAATAGCCTGGTCGCTAACTCTCACTTCACAGTCACCTCTCTCCCTTGCTACCTTCATCACTATTGTCTTCCTCCAATTTACCTTCAAGTCCCATCTAATCATTGCCTCACTCAATATCTGCAAATTGCTCTGCAGCCCCTCTTCCGACTCCACCATCAACACCATGTCATCTGCATAGAGTAGCACTCCCACCTCACCTGTAGACAGCCTCACCACTCTCACAAACCCTCCTCTTGCTTCCCTTGTCACCTTATCCACAAATACATTAAACAACCATGGTGATAGTGTGCAGCCTTGTCTCACACCCCTATTCACCCCAAACCAGTCTGACTCTATCTCCAATCCTCACACTTGCGTTCCCACCCTCATACAGCAACTGAATTGCTAGTAATAATCTTCCCTCGATATCATGTTCTTCCAGCACTCTCCATAGCTTTTCCCTATTCACCTTCTCTAACTCTACAAATGCCATATACACCACCTTGTCCTTTTCAAAGGTCTTCCCCATAATCTGCTTCACTGTAACACAGGAAGACATAGATGAGAAGACGTGAGAATACCAAAGCCTGTCTTTCATGACAGACGGGGTCACAGACGTGGAAATACCAGCTGTGTGACTAGTCTATTAGCAGACTATGTGTTAGACGGTACATATAATTGTATTCATTGGTGTTGATGCATGGTACGTTGATATCATTAACCACAAAAGAATACGTGTGCTATATCAATGCACATATCAGTCGTTAACTTTGTGAGTCAGTGTATAGACCGAATGGATCCCGAACGTGTGTTGGAAGAGTTACTGGCTTTAGAAGACAGTAGCGCTAGCAGTGAAATCTCCCTACCGCCAGCTAATGCCCTCGAGCGCAAACTGCTTAGCTCCGACAATGATGGCTCTGAAATTCAGTCTGATTCTGAACACCATGCCTGTGAAGGGACGTCCTTCAGTGGAACTGGAGCTCAGGATTACTACAATGCATCCTCCGCCAACGACGATGAAAAAGTGTGGCAGGAGTTTGCAACAGTAGAGGGCAAACCTTTTCTTCAAGAATCCTCGCCAGCCTGCCTGAATTTAGCATTGCAGCTAAATGTCGACTGGTTTCAGCCATTCAAGCACACTGTATTTTCCGTCGGAGCAATTTATGTGTCATTTCTGAATTTGCCTAGGCACATGCAATATAAAGTTGGCAACACTATCCTAATTCTTTTCATGCAGTGGCAATCTACAGATATTTTGAATCCCGTCACTGGGTATACCGAGATGCTCAGCCAGCCCGCAGGGAACAAGTGGCAAAGAACATGGCCAACACAACATTGTACTGCCGCAAAAAAGAGTAAGCAGCTATGCATGCATATTAGAGAGACAATATCATACTACCGTTTACAGCCTTTGATAGCTTTACTCCATCTTTGCATTATATACAGCTCTATGACAGAAGGGAGAAGCACCTTAAGTACGAGGCTGAGAAGCGGGCATGGAAGTCACTTGGCCCTCACTACATGTCTGAGGAAGACTCAGATGGGAAAAATTTAATTGTTCACTCTCCATCTTGGCGTTCAACACGTAAGTTCCACAGCAATTCCACATTGATCATGATGTGTCACTGTAATTGTGGAACATTTCTTCCATTTTACAGAATTGACCAACTTAATCAAGAAATTGGACGCCAGGATGGAGAGACAGAAAAGTGGCCTCAGGCAAGCTCAGGGCTTCCACAGCAAGAAAGGAATAGTGGGGTTACCCTTGGAAAAGCCCCTCCAATGGCTGTGAAAAAGTGGGCTGTTAATCCAGAGGCTCTGGCCTCTATGACCACGGCTACAACTCAAGCGGGAGAGCAAGTACCAGAGGAAGGGGATACTAGTGAGCTGACAGGACTTGACTTTGAAGAATAGACATTTAATATATCATTTAGTCATCTTTACATCGAATTACAATGTTTTACTTTATCACAATTGATAACTATTGAGTTTACCTTTATTTTGTTTATATCCCACCATTTATGTATGCTTACTTACTGGAGTTTGTCACATTTGTTTAATACTGAACGAAAGCCCAGTTTCTGTTGTCGTCGGCCATTTTCTCGATCAGTGCAATCTGAACAATTTTGACACTGAATCAGAACAAAGAAACGGGAACTGGGACAAACGCAGACGTGTGCTAGACGGGCACGCTCACGATTGGCAGTCCACACGTAGACGGTGCGGTCAACTTACCCGTCTTTCGCACGTATCGGCCATATGACACAGACGTAGGTAAGACGGGAACAATATTTGTTAGCTACACGCCGTCTTCGCACAGTATTCATAGAATACGGTGTAATAGATGGTACGGTGTTCGCGCGCTAGGTTTCCTGTGTAAAGAATTGATCATTACAGCCCCTACCAGCCCTAAAGCCTCCTTGCTCATCCATTACTTTTTCTGCCATTATCAACTTCACCCTATCATTCAGCACTCCTGCATACACCTTACCAACCACACTCAAAAGGCTTCTGGGTAACATATTGATCTGTTTGTCTAACATGCATTCTTTTTCTTAGACGAGAATGAGGAGACGGAATATGAATAGAAGGAGGAGGAGGAAAAATGGGGACAGGAGGCGGCCGATGAGGAGGAAGTACCTGCTTACCTACCTGTGCCAGCTCCAGCATGCCATTAATCGTTTGCAGCGCCTCATGTTGTTGCGAGATCGAGGCTGTTGGGGTGCTTAGGGGGCCCAGGGCAAGGCATTTAATCTGACACAAGCTCAGTGCATTAGATTCAATCATACTGTACTAGCTGCTCAAACTTTCACCTATACTTTCACCTATACTTGTGGCTTTGGCTAATGATTCAATTATACTCGCACACAATCTTGCACAATAGTCTCGAGTATGACCTGGCACACATAGCCACCATTTACATATATATTTGGATCAGACTCTGCATCTGCAAAAGACGTGCACGGTCTGGGGACATCCTGACTTGGCAGAAAGCCAGCCCGTTGCTAAGTAATTAAACCATATTTGGGGAAAAGGTCAGCCTGTCATCTCATACTTGTGTGGGCCCAGTCAGGAGGTGCACTTGACCCTAAAGGCATGCAGTACAGTTGATTTCAGGATGCTTGTCCCATGAATGTAAAACGGGAAATCAAGCCAACCAATCAAAACTGCCTACATAATTAGTTACGGCAATTTTGATTGGTCAGTTTGTTTTCTCACTTTACATTCATGGGACAAGCAACCTGAAATTGACTGTAACTTCATTGAATTATGTAAAAAATGCACCAAATTGGCACGTGACCATGTACTTACATCATGGTCCATCGCACAACAACAAAATTACTGACAGTCAGTAAAGAAATACTGAAGCAAACACATGCACACTTAGGCACAAAAAGATATTACACCTCATCCTTGTCATTATGGTGTGTGTGTGTGTACGTGTGTGTATGTGTGCATGCGTGCGCATTGTCACTCCCTTTGCTCATAATTAGATGAATTCATTACTTCACCCCCCCATTACATCACTTCCTGCCAAACCTTTGACACCCAATGACACGCCCACACTTATTTAATGTCACACTCCCTAAGTTTGTTCTAAGTTTCAACCAGCTGAAGAAGCTGCTGCGCAGTGATTCTGTGCACTGGAGCCCGGACTTCGACCGTGAGTTTGTGTTGCAAACCGATGCGTCCAATCGGGGGATTGGGGCTGTATTGAGCCAGCTAGACAGTGCTGGGCAAGACCATCCCATTGCCTACTTTAGTAGGAAGTTGCTGCCGAGGGAAGAGAAATACTCCACCGTGGAGAAGGAGTGTTTGGCCATTAAACTAGCCATACACCACTTTCGTATGTACCTCCTTGGCAGGCGGTCCGCTGTGCAGACTGATCATCGTTGCCTGGAGTGGCTAGATCGCATCAATAAAAACAATGCCAGGCTGACGAGGTGGAGCCTTGCCTTGCAGCCATATGACTTCCAAGTCATCTACCGTAATGGCAAAGCTAATGACAATGCTGATGGGCTGTCGCAAGCCTTTACAGATGACTCAACCCACTGCGGGGTTAACGAAAAGGGGGATGGAGTGTATGCACTGTAGACAACTCTGTTAGGACAGTGTGTGTGTATGTAATAGTTACGCCATAGAAGCCCTGTAGTAACTATTACATACACACACACTATCGCATTATCGCAAGAATAGTCGCCCCAAAAGCGCGGTCGCACGGAAAGCACGGTAGGATTTGAATTTGTTGCGTACAGTTCCAGAGCAAGAATGGCTAAACGTCCACCGCTTTCCAAGGGCAAGGAGAAGAGCAAGCGCTTGGACTTCACGCTGGACGACGACGACTTCCAGGAGCACACCAGAGGATTTGTACCGGCTACCACTGCTGCAGACACTCAGAAATGCGTCAAATTGCTCGAAGAGTGGAAGAGGGGACGAAACTCTTCATTCCCCGCGGATGAAGTACCTGAAGGCGTTCTACTCGCTGAGAAGGGACAGCTATGTAAATGGCTGTGCAGCTTCAGCATCGAAGCCAGAAAGAAAGACGGTACGCACTACCTACCACTACCAGAAATTGCTGTATCGCCAAAAAGATGTCATCATTGCTGCATCTGCAGGTAGATATATTATGCATTAAGCATTCTTATCTTCATTTTTTACATTATTATTCTTTCAGCTTGAGTGCATGCCTTTCTACATTCAACTTAATTGGTACACCCTAATACAGGTCCTTGTGTTGCAAGGCTTGAGATGTTTTTTGCTGTCACTTCAAGAAATCAAGTTATTTATCATTTTGTAGAAGTCACATTGTACAGAGAGTCAAGCATTGCATGCAATGCAATCTCAAACTTTTGTGACTATGATGCTGTGGAACCTGAAGTCCCTTACAATCCTGCCAACAACAGTGTATTTCCTTTTGAAGCAGTCATAAGGAAAGTATGTTGACAGTATAATTATTGTAATATGTATTTACATTATTTTACATGATACCTTGCATGCACTATATAGCTTTGCATGTATATATGGTTCTCTCTTTTCATGCAGGTTATGCTGTATCCCATGCATATGCAGGATGGCAGTGGAGATTTCCTTGTTGTTCTGGACTTCCACAGGAAGCATAGCCGCCTCTTGGCCCCAGGCCAAGTTATAGTTCCCCTGCGGCCCCAGTGTGCTGACATGGTGTGGATTTCTGGAGAGGAGCGGTCTCCTGGTCAGGTCAGTATGATATAGAAATTACTCAATGGATGCAATGATTATATGCCAGACCAGTAGCATGCAAATGCAACATTTTGGCCAGGCGAAGCATGCTTCTTGAACACTTATTGTCTCAATGAGCATTCTCAAATTCAATTATTCAACCCTCGTGCAGGCTATAGAATAATTATACAGATAGTATTTACATACTTATGAATGCAGTGATGCTATATGGTGCACGCATTGTGTGTATGCATGCATATATACACACTTTATATAATGACAGCTTTAAATTTTATCATGTAGGCTTTTGTATGGCTTGCCAAGGTTCTGTCTGTCAATGCACATGCACAAAGTGCTAGAGTGGAGTTCTTTACTCCAGCTGAATCAATTTGGCTGACACAGGAAACCTAGCCCTGGAAGACCTGAGAAGACCAAAAACCGTCTTCTTGGAAAGGAGAGGCAGCAGACGTGTGAAAGACGGGGCATGTGATAGACGATTTGCAGACGATTCATACACGGGGGTGTTAATTGCATTCATTCATTGTGGTAGAAGTACAGATTATGTCATAAACCGCAGGCATTTGCTTACTGCGTATAGACCGTATAGATATTACGCGTAGCTAACGGTCGTGCAGCTCGATCGAACAGCTATATTATACTATATACGCCGCCACTGCAATCCTTTTAACCTGCGACAGCGGTGAGATGGATCCCGAGCGTGCTCTGCAGGAGGTATTAGATCTAGATACCAGCAGCAGCGACAATGACCAAGTCTCTCTGCCTTCACCACGCGATCTTGACTGTGAAGTTGGATCAGATTATGATTTCGATGGCCCAAATATTGGTTCTCAATCACCGTGCGATGTCTTAACAGGTGACAGCCCACCTACAATGGAAACATCTGCTACAGATCTAGAGGTAAATGTTGTACGCACGTATTTACCTCAAATGCATGTATATTATAGACAGTCAGAATTATAGCTAGCTATTACTATTAGTGGGGCACTGTGGGAGATGAAGCGCTGCACAGTGACTGTTTCAGTCACGGATGCATGCATTAAACACTAAGCAGAATCATCCTCTTCTGTTCTCTTGTGCTGTCTCTGCGCTTCTACTAACTGGGTCAGCTTGGCGGCCTTCCTGTGTTGCGTGGTTCTGTTCCCTCCTGTGCACCCGCCATCGTACATCGTATTCCACTGCGCGTTTACCTAAGGAGACGCGCTCTCTTCACACTGGTCACCGTTCTTCCCTCTGTTTTGGCGTTTCTGAGGCACGCCGGGCCCGTTCTCTCCCTCTCTCCTCCTGCGCAGGCGGTCCTCTCCGTCGTTGGGCGAGTCTGACAGTCTACCATCCGTAGAATTGCCCATGGTGCGATCCATAGCTGTAACATGCCGTGCCTAATAGGTAGGGTCTACTGACATTTCGTCCAGATGAGGCGAAGCGCAAACCCTCCGAGGTCACTCCCTGAGCTGCTGTGATGAAGTCGTCCGCGTTCGGCGTAGATTGATGGAGATCAAAGCGAACAACGAAACTACGATGTCTGCCCTATCCCAGATACTGAATCGACCGTAAAAGAAGCAGCGTCCAGCGCAATGACTTTTAACCAAATTTTGGCTCTGCTATGTTGACCACACAACGCCTCTTTGTGTTCGTGTGTGGAGGCTATTCGTTGACAAGTGACGGAGTATACCCTGAACACAACATTGTACCCTATAGGTACAAGATTTGGCAATGACTGCCAAATCTTATACAAATAGAGCTTCAATCAGGGAACCATTTAGTGGCTAGACACCGTAATAATCACCTGCATGTCCCAGACTTGGGGATATTGAACTAGTGAAATAGTGACTAGTTTTCAAGTAGACTGTAACAGACCTATAGGAAAAGTAAGTGAAATTATACTAAATTCACTGTCTGCGTTATATGCGTGGCATCCATTATATTATGACGTTTGCATAATAACTTGCTATGTAATACCATAATTATTATATCCACCTAGGCAAGTATGCAGCCTGAGAATGTGACATTATTGGTCAAATCTATATCTTATTGGTATAGTTGTCTTTTTGCTGCATACGTTTTCATTACTTCCAGCATTACTACCTATACTTGCTAATATTGTTAGTGGAGCCATGCCTTTATACACTGTGTGAACATTACAGGCTTCAAGCATGCGAGGGCTAGGTTTGGCAGCAGGTTATCAAACTAATGCTGTTGGTATTTACCTCTAAATTGCATTAGAAGCTACTTCAGAAAGTCATAAATTCCAGTATTCAGTGCGGGGTTATGCCCCCCAGCAAGTGCATATGTGGGCCATGCAACATCTCATGCAACCTGAGCAACGCTGCCACAATTGTTTCCAATGGGACAGATTTCCACTGATAATACATGCTTGTAGGGTATCATACCTTACATTCAGTTGTCTTTGGCTGACCCTAGACAGTAGACAGCTGGGGTGTGACCATGGGGAGGGTATATCATAAGTGGCAGATGTTTGCCAGATATTTCCACAGGCTTTTGCATTTGTACCTATTCTGTAATGAATGTCAATGGAAATTTGTTGCCTAATAGAACGACACTTTATCAGGAACTATACAACATGCATGTGTAATGTGATTACACAGATACGTTCTTTATTGGAGTTAAAATGTATAATTAATTAATTACACAAGAATTTAAATTTACTATTTTCTCTATTACAGCAAACTGAACACACTGCCACAGTTCCCGGTTCAGAACAAGAATCAGAATTGTTCCAGTTTGACTTTTCAGCCAGGGATGACTCAGACGCAGAACCGGCAACTTCCATACAAGCACCACCTGTAAGTAGTTCTCTAAAAGGGGCAGTTAGTTCTATTTTGAAATGGTCTGCAAGATTTGGAGTCAGTGATACAGGCACATCAGAGCTATTCAGCATACTTCAGAAGTCGTTTGCCGTTATTAAAGGAAGTGGTGTATCACACAATTTAGTAGGGCCTGGCATTCCCGATTCACTGGGTAAAGCTATTGAAATGGTTAGTACAGCTAAGCAACCAAAGATTTCTGAGCTGCTAGTGTGTCCAGCCTGCCTTTCTGTGTACGGAGACTGGCATTCGGTGAAAGAATCACAGTGTAAGCATGTTGCAGCCCCATTTCATGTGCATGCTACCAGGCGAGTGAGTTGTGGAGCCAGTTTGTTTCAGCCAGGTGCAGTGAGGCGACCAGTACTCGTATACCCATATGTGTCCTTGGTTGAATCACTTCAAGCCTTTCTGGCACGACCTGGATTCATGGAAGCTTGCCGAGTTGCTACTGAAGCTAGCAATAGCAATGCAACCACTATCTACTGTGATGTTTATGATGGCCAAGTCTGGAAGGACTTTATCACAGTCGAGGATGCACCATTCCTAGGTGAATTGTCACCTGAGCGATTAAATTTAGCATTGCAGCTGAATGTTGATTGGTTTCAACCATTCAAACACACTGTATTCTCAGTAGGAGCCATATATGTGAGCATCCTAAACTTACCCAGACACCTCAGGTACAAGGTGGAGAACACAATACTCGTAGGAGTCATTCCAGGACCACATGAACCCAGCCTACATGCAAATAGTTTCCTGGCTCCATTTGTATCTGAACTCTTGCAGCTGTGGGAAGGCATCACACTTGTTGGTAATGGCATAATGCACCCTGTAGCTGTTCGTGCAGCACTATTGTCAGTGGTGTGTGACATCCCTGGCCTCACCAAGGTAGCTGGCTTTCTGGGACATGGGGCTAGACTGGGTTGTTCGAAGTGCTTGAAGACATTTCCAACAGAACGTTTTGGGGAGAAGCCAGAGTTCTCAGGTTATGATAGGGACCAGTGGCCAGAACGAGATATTGCCACTCATAGACAGCGAGCAGATGAATACCCGTGCCTCCCTAACCGATCACAGCAAAAGGCTTTTGAGTCCCAACATGGTCTGCGTTACTCTGAGCTATTGAAACTACCGTACTTCAACATTGTACGGTATTGTGTGGTTGACCCCATGCACAATTTGTTTCTTGGCAGCGCTCACCATTTCATGGAAGTAGTCATGGAGAAAGACATTCTCACAAAGGTAGATATGACTGCAGTAGAGGAGAGAGTCCAGGCTTTTAACTCACCATATGCTGTAGGGCGTTTGCCTCGTAAGGTGGCTTCCAAATTTGCAGGCTTCAAGGCAGACCAATGGAGGAATTGGACTGTCATTTTCTCAGAAGTTGCTCTTAAGGGAATATTACCTTTACCATATTTCAATTGCTGGCAAAAGTATGTCAAAGCCATCAAATTGCTTTGCTCACATGCCATATCCAGAGCTAATATCATTGCTGCAGATGCGTTGCTGCAAGCATATTGTAAAGAGTTCGAGCAGCTCTTTGGCTCTGAAGCTTGCACCATCAACATGCACAAGCACTTGCATTTGATGAAATGCATGTTCGACTTTGGACCAATCTACAGTTTTTGGTGCTTTCCATTCGAGCGATTCAATGGACAGCTTGAATCTTACCACACAAACAGTAAGAATATTGAAGTGCAAATAGTAAAGAAGTTTTGTAGAACACAAGCTGTAATGTCACTACCAACAGCTGAGCAAGAGCCACCTACCGGCATGCTAATGCCACCGATCAGAAAGGCACAATATGAGCAGCTAATGCATTTGCAGACAGCTGCTCTACCACTCAGCACATTTGCCTTCTCCATTCATGACAGTGAGTTTGGAGCATGTATTGACATTGACCGAGCTAAAGTCAAGCATGAATTCCTGTCTGCAGCTGACCAGCAGCATCTACTTAAATTGTATGAAAGCCTCTACGGAGATATCACTATCATTTTTTCCTCCATGGAAGTAATGAAATATAAGAGAATTGCTTTCGCCGGCCAATCTCTCAAAGCTTCGGAGTCTGGTCATGTAGTGTCCGCAATTTGGCCTGGTGCCCAGAATTCCCGAGTTGGAAGAATCATCTACTTTTTCACACACAATATCAAGGTGGTTAGCAACACTCCCAGCTGCAGTATGGGGAGATCAACAGTGCACCTGCAACATTTCCTGGCTAAAGTTATATTCTTTCAACAGCACCCACAAGCAAATTATTTCAACAACCCTGACATTATTGTATCATTTAAGGAATACGATGCTAACATGAGCCATTGTACATTTATACCACTACAGAGGTTAACTGGAGTCTGTGCAAGCGGTACTTTGTCACTATCGTTTGATAGCATGGAAGCACACAACGTATTGGTAACCAAGACTTTACCCTTCAATTTTACGGTACTATGACAGTACGCAAATATACTATTGACTCCACATTAAAATTAACTGTATGCATGTTTGTACATTAATCTTTTTTGTAATCCCCCTACCCAATCTATCATGGTCATTGAATCCCATCCACACACATGAAGATGAATTGCATGCGAATTAAGCAGAAAAAAATATACAACATAAGAAACAAAACGATATGTGATAACATGTAATAAGGTGAATCGCGCAAAACGACAGGCTTACTGCAAATGGTCAGCAAGTGCATTATGGGTTTGTACACTGCTCCATCCGTATTCCTGCAATGTGATAGTAAGAAGAGGATCACACCAATGACAACTAGCATGCTCTGACATGCAGCGAAACATACTTTCCATTGAAACTGTCTGATTCTTCTTTCTTCAAATTCTGTCATGCACCACTACACCACAACATTAGCACCAGATCCCAGCAGCATGGATCATGACACCCACAACTTGACACAGAACACACACAATATCATCTTGGTCACCATTGCTCCGTATACCCAGCGCCACACATACATGCAGCACCAGATCCCTGCAGAATGGATCCCACGGGCCCTATATCCTAGGCAACATCTAGCACATTCCCATGTACAGTGACCTAGAACACCTGCAATGAGGAGGTCAACCGCGCCACACCAATGCAGGGGGCTGGTCAACACAGCCTCGCAAGAGTTGTGCCTGCCCTGTCATTCTCCAATGCCGTGCATATCCAGCGCTAAAACAGCACCAGATCCCAGCAGCATGGATCATGACACCCACAACTTGACACAGAACACACACACTACCATCTTGGTCTCCATTGCTCCGTATACCCAGCGCCACACATACATGCAGCACCAGATCCCTGCAGAATGGATCCCACGGGCCCTATATCCTAGGCAACATCTAGCACATTCCCATGTACAGTGACCTAGAACACTTGCAATGAGGACCTAGAACAACAGAAGTACACTGACTTTTAGCCCATTAGCCCCTACAGTGTCTACTGATAGGCCTCCACAGTTGCATAGAGAATAGGGCTTCCTATAAACTGATGATAGCTACAGCCTAGGCTAAGGTCACTTATCTTTCAACTGTGTGGCTCCCACATCAGCGATAATCGGGCCAAAGTCACAGTACACTTGCTCCAGAAGAGAAACGGCTGTCTCGCATTTTGCAGACCTGGGAGAATCAAGGAAGTGAAGCTCGCAAGGACTACACGTGGCTACGTAAGTGTGTATCCATGTACAAGGCTGGGTAGCTGTAAACTAGTGGACTTACCGTACTGCCGCAATCAGTATTCTATTCGTGACACACAGACTGTACCGCCACATTCAGTATTCTTCTCGTGACACACACATGGTACCGCCACATTCAGTATTCTTCGCGTGACACACACACATGGTACCGCCACATTCAGTATTCTTCTTGTACTATCTCTTGTTTTCTGAGAAAACGCCCACTTTTTACTTCAGGGTAACCCTCGCGAGGAAATAAGCTATATACTCTAGCACGTTCGGCAATGGGGAAAAGATCAAAACGCTACGCATTGAGGCAGAGAGAGAATCGGCGCCGAGCCAAGCGCATTGCAGCGAGATGGAGAAAACATCGTGACGTCAATGAAAGTGCCGATCATGAAGGCAAGATGGTGGACGAGGAAGCTCGGTCTTCGCAGCAGGACTGTCAAGTAGAGAGCAGGCAGTCATTGCAAGAAGCGGAGATTCTGGCTGAAAACAGACAGCAGCAGTCATTGGAGGAAGTAACGGCTCAGGAGTATAGGCAAATCCGACAACTCTTATACATGGAACAAAGAAGACCTCGAGTGTTCGAGAAACAGTGTGTGAGGTGCCTAAGACAAAGGAATAGAAAAATCGCTGCAATGAACAATACATTGCGAAGAGCAATGTTTTCTGGCAAGACCTTAGGTTCTAGATACCTCCTTGCTGCTATGCAGAAGAATTGTAAACAGCTACACTAGCTAGCTAGTCTTAGCTATAGCTAATAATAATTTGTACTAAAATTGTTAATTCATCCATAATCTTGTGTGTAATGATGTTACATTAATAATCTTTTGTTTATGGTATATAGTATATGTGCTGTATATTGCAATGAAGTTCTTATTAATCTATATGAGTACGAAACTTGCATTAGTGTAAAATTAATATGAACAAGTGATAGCTATTGCATGAATCTTGTGCTGATCAATGTGAGCTTGTGATCATATGCAATAGCTATATGTAATATATAACTATTATTATTATTATTCCATTAATAATTATTGTTAAAGCTAGATAACTGTTACAGCTAATTATATAAATCAACCTCAAATTTGTAGAGTTTTGCAAATATGGCTTATATATATATATAGCTGTACCTATATATATATAATCATGAATCAAACCAATGACATATGCATGTACACTACATGTGATCATGCATACTATTTTTATGATGAACGTTTATGTATGTTATCATGTTTGTTCATGCAGGCCACTCTGACACAGCTGCACCCACAATGCCTACTCCGCACGGAGGAAATTCATCTACGAAGAAACGCCGACAGCGGAAGAAAAGAGCTGTGAAACGTCTTCAGAAAACAGTAAAGGAACTCCAGAAGCAGAAATCTGTCCTTATGATGCAAGCAGGCAAGCAGTCCAGGGTGCAATTACGGGATAGGAAAAAGCTATCTACCACAAGAGTTTTGCCAGAGTTTGTATTTGATAAAAATGTTAAAGTCATTCCCGAAGGATCAGTGAAGGAACTGCAGCTTACTGCATGTGCTTCCGGTAAGAATACTGAATTCTGCACAATTGCACATGCACAGCTATAGCATCATAGCTTTTAACATGATTGAATTTCTTACAACAGTATTGTATATACACATAGGATTGCCTGTTATAATAGTAATTACAATGATACTATCTAATGTTGTGGAGCTGTAGCAATAAACTCCATGCATGCATTCTGTTACGGTAATTACTAATATATTTGCATGACTGTATACCCTGTATAATTGTACAATATCTTTCATGATCAGGAACTGGCCTGCTTGAAGTGGCACATTTGGTATTTGCCGTGCCATGTGGTATGCAGGAATCCGTGTTGCTGTAAAATCCTATCATCATCAGCATATACAACCAAAGCATATTTTAATGGAAGCTAATATGCTTGAGGCAAGTATTTGGCATATGGCATGCGACATGATATATACAACATTGGATGTGCATGAGTTTAAGAATTGAAGACATTATAATTATTCAATTGTCTGTTTAAAGTTTAATATATTTTTGTATTTTTATGCAGCGGTGCACTGGACATCCCAATATCCCATTCTTCTTTGGAAGCGTCCCTAACTTGAAGCCTGATAGCCTACCATCACTGGTTATGTCCATTCATACAGTAGGTGGTTCGCCCCTTACTTTGCAATCTCTGCTTCATGACAGTGCTGTCACTGTCCACGAGAAGAAATGTGCATTTCTATTGCTAGGTGAGCATAACCATTAAACTGCCTGCATTAATATATATATACAATGCATATTATGCATGCATGCATGCATTATATAGCTATATAGTATAGTTATGCAGGCGTCTTTCACAAATTGTGCAGGTGTTGCTGAAGGTCTTTTGCATGTTCACGGCCAAGGAGTGTTGCACAACGACTTGAAAGCAGATAATGTAGCCCTATCTGACTGTTTGCCAGAATGCAAGGAAAATCCCACAAAGTTTTGGCCTACAATCATTGACTTTGGTAAAGCGTGCCCATCTGACAGAGGGAAAAAGTACTCTTTGCCGCACCACCAGAAAAAAGTTTTTAAGGAACGTTATACACAATTGGCACCGGACCTGCTAGATGGAAACGTTGCACAAAGTTTCCTTTCAGACGTTTACTCGCTTGGAAAACTTATAGAAAGATTGGCTTCAGCGGCTGTCAATGGAAAGGCACTGTGTCAACTGTCACTGCAGTGTACCACCTATTCGTGCACTGATAGGAAAGAACTTGGAGAAGTGACTACTACTCTGAAGACCATTGCATATATTTAATAACTTACACTGTACTGAAACACCTATAAATTGTCTGGCTGTGATAGAAACTTACACTAATTATGTCATGAGCCTCGAGCCATGATTTGCACTTGCAATTGTTCAATGTGGCTAGTTGCTAACACATATAATTGGAATCTACTAGCTACATACATGTTGCAACTGCATCATTTTGACTTGTACAAAGAGCAGTCTATACAGATGTGTATGGGAGTCACCAATAAAAATTATATTGTCATTTTCACCTATTGCACACCATAAGGAAGTGGCATAAAAACACTTGAACTGATGCTGATTACAAAGTTGGTAGCTATATAGCTAGCTTGTTTGCATGCATCCTCTCGAACTGTTGCTTCAATGCAGGAACTGCTGGCTTCTACTGACCTGTGTTACTTGCTAGGCATGGCACACAGGCACAGCTGCTGGCCAGCACACAGCCAGAATGACACTGGAGATTGAGAACATAGGTGGTCATCATCTACACCTGCAATAGACACAAACCGGCAAGAAATACAGCTAGAGGACCAGCTATACAATTCACAATGAACAAACAACAATAGAACTAGCTACATGCAAAGCAACAACAGAAACATATAAACACTAGATGTAGACCTAGCATGCATATACAATAATGTTGCGTACAACAACTTACTACATTACTTAGCCTAGAGCCATGGTAATGCTAGCTCAACATCGATTTAGCTAGGCTTCTGCTTAAGCTTGAGCCTAGTCCCATTGGAACAACCAAGTTAAACCTCGCTCACCAATAGTCCATGCCAGGAATACATTGGCGACGTATTCTGGGAGTCACACGATGATATACCCTGTGCGCGTTCTGTCCATCCACCCAAAGATCGAGGAAGAAAGTCCTCGATCTTTGATCCACCGTGTGCTGAATTCCGCCATTTTCCACACGGGCTGCACGTGGACGGATATCTATAAATAGCATGCATTAGTGGGCTATCAGGAGCACGTGCTGTGTGGGTGTGCACTGTTACCATGGTAAACCCTCCAATTTTCAAAGACTAGCGCGGATCTACAGAGATGAGCACAGCTGCAGGCTTCCCTATACGACCTGCATATAGCAGGAATGGTTTTTATGGTGCCCCACTGCAATCTTCTCCAGAGGGTCCTAACACCAGTGGTAGTGCTAGCACCCCAAGATCTCACTTCCAGCTGCAACCAGAAGAGCAGCAGCTGTGGTATAGACCGCAGCCACAGCAGCCCTTGGAGTCACAATCCATCCTCTCCCGCTTGGAAGCAATGGAGGCTCACCTTAGAACACTGACAGCCTCGATCAATCAGCCACGTGAACCGGAAGTTGTCACTACGCGATCATGCCGCATCCCACCAGTCCTATCAGTATGTCTGTTCAATTACCATACTAATGTTGCTTTAACAGTGATGTTAGTGGACCTTTTCCATACTACAGAAACAAGTGAAGGAGCTCCACTGTGTGCTGGATGTACAATTTGATCCACAGCAATTGTAAGGAAGTTGGTGTGATGACTGAATGTTTGACAAAGTAGTAACAGCCTGCAATTACTTACAGGTACAGATCTGAGCACAACCAAGCTGTTTGCACAACTATGCTAGAGCAGCTGTTGTCATCAGGTCGTGATGAATACAGCACATCCGTCATCAAAGGTATAGCATAATGTTGCTTCTAGCTATGCATATTTACTTATAAATACTTGGACTTAATACTTGTGTGCATGCATTTGCAGCTGCTATCTACAGATATTATGAATCTAGGAGACGCCTTCATCGTGATAAGCAGAGCAGGCATGAGGAGCAGGTGGCAAGGAATGCAAAGAACACAATAGCATACTGTCGCAAGAAGAGAGTAAGTATGCAGTGATACACAAACATGGTCAAGTCCTTTGTCACTTTACTGTTTGACTTCTCCATTTGGTTCCTTTACACAGCTTTATGACCGAAGGGCACGATCCTTGAAGCATGAAGCGGAGAAGAAGGCATGGCAGTCCATCAATCCGCATTACATGTCTGAAGAGGAAACAGATGGGGAAGATGCATTCATTGTGCATTCTCCATCCTGGAGATCAACACGTAAGCTCAAACAGATTTGCAACTGATTAATTTTCCATCAAGGTTCAAACACAGTTGTCATACCATTGCATGATTTCATCTTTCAGAACTTCAGAACGTAGTGCAAAAGCTGGATGCCAGGCAGGAGCGGCACAGCCATGGTACCAGACAAGGGTTCCGCTCCAAGTCACGTCAGCAGGGTGATCCTAGCACAAAGTCACCACCCAAAGCAGTCAAAAAATGGGCTGTCTCCCCAGATGTCTTGGCCACACTGGCAGAACCAGTGACACAGCCAGAACAGGAACCTGAGGCTGAAGATTCTGGTGAACTACATGGTATTGACTTTTCAGAGTAACACTAACAGTCCCTTTGACTTATAATTAGCTCACAACTCTTATATACCCATTTATCCTTCTCTTTATTTTTCTATTGTAACTCACCACATGTTTCGAAATTCATTGCTGAAAGTAAACTTTCTTCCCCAGTATTTTTCGGCCATTTTCTGCAAAGGCTATATAAATCGTGCGTGTACCGAAACGCGTTCCAAAGCAGTATAAATATCAAAATAGAAGCTGGACCGAAGTGAACGCAAACGTTCGGAAGACGGTTTGCTTACTGTGAGCGGACAAATTGTCAGACGGTGTCGTCACCTTCCCGTATTCCGCACGTATCGACTATATGCAGGAGACGTAGGTAAGACGGGAGCGGTCTTGATTGGTATTACGAACCCGTCTTCGTACGGTATTCCTGGAATGACGGTGCGGTTTTCTATGCTAGACGATACGGTGTTCTGGAACGCGATTCCCTGTGTGAGGCTTTTCAAAAGGTCATCCTAGGTGGAACTACCACACCTGCAAACAGGCACGGGGTGCACAGAATGCGGTCATAAATGAAGTGACGCCTGCTGCACAACTGAAGGAAGGGTTCCTGGGTTCCTGGGTTCCTGCCACTGAAGACTGGCATGCGCGGCTGTGTTTGATGGAGGTTTGACAAATGTAGAAGCTAATTGTGCTGTGGCTATTCATGAATTAAGCCACAATTTGTGTCATTCAGGTGATACGGAAGGGACTCTGGAATGCAAGAGCTGCAGGGGACAAAGGATCCCTTTTCCAGATCAAGAATTCCATCAACCATACCAATGTGCCCAGGGACCATACAGACAACATGAATGCTGCCGAAGCATTCATGGAGGACATCTTAGCTGGTCACATTCTAGCTGCAGCCTGCACACTTCTGGATCTACCAACAGCAGATGACTTTCTGTCACCAAGCCTCAATCTACCTCCCACATTCTCTGGGGTATCCAAGCTGGCTGACGACATTGTCACCAATTTTGTGGACATATGGAACATTGGCACCACAGTAACATGCTACGCAGATGATGTCTACCAACATGCTATGGACACTTCGTCCATTGGTTTCATACAGTGCATCTCATAAGGCTTGCCTTCATTACATGCACTAAACTACTGTGTGCTGCATTGGAAGATGACACCTCTCCCACGCCCAATCACCCACTGATCACTCCTCACATCACTAATGGTCAAGTGAATTCTTCTTTATGTTCTACTTAGGAAAGTGCATTATGTAAGTGTTATTGCACACATGTTCACCATGCACCCAACCGGTGGTACTTTTCAAGGAATGCTCAGTGCTAAGTTTATTGTCACAAAAAGATATCCCAAGGAGCAGTTCAGATATGTAGTATGCACTGCATCATGTAATTCCAAAACCATTTCAATTGCTGGTGTGGGAGCACCGACCACTACTGCTGACCTCCACAGTCTGTTGTTCATGTACGGATACCTGTAGTTGCTGTTTTACTATTATTATGTACCTGCACTCTTCCTGCACAGATTCATTTGTGCTGCAGGTCATCTTAATGCATTGGGCAGGATATCATCTTGGGATCGGAGTACTGAACTGCATTGAAATGGCACTCACCAAGTCATTATAAGCTTAGCCTAATAGATAATGCAAGAAGGCTAACCCTTGACATTACTCGTTTCCATTATCTTTCTGTACTTTATTTTCAAAAATGTTGTATACAGACTAAGACATGATACTGAGCCAGCCAGACAATACTGGCCAAGACCGTCCGGTCGCCTGCTTTAGTGGGTAATCGCTACCTCGAGAGGAGAAGTACTCCATCATGGAGAAAGAGTGCCTGGCCATTAAGTTGGCTATACAGCACTTCCGTGTTTATCTCCTGGGAAGGCACTTTGTTGTGCAGACCGATCATCGTTGCCTCGAGTGGTTAGATTGTCTCAATGCGGGACTGACTAGATGGATTTCCAGGTTGTCTACCGCAGTGGAAAAGGGAATGACAATGCTGATGGGCTATTGTGAACCTTCCCCAACGAATCAACCCACTATGGGGTTGAGAAAGGGGAATGGAATGTGACGGACTACCATAAACCCCCTTGTTAGTGACTCTATAGGCCTATGTTGTATCCCTGTGTGTATGTTGTGTTACAATGGTGCTATGTTGTATTGCATGGTGTTATACTAGGAACTGCAGTCTAGAATATTGTATGATGTAACGGTATGCGATTGGCTAGTGACTGCATGTTAGATTGCTGCTGCTGTGTGGTGATTTGAGTTTGCATCTGCAGTGATCCGTAAGTGTACGTGCCCCACGACGTCCATTCCACTACAGTACAGATCCACAATTTTAAAGCAGAGTGGTTTCTCTCCATGTGGACACTGCGTGTGAACTAGGAATCCTGGGTGGATTACATGATTTGATTATTTAAATTCTTATTCAGACTGGGAAAACTACTAGCCCAATGTAATCGCAAAGTGAGATTCTTGGTTGGCAATTCTTAGTCATTGCATTGTTTACTCGATTCCAACCATGCAATGATTCTTGTAATTCAAGTAAGATTACTGACGTTTCGGCCACAATTCTTTGGCCTTCACTGAACAAAACAACAGGACTACACAATAAATAGCACTTCTACACTGGTCAGATTTTTGTCTGTTAATCTCATGTACTGTCATAAATGTGTCAACAGTTCTGTTCTGTCCTTGTGTGTGTGTGACCCTGGATCTGTGAAAGAGGCTAGAAACCATACCTCTTTTTACATGGCAGAGGTGGTGGGAAGAGTACTGCAAGTAACAGTCCGTATGTGTGGGTTTTCTGTACACACTGAAATCAATCATCCCTCCATCTCCACGTTTGACCAGTGTGTCTAGGAAGGGCAGGCTGTTGTTCTCTACCATCTCCATAGTGAATTGAACTGATGGTGTGCGAGGAAGGCCTTCACATGTCTCTTAACCATTATGCAGAACATGTCATCGACATATCTCTTCCACATACTTAGTATCTGGCTATTTCATCTCCCACTGGTGCTACTTGGTATCCGCTCCTCCATCAAAACTGACTTGAAGTGCACCACAGCTGAGCTGGTTTATGGCACCACACTCCGCCTTCTGGGTGATTTTCCATCATCCAAGAGCACAGCAGCTGTTGTGCCGGACCCACTGTCCTATATGGAACGACTCAGGTCCACCATGTCACGTCTGACTGCTACACCACCCCGCCACCCCTCCAAGTTCTCATCCCGAGTACCTGCCAGCCTCACCTCCTGTACTCATGTCTTCATAGGACACGATGCAGTTCGCTAGTCACTTCAACGACCCTACAATGGCCCATTCACTGTCATCAAATGCAGGGCCAAGTATTACATCATTCAAGTGAATGGAAACAAGTATTTCGAGTTAAAAATTCGTGGGGCTGCCACCCCAACTCGAAATACTTGCTCCCTTTGGTCGCAGCTCTGTCACTCACAATAGGTAAATATGGCATTGTGTCATACACCTCAGCAACCTCAGCACACACACACACACACACACACACACATGTACGCCACTGTCACCAGACACATGAGACACACACCACACACAACACACACACGCACACTGCACACCACACACACCACATACACGCACACTGCACACCACACACACCACATACACACACACACACACACACACTGCACACACCACACACTGCACACACCACACACACATGCACACTGCACACCACACACACACCACATACACACACACACACACACACTGCACACACCACACACGCACAACACACACACTGCACACACCACACACACCACATACACACACTGCACACCACACACACCACACACACCTTCTCCTTCCTCCTTTATACACCTTGTCCACAATTGGACGTTGGGCGACATCACGACAAACATCAGACAGGGTTGGTTGAGCTAGCTGGCAGATGTAGCTGGTGGATAGCAGACCGCCACTGGGCTCTGTCCTTCACTAGGTCTTCCCAGTTGGTGATCTTGGACAGGTCCCTATTGACAACGTCTATCCAGCGGAGTGAGGTTCCTCCAGGCTTCCTCTTCTTGCCTCGTGGCCGGCATTTCAGCACCTGTCGCTGTGGCCGGTGGGCTGGCATCCTTTGGAGGTGACCAAACCATTGCAGTCATCTCAGTTTCACCTGGTCTTCCACTGGTATTTCGCCTACTTCTGCCAAAATATCGTCATTTCTTCTCTTGTTCCACAAGGTCACTCCAATAATGTTTCGCAGGCACTTCATCTGGAAGGCATGCAATCTTGTGAGGTCCTGCTGAGTGACTGCCCATGTCTCCAATCCATACAGAAGTACAGACATTACCATCACTCTGAACATATGAGCCTTGGTCTTCTTACTCACACTTCGACTTCTAAACACCTTCCTCCTCCACATCTGGTACACTGTGGCTGCCTTCTCCAATCGTGTGCTCACCTCTCCATCTACTCTAGCAGTCTGCCCCACTTTACTCTCCAGATAGGAGAATTCTTCCACAGCCTCCAGTGCATTGCCCCTAAGTGTGCTTGTTGGTTGGTCATCATCAGTACCTGCTCCGATACTCATAATCTTTGTCTTCGCTCCATTGATGTCCATCCCCCACTTCATACAGGTCCTGTCCAGAGTGTCCACCATAAAATGCAGCTCTTCTCTGGTTTCCTCCACGGTAGACCCTGGTATCCAGGATTGATGACATCATCCTCTGCTTTACCAGAATATAATCCTTGAGGCTGGGTGGTTTCCTGGCATCTGGGGGGTACCATGTCGCTTGATGGATACGTTTGTGGGCAAAGAAGGTATTGGTAAGGCATAGACCATTGGCACATGCAAATGAAACAAGCCTTTCACCATTGTCACTAGTTGTAGCCTCAAGTCCATAGGAACCAACTACTCCATGCAGACCCTCACTTACCGATGCATTGAGATCACCCATTAACATCACCTGCCTGTTACCTCTTGCCAAGATGCAGTTGAGATCCTCATAGAACTGGTCCTTCTCTTCAGCATTGTCCTGGTTGGTGGGGGCATATGCTACTACAATCATCAGTGGGCCAACTCGTGTCAGAAACTCTGCTATCAGGATTCTAGCTGATATGCTCTGGTGGTGGCGCAGTGCTTCTCGTGCTTGTGGTGACAGTGCTAGCCCTACACCCTCGACACCTCGACCATCCTGCCTTCCAGAGAATAGCAGAGTATATCTGCCTTCTTCATTTAGCAGCATTTCTCCCTCGCCACTGAGGTGGGTTTCTGTTACTGCTAGGATGGATAGTCTGTACTGTTTCATCTCCATTGCCAGCTGTTTGGGCCTTCCTATACCGTGAAAAGTACGCACATTCCAAGTTCCAAACCTTTGTACTTCGTGAGCGCTCAATAGTCTGTTCTTAACTTCTTTTCTTTTCGTCCTTGGTGGCGTTTTCTTCTGGTCCTGTTTCCTCTTTCCGCACTTCTGACCTGCCTTCTGCGAAGACTCGTTGGTAGATACCGCGCTTGCTACCTGCTGCTCAGTCCCGTCCGACAGTTGTTGTCGCGATCCTGTTTTCCTAGCCCTTACCATAGTGGATGATCTGGCCAGCCTCAAGCCTGGTCCTGCACGCGTATCCCTAGTGCAGGTAAGGGTCTGAGAACTCCTCAGAAAATAACGGGAGGCCGTTGGGGCTACTGGTGCCCTCCTCCGCCCGCCAGTCGTTGGGGAGACGCATCCTTCATCCGCCTGCCGGAGTCCCGTTAGCTCCGAGTCAGGTCCTGTGGTTGCCTAATGCACCGGTGTGGCGTTGCTGTTCTTCGTAGCGAGGTCTTCACAGGATGTGTCTCCCCTCCGGTTTTTGGGTACCTTCGAGGTGTCATCGCAGCGTCGACTCGCCATTTGGTCACTTCTGCTTCGCGATTCTGTCGGGATCAGATCCCGATGTTGTCGCATTCTCAGGTCTGGAAACGGGTAGCAGTCCTCTTCTGATAAGCATTACCTAGGTTCTGCTAGGCCAGTTGAGCGCCCGCTTTGTCGCATCCGCCATCTTGATTTTCACAGCTGACACACACACACACACACACACACACACACACACTGCACACCATACACACACACACCGCATACACACACACACACACACACACACACACACACACACACACACACACACACACACACACACACACACACACACACACACACACACACACACACACACACACACACACACACACACACACACACGACACACATGCACAAAGAAATCTCCAGCGAAGACAGATACACGACTGCTTACAACAGCACATTCATTTACAGTAAGCATTTATAGAAACATAATGTACCAAGGAACTCACAGTCACGAGAGTAGACAGTGCTCTGTGATAGCAACAGCTACGTATGTAGTTTGCTACAGAGCAGTACGCGTGGACCAGGTTCTGAATAGCATTTAGAAGGGCAACCGTGCGAACTAAGCTTTTCAATGCTAGAAACAGTTGAAGAATGTTAGCATGTACATATCACGGCGCTCACCAGTTTCTAAGTTACTCCTGTCATGTGTTCCAGGCGGTGGAGTGAAGTCCTCCGAGGCGGGCGCGGATATTATCGACGAAGGCACGGAGCAAAGTCGATGACCTCAGAGCTACCATGAGGGGACACCTGCAGTTTATAAGACCAAGTTCAGTAAAGACTGGACTAAGAAGTGGCCTTTTATATGTGAAGTCCAAGGAAACCCTTATCTTTTCGAATGTACCCTATGCAAGAGGCAACTTGGGTGTGAGCACCAGGGTCAGCATGATGTCGAGAGGCATATTGGCAAGGAGATGCACAAGAAGAATGCCAAAGCTGCCCAGACTCAAACTAGAGCAGATGTTACCTACCATTTAGTACAGTGGGAATACTACCTAATCTCAAGCCTACAGAATTCTTCACCTTGGCAGCTATGTGACCTGTTCGGCGCTGACTCTTTGTCCGTTGACCAGAAGTGCTGTAGGAGTCTGTTCCAGGATCAGAGGTGGAAGAGAATGTCCAAAGTTTGCTAAGACGTTGTTTAGAAGCCGGTTTTCGATGTCCCTTGCTCTCGCACACGGTCCACTTCCGGCTGAATAAAATGGCCGACAGTATAAATTCCCTATACCCAATACTTCGCCCAATACATTCAATATAAATGTAAGCACTGATGTACAACCGTAGGTTCACGCATTATATATATATATATATCGTTCAGTAACATGAAGCCATACGAAAATGCCGATTTGAAAACAATATAGGCATGTAATTTCTAAGTTCTTAGTTTCACAAGTTACAAGTACACATGTTTTTGGTTACGCAAGTATGATTCTAACGAAGGTGGTGGAACATTAAAAAAGTACTAGTTTGTGAACTATAACAACAAGTATGGCAGTTAGTGAGTAGAGCACCTACTAAATAGTATTTCCCGACTGGCTGTAGAAGAACTTTTTGGTTCTTCTTAAAGTCCAGATATACAAACTGCTGAAGAATCTTTCCAAATGCCCATTCGATGCTGATACGAACAGCACTCATGGAGCAATTGAACTCTTGCTCAGATGGAGTAAGGTGTAGGCCACGAAAAGGGGACAGGATGTGGCTCGATACACCATAAGCAGGGTTCCCATACAGCACATAAGATGTGCTGGGCTGGCTGAGCTGTTGCAGCTTGTTTGGCAGTCAGTCCACTTGCCGACAACATGAATGCATCATGCCATCTCCCTTCATTAGGTCCAAACATATGTGCAATTAGGCCATTGGGAGTTACGAAAGACTTCACATATATAGGATAGAATGAAACAAGTATTTCGAGTTAAAAAAAACTCGTGGGACGCCAGGGCGCCCCTGAACCTCGAACTACTTGCTAGCAATTATCCCATGTACGTTCAGTAAATCAGATAGTTGGGGGTACAGTATTGTTGTTGGCCTGAAAGATACATCAAGACACACTAGACCGTTGGGTTTGCAAGAGTTTCAAGTCTCCAGAGCAGCCAGTCATATCCAGTGAAAGCATCCCTACCAAACTGTCAAATGTTTGCCTACTGCTTTTTTATCTATATGACATTCTGAATGAGCAATTGTTACTTTGTGCCTGGAGGAGGAGTGTGCTGGCTAAAAGGCTACCCTATGATGACTCTATGAGCGAATCATGGCTATAATTATGTGTCACGACTCGCTGGTCTCCCATTATTGGCCTACGGATCACTAGACTTCTGTTGTATTTAGGGCTGTATCTCGCAGAAAAACAGTTAAGTAAGCTTCCTACCACAATAATATTACTTAAACATGTCCTAGAAACACTTTTCGTTCTTTGGATACAAGGCGAAATCTAAAGAAAGATGGTTTTGAGCCTGGCAAACACAAAGCGTCGAGCGCGCGGCCATTTTACAATGTCCGTCAGTGATAATTGGAGCTGTATCTCGCAGAATAGACGTTCCTTAGGCTTTTTATTAGTATCACTCTATTAACACATGTTTATGACCACATTTCGTTCGATTCAAACACGGTGAAACGTCAATAGAGAGGATTTAAAGCTTTGTAAAGATTGACGTGAGCGCCGCCATTTGCAATGACAGAAATATATATATATATATATATATACATATATACGAACATGAAGCCATACGAATACCTAAATCTGAAAACAATATAGGGGCGCCTTTGGCGCCCCAAAAAGAACAAGTGACATCAGCCAAACAGCAAAAACAGTTAAAACTATCATACCTGGAACTTCAGACAGTGCACCCTTTTGTGCCTGCTGTACATGATGCGCTGATTGATGGTTGGTCGCGAAATTGGGCGTACTGTCCCATCGATAAAGCCAATACACTGACTCAAAGGTGCCCCCTTGTCTTGAATAGTTGCTGCAAAAGTTGATGGATCCATCCACACTAGATTGAGATTCGTCAGTAGGTACCCAAAATGATTATGTATGTCATCCATAACCGAAGTACATATAACGTGGAGACTCAAGAGACATGCACCATACAACTAGTAAGACAAATACACAACTGACCTCGTTAAATATGAAACTCTCAATTCATACTCTGATCGACCAAATAACGGTACCAAGTCACAGAGTCTGTTGGGGTAACTTAGTCTACGAAGCATGACAAGCATTGCTTCCATGCCAGTAGCTTTTGTCCCTTGGGAGCACTTGTACTCTTGTAGGAGCTCCAACGCAGCTGCCAGACGTGTCAAATTGCCTCTACTAAATCTATGTCAAGTAGGTTTGAAAAACAGCTTCATGTGAAACTACTGCATTCTCATCCTGCACTAGCTATGCAATAAGCGCCATTCGCTAACCTGAACAGTCTTTCGCATTCCAAGTCACTTAAATCCTCGAGGTTCACTCTAGGGCCAATAAACTGCTTGGGTTTGACTACCAGGTCCAATAGAACGAGGTCCAAGTCGTCATCTTTGCTACTCGAGGGGGAGGAACTGCTGTCCGCACAGTACATTGCCTCTAAAACTGTTTTAACTTCTTTTCTGTACTGAGTACCAAAGACAAACACATTGTAATAAAGAGCACAGGCCCTAAATCACAGCAATTTCACCATACCTTGTAGAGTACGCCATCTTTTCTCATTGTACACTGATCTAAAACGCTTCCACATGCCGTAAACGGTGTGATGTCATTAAAATTATGTCATCGTACCATTCAACGTTCAACGTAAGCGCAGATCTAAAACTCTCTATTATATGTGAGTGGATTTGACAAAATTGGCCACTTGTTCCTACGTATAAAGTGTCACTATGGACGAAAACATGCAACCGAGTGATGTTTTCAGTAAATTCGGATTTTTGCATCTTTTGTACCTGTGGTATTGTCCCAACACCCTGGCCAAGTTTGAAATCCGTAGTCCTTTCCTGCGCTTCAAAGCAGGAAGAATACTTACGCCATCACCATGTTTACGGATATAATAATGGAAGGAATTTGGGCCATTTTCTCACAATTGCATCGGGCGTATTTTAGTATTTTATGCAAGCGTATCTCGGGAACAGGAGTAGCTATTGAAGCGCAACAAAGTGCAACGAAGAGCTCTTCTACTGTGCTTCCATCCAGTACCACTAGCAACTCTGAGAATGTGCAAACTGTGTACAGGATAAGCAAGTTAATGTACTGGGCTGTTGTGCAAATGTTTGTCAAAATATTTGGACTCTATTCATGTCCGCTTCAATCATTTGCGTTCATTCTTGCCTATGAAGTGTGTTCACAAGTGTGTTGATGAATTACACAAAATTAGCTGCAATTGCTACTATATATCGATAACACAGCAGAAACTGGAAGGATAGTCTTGCGTAGCCCAGACCCTTTCCTTTCCGGTTATTGCGCAATAACCGGGTGGAAAGGGTCTGGGAGTTTTCTCAAGTGTAACTGTTCGATGTCCGTGGGAACCCGGACAAGGTGTGAATCTAACACCTCTTTGATGTGGTACCACAGTCGTCACAAGCTAGTCAGCGAAAAAGGCGGTGAGTGTTTGTGCGAGCGAAGACGAACGGGAACGAGACCGTATTACCGCAATAGTGCGTGTAGCTGTGGCCGAAGCAGGGTTCCAAGATCTAAAGCCAGAGCAGATGCAAGTCATCTTAGAATTCATCAAAGGTTGTGATATTTTTGTGTCGCTTCCTACTGGCTACGGTAAATCTCTTATTTACGAATTGCTGCCCTTGTCATTGAGCGAGTGCAGGGAAGACCTGAAAATACATCTGCCGCTGTTTGCAGTTGCTTACAGAAGTAGCAGTTCGCCATCTCAGTCTTCGACGTGCACGCGCATCTCCGGTGTAATACCTAATCAACACCTCTGAATTATTGTCCCACAATAGTGTTAAGTAAACAGTGGCTGTGCGTGGGTGGAACAGCTTATGCCGTTTGCAGCATATTTGGAATACCAACGTGGTCAGCTGGTGGCCCTCTGCGTCCGTCCTTCAGATCCGATAGACACACGAGGGAGTCTGTCGTGTGTCTACGTTCAGATGTGTCCGATCTCTGAGCTGTGTGTTGCCTAGAGACCAGGAGATGGAGCGTTGGTTGCGAGTAGCAGCTTACGAAGGAGACCTTCCGAAAGTAAGAAGTCTTGGCAAGCAGGGCTGTCCGGCTAATGCACAGAATAAGGCCGGCTTCACTCCTCTTTTGTGTGCAGTGGAGAAAGGCCATTCTGATATGGTCCAGCATCTATTAGAGAATGGCAGCAGTGTAAAGGAGAGAGTTATGATATTCACAATGGAGAAATGCCAGTTACTGCAGAAGAGGAGGGCCGCAGAGGGACTGTTCAAACAGCAGGAGTTACGCGTATACTACCGTAACTCAATTCAGGAAGGCAGGACGAGAGCAGGATTAATTCTTAGAATGGCGAAGAATGGGAAATGAACTATGTCATAATCACTATACGTATGTGTGTTTCTCTATGCAAGTATTGTTTAATTTATTCTTGTCTAACTGTTTTATCGTGCTTGTAATCTTTACTCTTAACTAGAGGTTCACCTTTGTATCAGCTGCTTTCATGCAAGCTGTTTGGTGTTAATCTCTTAAAATAATGATGATGATGATGATGCTTAGGAAAACTCCCAGACCCTTTCCTTCCTATTATGCAACAGCAGAAATGGAGGAAAGGGTCTGGGCTACGCGAGACTACCGGAAGGAGCAAGTATTTCAAGTTGGGGCGGCAGCCCCACCAGTTTCTTAACTTGAAATACTTGTTTCAATCTATTGCCTTGTAGTGGGTTACTGCAAGCAATCGTCCCCTTCCTTCAATGTTCATCTCTTTTGTACTTTAATTTCTTTCTGTCCAGCTTCCATTTGGAAATGAAACAACCTGCACTGGTCAGTGTGCACAATTAATCACAGAATATTAGCAATATTGCATGATAGGTTTTATTGCAAAAAAAACATGTAGGAAATATGTCATGAAATGTGGAATGAAATTTGGTATTGAACTGCATATACCGTAAATATTCTAAAAAATCTAAATCTAAAGTTCACAAACTTCCAGCGATCTTGCCTTAATCGCTCTAAAAATTCGATTTATTGGCTATCTCAAACGTTTGGGAAAACCTGTAGTAGCAGCAAGCACAAGGATATCTTGCTGTTAATTTCACCTGCATGCCTGATGAACACGAATGCTTCTCCAATTCTGGGGTTCCACACCTCCTTGTTGACATGATATCTGTGAATAACGCAAGATACTGTGATAAAGAAAGAACCAGCGGTGGCCATTTTCTATACAGAGCCTTCCTAAAAATGGCGGCAGAGAACACTTCAATTTGCAAAAATGCTCTATTTTCACAAGAAGACAGCAAAGATCATATTGCCTCATAAATTTCAAAAAGTTAGATTTGAAAAGCAGAAAAAATTCACGAATTTTTACATACATTCTATCTTGAATTATTACTCAGAATCATGTTGGTTTATTGGTACTTTATCCAACACAGTTGATCTATGATGAGTACAATGAGTATTCTGAATCTGCTGACAATCCTGGAGATGACTCAGTGCTAGCAACGTTCACCTGGGTAGAACATCTTTTCACCTTCCTGTTCTTCTGGCAAACTGCTTTCAAAGTGTCCACAGCAGCCATTCAGTACATTCTGAAGTTCCTTATGTACGTTTTACACTCTCTAGGAATAGACTTTAACCAGGATCACTTGATCCCGCACCCATAGCCATACCTTTAACGAAATGTACACTTTGTAAAATTCTCGAACTTACTGAATATCAAAAGTAGCAGACGGGTGTTGCATGTTCTAAATGCAGCTCAGTTTACGATCTTGACCTCTGTCTATCTAAGCATAGACACAGGAGGGAACTGGACTGGCAGCGATGCATGGAACCCTCGAAGGAAGGCTGCTTGCCGTATTGGACGTTTTCGAGACTGGAGTTTATCAGAACTTGTTTTCCAAAAGGGGTAAGCGACGGACAGAGGAAGTTCATCGTTTCAAGCAGGCGATTCGCTGAGAGAACCAGTGTGAACCCCTTCAGCAATTTTGCACACAACTATTTCAAGACATACGTAGTTGCATAACGGAATAATCAGCTTCTGTGGACGTAAGAAGAGAGAAGTCCTACAAACTTTTCTATCAGAAGCGGATCAAGGATCTAACTACGTTATGGAATGATTTCCACGTTATTTTTCAGTTGCCTCAGCCAGCCCCGATATGGACTCAGACTGTCAACAGACTGCTATTTAATGAGGCACTCGTTGCAAGCATTGGGGAGGATGCAAGCCATCAGCCAAAGGTAACTTCTACCAGTTTGCCAAGTGCTGAACTGGGGACTGATGAAGAGAACACAATCTGGTATATGGCTGGTTACGTACCCTTCAATTTGATGGTGTATGAGAGAAAGGACACACAGGATGATGCCAATATTCCAGACTGTCTTAGTGCAATGGCAGTTTCAGGCCCTGTGGACGCCTTTTATGCGTACACGCATGAGTGGACAAAGTCTGTTAACAGAGGAGGCCTGTTTTAAGGTCAGCACTACAACTTTCACCTTTTTCTGACAACTGTAGATTCTCATTAGAGGTATTCCACCCCAATATTTGCTTGGAGGAAGTGTAAGCAAGAGGATGTACATGACCATATCTAGAATGATGAAGACCTGATCTCTGAGTGGAACGTTTTGTTAGGCCATCTATCACATGACAATGCAAGGCTGCTGTTAACGGAGATAATAGATTTGTGGCTGACTATCCGTTCACATGCGTTTGCAAAGCAAATAATGGAAGAACACAAGCAAGACAAGAACAAATTAATAAAGGAAAGTGTAGCATTAAGGAAACAAATGTAGTAATAAGAGAACTGTAAAGATATAACATGCTGAAAGTTTGTAATTAGTCTAAGAATTTTACTTCTGTGCATGTGCCACTTTCTTCGCTTTGAGAGGGGGGTATGGTCAATCTTTGGCTCTGCTGTAGTTAGCACTTTCCGCTTCACTTTTGGGATTCCCCGTACTTCATTAAGTGCTGATGAGGCAGGATATTGATCAATGATCTACGTAGTAAAGAAGAAAGGGCATGCGAATTTAACCTTCTAAGCACTAGATCTATGATGGAACTACACAGCTGCAGCAGTTTACTCGCCACAGTTAACATCTAAAGCTCATGAGTGGGACACAAAACATGTGCATTGCAAAATGCTCTCCTTCGAAAGTCTTGGTAGTAAAGCAGAGAGGACAAGTCGTTTTCACTTCTATGCACTAGATCTGCAATAGACCGAGACATCTGGAACAGCTTACTCACCACATTTATCTTCTGAAGCAAAGGGAAGGGACACAAAGCTTGATTCTTGCTGCGCTTTCTTCTTCGTAGCAAAAGCCACACCTCGCTTCACCAGCCAGTAAGCACTGATTAGCAGCTTCGAGTGGTAATAGGGCCATATGTGCCTGAATGCGGTGATTATCCTGAATTCAAGTACAGTATTAGTCCGCTTACTAGTTCCTAACGACTGTTGCTATGATACCGCCCCTGTACAAACCTCATACATGCATTTTTATCCGTTGTGTGTACAAATCTATATTGAGGCTACGCACTTCCGGTTTTGTGTTGCCAGTCCCATTCCCTCCTTTGTCTATGATCTAAGAGGGCAAATGGAACATTTGAGGTCAAGAAATGTTCTTATGTGAAGTGGCCAAATCATCCTCACAAATTACAAGAAGCGCCTGCAGTAGTCATATAATAAGCATGTACAGATTAAAAGGGAAATCTGGAATGCGTACTGTCTATCGACCTATAAAAATCAATCATGCTTAGAGCATTTGAAGCGGTGCAGCGAGGATAGGTCAGCATACGATGAGCTTCAGAGATGTATGCTGTGCCCAGGACAACCTTACAGGATAGAATATCCAGGAAGGACAGCCTCAACGCCAGAAGTGAAGCAGGCAGACTGCTCACAGGTGAGGAACAGAGTAGACTGGCTGACTTCCTCATCACTTGTGCCTCAACAGGCTATGCAAAATCACGAAAAGATGTGCTAGCCATTGTTCAGCAGATCGTGGACTCCCGCAATCCGGGTACACTGGTTATGAAGGGATGGTGGGCCTCCTTTCAGAAGAGGCATCCAAGTCTGACGCTGAAACATGCAAAGGCATATGCACGGGCAGTGGCAAATAACAGCAAAGTATTTCATAGATATTTTGACTTATTGGAAAAGACTTTGCGTGAAAACAAAATCGCTGATCGCCCTGCACAGATCCAACTGTGATGAGACCGGCATGCCCCTCATGCACAAACCACCAAAGGTCGTCGCAGGTTTAGGACAGAAACACCCATGTTCCATCACAGGGAGCAACAGATCCCAAATGACAATCCTTTCATCAACACAACTTCGTCAGTTAAGGCTGCATGCTTTTGGCCACCTTGCCTGCCATGATGGTATCGCACACAGTGCAATGGTCTACATACCAGAAGTACAATAGATTAGACAAAATGACATGAAACACAGTTATGTATGCAATAATGTAATGGTTTTTCAGTTCCATATAAGTAACACTGTGTGATACATGACTATTCTTCTTTATCAGAACTAGCATTCAGATCTTCCTCCCCAGGATGCAGATAATCCACAATTGATCCCGCGATTGAAGCACCAATGTCAGCATCACCGTACAGTATGATGCCATTGCTTGCTGCTTTAAAGCAGACAATGGCAAACTGACTTGGATTTGATGAGAATAAAATAAATGTGCAACTAGTGCAAATATGTACACTAGCAAATGTAGTGCAAATTTGGGATACGAACATGGTACATGGACTCTTGGAGATGATGAAGATTTCAAAACCAAATGTAAGATCAAATTTACTGAGGGTAACTGCACAACTCAAACCGACCTAGCAGCTTGTGAGAAGACAGGCAGATGATAATTCAGAATTAATGGAATTAACCCTACTTTAAACCAATTCAATATTCCGTCATCGACCCAATGCATAATCTGTTTCTGGGCACAGGCAAACACATGCTGGAAATGTGGTTGGAATTAGACATTCTGACAAAGACAAACTTATTGTGTTCGGAAAAGTGCATGCATAGTTTCTTAATCCCAGATGGCATTGGCTGACTGCCAACCAACATTGAAGGCGTAATTGCAGGATTTATTGCAGATCAGCGGAGGAATTGGATCCTCATATTCTCCCCAGTTTTGTTGTGCGGCCTCATAGAGAATGAGCACCGGAGGGATCCTTGATGCTGTTTGTTACAGCATGTTCCATATTTACATCTAGGATTCTGCGCCTTACTCGTGCTAAAGAAGCTGATGATCGCATATTGTCATTTTTCAAAACCTACCTGCATCTGTATAAGAATAAGTCTTGTACCATGAACATGCATCTACATTTTCACCTGTTGCAATGTATTCATGATTATGGTAGTACTAGTGGGTTTCGGTTGTATGTGAAGCTTCATGCAGCATGATTAGATAGCGTCCACAAGTAGTGCAGGAAACTCAGGTTCAGAGGCAATTGGGGCAGCTCGTGAACATCACTAACAACCTGCCAACACTGAACAACACCAGAAAGCTAGTCTGCACACCACACAATGTAGTGCAGTTGAAGGGCAATGCAGGGTTTGCCACAGAGAATGTCTCCAATAGAGCAGTGGAGGAAGAGATTGATGAGAGGAAAGAGGTTTAGCTTGAAGTCTTTCTTTACTACTAATCAACCCTTTGAACTTGTCCCATACGATGATGAAGAGCTGCCGAAGTTCAAACCTGCACCACAGTTCTTGGTATGACAGTCCTTGGTATGAATGGTATGATGATGTCCTTGGGTAAGACAAGCTCTACAAGATCTGCCCACTGCTGGAGTCAATCAGTGTGAACTGCCAGCAACACTATAGGCTACACAGAGAGTTTCTGTTGATGAGGCTATGGTGGCATTCAAGGGACGATCCACAATGAAGCAATATGTTCCAAAGTAACCCACTAAACATGGGCACTCTGCGATGCTCACTGTGGTTACATGTGCAATTTTGATGCGTACTGTGGGGCAACACCAGGCGTACCAGAGCATGGATTGGGTCAAGCAGTTGGCCGGAAGGTAGCATAACCTGTACTTGGCAAAGGACATTTCCTCTTCTATGACAACGTCTTCTCATCTGTACTCTTGGCATTGCACTTGTTGATCAAAAATACCTACCCTGTCGCCACTACACGAGTGAATCTGACGGATTGGCCCAAACCACTGAAAGCCATGAAGAAGCTCAACCGTCAACTCCAGCGGGGACAACACCATCATGGATCCGTCTGGTGCACTTGTTTTTTGATAATGCAGGAAGTAAACTGCTACTTTATGTCGTAGGGCAATGGAATTGGTGTAGCAGCAGGTTCGTGACTACATTAGAGCATGTCTATCCACATCTTCATCACCATCTGCTGCTGATCATGTTTCAATTGTACCATCATCACCATTTTATCTGTGGCTGGGTCACCTACATCTACAGCTTCTACAGCACTTCAACCCTACCTTCCTCCACGGGTAATTTTGTTTAATTTGTGGCTTAACTAAAGCTTCCACTATGCAGCTGACAAATGTCTGTGTGGCTGAAGCTTGTTTTCAGATTAGTTTATTGCTACATCCCATCTGCCTGTTTGCTGAGTTAGTCTCTATGTAGCATTGTGTCTCGACTCTACCACACCTGTTCCATGCGTGTATACTCGTCCATGTATACTCATACAAGCACACAGCAGACACAGCACACCAGATGTGTACATGCAAGTACACCAGAGATGAGATATATTCTTTGTGTGTAAAGTCAGGTCCATCCCACAACAAAGGTCGGAAGAAACGATGCCATGTCTGCATCGGCTGCAAAAGTCGACAGCAGTTGTAAATATTGTAGGCAGCCACAACAGAAGAAAGCATGTGTAAACAGAAAACGTGTCAACTTGTAGTGATTGTAGCTGAATTATCTAACCGTAGACATTTCCATTTTAAGCCTTTTTCATAGTTTGCTTGTTTTCCATGGTTTTTGGCATATTAGGGTAAGTGCACAGCAGAATCTTACAATTGTGATCATTATATTATACAGTTTATTGCGAGTCATCTTAGAGATGCTCATATATCAGTACATATGTATTATGTGGGTGAGTGTTGTCTCACTGTATGTACCCATTCTGGAAAACTTTAAGCTGGATGAACCATATAAGAGTGGAGCACAGCCTTGCCAGCCCATTTTCTTGCATGCAGAGTATCGCAATCCAGCTAGTATAGAGGCATGTCAAGATAGTAAACAACACCATGTCGTGTCAAATTAGGGTTAGTGTCCAGAGGCTATCACAGCATATATCCATTACGCCAGAGAATAAATATTGTGCCAAATGTTGAAGTACATTTTTAGTACAATTAAACAGTTACAGCAATTCACACTGCAAATGAAAAGCAGTACTATCTATATAATATAATTAAGTGTGTTTGCTTGTTTGTCTGTTCGTTCGTGATTCGGGCAAAAACTACCGCATGTGGATTATGGCAAACATTGTTTACATAGGGTGAACCGTGTGGTTAATCACGTTCTTCTATGTTACCATGACTACGCATGTGACTGTGCGTGATGTGCGCGTGATTTGAGAGCTGGATTGAACAGAAATGCAGAATTCATCCTGCCTCTCTGAAGCATTTACGAAGAAAAGCGTTTTTCTTTGCAGCAAGACGTCTGTGCGTGGCGTGAGGAAGGTTACGTGGTCATTTTCAAGGGCTTGTTCGAATGAATTATGACGTTTCAGCAGGAAGTCACGATATTGTCATGTAATATGCCTACCTATTTCACCATTGCTTCCACTAAACGGCTGTGCCACAGTTGTCGAGAAGGTTTTTTCGTGGGATGAAGATAAAAATGGTTAGTCAACTGAATCCTCTAGCTTCTCCATGTGGGCAAATACTGTGCAAGGTTCCTATCTAGAATTATACGACCCTAAACATTCCTAACCATCGAGTAGCCGCAGTTTTCTCATCATAGCTTCACAGCGGAATGGAACTTTGCCCACATGGAAAAGTTAGATAGCACAAATGCGCATCAAATGATGCCCTTTCCTTTGGTCTGAGACTTTCCCTTCAATGTGGCAACGGCATTTACCTCCATTTTGGTGCCTTCACTATTGTCGATATAACTCGCTGTAATAGAGCTCTATTAACAAAAGTCATGCACAGAGTTACAAAGGGGTACTTTGTCTCTTCCGCAGTACTTGTCCTGTTCTGATCTAGCTGTAGCTAGCACTACCAACAAGCATTGGAACCCTAGTGCAATCACTTGATGAGCTCATTCAGATGGTGTATCCAAACATCAGTGTCAATGCAAAGAACACCAAGTGGTTGGGTGAGCGTGCTATACTTGCTCCTTTGAATAGCATAGTGAACAGCGCTAACCAACAGATGACACATAAGTTTGCTGGAGAATCTGTAGTCTACAGGTCAGTTGACACAGCCATTTCAGAGGATGAAGCAAATCATTTTCCTGTTGAGCTTCTTAACTCTATTGATGTGTCAGGGTTACCACCACACACCTTATGCCTTAAGGTTGGATTCCCTATCATTGTTCTGCGCTCACTAGATCCGCCCCACCTAACCTATAATGTATGCTGAGCACAGCTACTACTAAGGATTGGTACAAATTATAGGAGTCATACGTATGATCATTAGTCACAATTCTGTAATGTGCTTGGGCCTGAGTTGATGTGAATTACAGAGAGAAGACAAGATGGGAGCCCTTGGGATAAAACTTGCTCATGAGGCACTGTACACACACACCTAGAGGCAGTGCGTATACACATTGCTAATATTAATACAAGTGACACTCAGATCTAATTGGATACACTAGGCTAGCCACTGCATGATTCATACTGTCGTGTGCCTCAGGTGATCGTTTTGGTGGCCACACAATCATATAAATAGCAGCTCCCAGCATCAACCACCTTACCTACGCTTACTGCATGCTTACTGCTAGAGCAATGGCCACTAAAATACTTACCACATGAAAGGTGGAACGTTGAATGTCTACCAAGCCGATCGTGAGCTGGTCAGGTGGAGGGGATCAAAGAGACGGACAACAAGAAGCCTGTGTCACTTCCAGCACTATTGTCAAAAAGGCCTGGAGTAATGCCGCTTTGAACACAAAGCTATCTACAACCTCCCGTAACACCACCCTTTGGGATATGCTGGAAGTTCTACTTGGACGGCTGCAACAAACAGGGCTGCCATTTCATTCATTGGAAAACAGACTATGAGGCAAAGCAATAGTAGCTGAACTCTAAACACTACCACAAACGGCTTTCTAAAAGCCACCACTGGCCAGAAAATTATCTAGCTGTATACTACGTAGCTACCTATACCACACCTTGTGTCGCACATGCATTGCGCTTGGTCTTCTTTGCCAAGTAGTGTAGTAGGTTCCTGGAAAGAAGTGGTGGAAGGAATTTCTACAGCGTTGGCCATGCCTATCTGAAAGGAAGCCACAGCACTTTCCAAACAACCGGGCTCAGGCATCCACACTGGAAGTGATGGACAAGTACTTCCAAAACCTGCAGGTAACTACAAATAGGTGCTACTTGTGCATGTATAAAATAATGTTAGTTAGTATACAGTAGGCAGAGTTGTATCTAAAAGAATAAGAATGTAAAGTGTAACTACCTTGTGTCTAAATAGGAACTTTTCCGAAAGCATAAACTGGACAGGATGACTCCGAGTGAACAAGGAAGGCGCATTTGGAACTGCAATGAGACAGGCATTTGCACAGCAGTTGCATCACAGAAAATCATCACACGAAGGGGGGATAAGGATGTCCATGAAACGGGAGGGGGCAGCAGCAGAGATTACATCACTATTCTAGCTGGTGGATCGGGCATTGGAGAGAGGTTGCCTCCCTACATCGTGCACAAGGGTAAAAATCTACAAGCAACTCACACTCAAGGTGGTCCTCCAGGTACACATTACTCCCAATGAGGACGTTGTCGCTTCGCTCTCATGTTTCATACAGTGGTACGTGTTCAAATTTACATCGCAAGAAGGAGTATAACTGAGGTAAGTAAAGGTACCCTGTGTTTTGCATTGTCCCATATCGCTAGCGGCGTTGGTAGAAGACAAGACTCCAAAATCAGTCCGGAATTAGGCGCCCTTACCTTACACAATTTTACTCAATAACTCTACACAAAGTACAACAATGCACAATGGTTCACACCACAGTCCCTACCAGATTAAACTGCAATATCACCTTTTGTGTCAACATTGCAGGGTCTGTGAAGACTCAAAACCCACATTACTGGATTCATTGTTCAAACTGATGTTTAGCATGGCAAGAAAGTATATGCTTTCGTGAACCATCTGCAATGGCCACATGACTCCAATTTGACAATAAACATTTTGGAGGAAGTACTCTCAGAGTGGCACCACAACCAACTCCCAGAAGTCCTATATCTATGCTATCTAATCTATCTATCATATCTATTTCTGTTACACTTTTATGTACCTAGCTGCCTCCACATGCTCATTAGAAAGAACAAGCTTGTAATGAGGATCCAAGAATGTACCAGCTACGTAGGGTGAATCAAAGTCAACACAGTGAGTGTCCTGCATCTTCCTAAATTAATTGCTTGTTCAAGTCGCAAAGCATGCAGCCAGAAACCATTGCTAAATCGGGCTTTTGCCCCATTTCTTCCAGGTGCATGCTAAGCTCGATAAGAACAGAGATGACAGTTGAAATTGTTGTCATGTCCTCAGCACTTTCCAAGTTTGTGTAATGAGCAAATGGTTCAAGCAGCTGCTTGTAGTTCTCAAGCATTTTCCAGTCACTGTTTTGCAAGCAGTCTCAAGTCAACTCTGCACACACAGCTGAGACACAAACATGCAACTTGAGTAAACGAGACACTACCAAAAATCTCGAGCTCCATCACGTAGGGCAGTCTACTACTAGCTTTTATCAGACAACTGAATCAGTCTCTCTGTACCTTTGGTGGATCTATTAAACTTTGCTACCAAGTTGCGCACCTTTGAAATAATATTTTACTGGCAATGAATATATCCAGCCATGGCCCATCACTGACGGCCCATCACCAACCAACTCACAGACAGACCAACACACAGAAGATGCTCCTGTCCTGGCCTAGTCTATTGCGCTAGACCAGCTCAGCATTTCTGTGTATAAATGTGATAGAGGTCTATCTCGACAGACCAACCCTGGACCCCCACTATAACTTCAGCACTTCCTTGAGCCTGGTCCTACCCTCTACAGGATTGTGACCAGGTCATTGAATCATGTGAATCATGTTGAATTCCGTCAATGAGGTGTTGGGGAAGAGGAGGCAATAGAGAGTTGGGGGAGGTGAACCTGATAGCAGTTGTCTACACAATCAGAGTCTTCAGCTGTGTGCTATTTAGAGACCAGGTAGGTGCAGTACTAATTCATTGGGTGCTTGAGGGATTGCGGGACTGTCCACTCGTCCGCTGTTTTACCTACTGGGATAGAACAAAAGTCAGCTTGCGCGTTCGAGCAAAGAAACAAAGTGATTATGCAAGTACATTATGTACACTATAGATCTCCACGATCCAGGCAAGAACTGCACCAAGGATGGTGTGCATTGTGTGTGATGCTCTTGCATAAAACTGTATATTGTTTATCATCGGTTTGTGAACAGCTTTGTATCAAAAGTCTATCAGTATGTATGTACAGTGTAGTTATGGCTATAGTTCACTTCTTTTCCAAGTATGGAATTTTGTATAGGTGCTTAACATTTCTCTTGCCATACGTGCGCTTCCATCAGAGAAGGGAGCTTCTTCGCGAAGTCCAAGATGACCCTCCAGAAGTGGCTGATCTTGCTATACTGGTATACAAATCAAAGGATAAACCTAACCCTCCTAAATTGTGAACATTAACACTATCTACAGATGGCGGTGTCCAACATGCCACAAATGTGTTACAATCCAAGAAGGCAGTTTCTTCAGCAAATTGAAGCTGTCACTCCAAAAATGGCTGGTTCTCTTCTATTGGTGGTCGAGACAGTATCCCAATACAGATGCTGCTAAAGAGGCAAAGTGGACATAAATTCAGTTGTAGCCATATACCGTTGGCTTAGGGAGGCATGCAGCACTATCAGCTAGTCAGCACACCAGCAAAGCTAGGTGGTGCTGGAGTAGTAGTACAAATTGGCGAGTCTCAAATTCAGCACAAATCCAAGGTATGCATAAGGTGGTACACAAAGTGACACATGTATCTAGGAACATGAGTGAATATGCACTTCCTTTTAATTTTGTCACAGTACCACTGGGGAAGAACCACCTCCAATGAAGTCTGTGTTTTTGGCATGGTGGACACCAGCAGCCTGCACTTGGATACATGGAGATTGTGCCATGCCGAGATGCCAGTACACTGCTCCCCATCATTCAAGCACACACACGCCCCAGCACTATCATCCACAGCGATCAGTGGAGTTCTTACAATTTACTGCTTTTCAGAAGAAGCCTATGGCGGAACAGCAGCTACCTGGGCAGTTGACCGACTCCGGAACAAGCGAATCAGCAGGCACTACTCCTTTGGCTTCAAAACCCACTAGTTGGAGTAGGAAGCGAGCCCGAAAGGCACAAATACACGCTATGAGGCAGAAGAGGTGGAGCAGTGATCTCCCTGCACCATTGCCTGGCCTACCAGGACAATCACCAGTGGTATCCTTCAATTTGACCGGGGAATTGTCTGTAGCCTCCCAAAACTTATGAGAAGAGTCATCTATGCTGCTCCCTAGCGTCTCTAGACAACCCCCCAGCATACCTACTACCACCAATCTTGACGAATCTTCAGATGCCACCACTGGTAATATAGCAGATGAACTTCTACCTCCAAATGATTGCTTGTCTTCAACAGTTCGATGACTTTAAGTACGAGCTGTCAGCAGTTGCGTCATACCTCATCCGAGACCTGAAACATCACTGCATCTACTTGCCCAAGGTAAACTTTGCTACACACAGCACTAATTGACCAAGGTATACAATGTTCAGTAGCGAACTTCAATTTATGCAATTTCATTCAGAGCTGAGCCCCATCGAATAATGCTGGAGACGGGCCAAGAAGTACGCAAGGTCACACTGCGACGACAGCTTTCCGCAACTGCAGAACACCGTGCCAAGAGCCCTGGCTGTTGTGTCCCTGAACCTGGTCCAGAAATACTTCCAGAAGGTCCGGGACTATCAGAGGACTTACATGGAGGGAAAATCGCTTGCAAATCCGCAGTCGAAGGTGGATACTTGCAAAAACGGTGCTACAATTTCTTTGTGTTACTTGTGAGAGGTGACAGTTTCCCATTAGACAGTGATTATATCTTATTAAAGAGCAAGAATATGTGAGCGCATAGAGTAAAAATGCAAGCATAAACACGCATGCTGAAAGGTGAGAAACGTGAGTATGAATATCCTAAAATAGTGATGGATAGTTGCATCATAGTTCTATAACAGGAACACTGGGGCCTTCCCTATGGCTATATTTAGAATCTACAAGTTGTCTAGATGCCTTTTATAGAAACCTTTTACCAATTCAATTTTTGCAACTCGCAGAAACGATCGTGTGGCTAAAAACAATCTGCAACAACGAGTAATTATTTCAAGATGGACGTGTTGGTAGCAATCCTGCTGGTTCTTATTGCAAATTTGCTTGCTATGTATGAGATCAATCTTCTCCTGTTGTTCCTTATCGAGATAGCGTATGCCAGAGAAAGAATTCTGTACTTGGATTATGCGAGTTCTTCTAGTCGTGTTATGAGGAGACTGCGTTTCCGCGTGCAAAGCTCTTGCATCACATCATCATCACTTACACTTGTAGACTGTCATGTTGATGCAGCTTCACAGCTGGAGGTTTGCTCCCACTGCTCGTAGGTTGCTGGGTAGCTACAGCTTCGCTATTATGACTCCACGCACCAACATATGTGAAACATGTGAGAATTTAAGAGGTAATGTCATGAGATCTGTCACCAAAGAAGAGTAACTTGAAGCAACACAGGAATTTCAAAAGCGCCTGCACATTGCTCAGGAACATCATACCTTCTATTCTAATGCAGCCACCTTGCGTGTGGAATTTGGAGAAGCTGCGCAACTTCAGGGATGACCTTCGAGACAAAGAGAATGAAAATGAAATAAGGCAGCTGGTGAACTGCGTAATGGATGCACATGGACTAGTTACAGCACAGATGCTACTGCAATTGGGAAGCTCAGCAGCTATGGAAGCTGACATCATTGCAGAGGGATTCAGGGAGGGGTACGTGTCAGTCATTGGTGATGATGACAGGTCTGTGATGGCAACCATACAACAAGCAGTGCCTTTATGGTCAAGAAGATAGTGTGTGCAAATCATGGCTGCAAGGCATACAGAAGTCGACTAGAGGCACTTGCAAAAGACAACCCCAGTATTGTGACAAAGGTGGGCTAGCCAAGAAAGCAATTCAAAGGCTGTCAGTACCAGGATTGCAATTGACAGGCACAGCACCACGTACAATATGCAACTGAGACATGACCTGAGGAACGGACCATCACACAGTTTTAGTGATCACACACGTTGCAGCAGAGAGATTTGCACATTTCAGCAGTCAGAGAGTACACCTGTGTCCGACGACATCGATGACAAAGATCAAGCCGTACCACCTGCAAGTGACAACACACAATATAGAATAACAGATTGACACCATTATCCTGGCTGAAGCAGACAACACAACTCCTGACGACGAACATGATGCAACTCATGGTGGAGATCCACTAGTGGCTTCTGATCTTGTTCCGGGTCTAAATGCTGTTGCCAAATGTACCGATTGCATTGTATCTCTTGCACCACAACTGATTGTGAACCAAACCAGCAATCTGGCAGAAAACAACATGTCCATCAAACATGTCATGGATGGAGGAAGTAAGTAGTTCAACTGCATCCAGAGTGGCTCCTTCAAACACTGCTGCACAGCTGTTGGTCTTGCAACACAGCATGGGCTAAACTGGACATCATTTTGGATGGCTGCCGCCAAGCATGAGGCAGGACCAGTGCTTAGTGCTCACACATCTGCTAAGGTGAGGAAACTTGCAGAGGAGAACAAGCACAAAACACACTAAGGAGTACAAGCTCCAAAGGAGGAGCACACACACTAAATCTGCTGCAGCCAGCAAAGATCACCACTACGGCCCAGACTCTCATCAACAATGTTCACTGACAGAGCTACTACAGCTCTGCCAAGAGTTCTATCAAAGAGAGGTACACGTCTCGATCACCACAACAGCATAGTTACATTGATTGAGCACCACACACGGCGTCAATCTGAAGACAGTTTGTAGCACTATCAGAACAGATTGAGACACAGCTTCTAACTTTGGCAGAATTGCAAAGTGGTGTCCCACCACACCTGTTGGCAACCTGGTGCACTGTCAATGCAAATCATGCAGTGGTTACCATTCTCTCACTTTCTCTTAGGGTTGTGAAGAAATTCTTAGCTGCTCTTGGTGCGAACATAACTTCCGATGTCATGACTCGGCTTGGCAAGTGTTTTGGACCACTAAATGCATTCTTTGAGCACTACCCTGAAGGTCAACAACTGGACTCACAACGTCACGCTGCGGGAGGAAGACATCAAGGCCATGATAGACCAAGAGCACGTGTTTACTACCACTCCATCCCAAAAGTGACACGTCCTAGGCAAATATCACTCCCTCTTCCACAAGCATTCAGCTATGGACCTGAGGACGTGGTCAAGACAAAGCATGGGGATGTGCGTGTGTTTGCCTGTAACTGCAAACTCGGCTGACAGCAGTTCTGATGCGTAAATCAAGTGACAAATCCACCCCTGCACATAAGATAAGCTGGAACGTTCCAGGCAGTACCTGGATGGGGAGGCAAGGCGTCCTTATCGTCAGACATGCACAATATCAACTAGATGGATCTGTTAACCTGTCCTCAGCTGATGAGGTTAGTTGTGATGCTAGATTCGGATTCTACACCTTTGAAAACACCCATAACGATATGCAGATCATAGTGGTGCGATCTGATATCGCAGAGAATCAAGATTATATATGAACAGAGGAAGCCTTTTAAATTAAACGCACTACATAAGCAGGCAAATTTGGCTATTTTTTTGTCTTTTTGAACATTCCATCATGGCTGGTGTGTCCTCTTGGATCACAGGAGTAGGACAGTCAAAATCAAATCAAATGCTTGTGTAGGAACACCTGCAGGTACTCCTACAGGCTCAGCTGCAAGCAGGTCAGTAGCGTGCAACAGTTGCTGTCCTGTTCTAGATAGGTACACACACACACATTTAAGAGCATGCTACAAAGATGCATACACAGAAACCCCGATGAAGATTGTGAGTGGCCAATTGGCAACAGAGAGAGCCATCTCTTTGTGTGAGGATACTTACACTCTCTGTTTGTAACGCATTTTGAGCAAATGCATGCCAACTTTGCACCAGAAAAGTGACGATCAAACTGATCATAATAAGGCATGCTTATATTAAGATATTGTAACTCTATATGACAGAAATATACATATATATATATACAGTATTACGAACATGAAATTATACGAATACCCAAATCTGAAAACAATATAGGCCAGAAATGCAACATCCGTAGTGTGTCCCAAGAGACTCCTTCAACCTCTAGAGCTGTAGAATCTGTAATGACACCCTTGAGCTCTGCAGTGCCCATCACAACACCATCAAGTTCAGCGCTAGCAACACACAACCAAATGCTTGCTGGGCCTGATCATGAGGCAGTGCTCGAGGAAGTGACTCGGATGCCTGAGGAGACACCCCTAGATCAAGAGACCTGCAGGTGTGTCATATTTTATACAGATCAGTCAATGTGTGACTACAGAGTAAAGCACTGTCTGAAACAGTGCAGTAAATGGCTATAGCTTTGTAATGCATCCGCCTTTCTCTAAAGGCCAGCTTTAGCTGACCCTCAGGTGGTTGCTGTAGACATACTTCATCATATGCATCAATACTTACGTGCTACATATCAGAGTACTTGTTTGTGTATTAAGTTTCTCAAATTTGCCATCTCTTTGTACTTTGCAGTGCGGTCCCAGGACTCCCTTGTGCTTAAGGAGCTGTCAAAGACAAACGACCTTTTGCAGCAATTGGTGGGTGATATGAGGAAAACCATTCATCGTGTGGGTGTGTTGGAAGACAAAATCATGAGTGGCAATTCTAGCTGCACTAGTAATACAGTTCCTCCATCAAAGACTCTTCAAAAGAGAACCACCCCAGCAGCAGTCAGAGTAAGTACCATATATGGTTTGAAGCATGTGCTATGTATTGCTGTGTGCATATAACATACATTACATTGTAAGCACAAAATCTCTAGAGAGAGGCAAGAAGAGTACACAGGATGCCACAGAAAAAGGATGAGGACTTCAATGGATGGCTGATTGCTCCTGGGTAAGAATGAGATTTAGTAATCAGCATTAATTTTGGAGTAGGATTCTGCCTATATGGCTTGTCTGGATTGATTCTAATGTAAGTCTATGGTAGAGACGGGGTTACTGCTTCAGCACTCTGATGTTATCCCAGTCCACAGGATAGTGGTGGCTCCATGTGGCCAGTGCTGAGTTTGCACAGTCCCCCGACTCCACAGCCTTCCGGTGCTCCTTCATCTGCTTTCTCAGGCACCTGCCTGTCTGGCCTACGTAAGTGGCTGGGCAACCTGCACATGGGATCTGGTACACAACTCCAGCCAGCTCTTCTGTCCAGACACGATCTTTGGTTTCACCAGCAGCTGTCTGAGGGTGGTGATTGGGCGAAATGAGACCCTCACTCTTAATGGAATAAGGACTTGGCGTACTGCCTTGGACAGACCACACACATATGGGAGGGTGACCACTGACCCTGGGACTGGTTGTCTGTGTGCCTGGTGTGGGTTGGTGTAGAGTGGAATTGAATAACCCCTTTGGGGTACCCATTAATGGTGTGGCGTATGACTCTTTAACATGTTCATTGTGTCTGTAATGCATGTTGCATGTTTATTGAGTTATTGCATGTACCATCATTTTATATGCTTGCATGCTTATGTATTATCATTTATCTGCATGTCTTAGCCTTGTAGCCATTGTTTACGTGCCTTTGATTAGTTTAATATTATGCACTGTAATTTATGCATGCTTTTTATTTTACCACTTGTAACTGCGCATGCGTGGTAGCAAAAGATTGCCTCGTGCTTTGTCCTGTCCAGTTGGACTGCATTCATTGCGTAGTGAGTTGTTCGATTGTTAGATTTCCTTCGCGAGTCGTGTTGCTTGTGTGGACCGTGACGATCAGAAGAAAACACTTTAAGGTATGCCAGTGGGTATGTACCCTTCAAATTGTTAAAGAAGACTCACAGCAAATGGAGCACAACCCAGAAGCAGGGGCTGTGGCAGAAACCTTATCTCAAATGGCAGTCCCTGGAGAATTCAGTTCAAACTATGATTACACCAAAGAATGGGTAGAGCAAGATACTGCAAGATGAGGAAAGATATAGCAAGATGAGGCAAGACATTGCAAGATGAGACAAGATATTGCTAGATGAGGCAAGAAATAGCAAGATGCGGCAAGATATTGCAAGAAGAGGGAAGATATTGCAAGATGAGGCAAGAAATAGCAAGATGAGGCAAGACATTGCAAGATGAGGAAAGATATTGCAAGATGAGGCAGGAAATAGCAAGATGAGGCAAGTAAACAGAGGTGGACTCTTCATTATTAACAACGAGACCTTTTTGTTTTTTAAACAATTGGAGCTGCTCACAAGGCTTCACTTAGCCAAACAATTACACCCTAGTGTTCAAGGTGCAAAGAAGAGCAGAGACAACATCATCAGTGACATTAAAAGTGACAATGACTTGCTGTTTCTCTGGGACATGCTAGTGGTTTATATCTCTGCCGAGCAGGCTGATAGGCTACGGACAGATACTGTCACACTGTGGTTATCCATTAGGGGCCATTCAATGGCTGCAGCATGGTTACATGAATACAAAGAGGTGAAAGAAGTCCTAATGAGAAAGAAGAAAGGACTAAGAAAAGAACTGAAAAAAGCTGATACAAGCACAACTGGTAATGTCTTCTTTGACCATTTACTCCTTCTGCCATTTGTTGCCTTCAATCCAAAATCCCCTACCATCACAGAGTAAAATTGGATCAGCGACAGCTTGGAGGTTGATGAAGGAGGCTGGCTTCCAATGAAGACTGGCTTCCAATATTCCCAAATATCCAAAAGTTTCGTTGATAGCCATGAGCGCTCGGACGTCAAAGCAGATCACGTCAAATTCATGGATGTTCTGTGTACTCTGGAAGCAACCCACAAGCCACCCCCAACCTGCTCAGATGGAATTCATCCATACGCATTGGGCAGCTCCAGTGCTGACAAGCATGTTGTGCTAATCTTTCATGATGAGACGGTATTCCATTCAAATGAAGGGAGGATCTACGCTTGGCATGAGAAAGGTTCTGGGCCACTACGTCCCAAGGATCAGGGCAGGGAGATAATGGTCACAGATTTTATTGATGAATTCAGTGGTTACCTCGCTATCTCACAGTCTGAGATAGCCAGAAGGGATGAACTTGGACAAGATGTACCAATCTATGACAGGGAGGTCAGGCATATTGGTGAAGAGCATGAAGGGTACTTCACTGCAGACCACTTCTGTCTTAAAGTCGCCAAAGCTGCCCAGAGGGCAGCCTTTAAGTACCCACCAGAAAATTATGACGTTATCTTTGTATTTGACCAGGCCAAAATTCACATGACATATGAAGCTGATGCCCTTGTTGCTCATCGGATGAATGTCAAGCCTGGCGGTAAAGCACCTATAATGAGACCTTCTTCGTTGTACACAATCAATGGGGCTCCTCAGACAATGACTCTTCCGGATGGTCACTCCAAAGGCTTGCAAATGGTGCTGGAGGAGAGGGGAGTGAATACACACAAACTTGTGAAGGAGCAAATGATAGAAATTTTGGCATCACATGATGATTTTCGCAACGAAAAGAACAAAGTTGAAAGACTATTAGTCCGCTTTGACTACCGGGCTAGGTTCATTCCCAAATTTCACCCTGAGCTTATTAACCCCATAGAACGGGTGTGGGGTAGGGCTAAAGTCTGTGCACGGAACCACTGCAACTACTCTTTTGTGGGCTTGCAGAACACAGTGACACCAGCATTGGAAAGTGTTTCACTTGATGCCATACGCAAGTATTTCCGGAAATCAAGGGACTACATTCATACATACAGAGAAGGAATTAGTGGATATCAGGCTAATGATGCTGTAAAGAAATACAAGTCCCATAGGAAAGTGCCAGAGCAAGAAAGTTTTCCATGAACACTGCATTTATATGTTCCAGAAGGGATGAATTTGGACAAGATGTACCAATCTATGACAGGGAGGTCAGGCATATTGGTGAGGAGCATGAAGGGTACTTCACTGCAGACCACTTCTGTCTTCAAGTCGCCAAAGCTGCCCAGATTGCAGCCTGTAAGTACCCACCAGAAAATGATGATGTTAACTTTGTATTTGGCCAGGCCAAAATTCACATGACATATGAAGCTGATGCCCTTGTTCCTCATCGGATGAATGTCAAGCCTGGCGGAAAAGCACCTATAATTGAGACCTTCTTTGTTGTACACAATCAATGGGGCTCCTCAGACAATGACTCTTCCGGATGGTCACCCCAAAGGTTTGCAAATGGTGCTAGAGGAGAGGGGAGTGGATACACACAAACTTGTGAAGGAGCAAATGATAGCAAGTTTGGCATCACATGATGATTTTCGCAACAAAAAGAACAAAGTTGAAAGACTATTAGTCCGCTTTGACTACCAGGCTATGTTCATTCCCAAATTCCACTGTGAGCTTAACCCCATAGAACGGGTGTGGGGTAGGGCTAAAGTCTATGCCCGGAACCACTGCAACTACTCTTTTGTGGGCTTGCAGAACACAGTGACACCAGCATATGCAAGTATTTCCGGCAATCAAGGGACTACATTCATGCATACAGAGAAGGAATTAGTGGATATCAGGCTAATGATGCTGTAAAGAAGTACAAGTCCCATAGGAAAGTGCCAGAGCAAGAACGTTTTCCATGAACACTGCATTTATATGTTGCTGTACATGACCTTTGCGTGTACTGAATTTATAGTTGTCCATAATATGCACAACCGTAACAGAATTGACCATGCAGTATGTAATTTGACTAATCATGATAACACATCAAGTGAACTGCAGACTGGTGAAGTGTGCACTCCATACACTATCACTCGATTGAGGCATGGAACTGAGCAAGTCACGGAACTATTGCAGGCACTAGCAGTTCATGCAACTACAGCAATAAGGCAGCATATTAGCAGCAGGAAGAGCAAGGTTGGAGGAAGCATTGGCTGGAAGGACAAGGAGTGAATTGACAGACAATGAACTACGACAGTATGTTAAAAGTCATCTAGCTCTTTGCCACTTAGCCATTACAGCAGATAGGGTAGAATGTGTAAAGGCATTGGACACAACTTTGCAAGCACCAAATGGCACACACATCAAGGACGCACTCCAGTTCTTCAATGGTGACAAAGTGGCACAGTGGATTAAGGGCAGAATATGTGTGGTTGCTATGTAGTGCCTAGTGAGTCATTAATTGACTCTGCATGCTGCAGCCAGATCCAGTACTGGTCCCTTGCAGATGAATGTCCAAGCCCATGTGCTTGCAGGTGTCCAGGATGGGAAAAAGAACTGTGCAAGGCCCTTTGAAGATCTTTCCTTGAAAGACGTTAGAAGAGTATTAACAGTAAGGAAACTGGACTCAGAAGGAAGCAGCACAAAACAGACTTAGGCTGGCACAGCACCTAAGGAGGATACAGCATGTACCTCTACTTCTGGTAGACAATCCTCATGAGGACATCGAAGCACTTCACCTAGGGAACTATTCAATTAATGATTTGAGCCACTCCATTCCATCAAAGCGCACCTTGTCAACTTGTTTGCTGACCTACCGAACCTTCTACCATCTTCAGTTAAACACAAGACTGACTTACCACATGCCTTTGGAAGAAGATCACTGGATGTGATTTGTGAGCTACTGCAATTGTACTACGCCAATTTCAAACTGGGAAGGTTTCCAGTGAGATCCACACTCTACTGGACACCATTTCCAAATTTCCAAATTTCCAGAGTAGAAGCACACGCCAAGGTCAATGCTGCAGCTATATAACTTAACGTGGTACAAACATGAACTACTGCAGCATCTCTTTCCTCCTACTATCCTTGCACGCTCCAATCTCTTTGGCTCATACCATGACATTACCTGCCATGCAGCTCCACAGTTTGAACTGCTTACCCTAAGATCCTGCAACACCAAGTTCGAAGAACGGTTGTTGGATAAGCTATGTCCAGTTGTGTGACGCTTCAATGCATTTTCATGCACTGTGCTGCTGGATTTGTTCTTGTGTTGTGAAGGCCACTGTACCTCAAGGTAAAGGACCTTGCAAATGACTTGCAGCAGAAGGGAGACACACCTCAGAAGTGCACAGCATTCAGCGCAGGCTGTGAAGCTTTGCCTTGCCAAATCAATTTCTTGACAGATGAGACCAGAGACTGTGGCAAAACAGCTGATGCGGTAAGCAGGGTGCCAATCACGGCTTTGGAGAAAGTGTGACGTTCCTGCATACAGACAACTGCACAGGCCAAAACAAGAACAGCTACACAATGCAGTATCTAGTTTGGCATACTCTCACCAACCGACACACCAACATAACCCTGTCATTCATCCCTGTTTGACAAACAAAGTTCAAACCAAATTGGTGTTTTGGCCTCTTCAAGCATCATGTGTTTTTGCCTGGAACAGGCAAGGGGAGAAAAGCGCTATCGCCAAGAAGGCGAAAAAGACTACTTTGGCCTTTCATCACAACTAGGCCCTTCTCTTCATCACAACAAGTAGATTCAGAGGCATTGCTGCGCAGGTCAAAGTGACTGAAGCAAGCCACAATTAACAAGGAACAGGAGGGCAGAGAAGAGCAAAACGGTAAAGTACCACACATGTGCATGTGAATAATCATACTGTGAACACTTCAGCTAGTTATGAGTATCATTTTGTTGCCTCAGAAGTGGAGATTCCAGAGCCAGAGGACAGCAATGAAAGTGATGCGTCATACACACCCCAATTGGACACTGATGCAGATAAGTTATTTCAAACGACGAGAGAGTAATGGGTATCTACCTTAGGTAGAGATGATGTTCAGGCACTCGAATTCAATTCTGCTACACTTCGCTTTTGTGTCTAAACTAGGACTCCTGATTATGACAGCAGCAAGTGTTATGGGCGAGTTACCAGGCAAGAACGAACATATGATTCGTGACTGGTGGTCTAGCTTTACTGAAAATGATTATGCCTTCCCAGGTAATCTTCAAGGTGCGTATCAATGAAGTGGAGTTTTGTGGTGAAGTGAGGAAGTGAATAAAAAGGTTGTGAAGTATGTCCGAGAAAATGCTGCTGTTCAGGTCGTCCGAACATGACTGCTGACTCATTCGCAACATGGGTTCATAACAAACTTTGCTGTCTCAGGTCCTTGAATCTGGATTTCCAAGAAACATTTCAGTTGAAACTGGTAGGAAATAGCTGACGAGCTTGTTTTTTTCATTGTAGATTGGAAAAAGGAATTTACTGTGATGGCCATGAAAGAGATGATGTACTTGCGTATCAGAAAACGTTCTTGTGAAATGTTGTTGTCCTTGGTTTTCGAAATGAAAGAATGCCCCAACACCCGAGTCTGTTCAGTCTCTTCTCTCTGATATAGAGGTACCAAATGACGATCTAATTAAAAAGACAATTATTTTCTTTCATGACAAAAGCACTTTTCAGACAAACGACGATCAGCCAACTCAATGGGGTAATTCAACAATGAAGGCAAGTATATTGTGACCGAAGAGTCAGGGTGCTGGCATTATGGTGTCAGATTTCATTACCCTTGTGGAAGACGCTACAATTTCTGCCCACATGATCGCTAAACCAGGTGGTGCACAGCCTGTCACGCATGAAATACACTGTGTTCAACGGTACAGTGCAAAAAATGATTTTCTCTGATGGCACCCCTAAGGGGCTGTATCAAGTTCTCGGATGGATGATTTGCGCACCAAAATGAATACATTATCAGATTTTTTGCGAAAAGAAAAGTTTAGTTGAAACATTCACTACTGGTCGTAGTCATGGTTATATCATGCTTCCTAAGTTTCATTGTGAATCAAACCCAATTGAGTGATGCTCGGTGCAAGTGAAATGTTATGCTCGATCTCATTGTAATTATTCATTGCCTGGACTTAGAAAGAACATACCAGGTGCACTCAACAGTGTGACATTAGCCAACATTCAAAAGCACCTCAGAAAAGTCAGACACCGCATGTTTTCTTATTTGCTAGGTAAGACTGGTGGTCCAGAGCTGGAAGATCAGGTCAAGATATTCAAGATGACGTATAAATTGCATCGAAGAATTCCAGCTGCAGAATGATGCTGTATCTTTCTGACTGTGTGATGTTTTCGCTTTTCTCTCTGTAACTGTTTAACTGTACTCACATACTGTAACACTAAACAGCTTGGAAGCTGGTTGGCTTCCTTACTCAATAATAAAATGATTTTTTGATGGTCATGGTTCATTTGATGGTCATAAGTGTCCTAATGTCATAGCAGAATGTTGCAGATTTGTAGAAGCTCATGGTAGCTCACTTCATTGATGAGTTCACTGGTCAATTACGTCTGTCACCCTCCAAGACAGCCAGACAAGCAGAACTTGGACTGGATATTCCACTCTATGCTAGGGAGGTCATGCACAAAGGTGAGCAGCATGATGAATACTTCACATCAGACCAATTTTGCCTCCAGGTAGCCAAAGCAGACAGACTTGTGGCTTCAAGTACCCACAAGATCAGTATAACATCATTTTTTAATTTGACCAGGCCAAAATTCATGTGGCTTATGACAATGATGCTGTTGTTGTCTATCGGATGAACGTAAAGCCTCGTGGGCAAGCACATACAATGAGATCATTTTTCTTGTACTCCATCAACCATGCTCTACATTTCCATGTGTCTTCCTGATGGTCATCCAAATGCAAATGGTGCTTGAGGAGAGGGGAGTTAAATACACACAAGCTCAACTAGGAACAGATGGTAGAAATCTTGGCATCACATGAAGATTTTCAAAGTGAAAAGAACAAAGTTGAAAGACTACTACTTTGTTTCGAGCAACGTGCCATTTCCTCCCAAAATTTTACCCTGAATTTAACCCCATTGACTGAGTGTGGGGTAGGGCGATGGTCTATGCCTGGGATCGCTGCAATTACAGTTTTGTAGGCTTCCAGAACACACTCACTCCACCAATGGAAAGTGTAACACTTGAAGCCATTCGCAGTATTATTGGAAATTAAGGGATTACTTTCATGCATGCTGGGAAAGATTCAGTGGCTTCAAGGCAACTAAAGACGTAAAGAAGCATAAATCACACAGGAAAGCCTCAGAGCATAAAAGTTTAACATGAACTCTCATTGTGCATGTAATTTTGAATGAACATTTCCTTAAATTGCTACCCTACTGCGCTTCCTGCAGTTGAAAGACAATAAGAACTCATCTCAAGAGTTCATGACTGCTGGGTATTGATGTACGAAAGCGAGGGGCACGCAATGTACTCAGCAGTTCAGTTTGAAGCACGTCAAATCTTCAAGAGAGTGTTGTGCTCAGAGAGTGAGAGTGTTGTGCTCAGATCCCTCAGAACTGGACACAGCAATCCTTGGACAACTTGTGGCACGCACAAACACCAGTGCAGCCTTTTTCATCTAATCTCATCACAAGGGAACAGAGTGAGTTAAGGCATACGTTAGCTTCACCCACCAGGGGCTTCCAGAATGCATCAGATGATGGCAGGGAGCACAGTTGACGATGGGCAGAAGTGGTTTCAGGGAGAGACTTCCTTGAGCTTTATCAGTAAGTGCTACACCTCCAACACAAGATAGAATATCACAAATTAATGTATTGGAGAATGCTATGCACACCACAAGAGTAGCTAATTGCATTTGTATGCAGTTACGTGCATACCTTCATGGGGTCTACCCAAACAACAGGGTGGGCCATCATTGCTGTTGTTTGCTCCTGAAATCTCACTGGCAGAACTGTTGTAGAGCAGTTATTGTGTGCTACCTTGTGAGCAGCTGCAGGATACTAAGCAGCAGTGCTAAGAAAGCTTCCTTCCATTTTGCTGGCATCTACACTGAAACGTTCCACTTCAGGTTACTGACACAATGTCGCAGAAGACTAACCTTTTACGATTCTAATCAGTGAGAAGAGCTTGCGGAAAAGGCCAACTTCATAGCTTCTCACTCCTTTAGTGGGCCTGCTTCTAACTTAATCGCCTTGAGCAAGTGTCCAGAATTCTTTACTCAAAGGGCTGACTCCAAAGCAGTGCCTGCAGCTTTTTTTATAACTGTGCCTACATGGTCCACAAACTGCACAGCGCATAGTTTGGTGAAGTAAGCATGTCGTTCCATAAATCACTGCCATTGCAGCATGTGATTCTATGCTGCAGATCTACCAACACTTGAGAGTAAGAGGAGAAATTTTCAGAAGTTACATGCATCAGGCGGGGTGAGTACATATGTACATGCTGAATGTCACTAAATTCCACTACTCCTTGTTACAATCAGATGTAGACATCAGAGTAAGACAGCTGGCATCCATTAGTGCCTCCTTACACAAGCTGAATGAATATCTGCAGCAGGACTGACAGGAAGTGAACTGCACATGTACACTGGCTTAAATCGGACTGTGTTCAACATTCTGCTCAAGTAGCTGGAACCTGTCATTCCAAGCTATGGCAGTGATCTGGAAGAAAACCTAGTTATGCATCAGGATGTGCGTACTCATTTGACCAGTTCCTAGAAGTTGTCGATGGCACTAATGAGGATACGTAGAAGTCTCTTGTAAGAGGATCTGGTAGCTCGTTTTGTTGTCAATCAGTCCACTATTTCTAGGATGCTAGACGTTTTCATTCCCATACTGGCAAGGCAGCTCGAACAGCTGATTCAGTGGTCTCAAACAACTGTTGGACCAACGCACAGTTTCTATGTCCATCATCCAAATACAGTTGGCATCATTGATGGGACAGAAATCTTTATTGAGAAAATATCAAACTTGGCCACGTAGAAAGCATCATGGTCTGATTATAAGAGCTACATACTGCCAAGTATGTTGTGTGCATCGATCCCTTCACTGGCATCTTCACTTTTGTTTCTCCTGGCTTCTCAGGAAATGCCAGTGATAGGTTCACTGTTGAACACAGTGGATTTCTGGACAAGCTGAAGACTGGTCAACGTATACTTGCTGACAGGGGATTTACAGCTTGTGATCTGTTAGCTAAGAACTTTCAGCGACTCCACAAGGTCTGTCACCTCCCAACCATCCTTGTTGAGTGGAAGTAAATATATAAATGAACATCCACAATTGGCACCCTCTATTTCAATTCTACCATTGTCTGATCGAATCAGTTTCAGAAAGCTGTGGTAGTAGGGTGGATTCTGTCGCATAGTGGGTTTACAGCGTGCCTTCAGGGTGGGGATTCACTTGGTTTGATGTTTGTCATGCATCCACATCAGGCCAAACATGCTCCAGTCCGGAAACACTTCGTATGGCTACCCCTTTTACATAAGTAGCCCATAACTAGCTGCTCACTCATTGCAGGAATATCCTGTAAGGTCCACTCAGCCTTTGGCAAGTCGCCAGACTTAGACGCATTGGCAACCGTAAGGTCTACAAACGCTCCAGCTTGGATTGCGCGTTCCAAATCCTGCATCTCCTTGAAATTCACAGCTCTTTCCTGCAGTTCCTGCTCCTTCCCCATCGTAGCTAGGTTGTTCTCCACCAAGAAAGACCCTGTGACCCCAATTATCGTGGGTGAAACTTTGCATATGGTCTATTGATTCATATTTGGCCGCATTGCGTTTCACCTGACTCAGGTTGGACCCCACGGCCCCTGTGGTCATCTTCCACTCCCCCCATGACAACACTCTCCTTAGGGGTACCAAACAAGTCCGCAGTCAAACAGGCCAGCTAGAGAGGGTCAGGCTCCCAATTACGGGGCCCATCATGCGTACCATCAAAAGGTCCCTGGTGCAGCATCCCCTGGATTACAACATCAGTCTTCTCTGGGTAGCCTGCTGTGTGGGGTTCTTCGGGTTCCTCCTATTTTGGTCAGCATAATAGTTAAGATAATGTGAAACCTTGTGAGCATAATGAACAAACTTCCAGACATTTAGAATAGCATAATGCAGGAGAATGAACATTTATACCCTGTTGCCATAGCAACAGGCTGGTCAATTGTGGGCTATATTCTGGATATCTATAACACTATCTAATTACTAATTAGATATTGTTGCATATATCCAGAATATACCCCACGAAGAGTTGATCAGGATGTGAATCAATTAGACACCAACGCATTGCTCTGCAATGCAAGAAAGCAGAATGCCATTCTAGTTGCAGAAACAAGCAATACACAAAATTCCCGCTTGTGCTGTGCGCTCAACAAAACTGTCTAATCCAGACCATTGCACAAAGCTTTGGTCTCCTTGGGAGCTTCAAAGGTAGCTAACTACCTCGGTCTGCTAGTTGTGATCCTAGTTGAACAGATCGAAAAGTGTCTTCAACACTGTGCGAATAAAGCTTGGTCCACTCTGAATCAGGAGTAAAGGTGGTCATTGTCGCCATTCTCTTCACACTTTGCAGGCTTGTTTGCATTCCCACCCGATCACGATCCGAAAGGAGTATCTTATAGTTATAGTACGCTAAGCCGGCCTATACGCTTTTTATTTCATGAGGCACAAGGGGGCGAAGCACCCGAGGGCGAGTGAAATAAGAAGCATAATAGGCCGGCTTGGCGTACTATAATTGGCTTATTGTTTTTCAAAAGTTAAGAGGAACGTAGCTGATTCGCTGAACCCTCGAACGTTTAGTTGCTAAGCACGCAGGGGATCAGAAGCAATGTGCAAGAACTCGGGAGGATTCTTTTGTGGAAGCACTGCTCTTGTTGTCGCCGTGGTCGGAGGAGCTAGCTAGTAGTTAACTATGTAACTAATGAGGCCTACACGAAGGACGTTTCAGCGTACCAACCGTCATTCCGATGTCCTGGGTCTCTGAAGATATTCCACAATGGGATACAGGTTCGTAGTAAGTAGTTATGTACGCCAAACTTTACCAAGAATTACTTGCAGAAAACATCGTCCAAATCCGCTGTAGCTACAGAATGGAGATGAGGCAGGCACTGTAAGCGTTGTCTAGAATGCCCCGCTGGCACGGAAACGCTTCAGCTTGTTGCAGTACTGTGCAGCAGCAGAAACATGTTGTATTCAGTAGAGAAATGGCCACTTCCCGACATTTCTTGCTTAATGATTATACATTCACCATTCCTTTTGCATGCTATGTTCATGCAAGGCTTGCATGAACATAGCATGCACACAAGCAAATCATGCTCAATCATGGTATGCCATGAGCATACACTGCCATGACATGACAAAGTGACACATGCACATGCTGCGAGAAAGTGATACATGCAATGTGGACAGCAGCTGCTCAACACAAAAGGTGTGAAAAATGAACAACAATCTTAAAATAAAGTAAACTTTTGACATGAAGTGGATTGGCTGAATATAAGAGCCCAGAGCTCCCGGTAAATTTATAACCCAGCTAGCTGGGGTATATACAATATATATCCCGGTCTTTTCCTTTGATGTTTTCGGCATCCATGGCAACCAACAATAAAATAAGTTATAGCCCATCAAACTTCTGCCAGAATATAATTACTCAGCTTTGGTCTTGTAGTACATTCTAGTTACAGTCATTGTCCTTGGACCACAACTTATACATAGTCCTCAGGCCTACATGTTGGATGGTATATAACTGTTTAGTAGTCTGTTTGTGATTTTGCAATGAGGTCTATTTCACTTAGACACACCATAATCATGACAGGCAGTATTTGATCCTGTGCTTTCTTTAAATTTGACGAGTGGTACCTAATGATCCATAGGTATACTAGTTCAGTATATTTTACTTGAACCACTACTACATCCAACATTGGTATAAATTTGCAGTGAAATGGGAATGGCAGTAAACTGCACAGTAGATTGATAAATTACTAGAGCAAATTCATAAAGTTGAATTTCCCATTGCAACGGGATCAGTACAGAAAATCTGCCACATGTCACTAATCACAACACACATATCATCACTGAGCTGAGAAGACTTTCACAAACTCAATTAGTGTCCTTGCTGGCCTTCCTGTGAGTGAGTAGTGAGGAGACAGAAACTATGCATAATAGATGACCACTAGCATAGCAATAATAGCAAGAGCTTGCCCTTCTTCATTTCACACCCTACAAGTGCACGAATGCTTAGGCATGGGTGCAAACCCCAGCTATAAGGCAGTGGAGAGGCTGTCTAGGCTTGTGACTAATATCGAAGACAACACGGTGACAAAGAAGACAGCCTGTGGGGAGCTAGGTATCCAGTAGAGCATGTCGACCAAAAGGGCTACGGAACCAAAGCCACTATCTCCAACAGCACAGGTGTGTGCCAATAACAGCTGAACACACATGATGTAAAGTTGCTCCAGTGCAAACTATTTCACAATTAAAACCTTGTAGGTGTCCCCAAAATGCAAAATAGTACGTTTACAATCTGCCGACCAACCTACATGCCTGTATAATTTCAGAACATAAATCACTCACCAGACATTCCTTTTTGGAGATATGGAATCTCCCCACTGCTTTCCATCACACCAGCAATGTCGAGATGAGCCCAATTATGAGATGTCACAAACTTCTTTAAGAAAGCTGCTGCAGTGCAGGCTCCAGCAGATCTGAATTAAAATCAATACTCTGAGAGCCCATACGGTTTAATTAACAAATGGCATTACAAACCTGGTGCTGGTTGTACTGATGTTGTTAATATCTGCCAAATGTGACTTCATCTGATTGGAGTACTGACGAAATAGGGGCATTCTCCATAGACGATCACCTGTACTCTTTGCAGACTAGTGATTAAAAAGAACCAAATTTAACACTTATACTGGAACACTTCATGATGGCAACTAACATTGTCAAGTTGTTCCCAGAGTTCATTGTTGTTAGCGAAAACAGCTGCTGCTCCTGATCCAAGTGCAACATCAATAGCTCCCGTAAGGGTGGCTACATCCAATACTGCAGCAGGGTTGAAACTGCGACTGTAGCACAAAGCATCTGCTAGAAGCAGTCTACCTTCGGCATCTGTGTTGTCAACCTGCACAAGAAGTGCATTACTATAACACTAGGGGTATAAAATGTTTACTGCAACACAAGGTATATAGGGATAGTGTGTCCTAAACCAAATCCACCTGTTACTAGCAGCAAGTGTACAAGGAGGATGAAGCAGTGTGGCATTATTGTATGCTGCCAATTATTGACCAGTTTTACACTGCAAATATGTTCTATAATGTCATGGTGGATTAACAAATATCGATGGAAGCACTTGTTAGCTTGATTTCAGAAGCTACTACTCCAAATATTGGTCAGAGAAACCTTTAGTTGTCAATGTAATATAGTCTCCTTTACGATAGTTTATCCACAAAAATTTCTGACCCCCCTCCCCCCACTTGAAACCAATTTGCAATATTTTTTGGTCATGAAAATTTGTGACATATGGTATTCATGCCAAGGTTTGAGAGCTCTGACGTGGGAACTTGATAAGAGCCTACAGTCGCTCTATGGTGAAGATACAGTTGAAAGTATGGACAAAATGTGACCAGTAATTGGCAGCTACAATATGCCACATGGAAGATATCATGAGCTGGCACTTCTTGTAGTGTGAAATAATACCTGAATAGTTTGTCCATCCATTGCTTTGACGACATCCCCTGGTTTCAAAGCACACGCTGAGGGCATGTTCTCACACAATGGGGCAAGGACCACCATGTTTACAGGTAGCTGCATTGTAGCCACTGCTGATGCAACTGATACCACACATGCTGCCCCACCCATGTCTGCTCTCATTCTGCCCATGTCAGGAGGAGGTTTTAGGGATATACCTCCAGTATCAAATGTTACACCTGGTATATAGGAAAGATTTCCAAGACAGTATTGCGATTATCATATTCAGCTTCCATAACAGAGAGCACAGCTAGGTTGGAACTAACCCTTTCCAATCAAAACAATTGGCGGTTGATCACTTGGTCCGCCACGATACTGAGCTTCAAACAGCCATGGCTCTTCTACTGAGCCCTTAGCAACAGACATGAAGGCACCCATGGACATTGATGTAATCCATTCTTTTGATCTACACGGATTCGTGTAAGTGCAGCACAAATAGATGTACACACAATACACATACACAGTTAATGCACGAACTGACCTGGGCGTAACAGTAAGAGGTCCAGGAATAGCTTGAAGACGATCCATCACAATGTCCACAAAGTTCTTTGGAGTCATAAGATTGGCTGGTGTTTCCATGAGCTCTCTGGCAAAGTTCTGTGCTGCTGACCCTATTATCCCTTGTTGCCAGGCTGAACTAGATGGTAACAAGGAGTATTTCAATGTATTAGCCACTCAACAAAGGTACGCAAGAATATCATACAACAGTATTGAGTAACTAGAGTAGATGGCAGACAGATAGCTTGAAGCATTTAGAAAGTCTTAACATTCCGCAGTATTAAATTACATTCAATTCTTATAACCCATATAGGCCATGTACGTGTCACTGTTGTCTGCCGTGGTATAGTAAATACAGTAAAGGTCACAGTAGAATCATTCAACATACGTGGTAGAAACACACCTGCTCAATCCCTGATACAGGCTGATTTGACTTGAAGTTGTTGTTCCTGACTTGAGTTGATTGTACTTGAACAATGCTAACTGGGTACCTTCTGCAGCAGCTGAAAAGGGTAGCACACAAAGTGAAGTTGTGTGCAAGGTTAAGAATATCCATTAAGACAGTGAGCCAAACAGAGGTTCAAGTAGTGTATACAGGAAAATCTAGTTGACAAGTATAACGTTATATGATTCCTCATCTAATACCAGTGACAGGTCCGGTGCAACTCGTCTGGCTGCTCCGGTTTTGGCTGGACCAATATTTCCATCTCCAGCAATATATTTTATTTACTCAAAACTAAATAAGAATACAGTGCTGAAAATAATGGTCGGTCATCGGTCAATTTCCGTGCAAAAATTCATTGATGCAGACATTTGAGGCAATGGTTGGCCATTTTGACTGAACACAAAATGGCTGACCGTTAATCTGTAATGGAGGAACAAAGTGTAAAACGTTTTGCAGACGTTTTACTCATTGTTCACTTGTTTGTGCCAAGTATTAGCAGTAACATGAAGAGGGGCCCTGGCAAAGTGACCGAGGGCGAACCTGCACAGAAGCGAGCTGTCACCTACGAAACCTTCAAGAAGTGGCGCACGGAATTGGATCGCGAGTATCAAACCATGTCATGGCTCAACTGCGACACAGTTTCAGAAGGCGGGAAGAAAGCTGTGAAGCGACTGAGGTGCTCCGTCTGCAGCACATTTAAGGTGAGCATCGGGGGTGAACGCAATTTCAGCGAACAATGGATCGTCGGTGCCGATTCAGTTCGTGCGAGCAACGTCAAAGACCATGCTCAGTTGGACCAGCACAGGCATGCTGCTAAAAAAGAGCAAGGAAGAGCTGCAGGCTTGGGGGTCGCTTCATATGCCCCCATTGCAGGCATTGTCGAAGCTGCCTGCAGAAGAGAAAGGCGAAGTCAGGAAGAAGTTTGACATTGCCTATTTTGTAGCTACAGAGAAGCTACCTTTCACGAAGTACCCTGGCATCTGAGTTGGAGGCCCGACATAGAGTGGATCTAGGCACTTCGTACACCAACAAGAGTGCTGGAAGGACATTATGCCATTACATTGCTGAAGGACGTAAAGAGAATTTGGTGGAAACTCTCACGAAGACAAAATTCTTCTCTCTTACGATGGATGGAACTACTGACAAAGGCAATATAACGTCCGGCCATAACTGAGTTTGCTTGGACATATGTCCTAGTATAATCAAATAGTTATTTTCAGCACTGGAATACTTACAGAAGCATTGAAACTTGGCAAGTTATCATTCTTCAAGTACACGGTGGTACAATGCCACTTTAATGGTTACTTAATATCCGGCTAAGGGCATTTTGCAACCTGTAAAATTGCGCTTTTGCACATATCCTACGGCTGCGGCTTATGTGTGACTCTGGAATTCATAGAAGCATTAGGGATGTGGGTAGAGGAGTGTATTCTGAAGCGTCTTCAGCAAGCAACAGTGTACAGCATCATGGGAGATGAGTGCACTGATATATGAACTGTGGAGGAGCTGTCTGTGTTCTGTTGCTATGAGGAGAATGGTATACCAGTAGAAAGATTCTTGGAGATGATACCATTGAACATGCATTGAACATTGAGGTGCAATAAAGGTCCGTTATTGTGCATCAATGAAGTAGGGCCAAGTGACCATTGTGGCATGTGCCAATGCAGCTGGACAGACGATCCCACCAATGGTTATCTTCGACATGATGAATCTCAACCATGCATAGACTGCCAGTGAAGTATCTGGCACCAAGTACGGATTAAGTGACAAAAGCAGATTAATACAGACCTTTTCAAAGGATGGCTGGTGGATCACTTCCTTGAGCATGCAGTTTCTGCAAGGCCACTGCTTCTTTTACTGGACGGCCACATCACCCACTATCAGCCTGGCGTAATACGTTTTGCTCGATCACATGGAGTAAGCATACTCTGCTTATCACTGCATAACACCCATGAGACTCAGCCACTGGGCTGTGGGGTGTTCGCCCCACTTAAAGCCCATTGAAGCCTTGTTTGCCAGGACTTTATGCAGCAGAATCCTGGAAAAGTTATCACAGAGTTCAATTTCAATAGCCTCTTCTCCAAGGCATGGCTGAGTGCCATAGTTCCATCTAACATTACGGCCGGGCTCAGGACCTGTGGTGTGTTCCCCTTCAATCGCTCTGCAGTGAACCCCTTCATTCAGCAAGGCATTGTCCACTAGTCCTGAAATCTGGCTTGAAACAATGAACATGTGTAGCTTTTCTGCCAACAGGCCTTATGGGTGAGCAACCTGTGATTTAGTAGGCAGAAATTGATGGGGCCTTCAGCGAAAGCGACTGCGAATATGCAATTTGTTGTCATTCAGTCATGTCGGCCATTTTAGAAGCCACAAATAGAGATATGATATGATGGTCGACCCTACCAACACTGACAGACACCATCCCCCCGCCGTACTACTCAGTAATTGTGTCTTCCAGCTGATTGTAAGCCCACAGATGAGAAAGGAATTGCTCTTCCAAGGAGGTTAAAGTGTGTTGACCTGGTGAGACAGGGTCTTGTTGGCAAGATTTCTTTGCAGTCACACATGGACGCAGAGAATAGGTACTGGCTGAAGTTCGTTCTGTGTTTAAAGATGCTATGGGAGACAATGCAACATTTCAGATTAAGTTCTTACAGCTAGTTAGAGGGGGCTCACCCCCTTTTCACATGGACACCTTGAACCGGTTTAGCGCATTCATATGAGCTACTTATCCAGTTTTGAATTTGGTTTTAGTGGCTTTTACCTGGATCTAGAACTGGTACGAAAACCTCATACGCAACAGCATCTTGAACCAGTTCATTGCTGCACAACTGTTTTTTTAGGTGCGAACAAGATGGCGGAGCAAGGAAAGTTTTGGACAGAGATGGAGACTAAGTTTCTAATCTATACGTGGAGTGACGAGAGCATCCAGCAGTTACTGAGGGGGAAGAAGAGAAATGATGCTGTGTACACGCAGATTGTAGAGACGCTAGCAAAATGAGGCTACACCAGGAACATGCAGCAATGTCGTGCGAAGATAAAGGCTTTAAAGAATAATTATAAGATCGCTGACAGGCTGCAGAAGAGTGGAGAGGGCAGGGAATCGGACGAAGACGAAGTTCCAGCTGATTTCCCTTTTTTGACGACATTGATGCGGTAATGGGCGGAAGAGATACCATATCTCTTGTGCACTTGCTGGATAGAGCCTCTGCACACACCCAGCCACAGTCGGGGATTCAGGATGAGGAAGAAGACATCGTTGTTCCTGATACCCCCAGCAGGCCTGAAACTCCTAGATCAGGTACAAGCAGACCAGACACTCCCAGATCTTTGCCTGGCAGGGTTGACCCTGAATCCAGCAACAAGGTGAGAAAGTAAGAGTGCTCATGCTATGTACAGTAGATACTGTGATTTGGAGTTTGAAGATCTGTTTGACTTCTCTGATGACTACAAAGAGGAGGAGCTTCAGCGTGTCATTGAAAGAAGCACGCAAGAGGTGTAGCAAAGGTATGCCGGTCACATAGTGCTCCCATGCACATGCTGAGACTGTGCTGCAACAATTTTCTCCTTGCAGCACTGAGAGTGGAAGTACGCCAGCCTATTTACAGATACACGGGGTTCTGCATGAATGAGGGACACCCTAGGATCTCACGAATGAAAGGGATTGCCAGAGGAGTTGTGTGGTGGCCTGGTCTGGACTCAGACATTGAACAGCAGGTGAAGTCATGTCAACAGTGCCAGGTAAACCAGAAATCCCCAGCATCAGCCCCACTGCATCCATGGGAATGGCCTGCCCAGCCGTGGACACGTCTCCATATCGATTATGCAGGACCGTTCATGGGAAAGATGTTCCTAGTAGTAGTGGATGCCCACTCCAAGTGGTTAGAAGTGGAAATGGTGGCCTCAGCAACATCATCGAACACTATCACCAAGCTGCGGGCCATATTTGCTACTCATGGACTCCCTGACCTTGTAGTCTCGGACAATGGCACTGCTTTCACCAGTGCAGAGTTCAGAGCCTTTATGAGTGCCAATGGAATTCGACATGTCACCTCCGCCCCTTATCACCCTGCATCAAATGGCCTAGCAGAGAGGTATGTGCAGACCTTCAAGAATGCCATCAAGAAGAGTGGCGCAGAGGATTTGCAGCAGCAGCTCTCTCATTTCCTTTTCCACTACCGGAGTACCCCCCATAGTACCATGGGATCGCCCCCAGCTCAGTTACTGATGGGAAGACGGTTGAAGACTCGTCTTGATGTCATGCGCCCCAATCTAGCTGCCCGAGTTGGGAAGTCTCAGGCCCGACAGAAGCAAAGTCATGATCGTACCAGTCAAGAACGCCACTTTGCTGTTAGAGACCAAGTGTTTGTCCGTGCATTCCAGACTACTGGACTTCAGTGGGTGACTGCTGTTATTGTGCGCCCTAGAGGACCTGTTTCCTTTGATGTGGAGTTGGCAGATGGAAGGATTGTTCATCGTCATGTTGACCATGTTCGTGTTCATACAGTACCATCCATCCCTTCGGACTCAGATGAGTCACCATTGTCGCTGCCTTGTCCAGTACCCCAAACAGAGAGGCCCAATCCCAACAACTCTACAGCCGGGTCTTCTGCTGAGAGCTCAGAACGTGTGCTCCATCGATCATCCCGGGTCAGACGTGCACCTGACCGTTACTCACCAAACTTGAACTAGTTTCCTCTTAGGAGGGAGGAGTGTAGTATCCTGTTTGACCTGTTGTTGTTTAGTCTTACCTTGCACGTAATTGTAGCCTTATTTCATGTCTTACTTCATGTTTTGGTCTTGGTGCATGGTTATCTCATAGTTACCTTGAGTGATTGTACTTTATCAGGATCTAGAACTTTCTGCTTGCTTATATGTACTGTTATAGGACCACGTGTAGTCAGTCTTGCAATCTGCTTGTACAGGTCATTGGTTGTTGTTCATTGAGGTACTGTTGAACTAGTGCGAGTGAACCAGTTTGTGCACGCAGCGATGAGATACCACAGGAGCCTTCCCTTTCTCGACACCCTGCTCCAGAGGAAAGATGATGGCAACTTGGATGTCACTGTCTACAGGAAGCCCACGCACACGGACCGGTACCTGGACTTCCGGTCCCACCATCCATCTCACGTCAAAAGAGGGCTGGTCAGATGTCTGTACGACAGAGCAAGGAGCATTACCACCAGGCAGGAGAACTTACAGAAGGAAGAGTGTCACCTCACCGAGGTGCTGAGACAGAACGGTTACCCCAGTAACTTCATCCGCTCCTCTTCCATTCCTTCCAGGCGAGATGTGGAGACCACTGAGGCGCCACTGCCGGAGGAGGGACGCAGACCCCCACTGGTGATGCTTCCCTACACGGAAGGAGTCAGTGAGGACATCAGGCGGGTCTATAGGAAGTTCGGCATGAAGGTTGTCTTCAGGTCTGGACTGTCTCTGCGTTCCATGCTAACCAAGGTGAAGGACACACTGGCGCTGGAGAAGAAGTCCAAGGTGGTGTACCAAGTCCCATGCAGCTGTGGCGAGACCTACATTGGGGAGACACTGAGGAGGCTCGAGACGAGAATGAAAGAGCACCGGGATGCCTGTCAGAAGGGGACACTGGAGAAGTCAGCCCTTGCAGAACATGCGTGGGAGAACCACCATCCAATCAGATGGGAGGAGACAACAGTGATCGACCAAGCCAGGACCCCCAAAGAACTGATGCTCAAGGAGGCAATCCACATCAGGCTGAACCGCCCCTCCCTCAACAGGGATGGTGGGCTGGAGCTGCCTGGATGTTGGATGGCCGCCTTGAGTAAGGCAATCCCGCAACTTCCGGTGACACCCCTTGATGTGGCTTCTGGTGACAGTGCATGATGAGATGCTAGGCTATAAATATGATCAGTGCTCGCGCTAGCATATCTTCGCCCTGAAGAAGACCAGAGCATCTGGTGGAAACGTCGGCAAGGTTTTCAACCCTGTTGTGAAGCTGGTATTAGAGAACCAACCCTTTCTGAAACCTTCTCATGCTCAAAGTTTGATGCTCCATGAAACGTACTGCAGGCCGAAAATCGGGAATCGGTCTGTAACACTGCAAGTGCATATTTACAGAGACATCTTTCAACATACGCCATGACTATACCAAAGGAAACATCCATGCATTACTATGTACAACACTCTGCAACCTTATTCACCTTACCAGATTCATCAGTGCACCCATCCAACTCTATACATCTGAAACCACTCTTGTGCAACTGAAGGGAGCCAGCTGGAAGGAAGCACAAAAGCATTATCACCACCTATCCTACTTGAACACACCGGAATACACAGTATGCACACCTCCAGCTGCAATCCGTATATTTTCTTTCTGCTCATTCCTGCCTTCAATAGGGTCATCTAGCAATGCATCCTTCGACCCAAGGCCCACCAAAGCGACACCAGCATACTCAGGAACAAGATCATAGAAGAGTTTACATTCTCCTAGTCCCAGCTTCGGGCAAATTCTGTGACAATAGAATAGTGACAATTAATCAATGCATCAAATAATGCCTAAATGTAACCAAGTATTGCACTATAGCCCACTTTAAAGCCAGACTTGATAGTTTGCCAGAGCATGCCTCATCAAACTGCTTGGCCACAGGAGTAAATTCCAGTCCTGTGTCTTTGTTGTAGTAAGAGCCCAACACAACTGCTTTCAAGCCGTGTAGAACCTACAAAGTTGCAGGGAACTGGAAGTGACTACATTGTATGCAGCAAACCTGCACATAGGTATACCCACTGGTAACAGCACTGTTCCAGCAAGACATCACAAAAGGGCATAGTAACAGTCGCTATCCTGTAGTGTTTGGTGACAAGAGCCTTATATTTTCTCTAACGGGTAAAGTGCTACTCAGCTCAAATGCTACGGCAGGTACCATTGCCACAAGCAGACTGAGAACAGGGATGCTGTGCGGGTAAGTACGGTACGCGACACGGATAACTTAACTTATTAACACATATTATAAAAGTGAAATGAAATGTTAATAAACATGCAGCCTACTTAGTAAGAAGTTCAATGTCCAGAAGGAGCTCCACCGGCTTTGATTACATCTGGCATGACCTTCTGAAGGTGATCAATGCACCTGGAGCACATTGTTGGGGTTAATGTCTTCCAGTAATTCTTGATTCCTTCTTTCAGTTCAGGTACATTTCTCGGTTTGTGCTTGTCACGCAAGTAGTGTTTCAGTGATCCCCACACTTTCTCTATTGGATTCAAACCTGGGCTCTCCGCAGGACTCTTCTACCAGTCGATCCCGTTGGTCAGGAAAAAAGCTTGGATATAGCGACTAGAGTGCTTAGGGTCATTATCTTGATAGAGCCTGTGTCCATTGGGGTAGTGCTTTTTGAGGAAAGGGACAAGGGAGGCAGTTAGAATATCACCATATTTGGTGGCAGTCATAATGCCAGTGAACATGACTAAGCATGTGGCTCCTTTCTTGGAAATGCCGCCCCATATGTGGATCTTAGGAGGGTGCTTGTGAATTGCTCCTCTTCTTCGAATCTACAGCCTTGGCCGACGTTTCCAACAGGAGTGTTGGTATAGGGCACAGCATACCTGTTGACACCTATACCATCCCCCAGGATGTAGTGGACCTGTGCCTGAATGTGTGCAAGTCAAGGAGAAACTTGGCTGGTCGTCTAGCATCCAGACTTTTCACCAAGGAGGAGAGGTGCGTGAGCAATACCAGGGGTATGTGTGGGAAGAAAGCCTTGAACGTGCACAAAGTGTAGCCATTTTATGACCTTTGACCTCACTGACAAGGGTGTTAAGCCAGGCCTAACCCACGTTTCCACTTTGTTTAGTTAAACATCAACCACCATGAGTCACTTATAGATCATAGATAGGATCTAGTATATATATGTAGGTCTCCTGAAATGCAAAGTCACCTGCCAAATGTAGCTACAGTGTCAACTTGCAAAGTCACCTGCCAAATGTAAAGTGCAGACTTGCAAGGTCATCTGCCTAATGCAACATGATCACTGCAAAGTCACCTGTATTGCAAAGTCACCTGACATGTTACATCACCTGCTAATTTTGGCGTTGATTACCCTCCCATAAAATCAATGCCCCAAGTAGAGGTGTACAGCTCACTGTTGCAAGAAAAGAATGTCAGCAAGAGAGGGGAGATTCTTTGCCAAATCCAGGCTGACTCTACAGCAGTGGCTGGCGCTCTTATATTGGAGGATATGAATTATGGGTAACCATCCAGTGGGGGATGAGGAGGCCCAAGTCAGCGATGATATAAGCAAGAGCCGTAAACCAGTGGCTTTGAGAAGTATACACCAAAAGCTTCTTAATGTCAGGATTGAGCTTGGTGAGCGCGCACCATTGTTCAAATTGATGAGTCAGTATTTAGGCACAAGCCAAAGGTGAGTAGCTAACAAAGGGAAATATAATAGCAACAAATTAAACCAACGCTCTCATTTTCACCTCAATGAACTACCAAGGATGTCTACCCCCCCAACTACCGGTATAAGTGGTGCTGGTGACTGCTCGGAAGAGAACTAAGGGGAAAACGTCGTTGGTAACAGAGAGAATTTGCTTGTGCAAGGGGCTTGTTCGCTGCATGCGTCACACGTAATGGGCTTCCCGGAAGTGAACACTGGTATACATGGTACACTTCTGCTGAATAGCACACTAAGGCATGATTCGCATCATGAACGTTAACCCTGCCAGCTGCTGGTGGAGGGTGACAGAAACCTCATCAAGTCAACACTCAGGATTGAGCTAGTGGAAGCCGATGCACTGCTGGAGCTGGTGAAGGGCCCTCATCAAATGACTCTGATGATGAAGGCGAGATGTGGCAACCAACACCCCAGCAATGCTATGCCCTCGGGAAGCATCCAAGCCGTGGAACTCGGGGCGAGTTCTTTTGAGAGGCAGAGGCGATGCAACAGAGACTTAGTCAATGCTGTTTTGCTACTGATTAACACTAGTCTATTGGTCACATGTTAGAGTAGGTGTGTGCTCTCGTGTGGTCTGCTTCGTGTAGCTTCACTGTCCAGTGCCTTTTGTGTATTGAACTGAGTACAGTTCATTTTGAGTAAGCGTTTCTCAGCTACATCGGCGCTCTCCGCATTACATAAGCACACACACACACACACACACACACACACACACACACACACACACACACACAACACACAGAGAGGGAAATCTCCAGCACAGACAGACACATGACTGCTTTCAGCACATGCATTTACAGTGAGTATTTACAGAAACATAATGTACCAAGGACCCCAAAGTTGCCAGAGCAGCTAGTGTTCTGTGATGGCAAAAGCTACGTGCGTAGTTTGCTACAGCGCAATACGCATCCAAACTTCACTAAGACGATGTTTGGAAGCCAGTTTTGAAAGTCCCTTGGCCTCGCACACAGTCCACTTCCCGCCAAATGAAATGGTGTACAATACAAATTCCCCAGTATAACATGAAGCCATATGACAAATCTCATTTTGAAAACAATATAAAATGGAAGGGAGAAAGCGGTCTGGGCTACAAAGACTAGGGATTGGCTGTGTGAAGGTCCATCTTCATACTGTTCAACACCCACGCATCAGTTTGGCAGAGGCCAATGGATTTTAGCTGCTTCAGTGGTGAGTAACGCCACCCAGGAAGTCATGGCACAGAGAACGATACACAGATACTTGGGGCACCCACTTATACCAGCTTTGGGATGATGGGGTCACCTTAATACATATTACCAATACCAATAATAACAATTCTTAGCAGATTCCCGCCCCTCTCCTAACTACACAATAAAGAAATGGGCTCACACCACGTCTGTTTCTTCGAGTGGCCACATATCTAACAATCCAATCAATTAAACTTCTCATTACCAGCTTACGCTTTCCTCATCTTGAAGTGAAGTGTACGCACGTCTTCTAAAAGAGCTCCGAAGCAACCCTCTTCCAAGCCGCGCCAGGCTCAAGCACGAGGCCATTCTGGCTCACGTGAGACAGCTCGGTTACGTCACTCAAACCCGGAAATTAAATCCCCTTATCTCGGTGGGGGTTCTCTCAGGTGTGTGTCTGAATGGCTGATTGGTGCTGTTTCCCACGGAGATCATTAAACTAGCGTACTGTAGTGTGTTCTGCGACCCAAACGCTTTGGCGCTTTCAGCTACCGAGGGACTGGTCTGGAACGGGTGCCAGATTCGGACTGGACTCAGCAGCGCCTGTTGGGGTGAGTCGGGTGACTGGGAGGATAGCGTGACTTTAATTTCTGGTGTTCGGTGTCAAAGTGCTGCTCTCTGAGTAAGCTTACAGGAAGCGTCTACACATTGCTCCCCGCATGTCTTTCTCTGCGATTTTACCTGGAATAGGTGTCACTTCCACGGGAAATTGCGTTACCTTAGTCGCGTTGTTGCTACTGTCCCCTTCCATTCCGCATGCCTGTCAACCGAGTATCCCCTCCTGTTAAGCCACTCACATGCCTACGCGTGTACCTCTGCCAAGCATCTATCCATACAACAACACGTATTCCATGTAACTCAGGTCTGTAGTGAGAGAGTGCGCGTTAGCAGACCTCACTCCACCTGCAGGCTTGTCTGTCTCAACCCTGATGTTGTAATACTATGGGTGTCTGTTAAATACGCGGTAATGGTGGCTACGTATGTCCTTGGTGTATGCCATGAGAGATGTGGTTTTCTGTTTGTGGCCTAGCCTATCAAGTCACGCTAGTCCGCTGAGTTGGTGTGCCGTGGCATCACCAGCAGCAAAGTGAAGGGCTTTGTTGAGCGTTATGCTGTAGTAGTGTAGTGTATGGTGCATTCGCATGTGCGTCACACCAGCCACAGCCCAGAGTGCAGTGGTGCCTGCCTGCGGTAGCTCCAGTGTCAGTTGAGTTGTGTGTTGCTCTGCTTGGCGGACATCGGTCATGTGTGTCCCTGGTGCACAAAAACAGGACTGCTTTGTGCTGTGTAGCTTGAGCGATTCCCTCTCAGTTCACACTTATTGCATTTAGCAATAAATGTGCTAAATGTGTGTGTGATTCAAACTACGTACGTAGCTCTTGTATCAGGGTGTTCACCATGAAACAAATTTGCCTACGTAAATTGTCAGTGACAAGCCTGGCTTGAAAAGTCTGTGATTGGTACCAAAAATCATCAGCAGCGGTTTCAGCTTCTTTGTCCATCAAAGTCGACACCAAGGTGGTGCTGATTGTTGAGAAGTCAGTTCATTGCAGTTGTCCACTGTAACAGCCTGGCAGGGCTAGGTTGCTAAAGAGACAATCGTTTGATTTCATGCCAGCCAGTCTTCTACACTGTAGTGTCTCAGGAGGCTGGGGTGCCTGAGCCCTATTGATGGCAACCAGTGTCGATTGTGAAACAGCCGAATCATTTATATTGCAATATAATATTTCAGTACAAATGTGAACAGAGTGAACAGTTGGTTTCAAACCGCCCAGACATCAGTTTGGCACTCAGCTTGAACACCCTTGCTGTTATTGAGACCACACCCCATGTGGTGTATATACACACAGAGAACTTAAAAGCCGTGTAAATGTTCAATAATTGTAGACCAACCGAACAAATGTAGTATTGTACACGTGATACATACCAACTTGGTGTACGTAATACATATGTTATGTATTTGCACACATCTGGAGACTGACCGGGTCACATGGACTATTGTAGAGGCTACTGTAACAGAAGGTTCATTGACACACTTTAGAGCGTTAGTTTGGGACTCTTGATGATTGAGCTGTGACATTGGGATGACTTGTACGTAGGGGACTTTTCACTGCTCTCCCGAGGGTGGTCATTAGGTTTCATCTTCAGTATGTGTTTGTATTACTTGTACCTTGTCATCCGTTTGTGTGTGTGTGTGTTATGAATACTCCTCTGCAGTAGTGTGCATTCCCAGCACTTCTGAGTTCATCCCTTCTGAGCTTGTATGCTGTTCCACCTTCTCACCCACTCCTTACAGGATTCAGTTTCACTGACATTTCTTGCCTCAAAGCAATTACCTAATCGCTGTGAGATGCATTTAGTGACTGTCATTGTTGCCACCCCTCCAAGGCCACACCTCCAAGGCCACGCCTTCACCACTAGACACTCTATATATTGCTGTACCTGCTGTAATGCATCCATGAGGTAGTGCAGTCTCTTGGGGTACTGTGTATGCATCAAGACAGGTCAAGCAATTTCTTAATTCATTGACTCTTGACTATCTGCAGTAGGCAGTCATAAGATCACTGGAGATTTGTGATGTGAATGTGTGTGAGTGAGTACTGTGTGTGTGAGTGAGTACTGTGTGTGTGAGTGAGTACTGTGTGTGTGAGTGAGTACTGTGTGTGTGAGTGAGTACTGTGTGTGTGAGTGAGTATTGTGTGTGTGAGTGAGTATTGTGTGTGTGAGTGAGTACTGTGTGTGTGAGTGAGTACTGTGTGTGTGAGTGAGTACTGTGTGTGTGAGTGAGTATTGTGTGTGTGAGTGAGTATTGTGTGTGTGAGTGAGTACTGTGTGTGTGAGTGAGTATTGTGTGTGTGAGTGAGTACTGTGTGTGTGAGTGAGTACTGTGAGTGTGAGTGTTTAAATACTCTAGTGTTCATGTCTCTTTGTGTACTATTTGAGAGGTGCGTGGTGCACACACACACACACACACACACACACACACACACACACACCACACACACACACACACACACACACAAACTCATCGTGCACACACACACGCACACACCATGTGCACACACACACACACACAAACTCATCATGCACACATACACAGACCATCATGCGTGTGTACACACTTCATCTTTCAATGACTGTGGTCACCTCTTTGGATGTGGTGATGATGATAAGGGTGTATAATAGATATTGTAGATGTCAGTGTGTTTCCATCACTCTTCATGGGAATGGCACCTTAGTCAATTCATACTTGTACTAGTCCCTCTGGTTGGTCTGTTGCATGTAGTCAACACGTTATAACACCTTGTACTGCTCATTAGTAATGAATACTCTTTGTGTTGTGCAAAGATCATCATCTTCACCTATCATTTTACTGTTTCGATTCCTTCAGAACTGAAGTTGATGACTGGACTGTTGATGAGCACTGGAAACAGATGGCTGCAGAGGGGGATGTGAAGAGGCGATCACTTGTCAGTGTCGACAGTGGTGTCAGTGTGGTGTCACTTGAAGGGGGCTCTCGAGACAGCTTGGCTGTGGCAGACGACGCCTCATCTCTCACTTCTGCAAGTAGCGGCAGCCTGCTGTCTTTGCCGGTGAGCCACTGCAACTTGTAGTCTAATGGGTTAGAATTCGTGGGAACTGGAAGCTACCCCATTCATCCGTTCCTCTCTGTGTGTGTGAGTGTGTTTCCCCACCTATTCATTCATTCTTCAAATACCATTTGACAACTGAAGGAGTTTGTTTAGTCATGTGGTCAAGAGGAAGTATGGACACGAAGACCTTGAGGTTGAATGGCATTTTCAGCTCTATTGTTGAATAGACCTTGCTAATGGAGTAAACGATGCCTGTCAGTTTCAGTTTTAAAGTTAGCGGAGTCGTGGGAGAGGCCTAACACTTGCTTCTTGAGCCACTATTGTTCCTCTCGTGTGAATTAATGCAAGTGTTCTGCAGGTGTGAGTGCGTGCACCGGAGTATTGTCATTGGCTAGGTTGCTGTGTGGTGTACAGTGTGTGATCTGCAGTCACGCAGGTCTCGCTGTCCTGTGGTCAGTGAGTGGTGCACTAAGTTAGGGTGGCTTGTGCCTATCTACTGGTTTCTCATCACCACTTTTACTTTCCTATCAGCAATGTGTGTGTACATTGCCATAACATCTTGATAACTACATATGTATGCGTGGCCTAAACAGTACTATTCAGGGAGCTCAGCTAGCAGTGTGTCTATGTATATGCAGTGAGGGACGTTTCAAATGTACGTAGCTGGAGTGCCTATAGCTGTACATGGAGAGAGACGGATGGAAGTGAATGTTAAACTGTTCTTTCCTATCGGTCCTTTGTCTGTCACAAGTGTCTTTGTGTCAAACCTCTTCATAGCTACTGTACAAGCAGTAGTGCTCGGAGAAGTGACTGGAATGACCAGACCTATGTATGTATGTATGTATGTATGTCAGTTGTGTGGGAAGAGTTTGGGGGACTGTTTGTGGTACTCGAAACTTTGTTTTGTACAATGTCACAGACATGCACCACATACGCACATCTCACACATCACGTGAGCACAAACCACTTAAATGCACCACAGATTAGCGCACCATACACACATGACACGCACACCTGTGTACACATACGTACATACACAGTGGCACACAAGGGAAAGGACACTTCCTTATTAATGACAGGGCCGGTGCCACTGGTTAGGTTTGGTCAGGTTTCAACCTGACCATTTTTATCATACCTGACCACCTTTTTGTGTATAGTTTGAAACTAAGGCTAGGTACTGATTTCATATGGTATGGGACTCCCGGATGACTGTGCTGATAACCTTGCTAGGTAGCATCTTCTGGGCTTTGGGGCTGGTGTGGGTGGGGGCAGCCATTGCAAAGGCAAACAGGTTCTCTGGGAGCTTGGTTACAGTGGAACTTCATAGCTCGTCATCCTTCTCTTTGATAGCAAAGAGGTCACGTTCCTTCATCAGAGAGCTGGCATTTTGGTGGTGAGGTCTGCTTCATTGTGTGAGACAATTCTCTTGCGAGCTTCTGCTGCTAGTTTGCTTTCTGTTGCACAAGGGTGCTCAAGCATACTTGCAATGACTTCTTCTGTGGGTGGGAGCTTCTTCTGCGTCCCTGTGTCCCGCATGTGCTGACGTTCTGCGAGGAATCGGCACGTTGAGTCCTTGGATGTCATCAGCTGGCTATAATGGGAGATCTGGGCTTTCTTGTAGCATGTGGTTAAGGAAGGGATGCCTCCCATTGGCCTTGGTGAGGAAGATGGTGGAAGGGTCAGCGGGACGACTGAAGCCACACCGCTTCTTCAGCATCTTGGTCGCCAGGGGCTCCAGTGTGCACTCTATCTATGTTAATGGTAGGTCTATGAGGGAAAGTAGCCATGACAGACGGGGGCAGATGGCTTCCTTGTAAATCCTGAGCTTTTTTTGGCGAGAGAGTGGGACTGATCTGTTAAGTTGAGGTATTGTTCAAGTTTCTGTTGCAACTGTTCCTTGATGCTGTCAGTGGAGAGAGGGGCATTGACTGGGAGCCCTAGGAAGGAGGTTGACTTGCTTCCTAGGAAGGGAATTCTCTCATTTGAGATGGACAAGTGTGGGTTGGTGCACTTCCCCGTGTAGCCATGGATGGGGATAGCCGCACATTTCGGGAGCTTTGCCTTCAGGAGGGACCAGTCGAGCCATTTCTGTGTGGTGTTGAGCATGGCCTGGCAGTTAGGCATGTATCATCGGCATACTGCAGTATTGGCATCTGGTGGGGTAAGCTGCTGTATCTCTTAACACTGGAGAGGGTGCTGGGGTTCAGAGGTCGAGGGCATCCACTGAAGTTGACTGAAGGTGTGTTCCTGTGCAGAGTACTCTTCACTGAAGTAGGAGTGTGCATCATCAGCTGAGTAGGTGGGCTGGACATCACTAGCTTCTGCTGTTTCCTCTAGGAGCTTGTTGGAGAACTCCCAGAAGTTCCTTGCTCATTCCTTCTGGATAGCACAGGCATTCTTTCTTTCATCACTTTTACACTTCACATTGTTAATTTGCTATGTGATCTGACACGTTGTTGGTACTGTTTGGCCATTCTGTTTGCTTCTCTTAGGTCTTTCTTCAGTTGCTTCTTCCTTTCAGTTACACCCTTTAGCTGTCTGCTGTGTGGTTTGTGTCGTTGTTTCTGTTTTGTAGGTTATGAAGGTGCCAGGTTGGATGGGAGGTGGTAACACACTCATGTGTGTCCGCCGCGTACACACACATTATGACTCATACACTGTGCATATCCGTGTACTGGTTCACTAGTGCTGTCTATTCCTTTCACACATCAGACATTAAAGGGCAGTCCATCACAACATTCACTTGACAGTCAAGAAGGCACCGATTCTGTGCTAGAAAGCCCTCGGGACCAGCTCCTGGCTGTGTGGCCCAAGAAATGTGCGTTCATTGTTGAAGAGATCCTGCAAACTGAGAATGCTTACTTCACATCTCTCAATGAGATTGTCAAGGTACGTACACGGGGGGAGGAGGGAAGTTGCGTGAGCATGGCTGGATAATTTGAAGCTACTCTCGGTTTTGGGAATTGTTGCACGGACTGCGGCAACACAAGTAGAACATTGTTCTCTTTGCTGCGGTGTGTCAGTGATGTGAAGGTGGAGCTGGCTGATGTGAAATCATCGGTGTGTAGGCACTGTTTTGCCTCAGTGATTACACTGGAGTAATTGCCTCATTTAGTAGTGTAATTGCCCTTTAAGTATTGTTTGTGCCCATTGCAACCCACAGCCAGTGTGCCAAATTCATATCTCTTTGTACCCACCACATCCTTCTATTCCTTCACACTGTTGACGTCCGTCACCCCTTGCACACTTGTCACCCTCTTGATAATCATTGTCACCATCCCTTGTCACCCCTCCTGTCAGTCCTTGTCAATATACTCACGTCCTCTCCACTATTGTGAGTCTCCATGTCTTCCTCATGCTCTATCACAGGGATACATGAACCCCCTGTACTTTGTGGAAGGCCTGGACCAGGTGGATGCAGTGGAGGGAGTGTTTGGCAACATCCAGGACCTACATAAGCTGCACGATAGGTTTCTCACAGCTTTGCAGTCAGCGGCAACTGAACGAATTGCGTTTGCCCTCGCTTTCAGAGAATATGTGAGTTCTTCTTGCCTTTTCATGCATTCACACAGTCATACGTGTACATAAGCACAGTATAGGCCTGTTCCTACAGTGGGTGTATGTGTATGTGTTGTCATTTCACAGGCTGAAGAGTTTCAGGAGAAGTATTCTGTGTATTGCACACAACATCCAAAGTGAGTAAGCTCCATGTTAAGGATATTGTCCAAGCAGCCGATATACGTGGTGTGTGTGTGTGTGTGTGTGTGTGTGTGTGTGTGTGTGTGTGTGTGTGTGTGTGTGTGTGTGTGTGTGTGCCCGCACACATGCACGTACCCCATAGATTATTGTCTGCTTGAGCACTGGGTGTGGTGGTGAGTAATGTAAGCTGTGCTTGTAGTCTTGAATGTGTGAGTCAGTTTGTTGTCACACTGACATGTGTGATGTCATGTTCCAGTGAGAGAGCTAACTCCTGATATATCTTGCGTGATACTGCTAGAACCAGCAGATGCAGACATTTTCTCCTTTGGATCTATCATTCACATTTCTTGCTGCACATTGCAGAGCCATGCAGCGTCTACAGAAGGTGATGGAGAGCAAGGAAGCAACAGAATTCTTTGGCAAGTGCCAGCGCAGTCTGGGCCATCCCCTTCCTCTGTCCTCCCTCTTACTGAAGCCGGTGCAGCGCATTCTTCGGTACAAGTTACTGTTAGAGGTAAGCTGCACTTTGACAATTTACTACCCATTGTGGTCAACCTCTGCATCTGGTGCACGATGAATTTGATCTGGTTCATTCATAAAGTAGATACACTTTAGTTAGTTCACAGTTGAAACGGGTACTTATGGCACTCTCTGTCCAAGGACTTTTCAGTGATAGAGATCCTTGCTGCGGATAGTTTGCATGTGAATGCGTTTTCTTTAATGAAGATGTTTTACTGCGTAGTACTAGCCACGCTTTGTAGATTTTGACAGTTATGTATTGCGTAATATGCTGTACTGTACGTATGTGGTGCGTTGTACAGAGCGTGTGACGAATGAATGCATAACTTGTGGTTTGGAGGCAGTGACAGAACATGCCGCAATTGAGAGGGAAAGTTTTCTGCCTATTGTCCCCTTAATTGAGGCATTCCTCCAGTGTCACGTAACTAACCTCCGAGAGATATGTACGTAGGAAGTGATTTATTGGAAAACCGTTGAAGAGGTCGCTGATGAGCGATTTCTGCTAATACATATGTGTAGGTGCCTTGATATCATTGCTGTTTGAACGATTAGATGAGGGGCGATGTGCATGTCCACCAAACAGAAGTTGTTCTGCACTACACTGCAGTATATATAGTGTGATAGTGCCATGTCTCTTGCCTTTCCTGTACAGAAACTGCAGGATGCTGCCACAAAGACGCTTCAGGACCAAGAAGCCTGTACAGCAATTCAGGTGGGATGAATATATGAAGTCCTCTAATTTGACACTGCTTTACTTGCAACTGTATTGGATGTTTTATGCTACAGACAATGCTATCTTATGTATTGTGAAGTTTAGCCCAGCTGTACCTGTACATACGTAGTTATATATATGTAGGAGGAGGTACACCTTTCTCACCACTCCATTGGCACATTACTATCAGGCAAGCCATGTGAACACTAGAGATGTTCTAGAAAGTCGTTTACGTATGTATGTCCCTGGTGCATGCTTGTGCCACCGCATTTTGGCTCATGCACTGAATGCATAGCTTCAGCATCAAAGCACACAGTGATAGTGCTTTTGGTTGTTGTCATTTGGTGTACGTATGTGAGGGGCTTATTGGCAAAATGGGCATGGTGATGTGTGGGTAGTTAGTAATAGAGAAATTGTATAACACAGGAATGTCAACAGGGTGACAAGCACGTTGCTGAAATTGAGTGATCCTGACAAGTCATATGCTTAATTGATTAGCATACACTTTACTCATCTACGTAGTTTCTCCCAACCGTAGGATGCGCTGACTGAGATGGCTAAAATTGCTGATGAAATCAACCAAAGGAAGAAGGAGTATGAGATAATGCAAGATGTGCAAGCCAACATGACGGGATGGAGTGTAAGTGTATTCATTGGCTTGCACTGACAGCTATGACATTGATCAATTGAGACGTATTAAACCAGTGTTTGGCTGTGAGCTTGAGTGGACCAAGATGGTATGTAGAGAAAGGCAGCGCCACACTGAAATCTAGTAGGGCCTTGAGTTTCCTTTTGAGCCAGCTTCTTATCATTAGCACATTGACTTTCCGGTGGCCCATAGCAGCAGCAGCAGCAGCAGCAGCTGTATTTGAGTTGCGAATGACGACACGCGTAATAGTTAGTTATACTGTATGAATACAAATGGGCTGTGAGCTGTGAGCTGTGAGCTGTGTGTGTGTGTGTAGCTCAAGGGCGTGTACGGCTGTGTCCATTCATCCATGTCTTGTGGGTTCTTGTCATTTGTGTGGTAGCCAAACTTGTAAGTAATCCTGTATTGATGGTAGTACGTTAATGATGTTTGCTTGGGGTATTGGCCTTTCTCTGATGTCTTTCAGGGTGGTGACCTTTCACAGTATGGCAAGCTACTCCTGGAGGTAGGTGCAGTGTCCTGTGTGTGTGTAAGTTTGTGTACCAGTCTAATATTCCCATATATAAAGCCATATGTAAGTGGTTGTCAGTGGATCGTCTCTGGATCTAGATGTATGTCTGTGATAATACAACGAAAGGGTATGTAACAAAAAAAAGGTACTTACCTCAGCAATTGGATGAAAAGTTGGAGGTTTGCCACTGTGCTGGAAGGCCTTTTTGGAGAATCCCGCTCCTCATCAGCAGCACTGGGCAGCATCCAGATGTCACCAAGCAACCACGTTGTACGCGATTGGTCGGCGTCATCCGTCTGCGCTGATGTTAAAAACGGCGTTTTCACCCAAAAAACAGAGAAAGCATCATGGCATGGGTAAATATACTGTAACAAAAGACGTGGCTAGACCAACACCATGCCTGAATGTCACCACGATGTAAGGGACGTGGGACGAGGGTTCGTGGGACCAGACAGCTTTGCCTACTGTTGCGCCCTTCGTGGGACCAGATGGCACTTGTACACCTTCGTGGTGATGTTGTTGCCCCCTTACATCGTGGTGACATTCCGGCATGGTGTTGGTCTAGCCACGTCTTTTGTTACAGAAAGGGTATGTAATAGTTAAATGCCGTCCAAGAGATGTCTGTGGGATATAGAGCACGAGGCTCGAGTGTGTGAAGTTCCTGAGTGCTGAGTGGTCTAAATCTTCTTCTGATGCATTGGATGGCAGAGCGGAGCAGCGTGGCCAGGACATGGTGGTGGGGTACAGCTGGTTCAATTTCGTGGCTAGACAGGAGGCCAGGCGTTTGTAGAACACAGTGGCTTGGTTAGCCATTACCTCCAGTAGCTGAGAGGACCAGTGGGGGGTGAAAGTGGCATGCTCGATCTCCCAGACTCTCTGCTCATGTGTCCAAAAATGTTCTTTCGGATCGGCCTCCCCAGAAAGCGTTGGCAGCAGTGTCAAGCCGTGTGCCATCCTGAGCATTGGAAGTGGCACCTGTGAGCGCTTCCCCAGTGAGAGGTTGTAGTTCAGGCTCAATGTAGACATCATTGCAGACTTCTGTTAGGTCAGTGGCCAGATCACGGATTTCATTGTGTCTTAATGATGGGAAGCCACCTTTTGGGCAAGAGAGAGTGTGTTCCATGGAGAACTTAGTACCACAACCATATGTTGCTGGAACTTGTTGGGGTGACCAGTTGTATCTGAGGGCTAGTGCATCATGAAATGTCCCCCTGTGGAGTGTGAAGCCAAACTCTTATATTGGCGGTGAAGTAAGCCAAGATGAGGCTCCTTTTTATTGTGCAAGGTCCATGGAGCGCTTGAGAAAGTGTGGGAGAGATTCTTGCTCAGATGTTTGTGTGGCTTGCTTCTGTTTCAGTTTACCCACTTCTGTTTTGGCTTTGAGTTGGTGGGCATCGACTTCTTCACTGTAGTGAAGGTCTTGGAGGAGAATGGCCTCCCTCTGTCAGGGCCTCAGTGATCTGGTAGAGCACTGAAATGCAGACTCGGTCGCATGGGTCGGGTCGGCCATAGCAATGCCTCATGTATGGGATCTATCGTCACGTGCACTCTGCCTGCCACGTACGTCTATGGGATTTAGTGTCACGCATGAAGCAATTGGGATGCTTCTCTGAGATTTAGAAGCATTGTTTAGATGCATGTTACCATGGCAACGGGATCTATGTATATTTATATCTTGCATAGTGGCACTGCTACTGGTTAATAGTTAAAGCATCTGCTGTAAGTTCATTTTCTTTCTGAACTAAAAGCTTCATACTTAATGTGAGCATTTACTGAGGTTTTAATTGTAGATTTTTCGATGAAATATTGAGTGAAGGCAACATTTACGTAGTGTGTCATTAGTATGGAGGCTTCTTGCTGAAATGACCAATTTGAGTCACTGACTGTGTGAACTATGTTGCGGAAGAAATCCAAAATGATTTGGATGGAGTAAGGAATTTTTATTAGTAGAAAGGTAAGAATATAGTTGTTGGCGTACAAAAGACTTGGACATCTTGATGATAACAGGGAGCACAGAGATTGGGCTGAAATCTGATGGCAGCTCTGCTGAGGAAGATTAAGGAACTGGTGTGTAGCCTGGATACGTATGAAGGAGGGTTTACATAGTGTCTCCTCGACTTGGTGGAAAAGCTCTCTTGGCATCCACAAGGTGGTGCCATACACTAACTCCACGGTGCAGCATCCCACGTCCTCTTTGACACTGGTATGGGTGCTTAGAAGTACCATGTGGAGGGCCTCTATCCACTGTCAGTGGAGGTGGCTATGGGCACGAGACTGGCCTTGACCTGGTGGTTAAAGCACTTTAATAGTCTGTTGGTCGTGGAGTGGTGTGCCGTAGTGAGTTTCTGTGTGGACCCTAGGAGACACATGAGTTGTTGCCATACGTCTGACTCAAATTGGCTCCCCCAGTCTGTGGTGATGGATGATGGAACCCTGAAGCAAGCAATCCATCTGGCGAGAAATGCCAGGATCATGATGATGCCATGATGTCCGTCAGTGGGATGGGTTCTGGCCATTGTGTGAAACGGTGTAGACGTGGGAGTTGGTAGGTGAACCCTATGCATGGCAGAAGTGTTCCAACTGGGTCATTGTGGACATGTGTAAACCTTCTCTGTCAGTAACACTTGAACTGATCACATGTGACTGGAATGGTTCACAACCAGCGTGCATGCAAACACACTTGTGCATACAAAGAGGAACAATAGAGCAAAAGGTACAGTGTGCTATCACGTGATGTGCTTGTGATATGTTGTGAGCACGTTAAAAAGAAACAAATTGTGTAAACAATTCAGTGGTACAGGAAAGAACAATGAAGTAACAGCATGCATGATTATGCAATAGTCACATATGCTTACAGTACATCACACCACAAGTCTGCCCTTCGGGAAGGCTGCGCATCTTCAACGGAAGTCTCTTCACTGCAGGATACTGTAGAGTGTAGATTTACCCGTTTCTACCTTTCTGTTTAAACCAATCTGTGTGCTATTTAGAGTGGAGGCTGATCTGTGCCCTTGTAAGATCTGCAATCAACAGTTGGAAGGTGTAGCTTCATTGAGGGGTGGAAACACCAGCCTATAATGTTATAGGCTGGTGTGTATATAGTATTGCTTTATAAGCCACTTGGCATCCTCTTCGTTCCTACTTGACCACTGTGAAATGATGGTTCCCATGGCAACGAGCGGTCACATGCACCAGACCAGACACGTCTGGTTATGTCCTCGTGTGCAGTGTGTATGTACGTATATAGGCTATTGTGTTTGAGTGTGCACTCAGTGGCTGTATGTAACGTAAGAGTTGTGTACTGTAACTGCCATCTGGTGCCACACGGCATTTTGTTTCTTGTAGGACACCTTGAAGGTGGTTGGCTGTCGGAGTGAGCGGTTGGTGTTGTTGCTAGAAGAACTGCTGTTGCTGCTTAAGAAGAAGGAGAGCAAGTACTTGTACAAGCAGCATATTCTTGTGAGTGTGTGTGTGTGTGTGTGTGTGTGTGTGTGTGTGTGTGTGTGTGTGTGTGTGTGCATGTATGCGGGTTCGTGTCAGTGTGTGTGTGTTTGTGCATGTAAAGCCTATGCGAGTATGTTCGGCTTCTAGTGGCCTATTCTGTACTCAACCTTTGATGTGCGACGTTATCCTCAACCCTTGTGTCTGCAGGTGAGGAGAATGATAGTCCAGGACAGAGGCATGAATGGAGAGGCTAATGCCATCTGTGTCTGTGAGCAGCACAACCTCAAAGATGTAACAGTGTTGCTGGTGAGCCCTGGCTGCAAGTAGCTTGAGAGGAGATCGGTGTTCAATCAGTTTGCTGTCACATCCAAGTGAAGTCCATAGTAGAACTGATTGTGCAGTGGAACCTGTCTAAGATGGTCACTGTGTTAGGCAGCCACCTCTCTAACACAGCCAGCCTCCCTGGCCCCAAATAGCACTAAAGCATTGCGATCTACGTACCTCTGTAGAGCAGCCACCTCTCTTTAAATATCAGTAAGAGCTAGCCCACAAGTGGCTGTCTCAGACAGGTTCCACTGTACTTACACTGACTTTCTTATGAGGTATCTATTGCTTTTGTTAACTGAAATACGTGCAATGTTTCTATTGTGAAACCCCGTCCTTGAGTTATGTGGTCCAGTTTATGTTACTCCTACACTTCGTTTGAGTGTGTGTGTTGAGACCCCCTTGTATCATTGCAAACATCTACGTATATGTATTTACTATGTCCATAGTTCTCAAATATGGCAAGAAAACAGGAATGGCTGGATACCTTAATGAAGGTCCTCCTTGGCTCAATTACAGCAGCCAAGGGCACTGCGGACCTGAGACCAGAAGCACTTGCCCCTCCAAGAAGAAGATCAAAGGGTAGGCTGTATGGTACCTGTATACATGTGCTGACCACTACTTTTAGGAAATCGGTATGCAAGGGATTTCTACGATGTCACTGTTAGATAATATGAGATGTTCCTGGAAATAGTGTGTGGTGTTGTGTGTGTGTCTGTGTATCAGGGAATACAGGCCCATAGTCAGCACGCTCATGTCTCTCTTTCCTGAAGTATTCACTGTCTGAATATACGTACCCACCTTTTTGTTATACAATGAATTCATCATGTCAATGCTTCCTTGAGCCTCTGATCATCTTTACGTGGCTGTTCAATGTTCTATGCAGGTATCGCTACCTCACCCCTCACCAAAGCAAAGAGGAGGAAGAAGTATGCTCCGTCAGCAAAGGAGAAAGTGAGTGTGGCTGAGTTCCTGATGCAGCTGACGGAGTCCCCACCTGCACCTCGCAGGGAGGGAGGCATGTGGAGGAAGAGAGGAAGCAAAGATGTGGCAAGTGAGTGCAGCAGCACTGGGGTAAGGGTTTTTGTGCAATTGGTGTATGAGCCAGCCCTCATAGCATTTACCTGCATGGTTACTATGGTAGCAAGTGGTAAAATGTGACGCCACACTCTGCCATCCACACATACGTGTGGTAGCTCAGATGCAAGTTCTGTCGTAACCGTTATTTCCATCTCTCTCTGATGGCAGAGACTCTACCAAACGCCGGTAGCCGGGAGAGCACCACATCCCCAGAGCCTCCAAGACCTCGGGTGGACAGTTGGAGCCCCGAAGCCCAGCTACAACCCACTGCTGTTGATGCGTTCAATCCTCTGTTGGATCTAGAGGACTCCTTTGAGTCGTCCTTTGAGATGAGCCGGAACATGGATCAGGTGAGCCATCTACGCACTTGGTGTAAGTAGTAAGTATGTAGCAATCAATCCAGGGGCTTGCATTGTTGTTTTCATATCACTGTGGCAATATTGGCTCAGTTTGGCTTGTGGACTGTGTTCCAGGTTTGCCCTCACTCAAAACGGTAATCCTGCATTTAGGCTGCGTTGGGAAGGAACTTTCCTGGGATTGCTGCAAGTTAAAGCACATTTCATCTTCTTCTTGGGAGCCCATCTCTCTATAGTACAGTAGGAGAGAGGATGTATATTTCTTGTGAGCTGTTGCTGTAGAGCTATCTTCCTTAGAGCAGTTGGTCTCAATCAGCACATTACCTTTTCTGGTGTGTATCCATCCGTCTTCCTTGTCCTTTCAATTTTGCAATTGTGACATTGTGCAAGAATATAATGATATACGTACGTATATGTATGTACATACTACGTAGTACATCCAAACAGTAGTACTAATCAGCCACTCTCAGCCCTACGTATATTTGTGCTGCACATTGTTGGTAGTGCTCTTTTGTGCTTAAGATTTACTCTGTGCCATACTTCTTTCTCCACCAGCATCCAGGTGCGACCCATGTGAGCTTACCCCCCAGCAGTCTGGAACGTAGCCTAACAGTAAGAGACGTTGTGCTTCGCTTGGGAGAAGATGTGACATACTCAAACGTCCTCCCCACTTCCACTCCAGTTGGTCAACGTGGTACAGTTGTGGCGACGTCGGCACAGGTAACACCGACCACGTGCTCCGTAGCTATCTCTCCCCTCCCTGCCACAGCTATTGTCGCCAACACTGTCAGTGGCGCTGCTTCTTCTCCATCTCTACGCACACAACGGAACACTTCGTATTTGGAAGCAGTTACTTGTGAAAAGGAGAAGGAGGGAGGATATCTATCTTCATCTTCAGGGGATGTTTTTCATGGTGACAGTGACGAAGTTTCGACTGACACTGACAGTGATGAAGAGATTGTTATTTCCTATGGTGGAAGTCCTGCAAAGGTTCCACGAAGTCCATTGGTTAGGCAGAAACCATTGGAGAAAGTTCATGGAGCTCGTGTTAGGCGGAGATATGGCAGTTCTAGTAGCAGTGTGCCCGAGAGTTCTGAAGGAAGCTTGACTGCGGCAGATGAGAGAGACACATGTCCAGTACCGCAAAACACTGTTCCAGTTACACAGATGCTCACAACCTCTGCAGAAGAGGCCGGTACTCTAGCTAGCCCTGATGTAGATGTTTCATCCTCTGACTGTAAGATGAACGATGTAGAAGAAGGCCTTCCGCCACTCTCAGGGCTTGCAGGGTTGGAGCAGAGAGGTATCTCATCTGTAGCAGGGACAACTGTGCCTTTGAAAGACAGTAGCTGTAAAGACAACAGCAAAGAAGTCAGTCAGTTCGATCCCTTTCTGTTGAGGCGGCAAGGAAGTGTAAGGAAGCTTATTGCCAACTTTGAGAAGTCTCAGGCAACTAGTGAGGTGTCTTCTCCCTCACAGCAAAGGAAGGCTTCTGAAGCCGATAAGCTAACTGCCATGGATTCTTTGTCCGGTTTTCCTAAGTCAGCTCAGCATCAGCTGTCTCCCCCTCCCCCACCCGGGGAACAGACTGAGAGTTTGAGATCAGAGAGCATAATGACTGAGCTGGTAGCTAATGCTGTGGAGCAAAGTGAAGGTCCAAGTATCAAGCTACCACTGCGGCCAGTACAGAAGAGGGACCTTGGGTCAGTGAAAATGTTGGCTATGCAGAGTAGAAAATTGCAGAAAAGGAAATCATCCGAACGAAGTGAAGCAGAGGAATCGCAGCACAGCAGCATCATACAGGGCTTGACCACTGGAGATAATGCAGGACTCTCTTCACCGAAGAAGGCAAAGCTATTACCAATGGCCGATAGCCAATCTTCCCCACAAAAGATTCTACAACTGGAAGATTCTTCTAATTTGGTGAGTACCACTTGAAGGGGAAGTACATTGTTATCCTATTTGTAGTGTTTATTGCTATAATACGTACGTGTGTATGGCGTTCTCAGCTCTGTGAGTCCCACTTAATGTACGTGTGTGTGCTCTGTGCTCTGTGCTCAGTGTAGTGATGCATGCACTTTGTGATTCTACTCATTAATGCCAATGATCCACTGTGTTCTTTGCTACTTATTTCTCTGAATGTAGCCTACTTATGAAGGAGCTACCCATCAGCATTCTCAGCCGATCCCGCCCACTTCCCTTTGGGAGCCTTCCTCTGATGAACACCGTGACGTGCTGAGTGTCAACAGCCCAGGGACGCAGGCTTCTGATGATGTGACAGCAGAATCACCATTGGTTGATACCCAAAGTCACTTCCTGCCTGTTCGACAGCGAGCACAAGTTTTGAGCAGAGTGAAGGGAGGAGTGGAGCACATGGCCCACAGAACAGAATCAGTGCAAGTTATTGAACGACAGCGGAAAGGGTCGGTAAGCAAGATCTCTCATTACTTCGAAGCCCTTCAAGAAGGAAGTAGTAGACCAGCAGCTGAAGGCACAGACAGCAGCAACATTGCCCAAGAGCAGCAGACGTCCCTTCCGGATGTGGTTGGGATGGACTTAGTGTCGGCAGCACATCAAAGGATTACTCAAGATATCCCCTGGGATGATACTGAAATAGAGTCTAGCACTAAAGGGCTTCAAGAGTCTGAGGCATATAGAGCAGAGAATGGAGTTAAGTCCATTGCCACTGACCAGAAGAGCATTTCAGAAGGTGATTGTCGCCACCCTGATGCTGACATTGACGGCTCCTCTGAAGATACTTCAAGCAGTTCGCAAGTGCAGGCTACCTTAATGTGGACATCAGCAGTAACAGCTCCATCGCAATCTCCCACTCCCTCAGTCAGTCATACTGTGGTTGCTGGCAGTGACGTCCAGCCTCGTACTGATTCCCTGCATGAACAAGTGGAGCTTGATACACAGTCCTCTGTGCAGCACTCACCACCACCCAGCCCTGGCTACACTTCGAGCGCTTCCCAACCCGAGCCTGGAGATGTGAAGTCAAGAGAACTGCCTTGCGGCCAGTATACAGAAGATGTGCACACAACCTCCACTCCACAAGTAGAAGATGATGGCTCACATGCCTATGGCACTGTTTCTCCTACTCTTACTATGGCTACGAACGTGCAAGAGAGGGTGGCGTTGATGGACTCAGCTGAGTCATCATCCACGGCCACCATCCGCACTCTTCTTGTCCATGAGAGTGCTGTAGTGGATGTACAGTGTAATGAGTTGGCTTCCTGCGCTGAAGGTATTCCAGATGGTCATGGAGCCTCTACTGTTGCTGGAGAGCAAGTTGGTGAAGTGTTGTCAACGCAGGTCCATCTTGTATTGTCTGACAACACTGACCACCGTGAAATGCACCAGCCATCTTCCCTTACATCGACTCCCACACAGTCAGGTGACATTCAGACAACTAGCAGTGACGTGCAGGTGAATGACTCCAAGGATGACCAACAAAGGAACCATATGCACAAGGATGATTTGAAACTTGATGACAAGGAGACTGTTGAGGTGGAAATGGATGAGGTTCAAACAGGTGATGCACAGATTGAAGCTGCTCGGACTGATGACTTACACTTTGATGATGTGCAGACAGTTGACATGCAGTGGGATGACATAGAGACAAAGCAAGTGGACGAAAACTCAACGGTGGCACGGGTCACTACCCTCATGCAGGAGTCCAAAGGTATGCAAACAAGCATTGTTTGCGCTCAAAGTGTGGGAGAGACTGTTGAAGAGGTCCCACTTGTCTACGAGGCTACTTCATTGGTACTACTTCCAAGGAAGCACAGAGAGTCCGAAGGCATGATTGATGTCCAGTTTAAATGTGTACCCACAAGTGAAGAGGAGATTCCTGTGGGTGCAGCCGCTGAACAAGAGTGTCACAATGTGAACGTTATTCCAGAGGCTGTATCAGTTGCTGATTGTGCAGATAAGACAGAGATCAACCAATGTCTTCTTCTCAGTGATCCAGGCGTTCAGGGTACTCCCCTGGTGTCCCATAGTCGTGGGGGAGTCGAAATGAGCTCAGGACCAAATAACTCTACACCGTGTCATGTTACAGGTGTGTCAACAAAGAGTCACCCAGCTGATTGCCCTACCCAGCCACCTGCTGTCCTGTCTAATACGGGCCTCCCACCTGTAGTGATAAGCGCACAAAGGGGTGAGAAAGTGTCGGATGACAAAGACCCAGAGAAAGACAACAGTGTAGTGTATAGTGCTCCTTTGAATGGGGGAGTCAGTGGCAGAGAAGGTGTGAAGAAGCAGCTATTTGCATCAGCACAGCAAACTGTGCATACACCTGTACTAGAAGGGTCGCAAGGAGCTCTGGAAAGTGTGGCAGATGACTGTATCATGGCACATATTGACCACACACGTACGCCCACTACTGAATATTTAGAGGACAGCGCGGCACATGCTGTGAGTGACTTGTCTGTCAAAGACATCCATCAAAATCTTCGATCATCTCAACCCGTGTATGGCAGTTCCCACCTACGACCATCTGGCGCAGATGTAGTGTCAGGTCCTGTGGTGTCTGATACATCTGCTTTGAACACAGAGGTGCAGCCCACTCGTACAACCAACCTCTATTCATCTCATTACAGCGGTGTAGACAGCAGACAAGATCACAGATGGGAGCAGTCTGAGGAGTGGGGGTCTGGCAGCAAGCGGGGCGATGGAAGACAATATCAGGTACAGGGAAGGTCTTTGTATGAGCACAAGTCACCGTGTCCCACTCCTCCCACTGCTTGGGACCGATACTCATTGGCTCAGCAGTCTGGTCAAGGTGACAGGACCCAACCCACACATGCCTATTATCACTCATACCATCATGGGCACACACACCATGGTGATGGTTTCGGGAGTCCTCATCACGGACAGCCTCTCCAAAGAAACAACCCTGTCTCCTTTACAGCCAACGGTGACCTCTCAAATGATGCCAATAAGTGGGGTACACCGTACTGCAGTGGTGATTACCACCGCAACACTGGACAAATGCAAGAATCACGTCCGTTGCCTCAAGTTGACGCTGAGGACACTGCTGGTGTGAGGTCTGGCTACGGGCAGGTTGAAAGTGCTGACCAACAGTACAGAGAATTGCCGCCTCTGGCTCGGCCAGTGACACAGCATCGGGAAGCCAACGCGAGGAGGAAGAGCGCATCTGAAACTGAGAAAGAATGGCAGGAGCTGTCATCGCAGGTGAGGTCAACTCAGGCATCTGCTGATGATGTCACCTCCCCAATGGATCATTTCCATGGCAATAAAACGTGTAAGGCTTCTGCTGCTGCTGAACCACCCCAGCCACATCTTTCTGCGTCGGTTGACTCTAACAGTACCACTTCTGAGGGGAGGTCTAGGTTTGAAACACAGTTTTCCTCTTGCTCTGTTGAGAGTAAGCCCACTTGGCCAACATGTGACAGTACAGTACTTGTGGAAGGGCAGAGTAGCTCCAGGCACATGTCATTATCATCGCTCAACAGTGATGGACTTGGTGAAGGCACCATTGAATGGTCAGCTGGGAAGGTTGTAGAAGAAAGGCATGGCCCTGCACCAGGGCACAGTGGTGTTACGCCAGGTGAACTCTCCCCTCAAGGGCTCGATGTGCAAGCTGCTGGGCCCAACAGGAGTGCCGAGCACTTCAGTCATAAATCAGCTGAGGTGGCTCTGAAACTGGACACCAGTGTGTGGGAGGATGGAGAAGCTAATGGCTTATCGCTGTCTCCCACAAAGGCAGTCCAAGCCCAGCTTCCTCCAGTCAAGGTGACACCTCGACATCCCTCACGTCACAAGTTGGCAGCAAGTGGCCATGCAAAATATGAAGGGCTGGGACTTCAGCATACAGATACAAAATCTCACCTTCCACTCTTTCATGCACCAAGAGGAGGGAACACACGCTCCAAGACAAAATTGCTCCTATTTTTACTATTTGTAGTTGTTGTTGTTTTTATGGGGCTCCAAGTGTTTGTCGGTGAAGTGGAATGGATGCAGCCATTCTGACGCGCAGGGCTGTGTAGCTATGTACATTTCCTTTATGTGAAGCCCCTTCCTTGTGTATTGTATCTATGGCAACTTATCCCTTTCTTGCGTTTATATTATGGGTTTGTACTCTTACTAATGTTCATTTATTGAGTTGATATAGCTACCAGTGTGTGCATATGGCGTGGTCACAGCAGAAGCTATTTATATGCAGGCCGTGGTCGAGTACGTGATCCCGCCAAATATGGCAGTGTACACACGGGATGACGCCCAGCCTTAGGGGCGGAGTGACGCCATTTTTGCAACACCCTCTTAGCTTAGCTGGCTTGACTAGAGTGTGTGTGCGTGTATATGCCATAGCCGGCCCCTGACCTGGCTCGGAGTGCGCGCGTGTCGGCTTCGTGTACTTATAGAGCGCGCGGGGCAGTCTATACGGAGGGGTGAACCTAGCTATTCCCCTGGTCTCCGCCGGAGCGGCTAGTTTAGCGAAGACGCAGCTGGCCTGGCTTGATCCCGTTGTGTGTACGTGTTTCCAAGTGTTAGCTGTCACTAGTCCAGGAGGTGCCGCGGTTTGAATGAGCCGGCGACGGTGAAACAAGCAGCAGGGATGCCTTTCTGGTGAGTGCGACCCGCGCACCGCAGGTTACATGCAGTGTTGATGGCAGTGTGTGTGTGTGTGTGTGTAGCCGGGGACAGTGAGGGCGGAGGGATCCTGGGAATACGTGGAGCTTTATCATTGGGAAATGGTTTAGATGGTCGAACCGCCCGCCTTGTGAGGTGCTAGTCTGCTGAGTGTGTGTGTGTGTGTGTTTCGGCGATGCGTCTAGTGAGGTCGGCTTGGGCTGGGAGGTCTTCAACGATATGGTGTGCTGTGATCCCAACGCTTCGTGCACTCTGTACGTGGTGAGAGGGTGTATGTAGACAGTGTGTGTGCCTGGGGGGGGGGGGGGGGGGCAGAATGGTGGAAGATTTGTGCGTGGAGTGACTGCCAAGGTATGTGCCTGATGTGTGTGTGTGTGTGTGTGTGTGTGTGTGTGTGTGTGTGCATGTGTGTTTGCATGTGTATGTGTGCGTGCTTGTGTGTGTGTGCTCGTACACTCCAAAGAGGCTCTGCACACCAGTGGCCATTACTTGCTGATGCGTGTGTACACAGCTCTGTTTTCTGGTGCAAGTGTATCTGAACAAATTACCATTGCCAGACAGATAGTAATTAAGCCTATTAGGCTATTGTTGTGTCGACATGCACACAGCGTGTGTGCTCATGTGAAACACATCTAGCTAGAGGTGTGTGTGTGCGTGCATGTGTGTGTGTGTGTGTGTGTGTGTGTGTGTGTGTGTGTGTGTGTGTGTGTGT